>LR738711.1:729640358-729713165 GCA_902687465.1 Secale cereale
GGGGCGCCCACAGGGCGCCTGGAGCCCCTATGGCCCCCCCAGGTTGCCCTTCGGACGCAGTGTTGTTTCCGGTTCGCTGATTTTTTATATAATTTTTCTGGATTTTTCTGGGCAGTTCTCGAAACGTGAAAACCTGAAATACCAAAACAGCCGAAAACAGAAACTGGCACTGGGGTGCACTGGATTAGTAAGTTAGTCCAAATATGATCAAAAGTGTATGGAAGTGTATGAATATCATAGCAATATCACCCAAAAGTGGCATGGAGCAAGCAGAAATTATAGATACGTTTTGGACGTATCAACATCCCCAAGCTTAATTCCTGCTCGTCCTCGAGTAGGTAAATGATAACAAGAATAATTTCTGTGGTGACATGCTATTAACCATATAGGACTTTCTCATAGTCATATGACAAAAGCTTACTTGAGACAATGATTCTAAAGTAATTAAGTTGCCTCAAGAGAAAATCACAAATGACTGAAAGTTTTACAATATGAAACTGAAACATCAAAAAGATTTGCGATGAACATGATGTGCAAATATGATAAAGTGATATCTAGCTTGCCCCCTTTAGTGATGCAAAACATAAATGCAAGGGCACCTTCAAGGTTTAAGTAATGACTAGATACAATCATTTCAGAATAAACGATATCACAATCATGCAAAAGACAATGCTACTTTGGGACAATGCACATTACACTTAGAATGACAATCATGCTCTCAGTAGTTGGTGCTTCAATCGTAAAGGTAAAATAAAAGTTATGTGATAAAGCTTTTTGCTTTGAAAACATGGAAGCAATTATGTCAACGGTAGTAGTACTTCATATGTGTCTGTCAGGACCCCGATCCTAAGTCACACCGATCTAGCTGTAACACGTCATATCACTTTGCGGCCTCACGCACGGTAACCCCACGGGTGCCACCTTACCTGGCCCGGGACCGTTTGCGCATTTTGCCACACGTATATGACAGTGTCGCTAGCATCCATATGACAGAGAACCCGGGCCGACATGGCTAGTTATAAACCAAAAGTGGCACTATGATACAGAGTATCCCATGATCATCCCCATGTTCACTCGACGAGGCCTCAACTACACACAATTGGACACAAGGTTCACTCGCTCTTCTCTGAACCTCCACTTTCTACATGTGAGACATGCCTACTACCTCAAATATATGTGCTATGCATGTTCAGGAACACCCAAGGGGACCATGGAGAACCCAAGGACCAAGGCCAAGTGCGCGTGGAAGAGAAGGAAGAAGGACCAGCATCTACAGGCCCCGGACATCCGGCCCCCAAGCCCGGACATCCGGCGCCCCTTCACAGAAGCTAGCACCGCAAGCCCGGACATCCGGCCCCATGCCCCGGACATCCGGCTCCACTCGAAGCCCCGGACATCCGGCCCCTTCACCGGAAATCCGGCCCCTCATCACAGAAGGCAACCGAAGCCGGCCACGCTCAGCCCGGACATCCGGCCAGAGGCCCGGACATCCGGCTCCTCGCGAGCCGCCGGACATCCGGTCCCCGGCCCGGACATCCGGCGCCTGCCTGCGCGCAGAGACGGGCCTGAGGCCCATGTATCCCTCTCCCACTTACCCCTTCGTGGACCTAGACTATATATACTCCTCCCCCTCCTCCATTTGAGGGTTAGCTTAGTGATAGCTCATTTGATACCTAGAGCTTTGCTCATCTAGTGGTTCATCTCCTTGTGAGTGACTGCGGCCCCTCTACGGAGAAGATCCACTACGGATTCAGGACCTCCTTCATCGGAGAAGATCCCCAGGGATATCAAGACCTCCTCACGGAGAAGAACCGGTTACCCTTTGTATCGTCCCTTGTTGATCATGGATCTTGTATCTCTTTGTGTTTCGAGGATCTAGCATGTGTGTGACTTGTTCTTGTTGGCTTGAGTGATTCTCTCGTGTTTCCCCTCGTGTTCCCTCTCGTGTTCTTCGTGTTCATCGTGGGATCCACTCCATTTCGTGAAAGATCCGCTGATTAGGGTTCCACCCTGTATCATATGGTATCATGAGCCACGGTTTCTCACGAATTTGGAGCCCCTCCACCGTTTTCTAGCCTTGTTTTGTTGTGTTCTTCACCAATTTCGAAAATTCCCCACCAAAAATAGCCCCAAAAATTTTTGTGATCTGTTGGTGTGATGAAGTTTTGTTGATTTTGATCCGTGGATTTGCTTGGTTTCAAGTGGATCTAGCATTTCCCCAAGTTTCCCCATCTTTCCTCCACAAAATCCCTCAAATTTTGAGCCCCAAATCATCAATTTCCGCCCACAATTCGAAAAGTTCGTCCCGATTCAGATCTGGAATCTTCGGGCCGGACATCCGGGCCACTGGTCGGACATCCGGGCCATCGGGCCGGACATCCGGCTCCTGGAGGGCAAAATCCCGCGCGGTTCTGGACATCAGGCCCCGGAAATCCGGGCTCCACCCCGGATGTCCGACCCCTGGGATTTCAGCCACCCGTGTTTCACCGTTTTGTCCATAACTAATTCATCCGAACTCCGATTTCGACGTTCTTGAGCTCGTTTTGAAGCTCTTGACATCCCCCATAACACAAAAATACTACCATCATCATTTGACTCCATCATATTTTGTGGATTTTGGCATCTTTGCCTAGGGCTTCCACCATATCATCCGCATAACCACCACCGACTTCCGCAACCTAACCTTTTTGTCCCCCATAGCATTTGTGGTTGCTTGAGTAGTGATTTGAGTCTCCTAAGGTGTTTAGGCTACTTAGGGACCATTACTTCTTCATCAACCACCACCACCACTTCCGCATAGCCTAGTCCACCATACATAGCCAACCCAACTCAACCAAATTTCTGTTCGAGCTTGTTTGAGTTGTTGCTTGTGTCTCCTAAGGTGTTTCGGCTACTTAGGGACCGTGACTTCAACTCCGACATCGTGTATAGCCCATCATTCCACTTCCGCAACCACCACGGCATTGCCGCTACCACCATTTGATATTTGTCCTTGAGATTTTGAGTTGTGGTTTTTCCGTTTCCTAAGGTGTTTCGGCTAATTAGGAACGGGTCTACATCAAGAGCACCACCTCTCATCATCGACACAGACGGTAACCTCGACGACATCATTGTATATTCCCTTGCAATTGCATTGTTAACCCCTAGCCCATTTTTGCGTCAGCTACCTATCGAGACTAGCCATTTGAGTATTGCCGGCAACGTGACTTGTGCACATTAGTGATCATACTCCCATATCATACATACCATATCACCGAGGTGCATATCTTCGTATCATCTCTTGTGACACAAGGTTGTCATCCCATATACTCAATTGCTATCTTGGTTCGTGAAGTTTTGCATGACAAAAGAGCTCAAAAGAGAAAGAGCCAAACAAGCTTTTAAGCATAAAGAAAAAGATACGCAAAGAGCTTTTAAGCAAGAACCATAGCATCATACTACATTAAGATTGTCATACTCGATCATTTTGGATCATACCACCGGAATACCATACATATAGCATACTTGGGATAGAAGTCGTTGCATTTTGCATAGTAGGTTGTGCACAAGTTCGTATCCGCCTATTGTGCAATCGCGCTAGCATCTCTCTAGTGTTGTGCAACAAGAGCATTTTCGTGGATTCCACATTTTGGCTCACCCCTTGGTTGCACGACCCCATCTATCTATCCGTGTGTGTGTTTCCGTGTGCCACCCATCTTGCTATTGGTCTACTTGTTGCATTTGCAAATTTGTGAATCTTTTTCAACATTATTGAGTCTTGCTAACATTTCGTTTCAATTTTTTGTGCCACTATCCTCACCGAGCTCCACCATAAGCTTTACTTGTGTAGGTGTGAGAAACCGACAAGAATTGGTACCAATTGTGCTATTTCCTTGTTCCACATTTGAGTGATCATTGATCCATCTTCAACATCGGTCAAGGTACATTTGGTCTAGTTCTTCTCTTTCTCCCACTCATACTTGCTAGCGTCTTGTGATGGATAGGCAAGGCATTTCATCTCCGGTCTTCGACATCGACGGCGCGAACAAGGACATCCACGCAAAAACCATCGGACTACAACGAGAAATGCAAGAGTGCTTGGGCAACATCGCCATCGAACAACGACACTTCCAGACAAGGACAATGGCTTCCTTCGACGACATGTGCGACTCCTTCAACAAACAAATGGCGGAGCTCCGACACTTGGTGGTCGATTACAAGTCTTCTTCCCCTTCGTCATCCTCTCGGCGGCGACGTTCAAGTCACAAGTCTTCGGAGCGCACACATGATGCAAGTGCAAGTCTTCCACGTCCACACCGCCATGGCGACCATCGACATCGTCATGAAGGGCAAGTCACCTCCAAGCATCTTGTGCACGACGACGACGAACGACATCTACCAAGAGCTCAAGCACGACAACGACATCATCATCATGAAGATGCTCGACAAGCGCATATCTACAAGTCCGAAGAAGCTCTACATCACGCCAAGGCCAAGCTTCAAGAGCAAAAGAGAAGACCGCGAGACAAGCACACCCAAGATGGAGCTACGGCTACAACCACCACTTCGGCATCTTCGCCAAGTGCTATCAAGGCATCTTCGCCTTCGGACGTACGACATCTTCGCCTACTTCCCATGAGTTCGCCTACATCGACATCTCCAACTACAAGGCGACCACCTACGAGCGAGGGTGACACTTCCATCTTCGGAAGCTCCCCACATCAAGACGGCGACAAGATGGTCGATCAAGGGCCATCCCCTTCGACTACGGCGACGAACATGAACCTCTTCAACAACATGAAGACGGCGCCCAAATATGACGACTACTCCGAGTCAAGCTACGCGAGCGCACATGAGACATTTCCATTGGTCTCGGAGGAGAGTGATGATTTGCCACACCCTACGGCATTCACCTTTGGAGGCGTTATGGATGAGGCGGCGAAAGGAGTTGAGTTTGGAGACGTTTGCACCTACATCTCTCCGACACGCATATATCATGAGATGCCCCAATTTCCATGTGAGGAGAGACACCACCATATGAGTGACATGAGTGACTCCACCATATGTGAGATTGAGAGCATTTCTTTTGAGAGGACGAGAGTGATCACCACTATCCCCACACATGAGAGCATGCCACACATCATATGTGAGGTTGAGAGCCATTTGAGTGACTCCACCAACCATAAGAGTGAGAGCATCCATGAGGGAGTGAGTGAGCCACACCACTTAGTGAGTGAGGTAGTTGATAGGGCACGTGAGGCCACTATGATTTCTAACGACTTAACCTCTACTCCGAGTGTGTTTTCTTTGGTGCTAGGTCTCCTACATGACGACTCGCCAATCCTCGACAAGTCCATCCCTCCAATGGACAACCCGATGGCCATGGTGGAAGACGATGCACCACCCACATGGTTCCATCAAGATGAAGATGAGCATGATTGGATCTTGAACACCTCACCTACAACACATGAGCGACGTTCCAAAGGTAAAAGAGGTGAAGGTGATGCTCTTGTCCCACTAGTGGACTATATCACCAATGATTGCTTGCATGATGTTGATTCACTTATGACCATACTTCATGCTAGTGCAACTTCCTCATGTCTTGACTTACCTGTTTATGATGAATATGATGATGAGCATGTTGAGTTGCCTAGTTGTGATGCTATGCTCCATAGGATATCATGTGAAAATTCTTTTGGTCACATCATGTTTGATAATCCTTTGAGCTTGTCATATGCTATGAGTGAGATCTCCCATATTGCATCATTTCAATCTCAACATAGTACCTATGCATGCCCCATTAAAGTGAATCCTATTTGCACTTGTGGCATAGATGACAAGATGATGGTCATTGGAATGTGTTTCTCTTGCGATGATATTGCCATGCTCCCTTTACATAATGTGCGCAATTCATCCACTATGCCATGCCATGAACACATTGTTCCAAATATGCTTTGCTTTGGATGTTGTCAATATTCTCCATGTGATGTTTCCATTGATGCTCATGAGGAGACCCCCATAGTTTCCTCATACATACTAGGAGATTTTGATGCATTCCATACCTTGCATGATTACCATGATTGTGTGCACCATATGCATTCCATGAATCACAATGATATTTCTCGTGATGCATCACACAACTTGAGTCTCCATTATGCCATACATAACAACAAACCTCTCATGATGGATGACATGTTTCTATACCACGCATCTCATTTATTTGAGCATTGGATATTATGTGCTAACCAACACTTGCACGTGCGCATCATGATGGATGATGTGTACATATACCACGCACATACAATTTTTCCTTTGCCTTTGTCTTGTGTAGGTACTTTTGCAAACTCGTCAACCTCACAATCCCATGAGTTGACGAAAAGAGCTCTTGAGAGCAACGATGACTTGGGATTCCGTGGAATCTCCTTACCACCATTCTCTTCGCGCAATCACTACGCGTCTCTCTTTTACTTGGCTCTCACACGGCTATGGGCTATTTGCCACTTCTCACATTATGCCCATACTATCGTGTTCACTTTGCATGTTATGCCTCTTGATATGATTTTGCCATGCAATTGTGACCCTTGCTTGCAATTACCCATGATTCACCATTATGATACTCCTATGTGTATTTGCATGCTTGGTGGAGATACTTGTAGCTACTACCATGATTTCTTTGTGCCCCATGCTATTGTTGAGTCTTGTGTTGGGAGAGACATGATATCCCATTGCTATTTCCATATGGCCTCTCATCAACACATTGATGCTATTTTGCTCATATCTTGCTTTCATGTTTGTGCTATGCCATGTGCATCATGTATTCTCACTATTTGCACACATGCCATGATTGCCATGATTACTTCTAGTATGTTGCATCTTTGCACTACTAGCTTGCTTGACTTGATCACTATGCTTGCTTGCTATGTTGCATCACCCATGTTCCTCTCTTACTTGCTTTCTTGGGTTGATGACATATATGTTCATGCCACTCACATGATATATCTTGATCATTGTCATTTGTCTCCCCTAGTTGCATCTCTCATCACTTGTATTGAGTGCAACAATGCTATATTTGTTGATCTTGGAGACTTGGACACCATTCTTGTGATGCATGCTTGCTTGTTTGAGCCTAATGCCTTTGGTTGTTCTCGCATCATATGCTTACATGCCATGCCACATTACCTTGTCCTTTCTTATGATAAGAATGATGCTAGCACTTGTTGGGTATTTTCCCTCACGAATGCTAGGTTTTGCATTCACGCTAACCTCATTTGTTTTTCCGAGTGTTTGTCATGTTCTTTCATTTTGAAGGATTCACAAGGCGGTATTGGATGCACCTTCGGACCTTCACTCATGCCACGACATCGAGCATTGTCCATTCACGACTACCGGTTCCATGGTGATGAGGTTTTTGATCCGAGGTCGGATCTTCCCCAAGGGAGGGGAGATGATACAGAGTATCCCATGATCATCCCCATGTTCACTCGACGAGGCCTCAACTACACACAATTGGACACAAGGTTCACTCGCTCTTCTCTGAACCTCCACTTTCTACATGTGAGACATGCCTACTACCTCAAATATATGTGCTATGCATGTTCAGGAACACCCAAGGGGACCATGGAGAACCCAAGGACCAAGGCCAAGTGCGTGTGGAAGAGAAGGAAGAAGGACCAGCATCTACAGGCCCCGGACATCCGGCCCCCAAGCCCGGACATCCGGCGCCCCTTCACAGAAGCTAGCACCGCAAGCCCGGACATCCGGCCCCATGCCCCGGACATCCGGCTCCACTCGAAGCCCCGGACATCCGGCCCCTTCGCCGGAAATCCGGCCCCTCATCACAGAAGGCAACCGAAGCCGGCCACGCTCAGCCCGGACATCCGGCCAGAGGCCCGGACATCCGGCTCCTCGCGAGCCGCCGGACATCCGGTCCCCGGCCCGGACATCCGGCGCCTGCCTGCGCGCAGAGACGGGCCTGAGGCCCATGTATCCCTCTCCCACTTACCCCTTCGTGGACCTAGACTATATATACTCCTCCCCCTCCTCCATTTGAGGGTTAGCTTAGTGATAGCTCATTTGATACCTAGAGCTTTGCTCATCTAGTGGTTCATCTCCTTGTGAGTGACTGCGGCCCCTCTACGGAGAAGATCCACTACGGATTCAGGACCTCCTTCATCGGAGAAGATCCCCAGGGATATCAAGACCTCCTCACGGAGAAGAACCGGTTACCCTTTGTATCGTCCCTTGTTGATCATGGATCTTGTATCTCTTTGTGTTTCGAGGATCTAGCATGTGTGTGACTTGTTCTTGTTGGTTTGAGTGATTCTCTCGTGTTTCCCCTCGTGTTCCCTCTCGTGTTCTTCGTGTTCATCGTGGGATCCACTCCATTTCGTGAAAGATCCGCTGATTAGGGTTCCACCCTGTATCACACTAAATTACAGAGACAGGCATCCATGACCCAGCAACGAACGTGTCGGTCATCAACGTATGAACCCAAGTCTTAGCAAGCTACATGGACTTAAAGGAACAACACGTGACATTTCCCCTAAGGGACAGACACAGGAACGAAGAAGGACACATGCCGGCCAGCCTACGTGTTCCGAGCAGTAGCAAGCTACCAAGGCTCATTGGAATCACAAGGAGGCATTTCCCTGTAATGTAGGCTACCAAAGGGAAACAACTAGGTGTCGGATCCCACACATACCAAGCATTTCAAACATACACGCAATATGCTCAATATGTGCAAATACAACATTGCATCAACACAGAACTCTATGACTCAAAGTACTTTATTTAAAAGGCTCCAAGAGCCATACATAACATATCCATACAGGTAGGGGTCACATGACCCAACACTCAAGTCATACAGTCATACAAGCACAAGCGGAAGCTACATGTCTGAGTACAGACAACTTAGAAAGTAAAACAGGCTTGGTGTAGCCTGACTATCTACAAGGCCCTCCACAAGCTGCAGATCTCCGTCTGGGTGTCAAGCTACTCGTCGACGTCAACGTCTATGTAGAACCCATCAGCAGGGGCAGGGTTCTCCTCTGCAACAGTTATTAAGCAAACATGAGTACAAAGGTACTCAGCAAGTCTTACCACAGAACCTATCATACATGCAACATTATCAAGGGGGTAGTGGAGTTCATAGTAGAATGCCAGCTTTGACCTTGGCTAACCTATACTACAACTCTCAACAGATTGCAAGATGTTATTACGAACACGAGTCCTCTACTCACCACATCAATACACTACCGAGGATCCTCTTCCGTCATCCTACGGAAGGGCCATCCACGACACTCACGCTTATCTTGAGGCTTTTAGTAGTATCCATCAACTTGTCTATGAACTGTAAGAGTAACCAAGTAGTTCGTACCGCGAACAACGGCTATTCGAATAGTTTGATAACCCTGCAGGGGTGTACCTCTTCACACACGCTTCCACCACTTATCGCCGTTTACTCGGCGTGTACTCGGCAACCTTCAAGCGGAAGCCCAGCGAGGGTGTCGGCCACGACCTGACTAACTACTCAAGTCTCTCGTCCAGGTTTATCGCCTATTTGGGTTCCATCCGTGGGGAGATCCGGCCGGGGTGTCGCTCATGGCCCCAAACGATGTGTACAGGGTTCCCGAGTCACCAAACGGGCAACCGGTACACTGTGCCACGTACCTGTCGCATCACAACCCACCTCGAGGGTCAGTGTTGTGCACGACCTCTAGTAAGCTATAAACACCAGAAACTAGTTGCAACTCCTGGACAGAGATCAAGGGTAATTAATAAGCCGAGAGGGTCCATTGGTTTCGGGCCCAATGCATGGTAGTAACTGCAACTTGAACCACACATACAGATCTCAGGTCCTATGGACGATTCCAATGAAACAACCCACCATGTACTCCTACATGGCCTTTCATCGATACCTTTACCAAGCGTATTCCACACTTCCTTCTCTTTACCGGTATGATCATTTCACTCTGATCCATCACCCAGATGTACGAGACCAGACACAACTCTAAGCATAGCAGGCAACATAAACAAATAGCATGGTGGATCACACATCACATGGCTCAATCAACTCCTACACATGCTAGTGGGTTTCAACTATTTACTGTGGCAATGACAGGTCATGCAAGGGAATAGGGTTCAACTACCGCAGCAAGTAGCAGTTCACACGCTGTTGCCTTAATGCAGTAAAAGAGAGCAGGAGCGAGAAGAGTGGGTTTATATCAGAATGATCAATGATTGCTTGCCTGACAAGGTAGTTGTCGGGTACTGCTCTTCAACTGGATACGCAGCAGTATCCTCGGGAGCAGGACCTAACACAGAGAATACCGGCGATACAATCATTAACAAACAAATGCAACAATATGATGCATGTTCATGACATGGCAAGATGCATGTGTGTTGGCTAATGCAACTAAAACCAGAAGGGTTTGAACCTATTTGAATCAAAGATTCAAATTGAAGTTCAAACTATTATTTAAATAAGTGCATTATCATGTTTTTGATGAATACAGCAAGTTAACTTGTTCAAACATGCATGAAACCAGTGCCATTGGAAAGATTGGATTTTTCTGATCATTTTTCATATATAAATCTTTTCCATCTGAGCTATGGTTGATTTTATATGATTTTTAGAAGTTGTGGGTATTTTCTGGAATTTCCTGAATTATTTTAAATCTAAAAATCCCAGAAAATCCTTTACTGTGTCAGCATGACATCATGCTGACGTCAGGCAGTCAACAGGACCGGTCCAAGTCAAACCTGACTGGTGGGTCCCTCATGTCAGTGTCTCAGGAGCTAATTCCGGTCATAACCAGGGTTGACTGGGTTTGACTAACAAAGGGGGCCCACTGTCAGTGACTGTGGTGATTAAGCTAATTACTGTTAGCTCCTAACTAACAGGCCACGTCAGCCCGCCAGAGTTTGGCCGGCGGCGACCATTTCGCACGGCGGTGACTCGTCGGAATCCTTATTCCGGTAGCCATTTGCCGCGCGGATGGGCTCGGTGTGCTCCTGGTGATGCACCGCATCCAACGGTGCCACTGGTTGGTCGAGAGGTCGCCGGAGTCGACGGCGACGAGCTCGTCCGCGGCGGTGCTCGCACGGAGTTGGTCGGAATGGAGTTGTAGTGCACGGTAGGAGGAGCTAAAGCTTGCTTTAGCTTGCTGGTGATCTACTGAAGCTAATGGCGTGCTCAGCCACGAGGTACGGTGCCTATGGCCACGGCGGTGAGTTGGCCGGCGGCGGTGATCTTCGGTCAGCAAGGGGGCGGCGGCTACAAGGCATAATCGAGCCCGTGGAGAGAGGGGTTCGAAGCGTGAGCTCACAGCGGTCGCAGAGGGCGTCGAGGTGAGCTCGGGGACGGTCGGACGGCGGCGTACGGGCGGCGGCGATCTCCGGTGCCGAAGGTTGAAGACTACGGTGAGGAGGACGTTGCGGGGCTCCTGGCGTCATGTGCGTCGGTGGGGAGTTTCGGGGCGATGCGGCGGAGCTAGTGGTGCGTCGGGGAGGCGAGGGAGTGGCGTAGAGCGCGGTGGCAACGATCGACGGCGACGAGCTCGCTCGGGGGAGCTCGGCGGAGGGGAGAGAGGAGGGGGAAAGGCACGGGGGAGAGGGGAAACGGTCGAGGGGTCGGCGTGGCGTCGTCCTAGTCCATCCAGAGGGTCGAGGGGCCAGCCAGGCAGGCAAGAGGTGGCCGGCGCATCGGCGGTGCTCGCCACCGAGCTGCTTCGTGCGCTGGCGCGGCGAAGAAGACGGGGATGCCCCTGGTGGGCTGGGCCGGCTGGGCCAGCAGGTAAGTGGGCTCAGGTAAGTGTTTCTTCCTATTTTGTTTTCCTATTTTCTTTCTATTTTATTTCTTTTGCAGCTTTGTTCAATTAATAAAAATGCCTAAACATTTTTATAACTCATGACACTTGTCATACCTACTGTATATAATATGAACAGTGGGAAACATTATAGTTCATGATTATTTGAGCATTTAAAATATTTTATAGCATTTAATTGCCCAAATTCAAATAACATATGATTTAATCCAAAGCCCTTAGATGTCCTAGAAAATTGTGCACCATTTTTGGCAGAGGTTTAAGACCAAGGCAGAAATGATGAACATTTTTGAAGGGCATTTTGGGTACATTGGAAAATATTTTAGCAAACCCTAGTTGTTAGGAGAGGGGTGCTGGGGTTTCTGTTAATCCCATTTCAAGTTTCTTTGAAAGTAGACATGATGCACACTCTAGTTAGGTCCTAATGCAAGTGCTAGCTAGGGATGTGACAACTCACCCCCAGTTAAAAGAATCGCGTCCCGAGATTCGGGTTCCTCCGGAAAGAGGGTGGGGTACTCAAGTCGAAGACGATCCTCCCTTTCCCAAGTAGCTTCACTCTCGGAATGATGTGACCATTGAACCTTGAGAAACTTGATATTGTGGCGTCGAGTGGTGCGCTCAGTTTGATCAAGAATACGAATGGGGTATTCTCGATATGTGAGATTATCCTAGAGATCAAGCGTTTCGTGGTCCACTCCGCGGATAGGATCCGAGAAGCAACGCCTGAGTTGAGAAACGTGGAAAACATCATGAACTCTGGAGAGGTGCGGAGGTAGTTCCAATTGGTAGGCAACTTCTCCTCGTTTGGCAAGAATGCGAAAAGGACCGATGTAACGAGGGGCCAATTTGCCTTTGATACCGAAGCGATGGGTTCCCTTAAGAGGAGTAACCCGAAGGTAAGCCTTATCGCCGACTTCAAAAGTCACAGCCTTATGATGACTATCATATTGGCTCTTTTGGCGAGACTGGGCTGTTTTCAATCTCTCACGAATGATGCGAACTTGCTCTTCTGCTTCCTGGATCATATCCAGGCCAAAGAATTGTCTTTCCTCGGTCTCTGACCAGTTAAGAGGTGTTCGACACCTTCGTCCATATAGAACTTCGAAGGGAGCTTTGCCCAAGCTGGCTTGATAACTATTGTTATAAGCAAATTCGGCAAATGGAAGACATTTTTCCCATTCCATACCGAAAGAAATGACAGAGGCTCGAAGCATGTCTTCCAGAATTTGATTGACTCGTTCCACTTGACCACTTGACTGCGGATGGAAGGCAGTACTGAAAGAGAGATGAGTTCCCATAGCATTCTGGAAACTTTCCCAAAATCGGGAAGTGAAAAGACTTCCACGGTCTGAGTTAATCTCCAACGGTACACCATGAAGTGATACTATCCGAGAGACATACAAATCTGCTAGCTGGCTAGCGGTAATGCTCTCGCGAATAGGCAGGAAATGAGCTACTTTAGAGAGGCGGTCGATAACGACGAAGATAGCATTATTCCCTTTCCTGGTCCTGGGAAAACCGGTAATGAAGTCCAGACCGACTTTGTCCCATTTCCATTCAGGAATAGCTAAAGGTTGAAGGGTGCCAGCAGGCCGTTGATGCTCTGCTTTGACTCAATGACAAACGTCGCAATTAGCAATGAATTGAGCGATTTCTCTCTTCATCCTAGTCCACCAGAATCTCTGACGTAGGTCCTGATACATTTTGGTACTACTGGGATGAATCGTGAGAGGAGATTCATGAGCCTCCTTAAGGATCAAACGTCTTAGGTTTCGTACTTTAGGAACCACTAAACGGTTGCTAAGGAATACGACTCCTTAATCATCAATTGAGAAACATCCTGCAACTCCTTTCTTGATGTTCCTCTTAATACGGGAAATTCCGGGATCAACCTTCTGTGCTTTGATGACCTGATCCATAAGGGTAGGTTTCGTCACCAAGGTGGAAAGGAATCCTCGAGGAACAATGTGAAGGTTAAGGTTACGAAATTCCTCATGGAGAAGTGGTTGACTTTGTTGTAACATTAAATTGTTACAATATGACTTACGACTTAGTGCATCAACCATGACATTGGCCTTTCCAGGAGTGTAAGTGATTCCTAAGTCGTAGTCTGTGAGCAACTCAACCCAACGTCTTTGCCTGAGATTTAGATCCGGTTGGGTGAAGATATACTTCAAACTTTGGTGATCAGTGAAGATTTCACAGCGATTACCAAGGAGGTAATGTCGCCATGTTTTGAGTGCATGGACTACAGCTGCAAGCTCTAGATCATGAGTAGGATAGTTATCCTCGTGTGGACGCAACTGTCGGGATGCGTATGCAATCACTTGACGATCTTGCATGAGAATGCAACCTAGTCCTTGTCGCGAGGCGTCGTAGTAGATTATAAAATCCTTGGAAAAATCTGGTGGTACCAGTACAGGTGCAGAGGTCAGGCGTCTTTTCAGTTCCTGAAAACTAGACTCGCACTGTGGGGTCCACTCAAACTTTTTATCTTTCTTGAGAAGTTCGGTTAGAGGTTTGGCAACCTTGGAGAAATTCTCGACGAAGCGTCGGCAATAGCTTGCTAAGCCAAGAAAACTCCTAACCTGCTTGACCGATTCAGGGGGAGTCCAATCAAGTACAGCTTGAACTCGCTCGGGATTGACAACAATACCCTTGCCAGAGATCACATGACCTAGATAGGTTACTTCTGGCAACCAAAATTCACATTTAGAAAATTTGGCATAAAGGCGGTGCTCTCGAAGTTTCGTCAATACCAGCCTTAAATGCTCGGCATGATCTTCCTTGTTCTTGGAATAGATGAGTATATCATCGAGGTATACCACGACGAATTTATCCAAATACTCCATGAATATAGAATTCATTAACCGAGAAAAGGTAGCTGGGGCATTGGTTAATCCGAAGGACATAACGGTGTACTCATATTGGCCATAACGAGTAACGAAAGCCGTTTTAGGAATGTCCCCGTTCTTGATTTTGATTTGATGGTAGCCCAACCTCAAATCCATCTTAGAGAAGACTAAGGATCCAGCGAGCTGATCATACAGGTCGTTGATCCTGGGAAGCGGATACTTATTCTTTATGATGACCAGATTGACAGGTCGGTAATCTACAACCATCCGCTCCGTTCCATCCTTCTTCTTGACGAAGAGGACGGGGCAAGCCCAAGGGGAAGAACTAGGACGGATGAAACCTTTTTGCAAGGACTCATCGAGTTGTTTCTTTAGCTCAGCTAATTCTAGTGGTGCCATCTTATAAGGTCTCCTAGAGATTGGGACAGTTCCAGGAATAAGATCTATCACGAACTCGACATCTCTGTCAGGTGGAATTCCTGGCAGTTCTTCTGGAAAAACATCCGGGAAGTCACGGACTACTGGGATATCTTCGAGTTCTGGTAGAGGGCTGGCATTAAGAGAATAGAGCTGACGTTCAGCCATTCGGGTCAAGACATTGACTATCTTGCCGGATGGATGTGTAAGTTGAACGGTCCTAGTATAGCAATCAATTTTGGCGTAGTGGGTTGTCATCCAATCCATACCCAAAATGATGTTTATGTCCGAGGACTTGAGAGTGATTAGAGATGCAAGGAAAACAAGTCTATCGACAAGGATTTCATTTCCATGGCTTACCCTAGAGGTTTGCCACTTTGAACCAGGAGTTTGAATAACCATGGAAGTAGGCATGTCACAAAAAGTCATGTTGTGCATTCAAGCATAGCTCTCAGATATGAACGAATGGGATGCTCCAGTATCGAAAAGAACAGATGCCGGATGGCAGTTGACGAGAAGCGTACCAAGGACGACGTTAGGATCCTCATAAGCTTCTTCGACAGAAACATAGTTGACATGACCACGTGCAGTGGGGATTGGCTTGACATAGTTCACCTTGCCGGTTGGCTTACCACGGCCAACGGGTTTTCTTGGTTGGTTCTGGGGACAATCACGCATGTAGTGTCCCGGTTCTCCACACTTGAAACATGTCACAGTGGTGGTGCGTGGAGCAAAGTTGGAAGGTGGTCCTCCATAGGTCTTGGCAGGTGCAAACTATTGAGTTGGGCGAGGCGCCTCATAGGATGGCCTCGGTGTGTACTTGGGTGGCAGAGCAGTGTTAGGAACCCACACACGGCGCTTGTGAGAGCCAGAGCCGGATGAGGAACCAAAGTCTCGAGTATGCTTGCGGGTGGCCTCGAAGTCGGTCTGGCCTGTTTCAGCACTGATAGCCTTATTTACCAACTTCTGGAAGGAAGTGCACTCGTGCAGACGTAGATCTCGGCGGAGTTCAGGGCTGAGTCCCTTGCGGAACCTCGCCTGCTTCTTGGCATCGGTGGATACTTCTTCAGGTGCATAGCGTGCCAGGTTACCAAACTCACGACTATAGCCATCCACAGTTAAACGGCCCTGGGTGAAATTGCAGAATTCCTCCTGCTTGCGATCCATGAGACCTTCCGGAATGTGGTGTTCACGGAATGCCTCACTGAACTCAACCCAGGTAGTGACTTGGCCAGCAGGACGCATAACTTCAAAGTTTTCCCACCAAAGACTGGCAGGGCCCTCAAGATGGTAGGCGGCGTAGATAACCTTGTCAGCTTCGGCCACACGGGCAGAGTGTAGCTTGTGGGTGATACTACGTAGCCAGTCATCAGCATCCAGAGGTTCAGTGGAGTGATGGAACTTCGGTGGACACATCTTGATAAAATCGTGGATTGACACCACGTCATTCCTCTGACGGAACCCAGTGTTCTGCTCTATGCGTTCCAGCAGATGGTTGGTCTCTCTCTTGTTCCGTTCTGCTTCGAGCATAACTTCCGCCAAAGAGGGTGGCTGGGGCAGATTTCCATCTCTAGCCCCACTAGCCTCACCCTGCTCCTGAGCAGCAGGAGTGTTGCGAGTGTTGACCATCCTAGGAAAACAAAACAACGGTTTAGACAAGGATGGCAAAATTTAACATAGAAGTGCAGAATGTAATGGATGACACGGAATGCAAGGATGTTCATCCGTACGACATGGTAATATAGGAACTGCTATATATACACCAGTGGTCATACACACCATACAAAGTTTAGTACAAGCCAAGGCTAAAGTACAACTGCGGTGAAAGACGATACATCCCATCAGAGGCATTCCAGGCTCCTATACATTATTTAACTACACCTCCGGAACTCAGTACACACTAAGTCATATTCCACAAGACGCGCAGGACTGTGGAAATACAACTACTACAATACTACTACAACCACGGCCTAGCTCAGACATTCGCGTAGTAATCCTCGTAAAGATTACCACCGTAGCCTGGAAGTGGAACAGACGGGTCTTGGAACTCGCGAGCACTCGAAGGCTGTGGACCATAGGGGCATGGGTGTGGTCTCGGCCCCGATGCTGGTGGTAACCGACGCCCACGTGGAGGTGTAATACCCCCAACGTCACGCCAATCCATGCGATCTGGCAGACGAGTCCGCACGGGGTACAAATCCCGCATGTCCAGATATCCGGCGTGCACAGCAGGTGCAAGCCGTGTCAAAGTAGTCCAATGAGCAGCTCGAGTGTTATACAGCTCCATTCGGAGGGCACGGACCTCACGGTCCCTATCCTCCAACATCTGGACAGTAGTCTGAAGCAGTGGCTCTTCATGAGCAGCATCAGTGTACAGACCAGTGTAGTAGCCTTCCTCTCCGGGAAGTGAGGCTGGCATGTAACAAAACTCAGTGTTCAGCAACAGGGCATGCCTAGCACGGAGAATGGTCATCATCGAATAAGCAGCATCCTGCACTGCCATCTCGATGGTAATCCCGAGTCCATAAGACCAATGGATGGGATCATTAGCTCCGGGATATGAGGGGTATATCCGGACTGTGCAGAAATACTGACTTTGATTAAAATCCCGGTACTGTTCCTCCACAATGTATTCAGGATACCAGCGATAACCGGTCTCAGTCATCACACGGACTAGCATGGCCGTGTGACCGGGCACATTAATGCACCGAGTCAAACGAACCACTTGGTGAGGGATGCGGCCAGACATCTGAAACACGAAGTAATGCAAAGGCATTAGTGTTTCTGGAAGAAATCGGGCAGCATAACAACTGTAAATGCTCAAACAAAGATTTGAGACATCATACAAATGATAGCATAGCCACTCAACAATTCCATATCAAGGTTCCGGTTCAACAATCATCATACTCAAAGGATAGAAACTGAATTGAGGCTTGAAACCAACAATCCTAAGAGTCTACGGATTAGTAACACGTGAACCTAGTAAGGATAAGAGGCCTAGTCCTAAATCCCCGTAGAAAGAATAGACTGACTCAGATCAGAAGGGCATAAGGTAAAGGAGTAAAAAGAGCCTTACGTTCCCTTCCACAATCAATTCCCCTACATATAACTAAGAATTTTTCTAGACTCGACATCGACCAGTTTGGCTTGAGAAACCTACAAGCAGTCCAGCTCTGATGCCAACGCTGTCAGGACCCCGATCCTAAGTCACACCGATCTAGCTGTAACACGTCATATCACTTTGCGGCCTCACGCACGGTAACCCCACGGGTGCCACCTTACCTGGCCCGGGACCGTTTGTGCATTTTGGCACACGTATATGACAGTGTCGCTAGCATCCATATGACAGATAACCCGGGCCGACATGGCTAGTTATAAACCAAAAGTGGCACTAAATTACAGAGACAGGCATCCATGACCCAGCAACGAACGTGTCGGTCATCAACGTATGAACCCAAGTCGTAGCAAGCTACATGGACTTAAAGGAACAACGCGTGACATTTCCCCTAAGGGACAGACACAGGAACGAAGAAGGACACATGCCGGCCAGCCTACGTGTTCCGAGCAGTAGCAAGCTACCAAGGCTCATTGGAATCACTAGGAGGCATTTCCCTGTAATGTAGGCTACCAAAGGAAAACAACTAGGTGTCGGATCCCACACATACCAAGCATTTCAAACATACACGCAATATGCTCAATATGTGCAAATACAACATTGCATCACAACAGAACTCTATGACTCAAAGTACTTTATTTAAAAGGCTCCAAGAGCCATACATAACATATCCATACAGGTAGGGGTCACATGACCCAACACTCAAGTCATACAGTCATACAAGCACAAGCGGAAGCTACATGTCTGAGTACAGACAACTTAGAAAGTAAAACATGCTTGGTGTAGCCTGACTATCTACAAGGCCCTCCACAAGCTCCAGATCTCCGTCTGGGTGTCAAGCTACTCGTCGACGTCAACGTCTATGTAGAACCCATCAACAGGGGCAGGGTTCTCCTCTGCAACAGTTATTAAGCAAACATGAGTACAAAGGTACTCAGCAAGTCTTACCACAGAACCTATCATACATGCAACATTATCAAGGGGGTAGTGGAGTTCATAGCAGAATGCCAGCTTTGACCTTGGCTAACCTATACTACAACTCTCAACAGATTGCAAGATGTTATTACGAACACGAGTCCTCTACTCACCACATCAATACACTAACGAGGATCCTCTTCCGTCATCCTACGGAAGGGCCATCCACGGCACTCACGCTTATCTTGAGGCTTTTAGTAGTATCCATCAACTTGTCTATGAACTGTAAGAGTAACCAAGTAGTTCGTACCGCGAACAACGGCTATTCGAATAGTTTGATAACCCTGCAGGGGTGTACCTCTTCACACACGCTTCCACCACTTATCACCGTTTACTCGGCGTGTACTCGGCAACCTTCAAGCGGAAGCCCAGTGAGGGTGTCGGCCACGACCTGACTAACTACTCAAGTCTCTCGTCCAGGTTTATCGCCTATTTGGGTTCCATCCGTGGGGAGATCCGGCCGGGGTGTCGCTCATGGCCCCAAACGATGTGTACAGGGTTCCCGAGTCACCAAACGGGCAACCGGTACACTCTGCCACGTACCTGTCGCATCACAACCCACCTCGAGGGTCAGTGTTGTGCACGACCTCTAGTAAGCTATAAACACCAGAAACTAGTTGCAACTCCTGGACAGAGATCAAGGGTAATTAATAAGCCGAGAGGGTCCATTGGTTTCGGGCCCAATGCATGGTAGTAACTGCAACTTGAACCACACATACAGATCTCAGGTCCTATGGACGATTCCAATGAAACAACCCACCATGTACTCCTACATGGCCTTTCATCGATACCTTTACCAAGTGTATTCCACACTTCCTTCTCTTTACCGGTATGATCATTTCACTCTGATCCATCACCCAGATGAACCAGACCAGACACAACTCTAAGCATAGCAGGCAACATAAACAAATAGCATGGTGGATCACACATCACATGGCTCAATCAACTCCTACACATGCTAGTGGGTTTCAACTATTTACTGTGGCAATGACAGGTCATGCAAGGGAATAGGGTTCAACTACCGCAGCAAGTAGCAGTTCACACGCTGTTGCCTTAATGCAGTAAAAGACAGCAGGAGCGAGAAGATTGGGTTTGTATCGGAATGATCAATGATTGCTTGCCTGACAAGGTAGTTGTCGGGTACTGCTCTTCAACTGGATACGCAACAGTATCCTCGGGAGCAGGACCTAACACAGAGAATACCGGCGATACAATCATTAACAAACAAATGCAACAATATGATGCATGTTCATGACATGGCAAGATGCATGTGTGTTGGCTAATGCAACTAAAACCAGAAGGGTTTGAACCTATTTGAATCAAAGATTCAAATTGAAGTTCAAACTATTATTTAACTAAGTGCATTATCATGTTTTTGATGAATACAGCAAGTTAACTTGTTCAAACATGCATGAAACCAGTGCCATTGGAAATATTGGATTTTTCTGATCATTTTTCATATATAAATCTTTTCCATCTGAGCCATGGTTGATTTTATATGATTTTTAGAAGTTTTGGGCATTTTCTGGAATTTCCTGAATTATTTTAAATCTAAAAATCCCAGAAAATCCTTTACTGCGTCAGCATGACATCATGCTGACGTCAGGCAGTCAACAGGACCGGTCCAAGTCAAACCTGACTGGTGGGTCCCTCATGTCAGTGTCTCAGGAGCTAATTCCGGTCATAACCAGGGTTGACTGGGTTTGACTAACAAAGGGGGCCCACTGTCAGTGACTGTGGTGATTAAGCTAATTACTGTTAGCTCCTAACTAACAGGCCACGTCAGCCCGCCAGAGTTTGGCCGGCGACGACCATTTCGCACGGCGGTGACTCGTCGGAATCCTTATTCCGGCAGCCATTTGCCGCGCGGATGGGCTCGGTGTGCTCCTGGTGATGCACCGCATCCAACGGTGCCACTGGTTGGTCGAGAGGTCGCCGGAGTCGACGATGACGAGCTCGTCCGCGGCGGTGCTCGCGCGGAGTTGGTCGGAATGGAGTTGTAGTGCACGGTAGGAGGAGCTAAAGCTTGCTTTAGCTTGCTGGTGATCTACTGAAGCTAATGGCGTGCTCAGCCACGAGGTACGGTGCCTATGGCCACGGCGGTGAGTTGGCCGGCGGCGGTGATCTTCGGTCAGCAAGGGGGTGGCGGCTACAAGGCATAATCGAGCCCGTGGAGAGAGGGGTTTGAAGGGTGAGCTCACAGCGGTCGCAGAGGGCGTCGAGGTGAGCTCGGGGACGGTCGGACGGCGGCGTACGGGCGGCGGCGATCTCCGGTGCCGAAGGTTGAAGACGACGGCGAGGAGGATGTTGCGGGGCTCCTGGCGTCGTGTGCGTCGGTGGGGAGCTTCGGGGCGATGCGGCGGAGCTAGTGGTGCGTCGGGGAGGCGAGGGAGTGGCGTAGAGCGCGGTGGCAACGATCGACGGCGACAAGCTCGCTCGGGGGAGCTCGGCGGAGGGGAGAGAGGAGGGGGAAAGGCACGGGGGAGAGGGGAAACGGTCGAGGGGTCGGCGTGGCGTCGTCCTAGCCCATCCAGAGGGTCGAGGGGCCAGCCAGGCAGGCAGGAGGTGGCCGGCGCATCGGCGGTGCTCGCCACCGAGCTGCTTCGTGCGCTGGCGCGGCGAAGAAGACGGGGATGCCCCTGGTGGGCTGGGCCGGCTAGGCCAGCAGGTAAGTGGGCTCAGGTAAGTGTTTCTTCCTATTTTGTTTTCCTATTTTGTTTCTGTTTTATTTCTTTTGCAGCTTTGTTCAATTAATAAAAATGCCTAAACATTTTTATAACTCATGACACTTGTCATACCTAATGTATATAATATGAACAGTGGGAAACATTATAGTTCATGATTATTTGAGCATTTAAAATATTTTATAGCATTTAATTGCCCAAATTCAAATAACATATGATTTAATCCAAAGCCCTTAGATGTCCTAGAAAATTGTGCACCATTTTTGGCAGAGGTTTAAGACCAAGGCAGAAATGATGAACATTTTTGAAGGGCATTTTGGGTACATTAGAAAATATTTTAGCAAACCCTAGTTGTTAGGAGAGGGGTGCTAGGGTTTCTGTTAATCCCATTTCAAGTTTCTTTGAAAGTAGACATGATGCACACTCTAGTTAGGTCCTAATGCAAGTGCTAGCTAGGGATGTGACAGTGTCATGCATAAAACATCCTATAAGTTGCAAGCCTCATGCATCGAATACCAATAGTGCTCGCTCCTTGTCCTAATTAGCTCGGATCCCCATGGGTTATCATTGCATTGCATATGTTTCAACCAAGTGTCACAAAGGGGTACCTCTATGCCACCTGTACAAAGGTCCAAGGAGATAGATCGCATTTGATTTCTTGTTTTTGATAGATCTCAACTTGAGGACATCCATACCGGGACAACATAGAAAATAGATGATGGACTCCTCTTTAATGCATAAGCATATTCTCATGAGAGATTGAGGATTAAGGTCCAAGCTAAAACTTCCACCATGATGCATGGCTTTGGTTGGCGGCCCAATGTTCTTCTCTAACAATATGCATAGTTATTCAACCCATGGTAAATCACCCTTACTTCAGACAAGACGAACATGCATAGCAACTCACATGATATTCAACAAAAGTGTGACAGTTGATGGCGTCCCCAGAAACATGGTTACCGCTCAGCAAGCAACTTATAAGAAATAAGATACATAAGCAACATATTCTTTACCACAATAGTTTTTAGGCTACTTTCCCATGAGCTATGTATTGCATGGTTAATTTGCTTAGTACAGGTGGAGGTTAGCAAAAGACTGGGAGCGACCAACTAAGAGAGCAATGACGGTCATAATCATGCAGAGCGACAAAGCAATATTGAATCAGGCATGGTAGTTATATCGCTACTTAGAAACAAAAGATCATCAAGGCTTGACAGACTTTCTTTACAGTCTTGAATATGCGTGAGCATACGCCAAGTTAATCAAAATAAATTCTCGAAGGAAGATATTACTAAACCATACCACATCATACGCAAACAAACCAAGTTGGTACTCCAATAACACATTGGGAACCCCCCAGCTATTTGAGATTAACCAAAAGAAAACCTGAACTACTAAGCACCATCATGAAAGTAGCATCTTTATCATAGACACATTAACCCATGCAACGGAAGCAAACTCTCTTAATAAGGTGAGCATGGTAATTAATGAGAGTTCAAGCAACCAACTAAATAAAAGCTCTTGAAAAGGATAAGCATGAATACTAAGAGCAGAGTATGATAGTAGCTATTAAAAGACAAAGAACACACACAGCATAGATAGACATGAAAATTCTATGTAATGTTCTAGGTAGAGGTGGAGCGTGTTTCTCTCCCACATAAAGGAATGCTGGGTTCCGACTCGTTATGAAAAACTAAAAAGAAAACTAAAAGCAAGACACTCCAAGCATAGCACATAGCACATGAAGTGATAAAAATATAGCGGAATGAAAGACGAACTGATAATGTTGATGGAGAAGGGGATGCACGGGAGCATCCCCAAGCTTAGACGCTTGAGTCTCCTTGAATATTTCTTGGGGGTGCACGGGGGCATCCCCAAGCTTGCGCGCTTGACACTCCTGAATCTTTTTATCATCTTCCCTCGCACACTTGAAAACTCCCTTCATACATAACTCATCATAATCTGATTAGCGAGGTTAGTACCCTTAATAAAATAATTATACCTTGCTGGAAATAAGGATATTCTTGAAGTTCTACTGTTTCTCAAGATTGCCAAAAGGTTTTTGCAAAGAAAAAGCAAGTTCTTAATTTGCAAAGTGAAGGTAAGGCAAAACAGGACAGAATCTGTGAAAAACAGAACAGCAGGCAGTAATTGACCTGTTCGGGATACTTCTGCAACTCAAATCAAAAAACTCAGAACTGACGCACGAAAGACAATTATATAGAGAACGCTGTCGAAAAAATTCAGACCAAAAAGATGATATGGTGATTTTATACGAATTTTTCTATCCAAGGACAGAATCTGTTTCCTGGACAGCACCTCACAACTTTTGAACTTTCTAGCAATCAGAGGCTATACTTGGCACAAATATGAAAAGCAAAGATACAATGATGATGCTACAGCAGTAAACAACATCAAGACACAACAAAAGCAAAAATTTTATTCATGTGGGCTGCCTCCCAAAAGCGCTTTCTTTTATGCCTTTAAGCTAGGCATAATGCAAAGATCAAGTTTTATCAAGAGTAAATGAATAGCTAGCCCGTACAACGGACTCAAAAGGTAACTTGACCTTCTTACGAGGGAAGTGTTCCATCCCTTTCTTTAGAGGAAACTGAAATTTTATATTACCCTCTTTCATGTCAATGACAGCACCAACGGTGCGCAAAAAGGGACGTCCCAAAATAATTGGACATGAAGGATCATATTCAATATCCATAATAGTGAAATCAACGGGCACATAATTATCATTGACAACAATAAGAACATCGTCGATCCTCCCCAAAGGTTTCTTTATGGAAGAATCAACGAGACAAACACCAAAAGAACAAGAATCATAAGGTTTCAATTTAAGCATATCATATATCCTTTTGGGCATAACAGAGGTACTAGCACCAACATCACATAATGCATAACAAGAGAAGTCATTCAAATAAATTTTTATCATAGGATCCCAACCATCTTCTAGCTTTCTAGGTATGGAGGCTTCTACTCTAAGTTTCTCCTCCCTAGCTTTGATAAGAGCATTAGTGATATGCTCTGTGAAGGCAAGGTTAAGCGTGCTAGTGCGGGGATCTCTAGACATTTTGTGAAGGAAATCAATAACTTCGGTAAGAGTGCAATTATCAAAATCAAGGTCACGAGCATCAAGTAAAGTGGTAGTGGTGTCCTTAAGGTTCACTTGGTTGGTAGTTTCTATAGCATCACCATTAATAGGTCCATTGGGACCAGGAGTACATTGGGTGCTAAGAGTGTGAACATCCTCAATAACTTGGATAGTAGCAACAGTGTGGTGGGTAGGAAGGCTCTTAATTCTTTCATCTTCCTCCCTTAGGGATGCAACCACTTCGGGTTTAGCTGCCATTTGGTTTATCAAAGTGGCCTGTGTGTGGGACATATTGGAAACTTGGGTCTCAGTGATAGTGAGTCTAGTCTGGAGGTTAGAAATCTCAATATTTATGTTCTCTAATCGTCTACTAATGTCTTGCAAGATAGCAGTATGCTCATTTAATTGCCTCGAGAAGGTTTTGTTTTGTTCATATTGGGTGTGCATGTAGTTCTTAGTGGCCTCCTCTATTTCTATCAGTTTCTCATAGCCAGACAAGTCTCTATCTTTTTGGAAGGAGTTCTTGATGTTAGGATAAGCATTGTTGTTCCCATAGGAATTGGAGGGGAACGTTCTAGAATTACTACCAAAGTTACTCCTATAAGCATCGGCAATCACAGAATCCAAAGGATCATAACGAGGATCAACAGAAGATTGCTTCGAAAGTAGAGACATGATCAAGTCAGCTTTTTCATTAAGGGAGGAAATCTCCTCGACAGAGTTTACCTTCCTACCTGTTGGAGCGTGTTCGGTGTGCCATTGGGAATAGTTGGTCATCATCTCATCGAGAAGCTTTGTGGCAGCACCAAGTGTAGTTGACATAAAAGTTCCTCCCGTGGCCGAATCTAACAAGTTCCGCGAGGTAAAGTTCAAGCCTGCATAAAAAGTTTGGATAACCATCCAAGTAGTCAAACCGTGAGTAGGGCAGTTCTTGATAAGAGACTTCATACGTTCCCAAGCTTGGGCAACGTGTTCATTATCCAATTGTTTAAAATTCATGATGTTACTTCTAAGTTGGATAATTTTAGCAGGTGGATAGTATCTTCCGATAAAAGCATCTTTGCACTTGTCCCAAGAATCTATGCTATTTCTAGGCAAAGACTGGAACCAAATTTTAGCTCCTCCTCTCAAGGAGAAAGGAAAAAGCTTAAGCTTAACAATATTACCATCTATTTCTTGGTACTTTTGCATATCACAAAGTTCTACAAAGTTGTTCAAGTGTAAAGCAGCATCATCTCCAGCACCGGAGAATTGTTCTCTCATGACTAAGTTCAGTAAAGCAGGTTTAATTTCATATGAAGGTGCTGAAGTGGCAGGTGTAGTGATAGGCGTGCTGATAAATTCATCGTTGTTGTGACTAGTGAAGTCACACAACTTGGTGTTCTCGGTGGAACCCATAGTAGCAAGCAAGCAAGATAACTATTTTTGTGATTTTCGATAAAAGGTAATAAAGCAAAAACTGAAAGGTAAACTAACAAGACTAAAAAGCAAAGGTAAAAGATAGCATGCAACTCCCCTATCCTGAAGAGTGGAGTCCCCGGCAACGGCGCCAGAAAATACTCCTTGATGGGCCTCGAACCCCTCGTTGGTTACCCCAAGTGGAAGGTGTAAGATGCAGTAAGTAGAAGTGTTTTCTCCTAGCAAAGATGCCAAGGATCGATTCCCCAGAGACTCCTAGGTTCAACAAGTAGGTGTCAATTGCTACGGCGCCAGATTAGTAGCAACCAACGTGGACCTGCACACAGATACAAATAACTTTGCTCCCAACGAGTACAGAGAGGTTGTCAATCTCTCCGGCCTTGTAGTTCACAAAGGGTTAAAAGCAATGATAGTAGTGATAGATAGTTTTTGCAATAGTAGGTAAATAACGGAAAGTAAATAGTGGATGTGATCAATGATGGTAATATGGACCGGAGTCTCATGATGTTCACTAGTGATGTCTCTCTCCCAAAAGACGATAAAACAGCTATGTGAGGTAAACAAATTACAGCTGGGCAATTGACAGGACCACGAACGCAAACCAATGCTGACTACATTGCAAGAAAGGTTGAGGTTCAAAGCATGGGCGGTACGCCAAAGTAAGTAGACCGAAATCCATCAATATCTACTACTAATCATCTACCTTGAGATATCTATCCAGAACATCTCGCTGGTATTAAGTTGCGAGTCCCACCCATAGTGTAAACTCAATGCAACAGACAACTGCATTAAAAGAACTTTGCGTAAAGTAAACAATCCTTGCACCCGCGGGCACAAGCACCATTGTTTTCCCCCTTGTGGCAACATTACATCCCCTAGACTCATGTTTCTGTCACTCAAGCTAGTCATCGAGGGGCATGAACCCACAATCGAGCATAATGTTCCCTCTTGGAGTCACTACCTACTACTCGGCCAAAGCAATAAATATCAACGGAGAACATGCAAGAATTACTTATGAACTAAAATATAAAAGAGGTGAATCAAATATATTACTCAAGATCAATCTGAACATAATCTCATAATCCATCGGATCCTAGCAAACTCAACATAGCAACAGCATAAGGATTACATAGGTGCCTCGATCATGTAGGGCAGCTCACGAGGACTAATTAGTGAAGCACAAGAACGGGAGGAGAACATCACATAGCTACTGGTCATGGACTCATGGTCCAAGGGAGACTACTCACGAGTCATCCGGGAGGCGTCCATGGTGGTGGAGAAGCTCCCGGTGGTGATCCTCCCCTCCGGCAGGGTGCCGGGAAGAGTTCTCCTGGTGCTCCCGATCTTGGAAGCGGCGGCGGCGGCGGAACAGAGATGGGATCGCGAAAAGAAGTCCTGTTCTGAGAGTTACGGAGGGTCCTTTAAATATATGCCAAAGTAGGGCACCGGGGGCCGAGGCGCCCCCCGGCGCGGCCCAGGGGGGGGCGCCCACAGGGCGCCTGGAGCCCCTGTGGCCCCCCAGGTTGCCCTTCGGACGCAGTGTTGTTTCCGGTTCGCTGATTTTTTATATAATTTTTCTGGATTTTTCTGGGCAGTTCTCGAAACGTGAAAACCTGAAATACAAAAACAGCCGAAAACAGAAACTGGCACTGGGGTGCACTGGATTAGTAGGTTAGTCCAAATATGATCAAAAGTGTATGGAAGTGTATGAATATCATAGCAATATCACCCAAAAGTGGCATGGAGCAAGCAGAAATTATAGATACGTTTTGGACGTATCAGGTGATCTCCGCCTCGAGTGCGCCCATAGAAGCCAGCTTCTTCTCCGCCAGCTCCGACTTCTCCTGGGCCGCCTGCTGCGCCGCCGCCAAGTCAAGGTCCTTTTGCTCCAAAGCTGCTTGCAGTTGATCTACCAAGGCCACCACTGGACAGATGAACATGAAAGAACACTCTAAGCAAAAAATCAGTCGACGGGAGACAGAAGTAAGTTACCAGCCGCATCGTCTTGCGTCTTCTTCAGATGGTCCCGGGCCAACTGCAAGTCAAGATTGAGCTGGATCTGCTTCTGCTCAAGATCCGCAAACTTGGCCCCGAACTCGCAAGATTTCTGCATCAACAAGACAAAGCAAAAGATTATAAGACTACAGTCGAGTCAGATCACTCAACCGCAGCCTCATGGACTACACCCAGTGGGTGCACTGAGCGTGCCCCCACTGGTTTCACTCGGCCAAGATCAGTCCGGCGCGAGCTCAAGGAAGACAAGGAAAGAAGAGCACCCAGTGGGTGGTGTGATACCTCACAAAACAAAACAAGCAAAAAAAACAACACATGGAGGTTCTATAGTAAGACCATGGCCGACTGCAATCAGTCGACCACGGTCTCGGGGGCTACACCCAGTGGGTGCACTGAGCGTGCCCCCACTGGTCTCACTCGGCCAAGATCAGCCCGGCGCGAGCTCAAGGAAGACAAGGAAAGAAGAGCCCCCAGTGGGTGGTGTGATACCTCACAAAACAAAACAAGCAGATTTTTCTCGAAATCAGAAAGTACTCCGACAACATACCTGGACGTTGGCCCGAAGAGCAGAGCTGGCGTCGTAAGCCGCCATGCTGGCCTCATACGCCGCCTTCGTCCGCCCCATCATCTCCTCCGCCTGGCCAACAGCCTCTTGTGCCGCTCCCACAGGTTCCTCCGGGAGGCGATAGGTGGAGAAAAGGATAGACGAAGCAGCAGGCGTCGAGCCGGCCACAGGCGCAGGCCCTGGATCGACGGCGCGAATCGGCACTGAGTCGACAACCGGAGTGGACACTGGGTTGACAACCGAGACGGGCGCTGGGTCGACGCTCGGTGCAGGCGGTGGGTCGACGACGGGTACGGTTGGCACAGGGACAGCGAATGAGACCGCGGTTCGGGCCGCATCCTCGGGTCGCTGGGCCCCTGAGCCAGAAGACGCCTTCCGGTCCTTCCTCCTTGCGCGCCGGTAGTCCTCGCAGAGCCGCCCCTCGTCCTCGTCGTCGTCCGGCAGCTCTATGACAAGGCGCGGCGCTTCAGATCAAACAGGGAACCAAGTCAATCGACTATCGCCCACGAAAGAAAAGAAGAACAAAATCGAGTCTCATGGAGCTCGTACCTGCTCGAGATGTCGCGGCATCCGCGATCTCCTCATCCTCTCGACCCCGGTCGATGTCCATCGAGGTCGTGGAAGCGGCAGCTCTGGAAAATTCGATCAAGAAATGAGTCGACCAAAACTGTAGTCGACCCCCAAGAAACAAAGGAAATCAAGCCCGAGCGACACTTACGTGGAGGCGATGGGTACATCCACCTTGATCCTCGGCAGAGCCTTCCGGGGTTTGGCGGGGGCGACTTTGGGCTGCTTGGGCGTCCTCTCGGCTGGCTCGGGGGTGATCGTACGGGTGCGCTTGGGTGTCCGAGACCCCGAAGGACCCACGCGAGGTCGAGCGGCCCCTGGGTCGTGCTTCTCCTTGGAGCGGCGCTCGACACAGGGAGGTGACTCGACCTCCTCCCCGCTGTTGTACCCCTCGCTCTCCTCGGTCTCCTCCTCTGATTTCCACTCGGCGGCGTCGCCCGTACCTTCCTCGACTCCTTGGCCTGAGTCTCCGTTGGGCAGCGAATACATCTCCGTATATATCTGCAACGAAAGGAAGTTCACCAAATACCAGTCGGAATCATCAATGAAGATCGCGAATCAATCGACAGATACATCACTCGGAAGCGGAAGGCTAACCTTGTCTGGCAGGTGGTCGGCGTCGAATGGGATGATCCTCCCCGACCCCCTGGGGTTGTCCTTGTTTCCGGTGACGCTCTTCAAGCACTGCACCACGTACTTCGGGTCGGCCGCCTCCAGGTGGACTCGCGACGTGTCGTCAGTGCCGGAGTACAGCCACATCGGGTGGTCCCGGGCTTGGAGCGGTTGGATCCTCCGCGGGATATACACCTCGAGCAAATCCATCCCCGTGACCCCATCGCGGACCAGCTGGACGACCCTCTCCATCAGCATGTCAACCTCGGCCCTCTCGGCCTTGCTCACTACCATCGAAGGAGGCGGACTGGCTCGACCTAGGGTAAATGGAGGAAGACCAGTCGACTGACCCAGAGTCAGACTGTCCCTGTAGTAAAACCAGGTCGCCTGCCTGCCCCGGATCGAATCTGGAAGGTTCATGGGGGGGAAAGCACTCCTGTTCCTAAGCTGAATCCCGAGCCCGCCGCACGCCTGAAGGACGTGCGTCTTGCCGTCACTCGGGTTCACTCTCTTAACGGTCTGGGAGCGGCAGGTGAAGATATGCTTAAACAATCCCCAGTGCGGTCGGCAACCGAGGAAGTTCTCGCACATGGAGACGAAAGCGAAGAGAAAGGCGATGGAGTTGGGCGTGAAATAATGCAGCTGGGCACCAAAGAAAATCAGAAATGCGCGGAGTAAAGGGTGCGGTGGAGTTGAAAAACCTCGGTCGACGTGGGTGGCGTGGAGCACACACTCGCCCTCCCGCGGCTGAGGCTCGAGCTCTCCTCCCGGCGCCCTCCAGGAGCCGCCGAGGATCAGCCCCTCCTCCTCCAGCTCCTCCAAATCTTCCACCACGACGGTGGACCGGATCCAATCCCCCTGGATCCATCCAGCGGGGAGCCCGGACCGCGACGACGATCCGACCCGGCCGGCTCGCCGCCCCTTCCCCGACGCCGCCTTCTTGGAACGCTCCATGGCCGCGGTCTTGTCCTTGACCATGGCTCGCGAGACGGTGGTTGCGGCAGAGAGAAGCAGGAAGGATTGGGGGCGCGACAGAGAAGCAAAGGCGCTGCGGAGAAGACAAGGCGAATGGGGAAAAGCTGGGCGCACAGTACCCCCCGCAGCGGACTCAGCGCGCTTTTATAACGGCCTGGTCGAGCGGCTGACTGGTGGCCCCGGACGATCTTATCCGATCCCATAATAGGCGCTAGAGCGATACATGGCGAAAAGGGGGGCGCGGGAATCGAGGCGTTCGAACCGCACCCCTCCGATCGGTGTAGCACGCTCCGCCCCGCGCACTTCCCCAAATTTCGAAACCCCCGCCGAATCCGGCGGACAGAAGGCAATTGATTCCGTCGAAAATGGCGCGCACTCGTGGCGCCCGACGCCCGGCGCAAAACCCAGTCGACGCAAGGCATCCAGTCGACGCAAGACTTCCAGTCGCCGCAAAGACAACTAATTCACCAATGGCTTCAGAATCGATCGAGGCGACCAAGACACAACTGAGGAGGCCTATCCAGACCACAAGATCCAAAACAACATGCCCCGAGGACGTCGAGTCAGGACCAGGGCTCCCCTCAGCATCCCCTTGCTCAAGCCCCGATCCATTCGGGGGCTACTGACGAGGTTACAGACCAAGGGTAGGGTCATAGGCCTGACCTAAAGGCCCCTCCCAAGGTCACTATCCTAGGAGATCAAAAGACAAGACTCACGACGGTGGAGACATTCGACTGAGACGGTCCAAGGTGACACTTCACTCGACTGACTCCGGTATCCAGGACGACTCAACTCCACTCGACGTGGTCAGGCGCTCGACCCCCGAAGACTAAACGCCTCTCGAACGGCAGCAGTCATGTATTTACTCACTGTAGTAAACCCCATAATTACCCTTTACTGCAGGCGTTATCAATAACGCCTGCCTTAATGTACCTTTAAGCCCTTGGTAACGTGGAGCATGGCTGGGGCCTTGGCATACTATATAAGCCACCCCCCTCCTCCAGAACAAGGGTTCGCACCTCTGTAACGCATACATATACACATCAGTCGACCAAGCCCCCGGGCAACGAGACGTAGGGCTTTTACTTCCTCCGAGAAGGGCCCGAACTCGCAAACACCCTGTGTACAACTGCGCCATAGCTAGGACCTTGCCTCTCCATTCATACCCCCTACCTTCACTGTCAGACCTAGAACCACGACAGCCGGTGCATCAAATCCACCATATACCCTTCCTCAAAACTGCCACCATACCTACCTATTATGGCATTTCCATAGCCATTCCGAGATATATTGCCATGCAACTTCCTTCATCGTCATATACATGACTTGAGCGTTCGTCATCATATTGCTTTGCATGATCGTAAGATAGCTAGCATGATGTTTTCATGGCTTGTCCGTTTTGATGTCATTACTATGCTTGATCATTGCACATCCCTGTACACCGCCGGAGGCATTCATATAGAGTCATATTTTGTTCTAGATATCGAGTTCTAATATTGAGTTGTAAGTAAATAAAAGTGTGATGATCATCATTATTAGAGCATTTCCCCAGTGAGCAAAGGATGATGGAAGCTATGACTCCCTCACAAGTTGGGATGAGTCTCCGGACTTTAAAAATAACAAAAGAGGCCAAAGAAGCCCAAATAAAAAAAGATGCCAAATACGCCCACCAAAAAAAGAGAAAACAAAAAAATGAGAGAAAAAGAGAGAAGGGGCATTGTTATTATCCTTTTACCGCACTTGTGCTTTGGAGTAGCACCATGTTCTTCATATAGAGAGTCTCTTGAGTTGTCACTTTCATATACTACTGGGAATTTTTCATTATTGAACTTGGCTTGTATATTCCAATGATGGGCTTCCTCAAATGCCCAAGGTCTTCATGAGCTAGCAAGTTGGATGCACACCCACTTATTTTTCATTTTGAGCTTTCATACACTTATAGCTCTTAGTGTATCCATTGCATGGCAATCCCTACTCACTCACATTGATATCAATTCATGGACATCTCCATAGTCCATTGATTTGCTTAGTTGATGTGAGCCTTTCTCCCTACTATTGTCTACTACGACCCTCTATTCCACCCATAGTGCTATATCCATGGCTCACGCTCATGTATTGCGTGAGGGTTGAAAAAGCTGAAGCACGTTAAAAAGTATGAACCAATTGCTTGGCTGACACAGGGGTAGTGCATGATTTTTATTTTGTGTTAACAAGAAGGAGCATGACAAGGCTCTATGATTTTGTAGGGATAGCGTTCTTTAGCATTGATATTTTGAAAGACACGATTTTTTTTTGGGATGCACGAGTATTAAATTCTTTTATGTCAAATGATATACTATTGCTTTGAATCACTCATGTCTTAATATTCATGCCATGATTAGATTATATGATCAAGATTATGCTAGGTAGCATTCCACATCAAAAATTATCTTTTTCATCATTTACCTACTCGAGGACGAGCAGGAATTAAGCTTGGGGATACTAATACGTCTCCGTCGTATCTATAATTTTTGATTGTTCCATGCCAATATTCTACAACTTTTACATACTTTTGGCAACTTTTTATACTATTTTTGGGGCTAACATATTGATCCAGTGCCCTGTGCCAGTTCCTTTTTGTTGCATGTTTTTGTTTCGTAGAAAATCCATATCAAACGGAGTCCAAACAGAATAAAAACTTACGGAGATTTTTTTGGAATATATGTGATTTTTGGGGAAAATAATCAACGCGAGATGATGCCCGAGGGGGCCACAAGGTAGGGGGCGTGCCCTGGACCCTTTTTAGGCCACCTCGTAAGGCGGTTGGTGCCCTTCTTTCTCAATATCCGGATAAAAATCGTGTTAAAATTTCAGCCCAATTGGAGTTACGGATCTTCGGGAATTTAAGAAATGGTGAAAGGCCAAAATCTAGGAGCACAGAAACAGAGAGAGAGAGAGAGAGAGAGAGAGAGAGAGAGAGAGAGAGTGAGTGAGAGAGAGAGAGAGAGAGATCCAATATCGGCGAGGCTCCCTCCCCTCCGCTGCCATGGAGGCCATGGACCAGAGGGGAAACCCTTCTCCCCTCTAGGGGGAAGGTCAGGGAAGAAGAAGAAGAAGAAGGAGGGGGGCTCTCTCCCACTCTCTCCCGGTGGTCATCATCGTGATGGCGATCTACACCAACAAATTCACCGCCGTCATCACCAACTCTCTCTCCCTCTATGCAGTGGTTCAACACCTCTTCTCCCTGTTGTAATCTTTACTTAAAGATGGTGCTCAATGCTATATATCATTTCCCAATGATGTATGGCTATCCTATGATGTTTGAGTAGATCTGATTTATGCTATGGGTTGATTGATGATCGTGATTGGTTTGAGTTGCATGCTTTATTACTGGTGCTGTCCTATGGTGCTCTCTGTGTCGCGCAAGCGTGAGGGATCCCTGTTGTAGGGTTTGCAATATGTTCATGATTTGCTTATGGTGTGTTGCTAGAGTGACAGAAGCTTCAACCCGAGTAAGTAGGTTGTTTGCGTATGGGAATAAAGAGGACTTGATGCCTTATAATGCTATGGTTGGGTTTTACCTTAATGATCTTTAGTAGTTACGGATGTTTGCTAGAGTACCAATCATAAGTGCATATGATCCAAGAAGAGAAAGTATGTTAGCTTATGCCTCTCCCTCATATAAAATAGTAATAATGAATACCGGTCTAGTTATCGATTGCATAGGGACAAATAACTTTATTGTGTGACAAAACCTCTGTACTAAAACTAACTTAGTTGTGTCTTTATCTAAACAACCCCTACTTTATATTTACGTGCTCATTATTATCTTGCAAACCTATCCCGTTACACCTACAAAGTACTTCTAGTTTCATACTTGTTCTAGGTAAAGCGAACGTCAAGCGTGCGTAGAGTTGTATCGGTGGTCGATAGAACTTGAGGGAATATTTGTTCTACCTTTAGCTCCTCATTGGGTTCGACACTCTTACTTATCGAAACAGGCTACAATTAATCCCCTATACTTGTGGGTTATCAATTTTCTTGGAGATCTATTTGATGTAACTCTTTTTTGCGGTGTGTTTATTAGGGTCCGATGAATTGTGATTTTATGTTCAGATCTATCCATACATGATTATTATATCCTCCTATTTATTCTTTGATATTCGGTTTTGTTTGGGCAACTTGATTGATTTATCTTGCAATGGGAAGAGGTTCTTTGTAATGGGTTCGATCTCGCGGTGCTCAATCTCAGTGACAGAAATAGACATGACATGCATGTATCATTGCTATTAAGGATAACAAGATGGGGTCTAATCCTACATGAATAGATCTTGTCTACATCATGTCATCGTTCTTAAACAAATACTCCATTTCTCCATTACTTAATACACGAGATGTATGTTGGATAGCGGTCGATGTGTGGAGTAATTGTAGTTGATGAAGGAAGGAGTCGGCCTACTAATCTTGGACGTGATTCCTATATACATGATCACTACCTTGGATATCATCATAATTATTTGCTCTCCCATCAATTGCCCAACATTAATTTGATTACCACTGTATGTTATTTTCTTGAGAGAAGCCACTACTGAAATCTATGCCCCCCGGGTCTATTTCCTATCATATATTTTCAGATGTGTTTTGCCAAAAATCCAAAAAATACTTTGCTGCGTTTTATATGCCTTTATTTTATTTGCATCTATCAATCTATCTATTTATCTTACCTTGGAGGGTTTGACAACCCCTCTATGCGTTGGGTTGCGAGGTTTTGTTGTTTGTGTGTAGGTGTTGCTTACATAGTGTTGCTTGGTTCTCCTACTGCAATGATAACCTTGGTTTCGTAACTGAGGGAAATACTTACCGCTGTTGTGCTGCATCTTCCTCTCCTCTTCGGGGAATTTACCAACGCGGATCACAAGTATCGTGCTCCCAATAAATAATGTATAGGCGAAACATGTTTCTAGTGATGTTAAATTAATAGTAAAAGGCTTTATTAATTGTGAGAAGGCTTTTATATTTAATTCAGTGTCGACGAGCCTTAAAAGCCAAGTGGTGGAAAGATAATTGGGCCACAAGGGCCTAATAGGGGAGGCGCTGATACGTCCATTTTGCATCTTGTTTTTATACTGATATTTAGTGCATTATGGGATGTTATTTCACATTATAGCATAATACTTTGCCTTTTCTCTCTTATACATGATTTACATGAAGAGGGAGAATGCCTACAGCTGGAATTCTGGACAGGAAAGGAGCAAATCTGAGATACCTATTCTGCACAACTCCAAATGTCCTGAAATTTTAAGGATAATTGTTTTGGAATTTATAAAAAGTATTGGGTGAAGAAACAACAGAAGGGGACCCACCAGGTAGCCACAAGCCTGGGGCAGCCCCTAACCCCCAGGGCATGCCCCTAGGGCTTGTGCCCCCCTTGACCATCGTCCGGTGCCCATCTTCTGCTATATGGAGGGTTTTGACCCAGAAAAAATAAGGGAGCTTTCGGGATGAAGAGCCTCCATCTCGAGACGGAACCTGGGCAGAAGCAATCTAGTGCTCCAGCGGAGCTGTTTTGCTGGGGAAACATCCCTTCGGAAGGGGAAAATTGAATCCATCATCATCACCAACGATCCTGTTAGGACCGAGCATATATCGATCAGAGGGTGAGTGAATGGGAGATTCAAAATTTCTTTCGAAATTTTTGAACTATCCCAAACACAGCAGCGGAAATAAGGTTTGGTAGATAAGAATTTAAACAAGCATACTATTGAGGAATAAAGTTATCGATGTAAGAAGCAACAATAGCTCGAGTATAATGTATCACATGCTTGACCATAACAATGACAAAGCAGCAGGCAAGCACGAACAATAATATGACAACACATAGTCCAAGATATGATGGAAATGCTCGATTATCAGAGGTGAAGAATCGAAAGAGAAATAACACAGTGAGTGACACGCTAATATACCAAGATCAGAGTGAAGGATAATGTGAAAGAATGGTATCACCAACTGAGAAAAGTGAAATACACGGATCAAATGATAGACAACACAGTTGGTGCAACAGGCACAATATGACTGAGGGATTTGCACAAACATATAAAGATCAGGTAAACTATCGACACAGAGCACGAAAGAAAACTACTGAAAGTAATGCAGTGAAGTAAGTAGAACCAGTGGTGCTCGATGGCGACAACTGAATTTGGTAGAACAGTTCACCCTTCTTCCAAAGGGCTACATCTGGTTGGAGGGGTTGTGACTTAACATGGAAGATAAACTCTCTTCACCCTATTCTCCTTCAACACAAACTTGATCAGACTCTTGTTGATTTCACTCGTGGTAAATCCTTGTCGGCGATCTCCAAAACTTTGGTTGATCTACGCAAACCACAATCACTCTTGGTTACTGAAGATCTCGTACGATGAAGACAACAAATCTTCAACACTCAAACCAAAACCTATCCGTCTAGGGAATGCATAGCTCTCAAGAGTAATAGGTACATGAACTCTAACTCAGAACTACTGTCATGCTAAACCACTATCTAAGTTTGGGCTCTTTATTTTTCTCTCGTGGATCTTAAACTCAAATCACTCGGAGAGCGGTTGCTCAATACAATCTTCTCAGAAATCTCAAGCGGAGCAGCCAACAGACAACGTTGGAGCGGGGTGGCTATTTATAGCCGCGGCCTTTCCTGAAGGGAAATGACCAAATTGGACATGTGGAGCAGCCAATGGCCGAACGGCATGAGTCCAACGGTCGGATTTTGAGCACAACGGTAACAATACTTGCGGATAAAGTAAAGCTAACTCCTCGGTCCGAAAGATATGTCCTACAACACGAATAACAACATCTACTACTATCAGGTAATCATTTGGAGCATAAAGAGATTTCTCTCACAGCGTTCATAGGTTTTGGGCTAAGCATCACGACAGATCTAAGCATCGAGAACCTATACCCCTCTTAATAGTACGGGGGTTCTGTGACTCAAATAAATGAAAGAATAACAATGATATGAATACTACATCTTCACTTTGTCTTCGACTTCCATTCGCTGCAGTCAATTCCTTCATATGACAATACCGAACCAAAAGCTCTGCTTTAGCAGTAAACTTTCGAGGGGTTAATTCCTTCACATCAATCTTCTCGTCGTCATGACTTCAACAGATATAGCTCGTTCTTCTCTTCAACGCAAATATTCTTCGGTGAAGTTCCTCGAACTTCACACCGGAGACAACATTCTCATCGGTTCTGCATGGACTATTTCTCTCTGTGTGCACTAGCAAACAAATCAGTCCATGCTTGTTTCTGTCAACAATCTCCAAAACACAGGTAGGCACATATTGCACCAACAATCTCCCCCTTTTTTGGACGGTTGTTGACAAAACAGAACACATCGATGGATAGATAATGAATGGAATGAAATGCGAGGGGTAATGAAAGATGAGAGATAATTACGAAGATAAAACACGCTCCCCTTGAAGGTATGCATGAGAGCATAAAGTAAACCGGAGGGTGACGAGTTAATTCTTCGTATGAGTGACATTGACAATGATCTCATTTGAGGTTCCTTCCAATGCACTCGGCATCATCTGAGATAGTTCCTGTCACACAATCTTTGAAATGAACCAGATAGATATTGCGAGTACTTTGAAATGATTTGTGACAAAGGATATGACGAGAGGGTTTTCTCAGAACACAATTTGAATCCACACAAGATGTAATTTCCTGCAGGTTAGATGTTCGTGAATAATCAAAGCAAGATAGAATATGAGAATATCGCTCAGAGTGGATATGCTTCAGATGTGATTTTCCTGCAACAAGGATGATATGAATATATGCGAGGAAAAACACTTTGTCAGTCATATAGATAGCTTTCAAAGCACAAGAAATTATAGACTGAGTTAGACCATCCTTTCCTACAAGGTTAGATAATGAAGAATAATCATCACGGCATATCCAACCATAACAGATATGGTTCATCAAGCACTCAATGTAATTCTCCTCTTTTTACAATCACTCAATGATTTCATGTCATGTTTGTAGAGCAAACACTTTTCCTGCATGATAGATAAGTATCGAGGATAATCATTGCAAGGGTACCTGCAAACAGATAGTTCAAAGCAAATAACATTGCAGGGGGGGTTATTAACATTGCATGGTGACCAAGAATTCAACACCACATGCGGTGCGTTAAGTTCATCAAGCAAATTGTTCGAGGGAAAACCAAAAACGTTCGAACGCGAAAAGCAAATGACGAGTAAAAACACCCTGCAAATACCCCAATAATCTATCACTTGATGTACTTCTTCCCCTTTTGGTCATCAAGTGTCAAAAAGGTAAAGAGAAAACATATGAGGCACTACTTGTCTGGAGTGTCCTCAAAATCAGAATTGTAACTGCTCGACGAATAAGAATCCGTGGAGTGAGGAATGGTCAAGGTTGAAGTACGAGTAGCAACATGGACTTCAGAAGAAATGTTGCGATGAGCATCTGGCTTGTAAATGAGTGTTCCAGCAGTGTCTGCAATTTCATCATCTGGTTCAGCAAACAACATGTCAGTTGAGTCTGAACGTTGAGGAAGCACATGAGTAAATCCAGGTAGTCATAATCCTTCTTAATGCCTTTGGCAGCCAGCTGCTTGCGGGAGTAATGCTGCCTTTGAAGAGTCCAAGAGTGCTTCTTTGCCTCCTTCTCATGCAAAAGGGTTTGGCGAGCATAGTTATGAAGAAAATTCAACTTTGTCATCAATTCTAGCTTTTCTTTTCGATCGAGCCTGATGTGGCTTTCCAAAGTTTGTTGAGTGCGAATGCAAATTTCATACCGAGATGGGTTTTCATTGCGAGGGATTCAACCTTTGCTTTCTTAACTTTCAAAACGGTCTCAAATGCAGAAGAAACACCAGCAACATCAACGGGTGTCCTTCCTTTGCCAATATCCTTCACCATATGTAGAGTATCACGTATTGCTGGCATGAAAACTTTCAGACCATAAGGGCAGAAGAATTTTACATTAATGAGTTGCTCGATAGCATGCATGATCCACGGAGCATATTGCTTCAATGATTGGGGGTTGTCGGGAGCACAAGCCAAACTTTGAATGAACAGCTCTGGAATATCAAATCTAATTCATTAGAGATGGCCAGAAGAGCATTTCCCACAATGCCTTTGATAGAATTTGGTCTGTAAGTTGGCGTGAGAGAAATGCATAGCACATGAAGCATCACTTTGTTTTCATAGACCAACTTCTTAGCACCTATAGTAATGCAGTCATCTCCAACCAATTTGGGGTCCAACAGCATGTGAAGTTGTCCTTCAGACACTTCCTAGTACTGCAGCATGTGTTCACGATCTTTTCAAACTCACACCGAGGAAAATTAAGCAGAGCAAGAAATTGATATGCTGAGCACTTGTTCTTTCGCCTTCCAGTCATCCATTCGAGGATCCATGTTGAATTATCTCCCAGATCTCCTGAGATGTACAAAGTGGCATAGAACTCATAGATCACCTCTCAATTCCATCCATGGTTAAAGCAAAGGAAACCCTTTAGTAATGCATGTCCAAAATGCAAAATGGCATGGTGGAAACAGGGAATCGCTTTGAGCTCTGCAAAGTTCAGAATCTTGTGATTGAAAATCCAATTCTTTCCAAATAAAATCTGGGCATAGTACATAGCTTGTTCTTCAGTCCAAAATCTATTTGATAGAGAAGTTTTCTCCCCTTCGTATGGGTTGATCCCAAAGAAAGCAAGCTTCGACAGATGAAGCTGCTCATTGAATGCAGGGCCATTTGGGCCAAACACAGCAGGGAACAAAGGAAATGATTCCTAAGGATTTTTCAGACCTTCTCCATCGCTTATTTCCATGGACCGAGAATCATCAGGTGCTGGCATATTTCATCAATGGGTTTGAGTGGTGCAAGGGGCCTTTTCATTATCGACGAAGCAGATGGCATTGAAGCACTTGTGTGTCCTTCATTTCCTTTTGCCGGAACTCCTTCAGCGATTATTTGACTGTCAGGCACTAGGGCCTTTTTGATAACCCACAAGTATAGGGGATCACAACAGTTTTCGAGGGTAGAGTATTCAACCCAAATTTATTGATTCGACACAAGGGGAGCCAGAGAATATTCTCAAGTATTAGCAGCTGAGTTGTGAATTCAACCACACCTAGAAAACTTAATATCTGCAGCAAAGTATTCAGTAGCAAAGTAATATGGAAGTAACACTAATGGTGGCAAAAGTAACAGTAGCAGTTTTGTAGTGATGATGGCAGCAGCAGTAACGAAAGTAAGGAAGAAAGTGTCAAAATGGAACGAACTCGTAGGCAATGGATCGGCAATGATAGATGTTGGATAATATTCATCATGTAGCAGTTATAACCTAGGGTGACACAGAACTAGCTCCAATTCATTAATGTAATGTAGGCATGTATTCTGAATATAGTCATACATGCTTATGGAAAGGAACTTGCATGACATCTTTTGTCCTACCCTCCCGTGGCAGCGGGGTCCTAATGGAAACTAAGGGATATTAAGGCCTCCTTTTAATAGATTACTGGACCAAAGCATTAGCACTTAGTGAATACATGAACTCTGAGAACATAATAGGTTCAGATTTGAAATCATGGCACTCGGGCCCTAGTGACAAGCATTAAGCATAGCAAAGTCATAGCAACATCAATCTCAGAACATAGTGGATACTAGGGATCAAACGCTAACAAAACTAACTCGATTAGATGATAAATCTCATCCAACCCATCACCGTCCAGCAAGCCTACGATGGGATTACTCATGCACGGCGGTGAGCATCATGAAATTGGTGATGGAGGATGGTTGGTGATGACAACGGCGATGATCTCCACTCTCCGGAGCCCCGAACGGACTCCAGATCAGGTCTCCTGATGAAGAACACGAGGTGGTGGCGGCTTCGTATCGTAAAATGCGATGGGATCTTCTCTCTAAATTTTTTTCTCCCTGAAAGAGATTATATGGAGTTGGAGTTGACGTCGATGGAGGTCCAGGGGGGCCACAAGGTAGGGGGCGCGCCCTCACCCTTGTGGCCAGGGTGTTGGCCCCCTCCGGTATTTCTTTTCACCAGTATTTTTTATTAATTCCAAAAATAATCTCCGTGAAGTTTTAGGTCATTCCGAGAACTTTTATTTCTGCACAAAAATAACACCAAGGCAATTCTGCTGAAAACAGCGTCAGTCCGGGTTAGTTCCATTCAAATCATGCAAATTAGAGTCCAAAACAAGGGCAAAAGAGTTTGGAAAAGTAGATACGATGGAGATGTATCAACTCCCCCAAGCTTAGCACATTGCTTGTCCTCAAGCAATTCAGTTGATAAACTGAAAGTGACAAAGAGAAATTTTTACAAACTCTGTTTGATCTTGTTGTTGCAAATACGTAAAGCCAGCATTCAGGTTTTCAGCAAAGATTATGAACTAACCATATTCACAATAACATTTAGGTCTCATGCTTACTCATAATAATGACATAATTAGCTAGCAAGCAATAATAATAATTCTCGGATGACAACACTTTTCCAAAACAATCATGATATAATATGACAAGTGGTATCTTACTAGCCCTTTCTGAGACCGCAAAACATAAATGCAGGGCACCTAAGAAGATCAAGGAATGACTAGACATTGTAATTCATGGTTAAAGAGATCCAGTCACACTCATACTCAATATCGATTAATAACAAAGCATATAAATGATAGAGGTGCTCTCCAACTGGTGCTATTTATAAGAGGATGATGACTCAGCAATAAAAATAAATAGATTGGCCCTTCGCAGAGTGAAGCAGGCATTTGCAGAGGTGTCAAAGCTCAAGTTTTTAAATCAGAGATGAATATAATTTTGAGCGATATGCTTTCTTTGTCAATGCTACGACGAAGAGTTCTCAATATCTTCCATCCTACATACATTATAGGTGGTTCCCAAACAGAATGGTAAAGTTTTGCTCCCCCTCCACCATCAAACACACTCCGCGGCTTATCCGAAACAACGAGTACCGTCTAAACAAACAATAGTCCTGGGGGAGTTTTGTTTAATTATATTTTGATTTTATTTTTGATCTTTTGATCATGAAACTGGTTATCCCGGTTACTAGCCATTTTCTCGTGAATGACAAGCGGAGTCCACTCATCGTGAGAATAACCCACCTAGCATGGAAGATAAAGACACCCCCCAGTCGCCACATGATCGATTTGGGCATACAAAACATAATTTCATTTGAAGGTTTAGAGTTTGGCACATACAAATTTACTTGGAACGACAGGTAAATACCACATATAAGTAGGAATGGTGGACTCATATGGAAAAACTTTGGGGTTTATGGAAGTGTATCCACAAGCAGTATTCCCGCTTAGTACAGGTGAAGGCTAGAAAGAGATTGCGAAGCGACCAGCTAGAGAGCAACAATGGTCATAAACATGCCTTGAGATTAACCAACATTGAGTGCAAGCATGCGTAGGATAAGAATTACCATGAACATAAATACCGTGGAGGCTATGTTGATTTTGTTTCAACTACATGTGTGAACATGTGCCAAGTCGAGCCACTTAAATCATTCAAAGGAGGATATCATCCTATCATACTACATCACAACCATTTTCGAAACATGTTGTCATGTAAGGTAAACCATTATAAACTCCTAGCTAATTAAGCATGGCATGAGTAACTATAATCTCTTATTTTCATTGCAAACATGTTTCATTCATAATGTGTTGAATCAGGAATGACAAGATAATCATGTTTACAAAAAGAAAATAGGTTGAGTTCATACTAGCTTTTCTGCATCTCAATCATTTCATCTTATTTCGTCATTATTGCCTTTCATTTGCACGACCGAACGGTGTGAATAATAACAGTGCACATGCATTGGACTAAGCTGGAATCTCCAACATTTATTCAAAGGAGAAGACAAGATAATATGGGCTCTTTGTTAGATCAACAATAATGCATACGAGAGCCACTCATCTTTTCATCGCGGTCTTCTCCTCTCAACCCCAAAGAAAAAGAAACGGATTTCAAAGAAACACACTAAAATATTTTTGGAGCTTTTGTTTTTCCGAAGAGAGCAAAACAAGAACGGAAAAAAACTATTTACATGGGAAAGCTCCCAACAAGCAAAATAAGAACGAGAAATCTTTTTGGATTTTCTTTTAATACTAACAACTACTAAGGAACGAGCAAGAAAGAAAACACGAAAATAAGCAAGAAATGTTTTTGGGCTTTCTCAAAGTTTTTCAAACACACAAGAAGAAAGCGAGAAAAATGAACTGACATGGATAATACAATGAAAAAGTATGAACACCGACTACTGGAATGCATATGTGAACGTGAATGTAATGTCGGTGAGAAATACGTATTCCCCCAAGCTTAGGCTTTTGCCTAAGCTGGTCTAGGCCACGGCTCAAAGTAGCCCTCCTGGGTACTGAGGTGGATCCTGAGGGCTCCACTGGTTTGCGAGCTCCTACGGCTCCCACTGAAAGATAGGCTCGTGATAAGGATCAAGGGCCGGTGCTGATTCATGCACTGCAGGTTGTGGAAGTCCCCAAAATTTGTAGATGTCTTCGGCCCAAATAGTGTACTTGCATGAATGAATATTAAACAAAGAAGGTGCAGACAAGATAATAGTCTCAAAAGTATTCTGTCTGAATATTAAATTATAAATAAGCTTCTTTTCCTCATCAAAACGAATGAATTTATGCGCTACCATGCTGTCATAATCTAAATAAATAGTGGGTAGCAAGTTCTCCTCTTTTTCATAATGCCTAATGGGTATCTCAAAGCGTCAAGCAAGGCGAGTGGCGAAGATACCCCCGAAAATAGGACCCTTAGTACGGTTTAAACTCAACCGTTTAGCAACCATAGCACCCAAACTAAAAGTTCTATCGCGAAGTAAAGCATGGCGCAAAATGGCAAGGTCAGGGGCACTAAGGCCTCCTCTCTCTCCACGACCACCAAAACATCTCTCGATAAATAATGAATAATAACGTAAAACAGGAAAATGTAAACTGGCCACTCTCGCTTCTGACACCCTTCTCATTTCTCCTATGGTAACTGCATCAATAAAATCTTCCACGCCTCTAGGACGTGGTTCTTTGACGCTACCTACGTAGGGTAGTTTGCATACCTCACAAAACACATAAAGGCCCATCTCCTTATGGTCATCATATAAATCAAATTATACCGTGGGTGGTGATCTTCTTGCATGAAAATGAAAATTTTGCACGAAAGTATTAGTAGGAGGAGATACTGATCACACTGGTCGTGGAGGAAGTCGATGATGCCGGCATTCTCGGCCAAATAATGAAATCTTCATAACTTCCAGCTGCGTGTAAGAATGCATCACATGGCCATTCACATGCCCGAATCTTCGCGTGACGAGGAATATTATACTTGGGCTTATCCTTCTCCTCATTCCCCTTTTCCTTCGAACCTCGGCTCGAGGAGCCTCTCAACAATCTCCTCATCATTTTCCTCCTCTGAAAAATTCTGAAATTTTTAGTGACTCATAATAAAAGTGAACCAAACTCAACAAAATTGATAGCAACTACTCCTACAATTGTCTAGAGGCTATATCATGCATCAAAACTACTTTGGCCCATATAAATTTGACATGCAAGCTCAAGAACAAGGTCACCACCGCAACAAAAATTTGTAATAAATAAAGCACTAGAACAAAAACTAATTGGACCATTGGAGGAGTCACATACCGAAGAACAATCCCCCAAAGCAGTTTTGCAAATGATGATTTGAGCAAGGAGATCGAAAATGGCAGCAAGATGAGCTAGAACACGGGTTTGAGCTGGTGGATGATTTTTTTCAGGAGGAAGAAGGAGAGGATGGGTGCTAGAATAAGTGGAGGGGGGCCACGTGGGCCCCGCAAGGATAGGGGCGCGCCCTCCACCCTTGTGACCCACTAGTGCAGCCCCCTGGTGCATTCTTAGTGCCAAAAATTCTTAAATATTCTAGTAAAAATCATATTAAATTTTCTGGGCATTTGGAGAACATTTATTTTCGGGACATTTTTTATTGCACTGATAACTGAGAAAATAGACAGATAATACTATTTTTGCTTTATTTAATCTAAATAGTAGAAAGTAAAAGGTGGGTACAGAAGGTGGTGCTCTCAAATTTGATCCATCTCATGCTCATCAAAAGGAATATGTCAACGAGGTTGATCAAGTCTCACTAACAAACTTCTTTCAAATAACATAGAACCGGAGAATCTTCGAGTAACACTAGTTTACCTCAATGGGGATATGCATGTCCCCAACAATAAGAATATCATAGTTTTCTTGACAGTAGGAAGAGGGAATTCAAAACCTCCAATAGTAATAGTTGAAATTTTTCCAATAGAATTGATGCTATTAACTTGAGGTTGTTTCTTTGGGAAGTGTACCGTATGCTCATTACCACTAACAAGAAAAGTGACGTTGCCTTTGTTGCAATTAATAACAGCCCCTGCAGTATTCAAAAAGGGTCTACCAAGGATGATCGACATAATGTCGTCCTTGGGAATATCAAGAATAACAAAGTCCGTTAAGATAGTAACATTTGCAACCACAACAGGCACATCCTCACAAATACCGATAGGTATAGTAGTTGATTTATCAGCCATTTGCAAAGAAATTTCAGTAGGTGTCAACTTATTCAATTCAAGTCTACGATATAAAGAGGAAGGCATAACACTAACACTGGCTCCAAGATCACATAAAGCAGTTTTAACATAGTTTCCTTTAATGGAGCATGGTATAGTAGTTATTCCTGGATCTCCAATTTTCTTTGGTATTCCACCCTTAAAAGTATAATTATCAAGCATGGTGGAACTTTCAGCTTCCGATATCTTTCTTTTATTAGTAACAATTTTTTCATATACTTGGCATAGGGAGGCATTTTAAGCATATCACTCAAACGCATACGCAAAAAGATAGGTCTAATCATCTCACAAAAGCGTTCAAAATCCTCATCATCCTTTTTCTTGGATGGTTTAGGAGGAAACGACATTTGTTTCTGAACCCATGGTTCCCTTTCTTTACCATGTTTCCTCGCAATGAAGTCTCTCTTATCATAACGTTGATTCTTTGATTGTGGGTTATCAAGATGAACTGCAGGTTCAATCTCTACATCATTATCATTACTAGGTTGAGCATCGGTATGAACATCATCATTAACATTATCACTAGGTTCATGTTCATTACCAGACCGAGTCCTAGCATCAGAAATAGAAATGTTATTGGGATTCTCAGGTGTATCGGTAACAGGTTCACTAGAAGCAGGCAAAGTCGTATCATTTTTCTTTTTCTATTTAGTACTAGGATACTAGGACTAGGTGTATCAGTATTACTTCTCTGAGAATCATGCTCAATTATCTTAGGATGGCCTTCTGGATACAAAGGTTCCTGAGTTACTTTACCACCTCTAGTTGCAACCATAATAGCATTATCATTATTCTTACTATTCAACTCATTAAGAAAATCATTTTGTGCCTTAAGTACTTGTTCTACTTGAGTGGTAACCATGGAAGCATGTTTACTAGTAAGTTTAAAATCATTAGAAGTTCTAGTCACAAGATCACCCAAGCGTTCAAGCATAGAAGCATTACGTTTCAGTTGTCTACTAACATAAGCATTGAAGTCTTCTAGTTTAACAATAAAACTATCAAACTCATCTAAGCATTGGCTAGCAGACTTATTATGAGGAATATCACCTTCATCAAATCTATAGAGAGAATTTACCTCTACTACCTGTGTCGGGTTATCAAGACCATGTATTTCTTAAATAGGAGGTAAATTCTTAACATCTTCAGCCTTAATACTTTTTTCTTTCATAGATTTCTTTGCCTCTTGCATATTTTCGTGATTGAGAAATAAAATGCCTCTTTTCTTCGGAGTTGGCTTCGAAGTTGGTTCAGGAAGAGTCCAATCATTCTCATTACTCAATATATCATTCAATAGTTTTCCAGCTTGCTCAACAGTTCGTTCCCTGAAAACACAACCAGCACAGCTATCTAGGTGGTCTCTAGAATCATCGGTCAGTCCATTATAAAAGATATCAAGTATTTTGTTTTTCTTAAGAGGATGATCAGGCAAAGCATTAAGTAATTGGAGAAGCCTCCCCCAAGCTTGTGGGAGACTCTCTTCTTCAATTTGCACAACATTAAATATTTCCTGTAATTTAGATTGTTTCTTATGAGCAGGAAAATATTTGCAGAGAAGTAGTAAATTATATCCTGGGGACTACGCACACAACCAGGAGCAAGAGAATTCAAACATAACTTAGCATTACCCATTAATGAGAAAGGAAACAACTTAAGAATATAGTAATAGCGAATTTTTTCCTCATGAGCAAATAGGGTGGCTATATCATTTAATTTAGTAAGATGTACCACAACAGTTTCAGATTCATAACCATGAAAAGGATTAGATTCAACCAAAGTAATCAACTTAGGATCAATAGGGAATCCATAATCCTTATCAGTAATACAGATAGGTGAAGTAGCAAATTCAGGATCATATTGCATTCTAGCATTCAAAGATTTTTCTTTCCACTTGCGTACTAATTTCTTACGATCATTCCTATCCTCACAAGCAAGAAAGTCTATAGCTACTTCTCCTTCCATAACATATACCTCAGGAACAATAGGTAATTCATATCTAGGGGAAGCAGTCTAATAGGTGTTTCAAAATTTTCAGTATCAATAATTTCATCAGTTATAGAAATATCATCATCTTCAGCATAATCAATAGTACTGGCTGTAGCAAGATGTTTATCAAGTAATTCACCCAATGGCATAGTTTCATCAATCATAGTTGTAGCACCATAAGCATCATTCATAATAGAAGTGGCATCATCAATATCATGTGACATATCAGAATCAATAGCAGGTGTAGGTGTTGCAAGTTTACTCAAAACAGATGGTGAATCAAGTCCAGAGCTAGATGGCAGTTCCTTACCTCCCCTCGTTCTAGAGGAAACGATCTTGGTTCTATCATCCTTTAGTGGCCTCATAGTGATCAATAGATATAAATCCCAATTAACTTAGAGAATAGAGCTATGCTCCCCGCAACGGCACCAGAAAAAGGTCTTGATAGCCCACAAGTATAGGGGATCGCAACAGTTTTCGAGGGTAGAGTATTCAACCCAATTTTTTCGATTCGAAACAAGGGGAGCCAAAGAATATTCTCAAGTATTAGCAGCTGATTTGTCAAATTAACCACACCTGCAAAACTTAATATCTGCAGCAAAGTATTCAGTAGCAAAGTAATATGGAAGTAACAGTAACGGTGGCAAAAGTAACAATAGTAGTTTTGTAGTGATGATGACAGCAGCAGTAACAAAAGTAACAAAGCAAGTATCAATATGGAACGAACTCGTAGGCAATGTATCGGCAATGATAGGTGTTGGATAATATTCATCATGTAGCAGTTGCTACTTCTCGAGCTTGCGTTGCTTTCCCTCGAAGAGGAAAGGGTGATGCAACACAGTAGTGTAAGTATTTCCCTTAGTTTTTGAGAACCAAGGTATCAATCTAGTAGGAGACCACGCGCGAGTCCCTCGTACCTACAAATAAATAAGAACCTTGCAACCAATGCGATAAAGGGGTTGTCAATCCCTTCTCGTCCACTTCCAAAAGTGAGATATGATAAAGATAATAAGATAATATTTTTCATATTTTGTTTTATAGATTGAAAGTAAAGATTGCAAAATAAAAGTAAAGTAATGATAAATAGTTGATGGAAGATAGACCCGGGGGCCATAGGTTTCACTAGTGGCTTCTCTCATGATAGCAGATTTCTATGATGGGTGAAAAGATTATCGTCGAGCAATTGATAGAAAAGCGAATAGTTATGAGAATATCTAGGCATGATCATTGTATATAGGCATCACGTCCGTGACAAGTAGACCGAAACAATTCTGCATCTACTACTATTACTCCACACATCGACCGCTATCCAGCATGCATCTAGAGTATTAAGTTCATAAGAACAGAGTAACGCCTTAAGCAAGATGACATGATGTAGAGGGATAAACTCATGCAATATGATATAAACCCCATATTTTTATCCTCGATGCAACAATACAATACGTGCCTTGCTGCCCCTGCTGTCACTGGGAAATGACACCGCAAGATTGAACCCAAAGTTGAGCACTTCTCCCACCGCAAGAACTACCAATCTAGTAGGCCAAACCAAACTGATAATTCGAAGAGACTTGCAAAGATATTTAAATCATGCATAAAATATTTCAGAGAAGAATCAAATATTGTTCATAGATAATCTTGATCATAAATCCACAATTCATCGGATCTCAACAAACACACCGCAAAAAGAATTACATCGAATAGATCTCCAAGAAGATCGAGGAGAACTTTGTATTGAGATCCAAAGAGAGAGAAGAAGCCATCTAGCTAATAACTACGGACCCGAAGGTCTGTGGTAAACTACTCACAACTCATCGGAGAGGCTATGGTGTTGATGTAGAAGCCCTCCGTGATCGATGCCCCCTTCGGTGGAGCTTCGGAACAGGCCCCGAGATGGGATCTCACGGGTACAAAAGGTTGCGGCGGTGGAATTAGGGTTTCGTGGTGCTCCTCGATGTTTTGAGGGTACGTAGGTATATATAGGAGGAGGAGGCACGTCAGGGGAGCCACGTGGGGCCCACGAGGGTGGGGGGCGCGCCTACCCCCTGGGCGCGCCCCTGCCCTCGTGGCCGCCTCGTTCCTTCCCTAGCGTGTACTCCAAGTCTTCTACGTTGCATTTGTTCCAAAAATGACTCCCCCGAAGGTTTCATTCTGTTTGGACTCCGTTTGATATTCCTTTTCTGTGAAACACTAAAATAGGCAAAAAAAACAATTTGCACTGGGCCTTGGGTTAATAGGTTAGTCTCAAAATTAATATAAAAGTGTATAATAAAGCCCATTAAACATCCAAAACAGATAGTATAATAGAATGGAACAATAAAAAATTATAGATACGTTGGAGACGTATCAAGCATCCCCAAGCTTAATTCCTGCTCGTCCTTGAGTAGGTAAATGATAAAAAAAGAATTTTTTGATGTGGAATGCTACCCAACATAATTCTCAATGCAATTTTCTTATTGTGGCATGAATGTTCAGATTTGAAAGATTCAAGACAAAAGTCTATATTGACATAAGAATAATAATACTTCAAGCATACTAACAAAGCAATTATGTCTTCTCAAAATATCATGATCAAAGAAAGTTATCCCTACAAAATCATATAGTGTGGCTATGCTCTATCTTCATCACACAAAATATTTAAATCATGCACAACCCCAGTCCCAGCCAAGCAATTGTTTCATACTTCAATTTTTTCAAACCTTTCAACTTTCACGCAATACATGAGCGTGAGCCATGGATATATCACTATAGATGGAATAGAGTGGTGGTTGTGGAGAAGTCAAAAGAGGAAGATAGTCTCACATCAACTAGGTGTATCAATGTGAGTGAGTAGGGATTGCCATGCAACGGATGCACTAGAGCTATAAGTGTATGAAAGCTCAACAAAAGAAACTAAGTGGGTGTGCATCCAACTCGCTTGCTCACAAAGACCTAGGGCATTTTGAGGAAGCCCATCATTGGAATATACAAGCCAAGTTCTATAACGAAAATTCCCACTATTATATGAAAGTGACAAAACAAGAGACTCTCTATCATGAAGATCATGGTGCTACTTTGAAGCACAAGTATGGAAAAGGGATAGTAGCATTGCCCCTTCTCTCTTTTTCTCATTTTTCTCTCTCTCTTTTTATTTTTTTATTTGGGCCTTTTCTTCCCTTTTTTGGCCTCTTTTTTCTTTTTATTTTTCTCGTCTAGAGTCTCATCCCGACTTGTGGGGGAATCATAGTTTCCATCATCCTTTCCTCACTGTGACAATGCTCTAGTAATGAAGATCATCACACTATTATTTACTTACAACTCAAAGATTACAACTCGAAGCTCGAACAAAATATGACTCTATGTGAATGCATCCGGCGGTGTACTAGGATGTGCAATGAATCAAGAGTGACAGGTATGAAAAATTATGCATGGTGGCCTTGCCACAAATATGATGTCAACTACATGATCATGCATGTCAATATAACAATGATGAAGCGTGTCATATGAACGGAACGGTGGAAAGTTGCATGACAATATATGTCGGAATGGCTATGGAAATGCCATAATAGGTAGGTATGGTGGCTGTTTTGAGGAAGGTATATGGTGGGTGTATGGTACTGGCGAAAGTTGCGCGGTACAAGAGAGGCTAGCAATGGTGGAAGGGTGAGAGTACGTATAATCCATGGACACAACATTAGTCATAAAGAACTCACATACTTATTGCAAAAATGTACAAGTCATCAAAACAAAGTATTCAGTGCATGCTCCTAGGGGAAGGATTGGTAGGAGTTAACCATCGCAAGATCCCGACCTCCACACAAAGGATGACAATCAATAAATAAATCATGCTCCAACTTCATCACATAACGGTTCACCATATGTGCATGCTACGGGAATCTCAAACTTTAACACAAGTGTTTCTAAAATTCACAATTACTCCACTAGCATGACTCTAATATCACCATCCTCATATCTCAAAACAATCATCAAGTATCAAACTTCTCATAATATTCAATGCACTTTATATGAAAGTTTTTATTATACCCATCTTGGATGCCTATCATATTAGGAGTAATTTTATAACCAAAGCAAATAATCATGATGTTCTAAAAGACTCTCAAAATAATATAAGTGAAGTATGAGAGATCAATAAATTCTATAAAATGGAACCACCACCGTGCTCTAAAAAGATATAAGTGAAGCACTAGAGCAAAACTATCTAGCTCAAAAGATATAAGTGAAGCACATAGAGTATTCTAATAAATTCCGATTCATGTGTATCTCTCTCAAAAGGTGTGTACAGCAAGGATGATTGTGGTAAACTAAAAAGCAAAGACTAAAATCATACATGACGCTCTAAGCAAAACACATATCATGTGGTGAATAAAAATATAGTCTCAAGTAAAGTTACCGATAGACGAAGACGAAAGAGGGGATGCCTTCCCGGGGCATCCCCAAGCTTAGGATTTTGGTTGTCCTTGAATTTTACCTTAGGGTGCCTTGGGCATCCCCAAGCTTAGGATCTTGCCACTCTTTGTTCCATAATCCATCAAATCCTTACCCAAAACTTGAAAACTTCACAACACAAAACTTAACAGAAAATTCGTGATCTCCGTTAGTATAAGAAAACAAAGCACCACTCAAAGGTACTGTAATGAACCCATTATTTATTTATATTGGTGTTAAACCTACTGTATTCCAAATTCTCTATGATTCATACCCCCCCGATATTACTCATAGATTCATCAAAATAAGCAAACAACACATGAAAAACAGAATCTATCAAAAACAGAACAATCTGTAGCAATCTGTAACTTTCGAATACTTCTGAACTCTATTTGTTTTTAAATAAATTGGTGGACGTGATGAATTTGTCTGTCAATCATGTGAAAAAAGAATCAACTTAAAAACACTCTCTAGTAAAATATGGCAGCAAATCTCGTGAGCGCAAAAGTTTCTGTTTTTTTACAGCAAGATCGCAAAAACTTCACCCAAGTCTTCCCAAAGGTTCTACTTAGCACAAACACTAACTAAAACACAAAACCACATCTAAACAGAAGCTATATGTATTATTTATTACTAAACAGAAGCAAAAGCAAAGAAAACAAAATTGGGTTGCCTCCCAGCAAGCGCTATCGTTTAACGCCCCTAGTTAGGCATGATACAAGTAATAGATCTAGGTATTGCCATCTTTGGTAGGCAATCCATAAGTGGCTCTCATAATAGATTCATTAGGTAATTTGATTTTCTTTCTAGGAATGTGTTCCATGCCTTTCCTTAACAGAAATTGGAATCTAATATTTCCTTCCTTCATATCAATAATTGCACCAATCGTTCTAAGGAAAGGTCTACCAAGAATAATAGGACATGTAGGATTGCAATCTATATCAAGAACGATGAAATCTACTGGCACATAATTCCTATTTGCAACAATAAGAACATCATCAATCCTTCCCATAGGTTTCTCAATGGTAGAATCCGCAAGATGCAAATTTAAAGAACAATCATCAAGTTTATGGAAACCTAACATATCACACAAGGTTTTTGGAATCGTGGAAACATTAGCACCCAAATCACACAAAGTATATCATTCATGATCGTTAATCTTAATTTTAATAGTAGGTTCCCTCTCATCATAAAGTTTTCTAGGGATAGAAACTTTTAGTTCAAGTTTTTCTTCATAATATTGCATTAAAGCATCAATGATATGTTTGGTAAAGGCTTTATTTTGACTATAAGCATGAGGAGAATTTAGCACGGATTGCAACATGGAAATACAATCTATCAAAGAGCAATTATCAAAATTAAATCCCTTGAAATCCAAAATAGTGGGTTCACTGCTATGTAAAGTTTTGACCTCTTCAATCCCACTTTTAACACTTTTAGGATCAAGATCTAAAAACTCCGAATCATTGGGACGCCTTTTAACTAAAGTTGACTCATCTCCAATCCCATCTTTTATCAAGATTCATATTAGACAACAAGGATTTAATAGGAGACACATCAATCACTTTTAGATCTTCATCTTTATTTTCTAGATCTTCCGGTTTAGCGGCCATCTTATTAACTAAGGTGGCTTGCTTGTCCGAGATTTGGGCTATTAGTTTCTCAAGATGAGCAAACTGAGATTTCAAACCATAAAATTCTTTGGACATATCATCAAGCTCTTTATTCATGTACTCCATAAAACTTTTCTGTTCTTTAAACTCGTTTCTGAAGAAATTATTATGCTCAAATTGCAAAGACATAAAACTTCTAACATTCTTTTCAATTTCTTCCAACCTTCTAAGGTGAGTATCACCACTAATAGGTAGAGCCATTGCGACGAACAAGCAATCCAACACACAAGCAAACAAGAAGCAAGCGAAAATAGGTATACGGAAAAAGGGCGAATAAAACGGCAAATGTGAAGTGGGGGTGAGGAAAACGAGAGGCAAATGGCAAATAATGTAGTGACAGGGATACGTGTTTGTGATGGGTACTTGGTATATGACTTTTGCGTAGATCTCCCCGGCAACGGCGCCAGAAATTCTTCTTGCTACTTCTCGAGTTTGCGTTGTTTTCCCTCGAAGAGGAAAGGGTGATGGAGCACAGTAGTGTAAGTATTTCCCTCAGTTTTTGAGAACCAAGGTATCAGTCAAGTAGGAGACCACGCGCGAGTCCCTCATACCTACACAAACAAATAAGAACTTTGCAACCAACATAATAAAGGGGTTGTCAATCCCTTCTCGGCCACTTGCAAAAGTGAGATCTGATAAAGATAATAAGATAATATTTTTGGTATTTTGTTTTATAGATTGAAAGTAAAGATTGCAAAATAAAAGTAAAGTAAAGATAAATAGTTGATGGAAGATAGACCCGGGGGGCATAGGTTTCACTAGTGGCTTCTCTCATGATAGCAGATTTCTACCGTGGGTGAACACATTACTGCCGAGAAATTGATAGAAAAGAGAATCGTTATGAGAATATCTAGGCATGATCATTGTATATAGGCATCACGTCCGTGACAAGTAGACCGAAACGATTCTGCATCTACTACTGTTACTCCACACATCGACCGCTATCCAGCATGCATCTAGAGTATTAAGTTCATAAGAACAGAGTAACACCTTAAGCAAGATGACATGCTGTAGAGGGATAAACTCATGTAATATGATATAAACCCCATCTTTTTATCCTCGATGGGAACAATACAATATGTGCCTTGCTGCCCCTGTTGTCACTGGGAAAGGTCACCGCAAGATTGAACCCAAAGCTAAGCACTTCTCCCATTGCAAGAACTACCAATCTAGTAGGCCAAACCAAACCGACAATTCGAAGAGACTTGCAAAGATATTTAGATCATGCATAAAAGATTTTAGAGAAGAATCAAATATTGTTCATAGATAATCTTGATGATAAACCCAAAATTCATCGGATCTCGACAAACACACCGCAAAAAGAATTACATCAAATAGATCTCCAAGAAGATCGAGGAGAACTTTGTATTGAGATCCAAAGAGAGAGAATAAGCCATCTAGCTAATAACTATGGACCCGATGGTCTGTGGTAAACTACTCAAAACTCATTGGAGAGGCTATGGTGTTGATGTAGAAGCCCTCCATGATCGATGCCCCCCTTCGGTGGAGCTTCGGGTACAGAAAGTTGCGGCGGTGGAATTTGGGTTTCGTGGTGCTCCTCGATGTTTTCAGGGTACATAGGTATATATAAGAGGAGGTGGCATGTCAGGGGAGCCACGAGGGGCCCACGAGGGTGGGGGGCGCACCTACCCCCCTGGGCGCGCCCCCTGCCCTCGTGGCTGCCTCGTTCCTTCCCTGGCGTGTACTCCAAGTCTTCTGAGTTGTATTGTTCCAAAAATGACTCTCCCAAAGGTTTCATTCCGTTTGGACTCTGTTTGATATTCCTTTTCTGCGAAACACTGAAATAGGCAAAAAAACAGCAATTTGCACTGGGCCTTGGGTTAATAGGTTAGTCCCCAAAATAATATAGAAGTGTATAATAAAGCCCATTAAACATCCCAAACAGATAATATAATAGCATGGAACAATAAAAAATTATAGATACCTTGGAGACGTATCAGCAGTTATAACCTAGGGTGACACAGAACTAGCTCCAATTCACCAATGTAATGTAGGCATGTATTCTGAATATAGTCATACGTGCTTATGGAAAAGAACTTGCATGGCATATTTTGTCCTACCCTCCCATGGCAGCGGGGTCCTAATGGAAACTAAGTGATATTAAGGCCTCCTTTCAATAGAGTACCGGACGAAAGCATTAGCACTTAGTGAATACATGAAGTCCTCAAACTATGGTAATCACCGGGAAGTGTTCCGACTATTGTCACTCCGGGGTTGCCGGATCATAACACATTGTAGGTGACTATTGACTTGCAAGATAGGATCAAGAACACAAATATATTCATGAAATCATAATAGGTTCAGATCTCAAATCATGGCTCTCGGGCCCTATTGACAAGCATTAAGCATAGCAAAGTCATAGCAACATCAATCTCAGAACATAGTGTATACTAGGGATCAAACCCTAACAAAACTAACTCGATTACATGATACATCTCATCCAACCCATCACCTTCCAGCAAGCCTACGATGGGATTACTCACGCACGACAGTGAGCATCATGAAATTGGTGATGGAGGATGGTTGGTGATGACGACGGTGATGAGCTCCACTCTCTGGAGCCCCGAACGGACTCGAGATTAGGTCTCCCGATGAAGAACCGGAGGTGGCGGCGGCTCTGTATCGTAAAACGCGATGGGATCTTCTCTCTGATTTTTTTCTCCCCGAAAGAGATTATATGGAGTTGGAGTTGACGTCGATGGAGGTCCAGGGGGCCCAAAAGGTAGGGGGACGCGCCCTAGGGGGGCGCACCTGGTCCCCACCCTTGTGGCCAGGGTGCGGGATCCCTCCAGAATTTATTTTCACCAATATTTTTATTATTTCCAAAAATAATCTCCGGGAAGTTTCAGGTCATACCGAGAACTTCTATTTCTGCCAAAAAATAACACCCAGGCAATTCTGCTGAAAACAACGTCAGTCCGGGTTAGTTTCATTCAAATCATGCAAATTAGAGTCCAAAACAAGGTCAAAAGAGTTTCGAAAAGTAGATACGATGGAGACGTATCACCTTTTCATTTGCTCCATTTTCAACAGAGGGAGGCATAGCAACTTATTGAGACACTTGGGTCTGTCGGGGGAAACTGTCCACCACGAACACCTATGGGACCGGAGCCCCTTGTCTGTGCGGTACGAGGGCGGAGGGAGCACAAAGAGCAGATCGAAGCACACACGCGGGCAGTTTTACCCAGGTTCGGGCCGCACGGATGCGTAAAACCCTACTCCTGCTTGGTTGTGTATTGAGTTGGGCGCTCGGAGCTTGAAGAAGCAGCTACACGAGCGTGAGAATGATCTAGGTTTCGAACCGAACTGAACCGAACCTCCTCCACGTTGTGCATGGGCCTCCTTTTATAGTGCAAGGGGTCACCGACAGGTGTCAACGTAGGAGAAAGGGGTAAAAATGTAAAAGATGTGGTAGTTGGAACAGTGCGGGAACAGTGGAGCTACAGTGCAGAACAGTGGTCTATACCTACTTTGACAGTGGGGGACAAGGGCATTTAATACCCGTCGCCGTCGACCCCAAAAGCTCCCGCCGTTGCGTCTCCGTCTGCCACGGCGATGGATCCACCGCCGTGGAGTGCCACCGTGTCCCCCAGGCTGCACAGCCATCCGCCACGCGTCCCTGGAGTGGCCCCAGGGCGACGCGTGGGCTGATGAGCTGGAGCGCGGGCACACAGCGCACCTCCCCCGGCAAGCACCTTGCCGGGCACCTCCCCCGGCAAGCACCTTGCCGGGGATCTCGACCTTGCCGGGCCCGGAAGCTTGCCGCTCCCCGAGCCCTTGCTGGGTCTTCTAAGATAGAATCTTCTGTTCGTCCTGACAAGCTCCTCTTGCCAGGGCCTCGTGCTAGTTAAGCAATCTTGAGCCTGGGACGGCCTTCCCGGCAAGCTCCTCTTGCCGGGGTCTTGGTCTTCTGTCTTGTATACTTTGTTTTTGAATGGTTAGATAAGGACCAGGAAGGTCTCCGGCGAGCCAGCAGTAAACCTTGCCGCGGGAAGCTGCAACTGCCCGTGCACAAGTTGGGGTACTGAGGTACCCCTACCTTAGTACACCGACAGGAGCCCCCGGGCCTGGGCCACACACGGTGCCGAGCGCTGTTGGGCCAGGCCCAAAACAGTGCACGGGCACCCGCGGCCCGCGGCGCGCCGAATCCACTTCCCTATCCGCCGCACCCCACGGTAACGGCACGCGTCGATTGCGGCGCCGTGGGATGGGACGTGCCCACGATTTCTTTAATGGGAAGGGCGAAACGCCCCCCCACTCCTCCATAAAAGCAGAGAGAGCGGCGCGGTTCCCCTCCCTGCGCACTCATTGCCATCGTCTTCTTCCTCAGATTCCTCTGTGCTTTGCCTCTACTCCTCCGCCACCACCAAGCTCTTCGCCCCCTTCCTTCCACCGCGTCCGCCATGGCCCCAAAGACCGACAAGGCGAAGGCGGAGAAGTCCAAGCGGGAGAAGTCAGATCAGGCGGCGAAGCTCGCCGCGTTCCGGAAGGAGCACTTCGTCTTCTCGCCGAGGCTCGGCGTGCGGGAACTCTGGAGCAAATATTATTGGTTCTGGTCCAAGGAGACTCCAGCGCACCCCCGCACGCGCGTCTACCCGGCCGTCGCCAAGGATCACTACCCCGGCGGGTACTACTTTTTCGCAGCCTTCTTCCACTGCGGTCTGTGCCCTCCCTTCTCAAACTTTTTCTGCGATATCATGAATACTTATGGCCTCCACCTCCTCGACTTCACTCCCAACGCCATCCTCACCATGTCCGTTTTCGCACACATGTGCGAAAACTTCGTAGGAATCCAGCCCAACGTAGCTCTCTTTAGGCACTTTTTCATCCCCAGAGTAGAGGCCGACGCCCCCCTCTCCGGAGGAATCTCTTGGGTGTTCAGGCTGAATAAGAAACCCGCCTACTTGCCGGGGGAGCTCCGCGGCAAGTGGGAAGAGTGGCGTGCGGAGTGGTGCTGGGTCGTCGAGGAGCGGCCGCAACACTTCACCGCGCCGCGCACATCGCCCATCGTGCGCGGCAGGGATTGGAGTAACTTCGATTCCGACGACTCCAAGCTGGATATTGCTCTCGTCAGGATCATGCGTCTTCGTTTGGCGCCGCTGTCTGTCGCTGAAGTGGGCAAGGATTTTCTTCGTCGCCGGATCGCCCCCCTCCAGGACCGGAAGAGGCCGGCGTGGCAATATGGCGGCCCGGCAGACATCATGAGGCTGCGCCCCGGCCTCAATTTTAACTTCACTACACTCGAGCTGCGGGGTATGGTCAGGGAACTTTTCAAGTTCGACCCGGCCCACCCCGAGTACTTCCGCGCTCCCCGGGGAGTGGTGCCGCTCTGCGCCAGCAGCGCCCGGGATCGCCTTGTCGCCATGATGCCCGCGTGCGACTCTCATGGAGTGGAGCGCACGTGGATTGCGCCCAAGCCTATCGACGTCCTCGAGTTCTACGACCGCCTTGTGGAGGTGTTGGAGAAGAAGGACGATCTCAAGCTGCACACGCGGGCCACCACCGACCAAGAGATTGCTTACATAGCTTCTCGCGCTGAAGAAGTCGCCGCAGCCGCGGCGGCGGGAAACTTTGGATACACACCCGCGGAGGCGGAAGCCGCGGATGCCGCCAGCCAGGCGGACAATGAGGAGATTCGCAAGCTGCTAGAGCTCCCTCCCGACGCGCTCGCCGTGATCCCCTCGCTGAGGCACTCCGGAATCAGTGGGATCGCGACGGAGGCCGCGGCAATGGAGGGCACCGCCGGAGGAAGCAGAGGCGCCGCGAGGGGCGGAGGCGCCAAGGGGAAGAGGGCCGCATCGTCGGATGCTGGGCCCAGCGAGCCGGCCGAGGCAGAGGAGGAGGAGGAGGAGGAGGCCGAAGGCTCCGGCGGATCGACAGAGTTGTACGCCGACGACCTCTCCTCGTCGGAGAGCTCCCCGCCCCCGGCAAGCCCGACGCAGTCCCCGTTGAAGCGTCTCCGCAAGGCGGCGACGGGAGAGCAGACGCGAGCGCCCCGGCAACAGCCAGCTCGCCGGGCAGCTCCCCGGCCGAGCCAAGCCGCGCCAAGGGCGGCCGGCGTGCCGGCCACGGCAGAGGCGTCCCGCAGGCCGGCACCGAGCCGGCAAGGATCTTCTCGGAGCGGAGCAGCTGCTCCGCCCCCTTCTCGGGCGCCGGCCACCACAGGGGCTGGGCCTACGCAGCCCCCAGCCCCGGTGGCTCCGAAACGCGCGAGGGAACCTTCATCCTCCGCTCCTCGCGCCGACGTGCCCACCGTGGAGTTCGACTTCTCCGCGTTGAGCGAGGACGACGAGGAGGACCAAGAGTAAGGACCCGAGACCTTACTCCTTCTTGATTTTTATATCTCGATTGTTGCTGACGCTTGATTTTGTTTGTTGCTTGTGATTGCAGGACCTTGGAGCAGCGCGCGAAGAGGGTCAAGGTGCCCACAGTTGAGGTCGTGGAAGACCCATCCGTCGCGGAAGCAGGGATCGCGGCGGAGCCGATCTTGCCGGACCCGAGTGCCGCTCCGGGGAGCAGCCCCCAGCGCAGCCCCCAGCGTAAGTTAGAGGTTTACTGTTTTTGCTCGTCGGGGCGCGCTTAGGGCTTTGATCTCTGAATGTCTTGGTTCTTCTATCTTCTCTTGTGCAGAGGTGGAGCCGCAGCGGGAAGAGCGCCCGGAGGCTGTCACCGAGGAGCCGCAGGCCCCGCCGTCCCCGGCAAGGCAAAACTCTCCGGCGAGGGAGAGCGCTCCGCCAAGGGCGGGTACTCCGCCAAGGCAGAGTACCCCGCCAAGGGCGAGCAGCCCGGCGAGGACGGCCACTCCGCCAGGGCCGAGCTCCCCGGCAAGGGAGCCCGCCGCAGAGGACGTCCGCCAAGGTACGTTCTGTACTTGGTTTTCTTGACTTTGCTTCTTTTTGGATCTTTGCTTGATTTTGAACTTCTTTTTATTCTAGATCTTCCTCCTCCTCCTCCCGCGCCAATGGAGACCGAGGTCATCAATATCGAGGATGAGGAGGGCGCACAGGGCGGCGGCGATGACGCTCCCGTCGTCGTGGAGATGGCCGAGGCCACCGCGGAGACGGCCGAAACCACCGAGCCGGCCGTGCAGGAGACCGCTCCGGCTGCCGATGCAGCGACCGGGGAGGGGGACGGCGACCGCACCGCCAACCCGGAGGTGGCGGGAGCATCAGATGCTGCACCGGCCGCCGGTCCCTCCGCCGGCGAGGAGCCAGCCGGTTACTATCTTCGTGCCCCCAATGGCATCTTTATCCAAGTGCCTTGGGGGTCTTCATCAAGAGCTCCCGCGGAGGGCGAGGCGTTTGACGGGGAAGTCCTCGCCTCCGCGGGTCTGACAGTCGTCGAAGCGCCCGGCGAAGGAGATGGGCCCGAGGAGGAGAAGCTTCTCCACCAGCTCCTGGCCCTTTACCGGGCCAGGCAGGCGAAGCTCGCCTCCCGGGAAGCGCTTGCCGCCAAGGCCGCCGCCGAAATGGAGAAGCGTGCGGTGGAGCTCAGCGCTGCCCACAAGGCGGGCCTCCGCGAGGTGGCGGAGGCGCGCGAGCGCCTTGCCGGCGAATATGAAGAATGGGTGCTGGAGAAGGCCGAGGCTGAGGAACAGCAACGGCTCGCCGGGGTGGAGATGTCCCGGCGAGAGGGAGAGCTCGCGCAGCGGAAGGTGGATCTCGACTCCCACGAGGAGGACCTTGCCGCTCGCGAGACTGCTCTTGGCGGGGAGCTGAAGGAGGCGAAAGCCGCTGCTGCTGCCGCGGAAGACGCCAAGAAGGAGCTCGCCGCCAAGGTCATCCAGTTGGAGAAGGCGATGAAGGTGAGCGCCGAGAAGGTTGCCGCGCTCATTACTGAGCGCGAGAAGGACGCCCACACCAACGCGGAGCTCCAAGTAAGCTTATCAAAGAAGGGCGACGAGTTGAAGGCCGCCAAGGATTCCATCGAAGACTTGGAGCTGAAGGTCTCAACTCTGAGGGATTCAATTGACGCCGCCAAGCTTCGAGAAGACAAGCTGAAGGAGGAGCTCCGCAAGGAGCGGGCCTTGGTGGACAGCACCAACAAGGCATCCGAGCTCTTCCGCAAGAACATTGAGCTGTGGACCGAAGAGCTGGTTTCTTCGGCATCCATCATTGACCAGGAGTTGCTTGCCTTGAAGGTCGAACACCTTATCTACTCGCCGGATCCAGACCTCCCGCACAGCGCCAAGCTCAGCCTCTTCTTCAGAGGCGTCGCTCCGGCCCTTGCAGGTCTCCGGAACCGCATCCCCGCGCAGCTGGCCGAGGAGTCGCGCCGTCTCTGCGCAGGAACTCTGGAGCGGGTCTTGACGAAGATCGTGTACCGCAACCCGGGGATCAACCTCAAGAACGTTCTTTGCAGCTTGCCGGCGGATGCAGACACGGAGGCCCTGAAGGAGCAGGTCAGCCATATCATCGCCAAGGTGGCAAAGCTTGGCAGGAAGGAGGGCGACCGCGTAGACTAGGGTCCCATTTATCTTTATCTTTTCGTTGCTGCACATTATGTTACGAACTCATTAGTCCATTGCGACAAGTTATCCCTGTAAGATATTTGCTTTACTTCAATCAATCAGTGCAATGTTATCTTCCTTGTTCCAATCTTTGACTTTGTATGTTCCTCACCCTACGCTCCCGGGGAGCTTGCCGGAAAGGGGCCCTTGCCGCGAGCGCTGAGCAGCCTGCTGGCCAAGGTCCTCGCCGGCAAGCAACCTCGCCGCAGCAAGTCGCAACGCACTTAGCTTGCTGAGTATACTCGGAAACGAAGCAAGGGCGCGACACTTGTCGCAGCTCACTTAAATCGTTGAGTGGACTCGAAGACAAGATAAGGGTGCGGCAAGCCACGGGTAGGTTCCTCCGCGCACAGGTTTTCCATAAAAAGTGTGATCGTTCAAGGAAGACAACCAAAAATTTAAAATTTGAACTGGTCAAATTCTAACAACTTATCTTTCACATGCTGCTTGCTCATGTTGTTTGCTTTCCGGTAAGGCTCTTCTTTCTTGAATGGCACTTAGTTCCTCCTCCACCTCCTTCCCCCCCCGGCAAACTTGTGCGCGAGGAACGTTCCTTCTGCTTAAGAGAAAAAGGAAAAGGAGAGGGAAACAAGCATATTGCCTTTCGGCGTAATAGTGCTTACCGAATGTCTAAGTGTTGCATCAAATGCCAAATAAAACATGCGAATAGCAAAGAGAAGCATGCGAAAGGCAATCGATGCGAAAACACGAAATCTTTACTGATGCACGGGGTCTGCGCCCGGCTTTGTACAAAGGGTTACATGCAACAGCGGCAAGGCTTGTACAAAAGGTGGTTGCCGGAACGGATCACGGCAACCGCGCCTTAGGGGTGAAACTTGCGAAGATGCTCTATGTTCCAGGAGTTGCTCACCGGTAAGCCTTCTTCGGTCTCGAGGCGGACAGCGTCGGGCCTCGTAACTTGTCTCACCCGATAAGGGCCTTCCCACTTCGGCGTCAACTTGTTGGAATTCTTGGCGGACTGAACACGCCGAAGAACAAGGTCGCCTTCCTCGAGACTCCTGGCCTTGACTTTGCGGCTATGGTAGCGGCGCAAAGCTTGCTGGTATCGAGCAGCTCGTACAGCAGCCTGGAGACGTCCCTCCTCAAGGAGCAATGCGTCATCTTGCCGCAGTTGCTCTTGCTCGAGCTCATCATAAGCGAGCACTCGAGGAGATCCGTATACGAGTTCCGTGGGGATAACTGCTTCTGCCCCGTAGACTAGGGCAAAGGGTGTCTGTCCGGTGGCTCGACTTGGTGTCGTTCTGATTGACCAAAGAGCCGCCGGGAGCTCCTCTATCCAATTCCTTCCGCACTTGCGCAGCCTGTCAAAGGTCCTTGTCTTGAGTCCGCGCAGCACTTCAGCATTTGCCCTCTCCGCTTGACCGTTGCTCCTCGGGTGAGCAACAGAAGCGAAACAGACCTTGGCGCCAAGGTCTTGGACGTACTGCATGAAGGTGCGACTAGTGAACTGCGTACCGTTGTCGGTGATAATCCTGTTAGGGATCCCGAAACGGCAAACAATCGACCTGAAGAACCTGACCGCTGACTGTGCCGTCACCTTTCTCACTGGCTCCACTTCTGGCCACTTTGTGAACTTGTCGATTGCAACGTACAAGTACTCAAAGCCCCCGACAGCACGAGGGAAAGGGCCGAGGATATCGAGCCCCCAGACCGAGAAGGGCCAGGACAAAGGGATTGTTTGGAGAGCTTGAGCTGGCTGATGTATTTGCTTTGCATGGAACTGGCACGCTTCACACTTGGTTACTAGTGCAGTTGCATCTTGGAGGGCTTCCTGCCAAAAGAACCCTTGCCGGAAAGCTTTCCCGGCAAGTGCCCTTGCGCCAATGTGGTGGCCGCATATGCCTCCGTGTATTTCCGCCAACAGCTTCTGTCCATCTTCCCTGGAGATGCACTTCAACCTGACACCATTGAGTCTTCTTCTGTACAGCTCGTTGTCCACAAACTGATACATACTTGACTGCCTGGTTATCTTCTCTATCTCTTGAGGGTCGTCGGGAAGTTCTCCAGTTTGTAGAAAGCGGACGATCTGCTGTGCCCATGCCGGAGCCCGGGGCTCGGCGGCAAGGACTAAAGGCTCGAGGGCCGCTGCGGGAACCCCAGCTTCTACGGCAAAGACCTCTGGTCCTGTCGGAGCTGACGGTCCCCCGGCAAGCTCGCCGGGGCGAGGCTTGTCGGGAACACTTGCTTCAACTGCACAAGCCCGAGGGCTTGCAGGAGCAAACTGTTCCTCAGCGTTGTCGTTGATCTTGGGAACTTTGGCGGCGGTTTCTGGAAGATCCGCCGGCAAGTAGTCGCCGGAGACCAACTTTCTCTTCTTAGACTGCCCAATTGATGGTGTAACTGATGGTTGAGTCAGCTTGAGCAAAAAGGTCCCTGGTTCCACAGGTAGCTTCATCGCAGCACACTTTGAAAGGCCATCTGCAATTTCATTCTGAGCTCTCGGGACATGCTCCATCTGCAGACCTTCAAAGTGCTCTTCAAGCTTCCTCACTTCATCTACATAAGCTTCCATCAAAGGGCTCTGGTAGTTCTTGTTGACTTGCCGGACCACCAACTGAGAATCTCCACGTACAATCAGCTTTCTGATCCCAAGTTCAGCCGCAATTCTGAGGCCGGCGAGCAAGCCTTCATACTCTGCAGTATTGTTTGTCGCTTGCTCCCTGGGAAAGTGCATCTGGATAACATATTTGAGGTGCTCTCCGGTGGGCGCGATGAGCACCACGCCGGCACCGGCGCCTTGCAGCGAGAAGGCACCGTCAAAATACATTACCCATTCACTTGTCGCTTCTTGTACGGGTACACTTGTTTCTTGAACTTCTTCATCGGGCGTTGGGGTCCATTCTGCTATAAATTCTGCCAAAGCTCGGCTCTGTATGGTTGAAGTACTTTCAAATTTGAGTCCGAAGCTTGACAGTTCCAGTGCCCACTCGACGATCCTGCCTGTTGCCTCTGGATTGTGCAATATCCTCTTCAATGGAAAGCGAGTGACCACTGTTATCTCATGGGCTTGGAAGTATTGGCGCAGCTTTCTCGAGGCCATGAGAAGGCCGAAAAGCAACTTTTGCACACCAGAGTATCTTGATCTAGCCCCCTGGAGAAGGGAACTTACAAAATACACTGGGCGCTGCACCATCTTCTTCCGCACCTCTCCTTGTTCCTGCGCAGAGTCTTCCTTGTCGGGGCCAGAGCTTGTCGGGACAGCCCCCTGCTTGTCGCTAGATTCGCTTGCCGGCGATGCTGACTCCTCGTCGGACTCCCTCTCCGCTACTAACGCAGCACTAACCACCTGGTTGGTTGCCGCTAAGTATAGCAACAACTTTTCCTGTGGTCTAGGTGCGACAAGTATAGGAGTGGAGGACAGGTACCGTTTCAAATCCTGCAACGCCGCCTCCGCTTCCGGAGTCCACTTCATGGGACCTGCCTTCTTCAAGATTTTGAAGAAAGGTAGGGCGCGTTCTGCGGATTTTGAAATGAACCTACTGAGGGCAGCAACGCAACCTGCAAGCCTTCTGACATCCTTGACGCGCTTCGGGGCTTCTATCTGCTCGATGGCTTTGATCTTGTCGGGGTTGGCTTCAATCCCTCTCTGCGAAACAAAGAACCCGAGAAGCTTGCCGGAGGGGACTCCAAAGACGCACTTCTCGGGGTTCAACTTGAGCTGTATCCTGCGCAGGTTCTGAAACGTTTCTTCCAAGTCCTGAATCAGTGTTTCTTTGCTCTTGCTCTTCACCACGATATCATCCATGTAGGCTTCTACATTCTTGTGGATCTGTGGCTCAAAAGCAGTGTACACTACCCTTGCAAAAGTTGAGCCTGCATTCTTCAGTCCAAATGGCATGCGGATAAAGCAGTAAGTGCCACATGGAGTGATAAATGCAGTCTTCTCTTCATCTTCCTTGGCCATGAAAATCTGGTGATAGCCTGAGTATGCATCAAGAAAACAGAGTAGCTCACATCCGGCGGTGGAGTCAACGATCTGGTCAATGCGCGGCAAAGGGAAGGGATCCTTGGGACATGCTTTATTGACATCAGTGAAGTCTATACACAGCCTCCACTTCCCGTTGGCTTTGCGCACGACGACTGGGTTTGCCAACCACGTCGGATGGATCACACCTCTAACTAGGCCCGCTGCCTCTAGCTTCTTGATCTCTTCATTGATAAACTCTTGGCGCTCCACGGCTTGCTTCCTTACTTTTTGCTTGATAGGTCGCGCATGAGGGCAGACAGCAAGCTTGTGCTCAATCACCTTCCTGGGAACACCGGGGATGTCAGATGGTTGCCAAGCAAACACATCGACATTCGCCCGCAGGAAGGCGACGAGCGCGCTTTCCTATTTGCTGTCAAGGGTCGCGCTGATGGTGAAGGTACCTATGTAGCTGCTTCTTCAAGCTCGGATGCCTTGTTGGTGCTGTCCACCAAGGCCCGCTCCTTGCGGAGCTCCTCCTTCAGCTTGTCTTCTCGAAGCTTGGCGGCGTCAATTGAATCCCTCAGAGTTGAGACCTTCAGCTCCAAGTCTTCGATGGAATCCTTGGCGGCCTTCAACTCGTCGCCCTTCTTGGATAAGCTTACTTGGAGCTCCGCGTTGGTGTGGGCGTCCTTCTCGCGCTCAGTAATGAGCGCGGCAACCTTCTCGGCGCTCACCTTCATCGCCTTCTCCAACTGGATGATCTTGGCGGCGAGCTCCTTCTTGGCGTCTTCCGCGGCAGCAGCAGCGGCTTTCGCCTCCTTCAGCTCCCCGCCAAGAGCAGCCTCGCGAGCGGCAAGGTCCTCCTCGTGGGAGTCGAGATCCACCTTCCGCTGCGTGAGCTCTCCCTCTCGCCGGGACATCTCCACCCCGGCGAGCCGTTGCTGTTCCTCAGCCTCGGCCTTCTCCAGCACCCATTCTTCATATTCGCCGGCAAGGCGCTCGCGCGCCTCCGCCACCTCGCGGAGGCCCGCCTTGTGGGCGGCGCTAAGCTCCGCCGCACGCTTCTCCATTTCAGCGGCGGCCTGGGCAGCAAGGGCTTCCCGGGAGGCAAGCTTCGCCTGCCTGGCCCGGTAAAGGGCCAGGAGCTGGTGGAGAAGCTTCTCCTCCTCGGGCCCATCTCCTTCGCCGGGCGCCTCGACGACTGTCAGACCCGCGGAGGCGAGGACTTCCCCGTCAAACGCCTCGCCCTCCGCGGGAGCTCTTGATGAAGACCCCCAAGGCACTTGGATAAAGATGCCATTGGGGGCACGAAGATAGTAACCGGCTGGCTCCTCGCCGGCGGAGGGACCGGCGGCCGGTGCAGCATCCGATGCTCCCGCCGCCTCCGGGTTGGCGGTGCGGTCGCCGTCCCCCTCCCCGGCCGCTGCGTCGGCAGCCGGAGCGGTCTCCTGCACGGCCGGCTCGGTGGTTTCGGCCGTCTCCGCGGTGGCCTCGGCCATCTCCACGACGACGGGAGCGTCATCGCCGCCGCCCTGTGCGCCCTCCTCATCCTCGATATTGATGACCTCGGTCTCCATTGGCGCGGGAGGAGGAGGAGGAAGATCTAGAAGAAAAAGAAGTTCAAAATCAAGCAAAGATCCAAAAAGAAGCAAAGTCAAGAAAACCAAGTACAGAACGTACCTTGGCGGACGTCCTCTGCGGCGGGCTCCCTTGCCGGGGAGCTCGGCCCTGGCGGAGTGGCCGTCCTCGCCGGGCTGCTCGCCCTTGGCGGGGTACTCTGCCTTGGCGGAGTACCCGCCCTTGGCGGAGCGCTCTCCCTCGCCGGAGAGTTTTGCCTTGCCGGGGACGGCGGGGCCTGCGGCTCCTCGGTGACGGCCTCCGGGCGCTCTTCCCGCTGCGGCTCCACCTCTGCACAAGAGAAGATAGAAGAACCAAGACATTCAGAGATCAAAGCCCTAAGCGCGCCCCGACGAGCAAAAACAGTAAACCTCTAACTTACGCTGGGGGCTGCGCTGGGGGCTGCTCCCCGGAGCGGCGCTCGGGTCCGGCAAGATCGGCTCCGCCGCGATCCCTGCTTCCGCGACGGATGGGTCTTCCACGACCTCAACTGTGGGCACCTTGACCCTCTTCGCGCGCTGCTCCAAGGTCCTGCAATCACAAGCAACAAACAAAATCAAGCGTCAGCAACAATCGAGATATAAAAATCAAGAAGGAGTAAGGTCTCGGGTCCTTACTCTTGGTCCTCCTCGTCGTCCTCGCTCAGCGCGGAGAAGTCGAACTCCACGGTGGGCGCGTCGGCGCGAGGAGCGGAGGATGAAGGTTCCCTCGCGCGTTTCGGAGCCACCGGGGCTGGGGGCTGCGTAGGCCCAGCCCCTGTGGTGGCCGGCGCCCGAGAAGGGGGCGGAGCAGCTGCTCCGCTCCGAGAAGATCCTTGCCGGCTCGGTGCCGGCCCGCGGGACGCCTCTGCCGTGGCCGGCACGCCGGCCGCCCTTGGCGCGGCTTGGCTCGGCCGGGGAGCTGCCCGGCGAGCTGGCTGTTGCCGGGGCGCTCGCGTCTGCTCTCCCGTCGCCGCCTTGCGGAGACGCTTCAACGGGGACTGCTTCGGGCTTGCCGGGGGCGGGGAGTTCTCCGACGAGGAGAGGTCGTCGGCGTACAACTCTGTCGATCCGCCGGAGCCTTCGGCCTCCTCCTCCTCCTCCTCCTCTGCCTCGGCCGGCTCGCTGGGCCCAGCATCCGACGATGCGGCCCTCTTCCCCTTGGCGCCTCCGCCCCTCGCGGCGCCTCTGCTTCCTCCGGCGTTTCCCTCCATTGCCGCGGCCTCCGTCACGATCCCACTGATTCCGGAGTGCCTCAGCGAGGGGATCACGGCGAGCGCGTCGGGAGGGAGCTCTAGCAGCCTGCGAATCTCCTCATTGTCCGCCTGGCTGGCGGCATCCGCGGCTTCCGCCTCCGCGGGTGTGTATCCAAAGTTTCCCGCCGCCGCGGCTGCGGCGACTTCTTCAGCGCGAGAAGCTATGTAAGCAATCTCTTGGTCGGTGGTGGCCCGCGTGTGCAGCTTGAGATCGTCCTTCTTCTCCAACACCTCCACAAGGCGGTCGTAGAACTCGAGGACGTCGATGGGCTTGGGCGCAATCCACGTGCGCTCCACTCCATGAGAGTCGCACGCGGGCATCATAGCGACAAGGCGATCCCGGGCGCTGCTGGCGCAGAGCGGCACCACTCCCCGGGGAGCACGGAAGTACTCGGGGTGGGCCGGGTCGAACTTGAAAAGTTCCCTGACCATACCCCGCAGCTCGAGTGTTGTGAAGTTAAAATTGAGGCCGGGGCGCAGCCTCATGATGTCTGCCGGGCCGCCATATTGCCACGCTGGCCTCTTCCGGTCTTGGAGGGGGGCGATCCGGCGACGAAGAAAGTCCTTGCCCACTTCAGCGACAGACAGCGGCGCCAAACGAAGACGCATGATCCTGACGAGAGCAATATCCAGCTTGGAGTCGTCGGAATCGAAGTTACTCCAATCCCTGCCGCGCACGATGGGCGATGTGCGCGGCGCAGTGAAGTGTTGCGGCCGCTCCTCGACGACCCAGCACCACTCCGCACGCCACTCTTCCCACTTGCCGCGGAGCTCCCCCGGCAAGTAGGCGGGTTTCTTATTCAGCCTGAACACCCAAGAGATTCCTCCGGAGAGGGGGGCGTCGGCCTCTACTCTGGGGATGAAAAAGTGCCTAAAGAGAGCTACGTTGGGCTGGATTCCTACGAAGTTTTCGCACATGTGTGCGAAAACGGACATGGTGAGGATGGCGTTGGGAGTGAAGTCGAGGAGGTGGAGGCCATAAGTATTCATGATATCGCAGAAAAAGTTTGAGAAGGGAGGGCACAGACCGCAGTGGAAGAAGGCTGCGAAAAAGTAATACCCGCTGGGGTAGTGATCCTTGGCGACGGCCGGGCAGACGTGCGTGCGGGGGTGCGCTGGGGTCTCCTTGGCCCAGAACCAATAATATTTGCTCCAGAGTTCCCGCACGCCGAGCCTCGGCGAGAAGACGATGTGCTCCTTCCGGTACGCGGCGAGCTTCGCCGCCTGATCTGACTTCTCCCGCTTGGACTTCTCCGCCTTCGCCTTGTCGGTCTTTGGGGCCATGGCGGACGCGGTGGAAGGAAGGGGGCGAAGAGCTTGGTGGTGGCGGAGGAGTAGAGGCAAAGAGCAGAGGAATCTGAGGAAGAAGACGATGGCAATGAGTGCGCAGGGAGGGGAACCGCGCCGCTCTCTCTGCTTTTATGGGGGAGTGGGGGGCGTTTCGCCCTTCCCATTAAAGAAATCGTGGGCACGTCCCATCCCACGGCGCCGCAATCGACGCGTGCCGTTACCGTGGGGTGCGGCGGATAGGGAAGTGGATTCGGCGCGCCGCGGGCCGCGGGTGCCCGTGCACTGTTTTGGGCCTGGCCCAACAGCGCTCGGCACCGTGTGTGGCCCAGGCCCGGGGGCTCCTGTCGGTGTACTAAGGTAGGGGTACCTCAGTACCCCAACTTGTGCACGGGCAGTTGCAGCTTCCCGCGGCAAGGTTTACTGCTGGCTCGCCGGAGACCTTCCTGCTCCTTATCTAACCATTCAAAGACAAAGTATACAAGACAGAAGACCAAGACCCCGGCAAGAGGAGCTTGCCGGGAAGGCCGTTCCAGGCTCAAGATTGCTTAACTAGCACGAGGCCCTGGCAAGAGGGGCTTGTCAGGACGAACAGAAGACTTTATCTTAGAAGACCCAGCAAGGGCTCGGGGAGCGGCAAGCTTCCGGGCCCGGCAAGGTCGAGATCCCCGGCAAGGTGCTTGCCGGGGGAGGTGCCCGGCAAGGTGCTTGCCGGGGGAGGTGCGCTGTGTGCCCGCGCTCCAGCTCATCAGCCCACGCGTCGCCCTGGGGCCACTCCAGGGACGCGTGGCGGATGGCTGTGCAGCCTGGGGGACACGGTGGCACTCCACGGCAGTGGATCCATCGCCGTGGCAGACGGAGGCGCAACGGCGGGAGCTTTTGGGGTCGACGGCGACGGGTATTAAATGCCCTTGTCCCCCACTGTTAGAGTAGGTATAGGCCACTGTTCTGTACTGTAGCTCCACTGTTCCCGCACTGTTCCAACTACCGCATCTTTTACATTTTTACCCCTTTCTCCTACGTTGACACCTGTCGGTGACCCCTTGCACTATAAAAGGAGGCCCATGCACAACGTGGAGAGGGTTCGAAACCTAGATCATTCTCACGCTCGTGTAGCTGCTTCTTCAAGCTCCGAGCGCCCAACTCAATACACAACCAAGCAGGAGTAGGGTTTTACGCATCCGTGCGGCCCGAACCTGGGTAAAACTGCCCGCGTGTGTGCTTCGATCTGCTCTTTGTGCTCCCTCCGCCCTCGTACCGCACAGACAAGGGGCTCCGGTCCCATAGGTGTTCGTGGTGGACAGTTTCCCCCGACATCTTTGGCGCGCCAGGTAGGGGGCGTCGAGGTTGTGCGAACCTGATCCGGCGTTCGCGCGGGCGC
>LR738711.1:729713175-729740206 GCA_902687465.1 Secale cereale
AAGAGCAGATCGAAGCACACACGCGGGCAGTTTTACCCAGGTTCGGGCCGCACGGATGCGTAAAACCCTACTCCTGCTTGGTTGTGTATTGAGTTGGGCGCTCGGAGCTTGAAGAAGCAGCTACACGAGCGTGAGAATGATCTAGGTTTCGAACCGAACTGAACCGAACCTCCTCCACGTTGTGCATGGGCCTCCTTTTATAGTGCAAGGGGTCACCGACAGGTGTCAACGTAGGAGAAAGGGGTAAAAATGTAAAAGATGTGGTAGTTGGAACAGTGCGGGAACAGTGGAGCTACAGTGCAGAACAGTGGTCTATACCTACTTTGACAGTGGGGGACAAGGGCATTTAATACCCGTCGCCGTCGACCCCAAAAGCTCCCGCCGTTGCGTCTCCGTCTGCCACGGCGATGGATCCACCGCCGTGGAGTGCCACCGTGTCCCCCAGGCTGCACAGCCATCCGCCACGCGTCCCTGGAGTGGCCCCAGGGCGACGCGTGGGCTGATGAGCTGGAGCGCGGGCACACAGCGCACCTCCCCCGGCAAGCACCTTGCCGGGCACCTCCCCCGGCAAGCACCTTGCCGGGGATCTCGACCTTGCCGGGCCCGGAAGCTTGCCGCTCCCCGAGCCCTTGCTGGGTCTTCTAAGATAGAATCTTCTGTTCGTCCTGACAAGCTCCTCTTGCCAGGGCCTCGTGCTAGTTAAGCAATCTTGAGCCTGGGACGGCCTTCCCGGCAAGCTCCTCTTGCCGGGGTCTTGGTCTTCTGTCTTGTATACTTTGTTTTTGAATGGTTAGATAAGGACCAGGAAGGTCTCCGGCGAGCCAGCAGTAAACCTTGCCGCGGGAAGCTGCAACTGCCCGTGCACAAGTTGGGGTACTGAGGTACCCCTACCTTAGTACACCGACAGGGTCATAACAATATCTTTCTCAGTTTCTTGGGGCACAATAGGTGGTACAACTCAGGAGCCATGGGCTCTTCTAATTTCTTTTCTTCCTGTTCTGGCTGCGAAGCAGTAGAAGCAGGAGCAAGATCAACCTCCATCCGGGTAGGAGCACCAGATGAGGTGACTGGGGTAGTATTTCCTCGGGAAGCATTTAGCTCCCCCTCAAGCCTTTCGTTCTCCTCCTTGCTGGATCCGAAGGGCTCAACTTGCATTTCCTTTAGAGGTGATGATACGCCCATTTTGCATCATGCTTTTATGTTGATATTATTGCACTATGGACTGATATTTCACGTTATGATACAATACTTATGCCCTTTCTCTCTTATTTTGCAATATTTACATCAGAGGGAGAATGCAGGCAACTGGAATTCTGGACCGGAAAGGAGAAAATCTGAGAGGCCTATTTTGACAACTCCAAATATCCTGAAATTTTACGGAGAATTAATTTGGAATATATAAAAAAATACTGGGTGAAGCATATCAAGAAGAGGACCCACAAGGAGGCCACAAGCCTTGGGGCGCGCCCCAGGGCTTGTGCCCCCCTAGCAAGCCTCTAACGCCCTTCTTCTGCTATATTGAAGGTTTTGACCTGGAAAAAATTAGAGCAGAGCTTTCGAGATGAAATGTCGCCGTCTCGAGGCGGAACTTGGGCAGAACCAATCTAGGGCTCCGGCGGAGCTGTTCTGGAGGGGAAACTTCCCTCCAGGAGGGGAACTCAAAGCCATCGTCATCACCAACGATCTTCTCATTGATGGAGGCTCAATCTCCATCAACATCTTCACCATCACCATCTCCTCTCAAACCCTAGTTCATCTCTTGTATTCAATCTTTGCCCAAAACTTCAGATTGGTACATGTGGGTTGCTAGTAGTGTTGATTACTTCTTATAGTTGATGCTAGTTGGTTTATTTGGTGGAAGATCGTATGTTCAGATCCTTGATACTATTAAATACTCCTCTGATCATGAACATGAATATGCTTTGTGGGTAGTTAAGTTTATTCCTGAGGACATGGGATAAGTCTTATTATAAGTATTCATGTGAATTTGGTATTCATTTCCTATTTTGATGAGATGTATGTTGTCTTTCCTCTTATGGTGTTATGTGAACGTCGACTACTTGACACTTGACCATTCTTTGGGCCTAGGGGAAGTCATTGGGAAGTAATAAGTAGATGATGGGTTGCTAGAGTGATAGAAGCTTAAACCCTAGTTTATGCATTGCTTCGTAAGGGGTTGATTTGGATCCACATGTTTCATGTTATGGTTAGATTTATCTTAATTCTTCTTTCGTAGTTGCGGATGCTTCCGAGAGGGGTTAATCATAAGTGGGAGGCTTGTTCAAGTAAGGACAGCACCCAAGCACCGGTCCACCCACATATCAAATTATCAAAGTGACGAACGTGAATCATATGAGCATGATGAAAACTAACTTGACAATACTTCCCCTGTGTCCCCAGGAGCACTTTGCTTTATATAAGAGTTCGTCCAGGCTTGTCCTTTGCTATAAAAAGGATTGGGACACCTTGCTGCACCTTTGTTACAATTGTTACTTGTCACCCGTTACGAATTATCTTATCACACAACTATATGTTACCGATAATTTCTGTACCTACAAAAAATACCTTGTTAAAAACCGCTTGTCATTTCCTTCTGCTCCTCGTTGGGTTCGACACTCTTACTTATCGAAAGGACTATGATAGATCCCTACACTTGTGGGCCATCAAGACTCTTTTCTGGCGCCGTTGTCGGGGAGTGAAGCGCCTTTGGTGAGTGGAATTTGGTAAGGAAAAATTTATATTACATGCTGAAATTTACTATCACTTGTCATAATGGAAAACAATCCTTTGAGGGGATTGTTCGGGGTATCTTTCATGATGGCAATATTCCCCGTGGAGATGGGTACCCGCGGGGATTTACCCATCATGGAGCGGGGATGGGGGGCAAATTATCCCCATGGATATTGTTTGGTGGGTACCTGTTAGTCTCGCGGGGCGGGGATGAGTATAAAATCCTCCCCGCGGGGACTCCATGGATACCCAAAAATTATGCCATTCGTACTATAAATGCAGAATATGTAGATTAATACCTAAATATTTCACACAATTATATTTCTCCACTTCTCTCAACAACCATGTCTTCTCCAATCTGACCTATCCTAGTCAGCTTTGAAATCCCCATGGATACCCGACGGGTACCGGGTACCCGCTATTAACGGGGATGGGGGGCATTTTGTCCCCGCGAAGCTTCATGGGGATCGCGGGTATGGGGATTGGCGGGGATCAGGGCGGTGATGGTGGAGTCATCCCCGGTCATCCCCGTCACCGTTGCCACCTTGAGGTATCTTCACCTCGACCGGAAGAACAAAGAGTTGACCCTCAACCTACTGAACCTACTGAAAATATTTATTATGAAATTCCTTTGGGTATGTTAGAGAAACTACTAGCTAATCCTTATGCAGGAGATGGAACACTACATCCTGATATGCATCTAATCTATGTGGATAAAGTTTGTGGATTATTTAAGCTTGCAGGTTTGCCCGAGGATGAGGTCAAGAAGAAAGTCTTCCCTTTATATTTGAAGGGAAAGTCATTGACATGGTATAGGCTATGTGATGGTATTGGAGCTTGGAATGACAACCGATTGAAATTGGAATTTCATCAGAAGTTTTATCCTATGCATCTAGTTCATCATGATCGGAATTATATTTATAATTTTTGGCCTCGTGAAGGAGAAAGCATCGCTCAAGCTTGGGGGAGTCTTAAGTCAATGTTATATTCATGCCCCAATCACGAGTCCCCAAGAAAAAAATATTATTCAGAATTTTTATGCTCGGCTTTCTCGTAATGGTCAATCCATGCTCGATACTTCTTGTACTGGTTCTTTTATGAAGAAGATTATTGAATTCCGATGGGAACTTTTAGAAAGAATTAAATGCAACTTTGAAGATTGGGAAATCGATGAAGGTAAGGAGTCAGGTATGAACCTTGAGTATGATTGTGTTAAATCTTTTATGAATACCGATGCTTTTCGTGAATTTAGCACTTAGTATGGACTTGACTCTGAGATAGTAGGTTATTTATGTGAATCATTTGCTACTCATGTTGATCTCCCTAAGGAGACGTGGTTTAAATATCATCCTACCATTTAACTAAAGGTAGTGGAACCCATTAAGGTTCAAGAAGAAACCCTTATTTATAATGATAATCCAGTTCTTCCTACCGCTTATATTGAAAAAACACCCTTCATTGTTAGGTTAAAGGAACATGCTAAAGCTTCAACCATGGTTCGTAAGAGTTATGTTAGAACACCTACACCCCCCAAACAAATTAAAGTAGAACCTAATGTTGCTATGGTCAAAGATCTTTTGGTCGATAATATTGATGGGCATGCTATTTACTTCGTTGGTGAAGCTGCTATAATTGCCAAACCCGATGAAAAAGATAAACATAGAACTATAGTTGGCATGCATATGGTATCAGTTAAAATTGGAGGTCATTCTTATCATGGCTTATGTGATTTGGGTGCTAGTATGAGTGCTATTCGTTTTACTATATATCAATAAATTATGAATGATATTGCACCTACAGAGATAGAAGATATTGATGTTACTATTAAACTTGCTAATAGAAATACTATCACACCACTTGGGATTGTTAGAGATGTCGAAGTGTTGTGTGGAAAAATAAAATACCCTACTAATTTTCTAGTTCTTGGCTCCCCACAAGATGACTTTTGTCCCATTATATTTGGTAGACCTTTCTTGAACATGATGAATGCTAAAATTGATTGCACTAAAGAAACGATGTGAAGAAACTAATCTTGTCTTGAATTGGGAGAAGTGGCACTTTATGGTTAATGTAGGTATTGTCTTGGGGCATAAAATCTCTGAAAGAGGTATTGAAGTTGATAAAGCTAAAGTTGATGCCATTGAAAAAATGTCGTGTCCTAAAGATATCAAAGGTATATGAAGTTCCCTTGGTCATGGTGGTTTCTATAGGATATTTATTAAAGACTTCTCTAAAATTTCTAGGCCTCTTACTAATCTTTTGCAAAAGGATGTTCCATTTGTTTTTGATGATGATTGCGTAGAAGCCTTTGAAATACTTAAGAAAGCCTTAGTATCTGCACCTATTGTCCAACCACCTGATTGGAACCTACCCTTTGAAATCATGTGTGATGCTAGTGATTATGTTGTTGGTGTTGTTCTAGGACAAAGAGTCGATAAGAAATTAAATGTTATCCATTATGCTAGTAAAACTCTAGACAATGCTCAAAGGAATTATGCTACTACTGAAAAGGAATTCTTAGCAGTTGTGTTTGCCTGTGATAAATTCAAATCTTACATTGTTGATTCTAAAGTAACTATTCACACCGACCATGCTGCTATTAAATATCTTATGGAAAAGAAAGATGCTAAACCTAGACTAATTAGGTGGGTTCTTTTGCTAGAAGAATTTTATTTACATATCACTGATAGGAAAGGAGCTGAGAACCCAGTAGTAGACAACTTGTCTAGGTTAGAAAATATTCTTGATGACCCACTACACATTGATGATAGCTTTCCATATGAACAATTAGCGGTCATAAACACTTCCCGTAGTACTCCATGGTATGCAGACTATGCTAATTATATTGTTGCCAAATTTATACCACCTAGTTTCACATATCAACAAAACAAAAAAAACTATGATTTAAGACATTACTTTTGGGATGACCCACACCTTTATTGTCGGTGTACTAAGATAGGGGTACCTTAGTACCCCAACTTGTGCACGGGCGGTAGCAGCTTCCCGCGGCAGGGTTTACCACGTGCTCGCCGGAAACCTTTCTGGTCCTTATAAAGCCATTCAAGAACAAAGTATACAAGTCAAAGGATCAAGGCCCCGGCAAGAGGAGCTTGCCGGGAAGGCCGCACCAGGCTCAAGATTATCACTTTAAGCACAAGACCCTGGCAAGAGGAGCTTGCCAGGAAGGCCAAGGAATGCACACCTCAAGAAATGCCTCGACGCATCACGCGCCGAGGCAGGACCCGGAGAGCGACAAGCTTCCGGGCCCGGCAAGGTCACGGCCCCGGCAAGGTGCTTGCCGGGGGGAACTTATGCTGTGTGCCCACGCTCCAGCTCATCCGTCCACGCGTTGCCCTGGGGCCCTTCCAGGGACGCGTGGCGGAAGGCTGTGCAGCCTGGGGCACACGGTGGCAAGCCACGGTGACAAGGCTACCGCCGTGGCGAACGGAGAAGCATCGACGGACACTTTTGGGGTCGACGGTGACGGGCATTTAATGCCCTTGTCCCCCACTGTCAAAGTTAGGTGAAGACCACTGTTCATCCACTGTTCACGCACTATTCCCGTACTGTTACAACTACCACCAAAATTACATTTTTACCCTCCTCTACGTTGACACCTGTCGGTGACCCCTTGAACTATAAAAGGAGGCCCATGCACAACGTAGAAAGGGTTCGGAACCTTAGCAACTCTCTCGCTCGGTGTAGCTAGTACTGTAGCTCTTCAAGCTCACGAGCTCAATAAAACCAAGGCAGGAGTAGGGTTTTACGCGTCCGCGCGGCCTGAACCTGGGTAAACTGCCCGCGTGCGCCCCTCGATCTGCTCTTCGTGCTCCCTCCGCTCCCTTACCGCAACGTAGAAGGGGCTCCGGTCCCATAGGTGCTCGTGGGAGGACAGTTCCCTCCGACATCTTTGGCGCGCCAGGTAGGGGGCGTCGAGGTTGTGCGAACCTGATCCGGCGCTCACGCGGGCGCATTCTTCATCAACCTCTCCAGCTTCATCAACTTCATCAGCAACACCAACATGCCTCCGAAGAAGAAGGCTTCGGAGGTCGGAGGCCCGTCTGCGTCGATCCCGCCGCCACCAGAACCAACGGTTGGTGGAGGAGACGCCGGCGGAAGGGTGGTCGCCGGCGAGGAAACTCACGGCGCCACCAAATCTAAGGACAAGACGGACGACCGGGCGAATTCCAAGGCCTCGGTGTCCGTAGACGCACCACGCCTCTCTCGGGAGGTGCCAAGCCAGCAGCGCCGTGGTACAGGAGGTACCATCCGCTTGCTGGGGCAAGGACAAACCGAAGGATCGCGGGACGCTCAAGGCCATCGTCCTGGCACGAGCAAGGCGCGGTCGCCGGGGCGAGAGACTGCTCCTTCTAACCCTGTTAGAAGTCCGAGCATATCTCGCTCCTCGCACCGCTCGCCGCCGCTCCCCTCCTCTCCAGCAGAAGCTCTAGCAAGAGCGCAACTACTCCTCGACTTCCCTCCAGCGGCAGACAAGGCCGAAGACTGGAGGGCGATGATCCAAAGCCTCATCGCCTTCGCCAATAACGACACGCCGCAGCAGCCGGCGATGTCACGGCCACGGCAAGTCGACCAGACGAAGGCCGATGGCGACAAGACCGCCGGGGGTGCAACTACCGTGCACTCCCCACCGCGGAAGCAGAAGACGCCACCCCGCCGGATTAACGTCGACGACGACTCCACGACGTCGTCGGATCCACGGGCTCGTCGGGACCAGCGCCAAGTCCTCGACGACCGGCGGCAAGAAGATGCTCGGACGCGCATCGAGCGCCGACGAGAAGCCCGGCGACAATCAGATCAGCGCGCTGGGACTGCTGTCGACACGTACGCGCCCGGTGAGCCAGGCGACCTGCCGTACACGGGAGGTTGTCTTGCGTTCACCCGTGAGCTGCGGCGAGTCCAGTGGCCCAGCATGAAAAACTTCAAGCCCGACGTACCCGAGAAGTACGACGGCAAGACGCACCCCTCGGAGTTCCTCAGCATCTACACCATCGCGGTGCAGGCTGCCGGGGGGCGCGACGAGAAGATACTCGCCAACTACTTCCCGCTAGTGCTTAAGCCAAACGTCCGTTCTTGGCTTATGCACTTGCCAGAGAACTCCATCTCTTCGTGGGCAGATATGTGCCACCAGTTTGTTGGTGCCTTCACGGGCGGCCACAAACCCCACGGCCAGGAGAGCGATCTCCACATCTTGGCCCAGAAGGAGGGAGAATCCCTGCGCAAGTACATCCAGAGGTTCAGCCGCGTGCAACACAACATTCCCGACGTCCACCCTGCCGCGGTTATCAGCGCGTTCCACCAGAACGTGCGTAACCGCCGCATGAGGGAAGAGATGGCCATGACCAAGATACGGGATGTCAGCGAGCTCTATGCTCTGGCTGACAAGTGCGCGCGCGCCGAAGAGGGGAGGAGACTCCCCGGAGAGGATACTGGCGCAGGAGGAAGCGACAGTGAGGACGCCGCCCCGGCAAAGAAAAGCCGGCGGCGGAACAACAGAAGAAAGAAGAGCAAGGAAGTGCTAGTCGTCGAGCAGTCCGGCAAGGAGGCTCCCGCCAAGAAGGCACAGGCTGGCGATTCCGGCAAGGAGCCTGCCCCTGTAGCGGCAGCCGACAAGCAGGACGGCTCCGACAAGCAATACTGCAAGATCCACCGCACCAAGGGCCACGATCTTTCGAACTGCAAGCGAGTCGAGTACCTCGTAGAACAGCAGAAGGCTGAATACGAGCGTCGCGACAAGGAGAAGGCCCAAGGAGGCGGGGGAGAGCCCAGCAAGAAGCGGCCATTCAATGGCCGGGGAGGACGCCGCGGCAAGGCCAAGCAGCGGCAAGGTGATCGACCTCCCCGGGGCCGCGACAAGGATGAGGAAGAAGATGACGACGACGACATGGAGGAAGGAGATAACAGCGAGCAAGAGTTCCAGAAGGCCACAGAAGTTCTGTGTGTCGACGGAGGCGCCTCTCTGCACACTTCTCACCGCCAACTCAAGCAGTGGGTGCGGGAAGTAAACGCAGCTGAACCGCCCATTGAGTCACGCAGGCTGCTGAAGTGGTCCAGCACGCCCATCATTTTTGACCTTGAGGATCACCCTGACCGCACAATGGCGGTCGGGTGCTTGCCGATGTTGGTCTCACCAACTATCCGCAACCTCAAGGTCACCAAAATGTTGGTTGACGGCGGGGCCGGCCTGAACTTGATCTCCTCAGCTGTGATCAAGAAACTCCAGATCCCAGACAGCGAGCTCGAAGAAACCGGGTCGTTCCAAGGAATAAACCCGGGAAGGAGCAAGCCGAAGGGGAAAATTACACCGCCTGTGACCTTTGGCGGGGAACTCAACTTCAGGACGGAGAGGATAACCTTCGACGTGGCCGATATCCCATTACCATACAATGGGGTACTTGGACGTCCTGCCCTCGCCAAGTTCATGGCAGCTTCCCACTATGCCTACAACGTACTTAAGATGCCGGGACCGATAAGCGTCATCTCTGTCCCTAGCGACAAGAAGGACGCGCTTATCTGCGCCGACAAGATATACCGGGATGCAGCAGCCGCAGCAGAAAGCAATGCACTTGCCGCTGAAGCTCCTGGGGGGAAGAAGACCAAGACCAAGTCCGGCAAGAGCTCTGGGGCCCACTCCGGCAAACGCACCTCTTCGGAGTGCTGCGCTGCCGTCGAGGACGCACCATCGAGCTCCACCGGCAAGTGCAAGAAGGGGATGGCCGCTCCACCGGCAACCAAGAAGGTGTCCGCCAAGGAGGACGGCACTGGTGGTACCTTCACCATCAGTGCTACGCTCGACAACAAATAGGAAAGCGCGCTCGTTGCCTTCCTGCGGGCGAATGTCGATGTGTTTGCGTGGCAACCATCTGACATCCCCGGCGTTCCCAGGAAGGTAATTGAGCACAAGCTTGCTGTTTGTCCTCATGCGCGGCCCGTCAAGCAGAAGGTCAGGAAGCAAGCCGTGGAGCGCCAAGAATTCATTGCCGAAGAGATAAAGAAGTTGGAAGCAGCAGGCCTAGTTAGAGGCGTGATCCATCCTACGTGGTTGGCCAATCCAGTTGTCGTACGCAAGGCCAATGGGAAGTGGAGACTTTGTATAGACTTCACTGATGTGAATAAAGCATGTCCCAAGGATCCATTTCCCTTGCCGCGTATTGACCAGATTGTTGACTCCACCGCTGGATGTGAGCTGCTTTCCTTCCTTGATGCATATTCAGGGTACCACCAGATTTTCATGGCCAAGGAAGATGAAGAGAAGACTGCATTCATTACTCCATGCGGCACATATTGCTTCATACGCATGCCCTTTGGATTGAAGAATGCAGGCTCGACATTTGCAAGGGTGGTGCACACTGCTTTTGAGCCACAGATTCACAGAAATGTAGAAGCTTACATGGACGACATAGTGGTCAAGAGCAAGAGCAAAGATACCCTGATCCAAGACTTAGAGGAAACCATCGAGAATCTGCGCAAGATCCAGCTCAAGTTAAACCCCGAGAAGTGCGTCTTCGGAGTCCCCTCCGGCAAGCTTCTCGGGTTCTTTGTGTCCCAGAGGGGGATTGAAGCCAACCCCGATAAGATAAAAGCCATCGAGCAGATCGAAACCCCGAAGCGCGTCAAGGACGTAAGGAGACTTGCTGGTTGTGTGGCTGCCCTCAGTAGGTTCATTTCAAAGTCTGCAGAACGCGCCCTGCCTTTCTTCAAAATCTTGAAGAAGGCAGGTCCCATGAAATGGACTCCCGAAGCGGAGGCAGCGCTGCAGGACTTGAAAGGATACCTATCCTCCACTCCAATACTTGTCGCACCTAGGCCACAAGAGAAGTTGCTGCTATACCTAGCGGCAACCAATCAAGTGGTTAGTGCTGCGTTAGTAGCGGAGAGGGAGGCGGATGAGGAATCTACACCACCGGCAAGCGAATCCAACGACAAGCAGGGGGCTTCCCCGACAAGCTCTGGCCCCGACAAGGACAAGTCCGCGCAGGAACAAGGAGAGATGAGAAGGAAGATGGTGCAGCGCCCAGTGTATTTTGTAAGTTCCCTCTTGCAGGGTGCTAGGTCAAGATACTCTGGGGTGTAGAAGTTGCTTTTCGGCCTCCTCATGGCCTCAAGGAAGTTGCGCCGTTACTTCCAAGCACACGAGATAACGGTGGTCACTCGCTTTCCGTTGAAGAGGATATTGTAGAATCCAGAAGCAACAGGCAGGATCGTCGAGTGGGCACTAGAGCTGTCAAGCTTTGGTCTCAAGTTTGAAAGTACCTCAACCATACAGAGCAGAGCTTTGGCTGAATTCATAGCTGAATGGACCCCAACGCCCGATGAGGAAGTTCCAGAGACGAGCGTCCCCGTCCAAGAAACGAGCAGCGAATGGATAATGTACTTTGATGGTGCTTTCTCGCTGCAAGGCACCGGTGCTGGCGTGGTACTCATAGCGCCCACCGGAGAGCACCTCAAGTATGTTGTCCAGATGCACTTTCCCAAGGTGCAAGCGACAAACAATACTGCTGAGTATGAAGGTTTGCTTGTCGGCCTCAGAATCGCGGCCGAACTTGGGATCAAGAAGTTGATTGTGCAGGGAGATTCTCAGTTGGTGGTCCGACAAGTGAACAAGAGTTACCAGAGCCCTTTGATGGAAGCTTATGTTGATGAAGTGAGGAAGCTTGAAGAACACTTTGAGGGCCTGCAAATGGAGCATGTCCCAAGAGCTCAGAACGATATTGCAGATGGCCTCTCAAAGTGTGCTACAATGAAGTTACCTGTGGAACCAGGGAGCTTCCTGCTCAAGCTAACTCAGCCATCCGTTACACCATCAGTTGGCCAAAGTAAGAAGAGAAAGTTGGTCCCCGGTGACTACTTGCCGGCGGATCTTCCCGAAGCCGCCGCCAAGGTCCCCAGGATCAACAGCCAAGATGCTGAGGAACAGTTTGCTCCTGCAGATCCAAGGGTCTGTACAGTTGAAGCAAGCGTTCCCGACAAGCCTTGCCCCGGCAGGCTTGCCGGGGGACCATCAGCTCCGGCAGAACCGCAGGTTCTTGCCGTAGAAGCTGAGGTTCCCGCAGCAGCCCTTATGCCTTTGGTCCTTGTTGTTGAGCCTCAGGCTCCAGCATGGGCACAGCAAATCGTACGTTTTCTGCAAACTGGAGAACTTCCCGACGACCCAGAAGAGATAGAGAAAATAACCAGGCAGTCAAGTATGTACCAGTTCGTTGGCAACGAACTGTACAGAAGAAGACTCTACGGTGTGAGGTTGAAGTGCATTTCCAGAGAAGATGGACAGAAGTTGTTGGCAGAGATACATGGAGGCATATGTGGCCACCACATTGGCGCAAGGGCACTTGCCGGGAAGGCGTTCCGGCAAGGGTTCTTCTGGCCAGAAGCCCTCCAGGATGCAACTGCACAAGTAACCAAGTGTGAAGCGTGCCAGTTCCATGCCAAGCAAATTCACCAGCCAGCTCAAGCTCTCCAGACGATCCCTTTGTCCTGGCCCTTCTCGGTCTGGGGGCTCGATATCCTCGGCCCCTTTCCCCGCGCAGTCGGGGGCTTTGAGTACTTGTACGTAGCAATCGACAAGTTCACAAAGTGGCCAGAAGTGGAACCAGTGAGAAAGGTGACAGCGCAGTCAGCAGTCAGGTTCTTCAGGTCAATTGTTTGCCGTTTCGGAATCCCTAACAGGATTATCACCGACAACGGCACACAGTTTACAAGTCGCACCTTCATGCAGTACGTCCAAGACCTTGGCGCCAAGGTCTGTTTCGCTTCTGTTGCTCACCCGAGGAGCAATGGTCAAGCGGAGAGGGCCAATGCTGAAGTGCTGCGCGGACTCAAGACAAGAACCTTCGACAGGCTGCGCAAGTGCGGAAGAAACTGGATAGAGGAGTTACCGGCGGCTCTTTGGTCAATCAGGACGACACCAAGTCGAGCCACCGGACAGACACCCTTTGCTCTTGTCTATGGAGCAGAGGCAGTTCTCCCCACGGAACTCGTATACGGATCTCCTCGAGTGCTCGCTTATGACGAGCTCGAGCAAGAGCAACTGCGACAAGATGATGCATTGCTCCTCGAGGAGGAACGTCTCCAGGCTGCTGTACGAGCTGCTCGATACCAGCAAGCCTTGCGTCGCTATCATAGCCGCAAGGTCAAGGCCAGGAGTCTCGAGGAAGGCGACCTTGTTCTTCGGCGTGTTCAGTCCGCCAAGAATTCCAACAAGTTGACGCCGAAGTGGGAAGGCCCTTATCGGGTGAGACAAGTCACAAGGCCCGGCGATGTCCGCCTTGAGACCGAAGAAGGCTTACCGGTGAGCAACTCCTGGAACATAGAGCATCTTCGCAAGTTTCACCCATAAGGCGCGGTTGCCGTGATCCGCTCCGGCAACCACCTTTTGTACAAGTCTTGCCGCTGTTGCATGTAAACCTTTGTACAAAGCCGGGCGCAGATCCCGTGCATCAGTAAAGCTTTTGTGCTTCGCACTACTTGTCATTTACATGCTTTTCTTAGTTATTTGCATACATTATCTGACACTTTGTGCAATGCACATCCCCGGTAAGCACTAGCAGGCCGTGAGGCCATGTACTTGTTTTCCTCCTCTTTTCTTTCCCTCTTAAGCAGAAGGAGTATTCCTCGCGCACAAGTTTGTCAGGGGGGAAGGAGATGGAGGTATGAACCAAGTGCTGTTCAAGAAAGAGAAGCCTTGTCGGGGAACAAGCAATTTATGAAAGCTAAGTTACCAAAGTTTGAGTAATTCAAATTTTTAAAATTTTAGTTATCTTCCTTGAACAACCACACTTTGTATGGAAAACCTGTGCGCGGAGGAACCTACCCGTGGCTAGCCGCACCCTTACTTTGTTTCCGAGCACGTTCAACGACTTAAGTGAGCTGCGACAAGTGTCGCGCCCTTACTTCATTTTCGAGTTCGCTCAGCAAGCTAAGTGCGCTGCGACTAGCTGCGGCAAGGTTACTTGCCGGTAAGACCTTTGCCAGCAGGCTGCTAAGAGTCCAGCACTCAGCACTCGCGGCGAGGGCCCCTTGCCGGCAAGTCCCCTAAAAGCGTAGGGTAGAAAGCATACAAAGTGGAGGACTAAAAGCAAGAGAGATAACACCGCATTGATTGATCAGAGTAAGATAGTATATTACAGAGATAACTTGTCGCAATAGCTAATAGATTCTTGTCCGATAACATGCCTTGCAGCAGAAAGGGAAACAGAAAGAAGAAGCAAAAGGACCTAGTCCACGCGATCGCCTTCACGCCTCGTAATCTTGCCCACCTTGGCAATGATGTGGGCGACCTGCGCCTTCAACGCCTCCTGATCAGCGTCGTCCGGCAAGGTGCGGAGGACGTTGACAAGGTTGATGCCAGGGTTGCGATAGACGATCTTCGTCAAGACGCGCTCCAAGGTGCCCGCGCAGAGCTGACGCGACTCGTCGGCCAGCTGCGTGGGGAGTTTCTCCCGCAGCCGTGCAAGCGCCGGCGCGATTCCCCTGAAGAAGAGACTTAACTTGGCGCTGTGGGGGAGGTCCTCGTCGGGAGAGTACACAAGGTGCTCCGCCCTCAGCGCCATCATCTCCTTGTCAATATTGGCAGCGGAGGTGACCAGATCGTCAGTCCACTGCTCCATCGCCCGGCTGAAGTTGTTCGCTGAGACGGCGGCGCTCTCCACCAAGTTCCGCTCCTTGCGGAGCTCGTCCTTCAGCTTCGTCTCGCGGTCCCGGGCGGCGTCGAGCGAATCGGTGAGAGTGGAGACCTTCAACTCCAAGTCAGCAATTGAATCCTTGGCGGCAGTGAGCTCGTCGCCTTTCTTGGAGAGACGTACCTGCAAGTCAGAGTTGGTGTGGGCATCTTTCTCCCGCTCCACATTGAGCGCGGTGACTCTGTCCTCGCTTGCCTTCAGGTACCGCTCCAGCTGATCCACTTTAAGCTCCAGGTCCTTCTTGGCGGTTTCCGCGGCGGCTGCGGCATCCTTTGCCTCCTTCAGGGCCCCGCCAATGGCCTGCTCCCGGGCGGTGAGTTCGTCGTCATGGGCGTCGAGCTCGACTTTCCGCTGGTTGAGCGCCCCCTCCCGCCGAGACAACTCCTCGGCGGCCAGCCGCTGCCGCACTTCTGCCTCAGCCTTCTCCAGGAGGAAGGCTTGCTGCTCCCCGGCAAGCTCTTCCCGCTCCTCCGCCAAGTTGCGGAGGGCTACCTGGTTGGCGGCGCGGAGCTCCGCGGCGCGCTTCTCCAAATCGGCTCCAGCCTTGGCGGTGAGAGCTTCCCGGGACTCCAGCTTCGCCTGCCTGGCCCGGTACAGGGCCAGGAGCTGGCGAAGAAGCTTCTCCTCTTCGGGCTCGTCACCCCCGCCAAGCGCTTCAACAACCTTCAACCCCACGGAGGCGAGGACCTCTCCATCGTAGGTCTCTCCCTCCACGGGGGCTCGCAACAAGGACCCCCACGGGACTTGTATAAAGACTCCGTTGGGGGCCTCAAGATAGACGCCTGACCGCTCCGTGGAGGCGGAGGTGTCGGCGGCCGGTGCAGCGCTTGACGCTCCTGCTGCCTCCGGGCCAGCAGTGTGGTCGCCGGTCCCCTCTCCAGCCGCGGCGTCTGCGGTCGGGACGGTCTTCTCAGCGGCAGGCTCGTCGGCTCCTGCCATGCCTTCAGTGGCAGTGGCGTTGCCGCCGTCGCTGTGCATGCCCTCCTCGCCGGCGGTCTCCATCTCCATCCGCTCCGGTGCAGGAGGGTCTAACAGATGAAAAAGGAAAGAAAGAGTCAAGCAAATATCCAAAAAGACAAGTTCAAAAAGAAGAAATTGCAAGACTCACCTTCACAGACTTCTTCAACGACAGGCTCCCTCGCCGGGGAGTTCTCCCTTGGTGGGGAGTACAAACAACAACCTCAACCGCGCCCGCCAAGCAGAAATATGAAAACCAGACTTACGCTGGGGGCTGCGCTGGGGGCTGCTTCTCGGAGCAGCGGTTTGATCCGGCAAGCTCGCCGCTGGCACGTCTCCGGTCGCTGCAGCGGGCGAGTCATCTTCAACCTCGACCACAGGGATCTTGGCCCTCTTCGCCATCCGCTGGGCCAGGGTCCTGAAAGCAAAACAAAAACAAAGTCAGAATCATCAAGGAAGATCAAGACAAAATCAAAGAAGTCACAAGTTGCAAGTACTTACTCCTCTTCCTCATCGTCGTCGGAGCTGAGGGCGGAGAAGTCGAACTCCACCTGAGATGCTCCCGCGCGACGAGCAGGAGGAGAAGGCTCCCTCGGGCGCTTGGCGGTCTCCGGGGCTGTGGGCTGCGAAGACCCAGCCTCCGTTGACACCGAGGCCCAAGGAGCAGGAGGAGCGGCCGTTCCGCTCCGGGAGGATCCCCCTCCGCTTGGCGCTGGCGCGCGGGGCGCCTCCTCCACGACTTTGCTCGCCCTGGTGGCGTGCGTCGCCCGGCGCGCGGGCTGCTGTCGAGGCGCCTGCGGCCTCGTCGCTGTAGCCGCCTTACGGAGGCGTTTCCTCGGTGGTTGCGTAGGACTTGCTGGAGGCGGGGAGTTCCCTGAGGACGAGGAGGCATCGTCGTCAAGTCCCAGAGATCCACCGGTGTCTTCATCGGCCTCGACGTCCTTCTCCTCCTCCCCGGCAGGCCCGCTGGGCCCAGCACCATGCCCGGCGGCCTCGCTCCCTCCAGCGGCCTCGCTCCCTCCGGCGACCTCGCTCCCTCCGGCGGCTTCGCTAACCCCGGCAACCCCGGCTATCCCGGCAAACTTCAGAGAAGGCACCCCGGCAAACTCATCGGGCGGAAGCTTGAGCAGCTTGAGGATTTCCGCCTCCTCTGCTCGGCTCACCTCGTCCGCGGCCTGCGCCTCGTCCACGGTGTATCCAAAATCTCCCGCCGCCGTAGCTGGGGCGGCCTCCTACATCCTGGAGGCGATGTAGGCTATGTCCCGAGCCGTAGTGGCCCGGGTGAGGCCCCTGTTCTCCTCGGTGTTCTTGGGCGTCTCGACCAAGTTATCAAAAAAGCTCAACACAGTATCCGGCGGAGGCTCTATCCAGGTGGGGTCGACGCCGTGGGAGTCGCACGCAGGCATCATTGCGCGCAAGGAATCCCGGGCGGTGCTGTTGCACAGAGGCACCACTCCCCGGGCAGGTCTGAACCACTCCGGGTGGGCCGGGTCATGCTTGAAGAGCTCTCGGACCATCCCTTTCAGCTCCAAGGCAGTGAAATGGAAGTTCAATCCAGGGCGCAGCCTCATGATATCTGCCGCATTGCCGAATTCCCAGGCGGGCCTTTTCCTTTCTTGTAAAGGGGCAATGCGGCGGCGGAGGAAATCTGCCCCAACCTCTCCAATAGTCAGATTGGCTACCCGGAGGCGAAGAATCCTAATGAGGGCAATGCTGAGCTTGTTGTCCTCCGGGGCCAATTCGCTCCAATCTCTGCCGCGCACTATGGCAGTTGTGCGCGGCGCGGTGAAAGGCTCCGGCTTATCCTCCACTACCCAGCACCAATCTGCACGCCATTCTTCCCACTTGCCGCGGAGTTCTCCCTTCAGGTATGAATCCTTCTTGTTCAGCCGGAAGATCCAGGAGATGCTGCCGGAAAGGGGAGCGCCAGCCTCTACTCTAGGCATAAAGAAATGGCAGAAAAGGGCTACGTTCGGATGGATCCCAACATAGTTTTCGCACAAATGTACGAAAACGGCCATCGTAAGGATGGCGTTGGGGGTAAAGTCTAGGAGGTGGAGGCCATATGTGTTCATAATATCACAAAAGAACTCCGAGAACGGAGGGCACAATCCACAGTGGAAAAAAGCAGCAAAGAAGAAGTACCCGCCGGGGAACATATCTTTGGCGACGACGGGGAAGGCTCTGGTGCGGGGATGAGCTTTGGTCTCCCCCGACCAGAACAGATAATACTTGTTCCGCAGCTCCTTCGCGCCAAGCCTTGGCGCGAAGACCACGCTCCTCTTCCGCAGGGCGGCCAGCTTCGCCGTCTGCTCGGACTTCGGAGCCATGGCGGAGGCAGCGAGGGAAGAGGCGAGGGGCTCGACGGCGCCGTGGATGCGGAAGACGGCGGAGGAGGAGTGGAGGCAAGAAGCAGCGGGGGTTTCTGGAAAGTTAAGACGCAATGAAGACGAAGGAGGAAACTGCCCCTGCTTCCTCTGCTTTTAAGGGGGAAGTGGGGGACGCTCCGCATTTCCTATTAAAGAACAGGCCACGATCTCTCCCACGACGCCGCAATCGACGCGTGCCGTTAGGGAGGGATGCAGCGGATACGGAAGGGGATACGGCTTGCCGTGGGCCGCGTGTGCCCGTGCACTGTTATGGGCCTGGCCCAACAGCGCTCGGCACCGTGTGTGGCCCAGGCCCGGGGGCTCCTGTCGGTGTACTAAGATAGGGGTACCTTAGTACCCCAACTTGTGCACGGGCGGTAGCAGCTTCCCGCGGCAGGGTTTACCACGTGCTCGCCGGAAACCTTTCTGGTCCTTATAAAGCCATTCAAGAACAAAGTATACAAGTCAAAGGATCAAGGCCCCGGCAAGAGGAGCTTGCCGGGAAGGCCGCACCAGGCTCAAGATTATCACTTTAAGCACAAGACCCTGGCAAGAGGAGCTTGCCAGGAAGGCCAAGGAATGCACACCTCAAGAAATGCCTCGACGCATCACGCGCCGAGGCAGGACCCGGAGAGCGACAAGCTTCCGGGCCCGGCAAGGTCACGGCCCCGACAAGGTGCTTGCCGGGGGGAACTTATGCTGTGTGCCCACGCTCCAGCTCATCCGTCCACGCGTCGCCCTGGGGCCCTTCCAGGGACGCGTGGCGGAAGGCTGTGCAGCCTGGGGCACACGGTGGCAAGCCATGGTGACGAGGCTACCGCCGTGGCGAACGGAGAAGCATCGACGGACACTTTTGGGGTCGACGGTGACGGGCATTTAATGCCCTTGTCCCCCACTGTCAAAGTTAGGTGAAGACCACTGTTCATCCACTGTTCACGCACTATTCCCGTACTGTTACAACTACCACCAAAATTACGTTTTTACCCTCCTCTACGTTGACACCTGTCGGTGACCCCTTGAACTATAAAAGGAGGCCCATGCACAACGTAGAAAGGGTTCGGAACCTTAGCAACTCTCTCGCTCGGTGTAGCTAGTACTGTAGCTCTTCAAGCTCCCGAGCTCAATACAACCAAGTCAGAGTAGGGTTTTACGCGTCCGCACGGCCCGAACCTGGGTAAACTGCCCGCGTGCGCCCCTCGATCTGCTCTTCGTGCTCCCTCCGCTCCCTTACCGCAACGTAGAAGGGGCTCCGGTCCCATAGGTGTTCGTGGGAGGACAGTTCCCCCCGACATTTATAAAGGAGTAGATGGTGTTATTAGACGTTGTGTACCTGAGCATGAACATGAAAAAATCCTATGCAAGTGTCACTCCGAGTCCTATGGAGGACACCATGCGGGAGACAGAACTGCACACAAGGTACTACAATCCTTTTTTATTGGCCTACTCTCTTTAAAGATGCCCACAAGTTTGTCTTGTCTTGTGATGAATGTCAAAGAATAGGTAATATTAGTAGATGTCATGAAATTCCTATGAATTATTCACTTGTTATTGAACCATTTGACCTTTTCCCTCCTCTAATGGGTATACACATATTTTAGTTGTTGTTGATTACGTTACTAAGTGGGTAGAAGCTATTCCAACCAGTAGTGTTGATCATAACACCTATATTAAAATGCTTAAAGAAGTTATTTTCCCGAGGTTTGGTGTCCCATGACTGATGGTGGTTCACACTTTATTCGTGGTGCTTTCCATAAATTGCTGGCTAAATATGATGTTAACCATAGAATTGCAGCACCTTATCATCAATCTAGTGGTCAAGTAGAACTAAGCAATAGAGAAATAAAATTAATCTTACAAAAGACTGTTAATAGATCTAGGAAGAATTGGTCTCAGAAACTCTATGATGCATTATGGGCATATAGAACTGCGTACAAAAATCCTATGGGTATGTCTCCATATAAAATGGTTTATGGAAAAGCATGTCACTTACCTCTTGAACTAGAACACAAAGCTTATTGGGCAATTAAAGAGCTCAACTATGATTTTAAACTTGCCGGTGAAAAGAGGCTATTTGACATTAGCTCACTTGATGAGTGGAGAACCCAAGCCTATGAAAATGCCAAATTATTTAGAGAAAAGGTTAAAAGGTGGCATGACAAAACAATACAAAAGCAAGAATTTAATGTAGGCGACCAAGTCTTGCTATATAATTCTTGTTTAAGGATTTTTGCAGGGAAACTTATCTCTAAATGGGAAGGACCTTATATTATCGCGGAAGTTTATCGTTCCAGTGCCATTAAAATCAACAACGCTGTAGGCAATAACCCGAGAGTGGTAAACGGGCAAACAATCAAACATTGTATCTCAGGTACTCCCATAGATATTGAAACCAATGTTATTAATACCATAACACTGGAGAGTACAAAAGGGAAACTTTCCAGCACATTCCAAAACCCTGAAAAGGAGTAGGTATATTGTACGGTAAGTAAACCGACTCCAAACACTTTCCAAAGTCAATTCCATCCGTCAACCTAATATTGGGCATGAGGACCTCACCAGCTCAGTCATCTCGAATTCGGTCATACCCCCGATGCTCGGTTTATCTCTTATAATAACATGAAAAAGAGTTTGATTTTTCTCTTGCAGCCAGGAAGCATCCATGGGTGCAAGGTGCCTTGATTGTTACAGGGAAGCTCCGCAAGGAAGTTATGGATCTCAAGCAGAAAAATTTTAAGCTCGAGGAGGAGAATCAAATACTTAAGGGTATCATCGCCAAAAATATTGCACCACTACCACCAAAGAAGGAGACTTGAGTACACGGCTATGGGCACTCCCCTTGGCTTGTACCAAGCTTGGGGGAGATGCCCCGATATCGTATCACCATCACACCTTTACCTTTATCATTTATCTTAGTTTGACCCTTTTGGTTATATCTTGATCTAGCAGAATAAAAGTTTTTAGTATGATCTAGCTTTTGAGATTTGCTTTGTGAACCTTCTATTTAATCGAGTGCGAGAGTTATAAAATAAAGACTAGTTTTTATTTGAGGGCTTTGCTTTCGTACTTTGATCTTAGAAAAGAAAGAAAATAAAATAAAAATATATTATATAATAATCTTATGGGGAGTGATGACTTCACATATAAAGAGTATGCCACATGAAACTTGTTGATAGTTGACAAATATAGTTTTGGTCATTGTTGCAATTAATAGGTAGTAATAAAGAAAGAGATGTCTCACATACAAATATACTATCTTGGACATCTTTTGTGATTGTGAGCACTCATTAAAATATTATATGCTAAAAGGTTGATGTTGGACAAGGAAGACAACATAATGTTTTATGTTCCTTTATATCTGAATAGAAGTTATATTGTCATAGATCCTCCAACAAGTTGGGCTTGTCTTCCCTCTTATGCTAGCCAAAAAAAAATTATGGACTAAGTAGAGATACTACTCGTGCATCCAAAGACCTTCAACCTAGTTTTGCCATGAGAGTCCACTATATCTACCTATGGATTTAGTAAGATCCTTCAAGTAAGTTGTTATCGGTGCAAGCAATAAAAATTGCTCTCTAAATATGTGCTATGTTTTAGTGTGAGGAAAATAAACTTTGTATGATCTCGTGATTGGGAAGAAATAAAAGCGACGGACTTCATAATAAAGGTTCCCTCTATGAAAGGCCTATCTTTTATTTTAATGTCGGCATTAAGATTTCGTGCATCCAACCAAAAAGCGCATGACTACCTCTGCTTCCCTCTGCGAAGGACCTATCTTTTATTTTAATGGCTGCCTTAATACTACAGTCATGGTGACCTTCACCTTTCCTTTTTACTTTTATCTCTTGGCAAGCACAATATGTTGGAGAAAGATCTAGATACATGTATTCATACGGATGTAGAAGATCATAAACTATTATTGTTGACATTACCCTTGAGGTAAGCCATTGGGAGGCGAAACTATAAGCCCCATATCGTTCTTTGTGTGCGATTGAAGCTTTGATATCATAAGTATCGCATCCGTGTTAGCAATTATTAAAGATTTAGAGATGGTTGAGTATGTGAACTTGCTATACAACTCTTGCATTGACTCTTTCCGATGTTATGATAAATTGCAATTGCTTCAATGACCGAGATCATAGTTTGTTAGTTTTCAATAAGGTTTGTGATTCATACTTTGCATTGTAAATGATTTATCACTTTTATATAAGAAATTATATGACAATACGTTGCTGTGCTAAAGATGATCATGATGCCCTCATGTCCGTATTTTATTTTATCGACACCTTCATCTTTAAAGATGTGGTCATGATTATAGATTTCGGTTTTCGCTTGAGGACAAGCGAGGTCTAAGCTTGTGGGAGTCGATATGTTCATTTTGCATCATGCTTTTATGTTGATATTTGTTGCACTATGGACTGTTATTTCACATTATGATACAATACTTATGCCTTTTCTATCTTATTTTGCAAGATTTACATGAAGAGGGAGAATGTTGGGAGCTAGAATTCTGGACTGGAAAGGAGAAAATCTGAGAGGCCTATTCCGCACAACTCCAAATGTCCTGAAATTTTATGAAGAATTATTTTGGAATATATAAAAAATATTGGGCGAAGAATATCCAAAAGGAGACCCACCAGGAGGCCACAAGCCTGGGGGCACGCCCTACCCCTAGGATGCGCCCCCAAGGCTTGTGGGCCCCCTAGCAAGCCTTCGACGCCCATCTTCTGCTATATTGAGGGTTTTGACCAGGAAAAAATAGAGGAGGGATTTCGAGATGAAACGTCGCCGTCTCGAGGCGGAACTTGGGAAGAACCAATCTAGGGCTCCGGCGGAGCTGTTATACCGGGGAAACTTCCCTCCGAGAGGGAGAAATCGAAGCCATCATCATCACCAATGATCCTCTCATCGAGGGAGGGTCAATCTCCATCAACATCTTCACCGGAACCATCTCCTCACAAACCCTAGTTCATCTCTTGTATTCAATCTTTGCCTCAAAACCTCAGATTGGTACCTATCGGTTGCTAGTAGTGTTGCTTACTTCTTGTAGTTGATGCTAGTTGGTTTATTTGGTGGAAGATCATATGTTCAGATCCTTGATACTATTAAATACTCCTCTGATCATGAACATGAATATGCTTTGTGTGTAGTTACGTTTGTTCCTGAGGACTTGGGAGAAGTCTTGTTATAAGTATTCATGTGAATTTGGTATACGTTTGGTATTTTGATGAGATGTATGTTTTCTTCCTTTAGTGGAGTTATGTACGTCGACTACATGACACTTCACCATTCTTTGGGCCTAGGGGAAGGCATTGGGAAGTAATAGGTAGATGATGGGTTGCTAGAGTGACAGAAGCTTAAACCCTAGTTTATTTTTTGCTTCGCAAGGGGATGATTTGGATCCTCATGTTTCATGCTATGGTTAGATTTATCTTAATTCTTCTTTCGTAGTTGCGGATGCTTGCGAGAGGGGTTAACATAAGTGGGAGGCTTATCCAGGTAAGGACAACACCCAAGAACCGGTCCACCCACATATCAAATTATCAAAGTAACGAATGTGAATCATATGAGCATGATGAAAACTAACATGCCAATAATTCCCATGTGTCTTCGGGAGCACTTTGCTTTATATAAGAGTTCGTCCAGGCTTGTACTTTGCTATAAAAAGGATTGGGACACCTTGCTGCACCTTTGTTACACTTGTTACTTGTCACCCATTACGAATTATCTTATCACAAAACTATCTGCTACTGATAATTTCACCGCTTGCACAAAATACCTTGTTGAAAACTGCTTGTCATTTCTTTCTGCTCCTCGTTGGATCTGACACTCTTACTTATCGAAAGGACTACGATAGATCCCCTACACTTGTGGGTCATCAGGCGATGAGACTGCCTTCTCAACTTCAATCTCTTCATCAATTTTATATTCTGGGGCTTGTTGCTCAGGATGGACATTTCCTTCATCGGGGTTGTTCAGAAAGACTTCAAAAACATTAGTCTCTTGAGCAGCAGAAGTAGGAATGATAATCACCGCAGATTCAGTTTTTTGCACGGGATCATCCTCGTGAGGAGGGGATGGTGGTATCTGCTGCACAAGAGCACTCGAGTCTATAGGAGCAGCAGTGACAACATTTTGAATATGGTGATCTTTGATAGCCTTCGGTTTAATGGCTCTTGCCTTGGCTTTCTAACACTTTTCTTCCTGTCTTGTTCATTGAGCAAGATCTGCTTGACGCTTAAATTCATCATTTCTTCGGTCACATATTTGAGAGACTTACATCTTCAACCTTGAGTGACATTCAATCTTATAATTCCTCATAACATTGAGAGCTTTTTTGACCTCAACAATTTCCTTGTTCAGGCTCTTTCTTTCAGATTCAGTGGCCGCATATTTCCTCATTTTCTAGAGGGTTTTCTTGTCCTCGGTAGCTTGGTTTAGCTCCTTGGTAATTTCTCCCAGCTCTGCAAAGTGTTTTACTACCAGCTTGGTAACATCATTAGGAAGACCCAAACTGCTCAAATCAGCTGATTTTGCATCGTAGGCAACACTTTCAATGATATCAATCATAAGATCGAAGTCATACTCATGTTCTTTTGTGGAAGCAGGAACACTGGATTTTGATTTCTTGATAGAAGCACAAGCTCTTTCTTCGGGTAACAGCTTTCTCTTTGCTGAAGGAGTAGCAGAACATGACGATTTATCTAAGAGTAGAGCAGGCGCAAACCTTGGTGACATTCTCAACGGAGGTGAAACTATAGCTAGAGAGGGAGTTTGGTATGTCTTGTCAAGAAGAGCTCGTTGATCATACATTGGTATTTCTTCGGGAGCATCTTCATCAAAGGACTCATCAAATGAGGCAGAAGCCACCTTCTTGGATTTTCTGGCAACAGAATTCTTTCTGGAGGCTCGAGGGTAAACTGACTTCCTTGCCTTTCTTTCCTTTTGGCACAAGCCCGATCCTTCTTCTCTTGAACATCTTGCTAGGTTAACTCAACGTTACTCTTTTCCACTTGATTTTTCTTCGTGGCCTTGGCTTCATGATTGGCCTTGGCCTTGGCTATCTTTTCCACTTCTTCAGGAAAATCAGCCATTGTTTTTAGTGAGTCAGCATGATCATTTTCAGGAGGTGCTGGCCAGGATTTTTCATCATTCGGATCGAGGCATCCTTCAACTATGCAGCCATTCCAAGGTGGAGTGAAGGCAAATAGAATTTGATATTACCTTCAGACATTTTCATTGTTGAACCATTTCTTCGCCCAGTGACGGTGAATCATTTGTAGCTTGTTATTTCTCTCAGTTGCGATTTCAACTCCAGGTGGAGTCTTATATCCTTCTGGTTCAGACATCTCAGCATCGGTATTCCTTTTTCTACCACAACCTCCCTTCTTGGGATTTCCATCAAAAAATAAGGTCTTTGGATCGATGATCTGTTCATCCTCACGTTGATTCTGAGCTGAGGGGATATCATTTTCCTCTTCTTAAGATTCTGACTTGGATTTCTTCTTCAGAATCGTGGGTGGCTTGGATGCTTTTCTTCCACCAGTCAACTTTACTTGTTAAACCACGAGCGGTAGTTGAGGCATTTCTTCTTCTGACCCAGACTGCTCTTCCGAACTGTGAGCCATGACCAATCCAGAGAGAAAAGCAAAACAAAGCGAGGGAAAATAGGAAAAGGTCATAAACATGCATAGAAGCATTTTTGACAGAATGTTTTCGGAAGCAGCAAAGGAATCTGTGGTAAGTATCTTGGAATATATCATCTAGGATTGCAACATACCATAAGGCGGAGTGGCAACTTATCCAATCCTTCGAAGAACTACACATGAACCCTAGATCTTAGAAAACTCGTACGAGAAAGAACTACAAACCACACAAGTCTTAACCTAGAGAATCCTAAAGATCTACCACAAAGAAAATAAACAGAGAGATATCCGCAACGGGAAGAACAACCCTAAAACAGAGAAAAAGATAGGGCTAGCTCCAGATCCACTTGGCAGCAAGGATCATCTATGGCAATGCGGAGCAGAGGATGTACCGGACTAGCGCGACCAACGATGGTGAGGCTTCACCGAAGTTGCACGGTGAGGCGCGTCGACAACGCTGGTTCGAGCTCGGGCTTGGGAGGAGAGCGAGAGAGGGTTTGAGGATGAACTGAGGGAGAGTAGAGGAAGATGACGCCTAGAGGGGTATATATATAGCCCGTACGTAGAACTGCTTCCTCTAAGATCTATGGCCGAAAAGCACGGGGTGTTCCACATTCAACAAACGAGATCACGATCGTGAGATCGTGGGCACGTGTCAACCGTTTCCTATGAAAAACTCAGAAACTAAAAGGAAAGCCGAAGGGTTTGAGGAATGTCAAATGCCAAAAATGGAGTAAGGTTCAAAGTTGATTTCATTCGCAACCAAGGATGTTGGACTGAAATCTTCTTCAGATCAAATTGCATATTTATGACTGAACAACGAAGATTGGAAGAAAAATAATATAGGGAAAAACAAGATCCGAGTAAAAACACTCAGCTTATGAGAAAACACAATACCAAAGAACTCTGAGTGATTTGACATTCAGATAGAATACAAACACGACGAAAAACAAACAAACTAAACGAAAAACACAAAGAACTAGCACCAACAATCAATCTTCGGAAGAAGGATTGACATGAAGATTTTCTGAGATAGCATAGACAAGATAGGGTTAGTTCTTTTTTGCAACCCACACTTGCGTGGGCAATGACGATCTCATTTTCTTCGTCTGAGCTGGAGCATTCTTTTGGTGAGATTTGTAAGACATCAGTGCTCTTTGAGAGTAATCATAAGAATAAGCATTGAACTTATTTTCAAAGACATGAGTATAATGATTTGAGGTGGTACGCATGTACTCCTTCTGTCGAAGGTTTGAACGATACCCATTCAAAAGTTTTTCTGCCCCATTCACTACTGGAATCAGGAAATTTGCCGTCTGTCAGTTCTTTGCCATCTGCTAGCGGATGACAAACAAGGTCTTTGCCATCAGCTAGCAAAGAACAGACGACAAAGAAATGGCAGACGACACAAAAAGGTGCTGGTGGGGTCCACTGGATGCCAGTACGTTGCAATGGTCCAGCCCCCCTCTTTGTCGTCTGTTGGCAGACGACAAAGAGAGTAGTAGTTAACGGGGTTAACGGCCCACCCCACCTTCCTCTCTCTCTCTTCTCTCTCTCTCCCTCTCTCCCCCAACCCCGAAACCCGCCTGCCGCCGCCGCCGCCCGTCGCCCCTATGCCAAACCGCCCCGCCGCCCC
>LR738711.1:729740277-729755252 GCA_902687465.1 Secale cereale
CCCGCCCCATCGCCGGAGCCAGGCCACGGCAGCCCTACGGCGGCCCCTGCACCCGCCCCGCCACCGAAGCCAGGCTGCCCCGCCGCCACCCTTCCCGCGGCGGCCCCTCCACCCGCCCCACCACCGGAGCTAGGCCATGCCGCCGCCACCCTTCCCGCGGCGGCCCCTCCACCCTCCCTCCGACCATCCTCCAAGGTGAGCTTTTTTTTACTATTCATTGTTGTAAGTAGTTAGTTAGTTAGTTAGTTAGTTAATTATTTAGTAGGTGGTGTTTTACCCTACTATACATAGTCAAGAAAAGTATATTTAGGTTTATTTGATTTTATTTGATTTTAGGTTAGTAGATTTTAGTTGATTTTAGGTTAGTAGATTTTAGTTGATTTTAGGTTAATAGATTTTACGTTGATTTTAGTTGATTTTAGGTTAGTAGATTTTAGTTGATTAGGAAGAAAGAAAAGAAGGAAGAAGAAGAAAAGGAAGTAGAAGTGGAGATGCAAAAAAATAAGTACAAGTAGAAGATGAAGATGAAAAAAAGAAGTAGGAATGTAGAAAAGGAGGGTCGCCGAGGGAAAAGAGGCTTGCCGAGTGGTCGAGGGGTCAAGGATCGAGGGGAAAAGGAGTCGAGGGCCTAGGGGTCGAGGTCAAGGTGTTGAGGGGTCGATGGGTCAAGGATTGAGGGGGAAAGGAATCGAGAGTCTAGGGGTCGATGATCGAGGGGGAAAGGAGTTACCCCCTGACCCCGACACCCCGACCTTGACCTCGACCCTAAATATTATGTTACACACTTAAATATTTTATTATGTTTATGTTGTACTAATTTTCTTTACTCTTTGTCATTGTAGGTGTTGACAGATGGTGGGCGCGGGTCGAGAGTGCTCTGAGGCTCCTTCCTCGACGCGTGTTGGGAGGGGTGTTATTATTCCATCCCAGCACCTCCGGAGAGTGCTGGATGACAGTATGCAGACACCGGCGGGTGCTTCTTCTTCGGCCGGGAGAGGTCGGGGGAAGCCGAAGAGGGATATTAGAGGTGGACGTGGCGGCAAGAGAGGTAGGAAAGTTGTTGCGCCTTCCTCGCCACCACCCCCGGCTGATTCTCCGGATGACCGAAGTGCTCCGTCTCGGACTTCGGTCCATGAGCCTCTGGCCGACGAGCCTTCGTCCCAGGAGACTCGGTTCCCAGAGTCTTCGTCCCACGTGACTCTGGAGACTAGTGGCCATGAAGATGCCGAGGAGACCTGGTCTGACGATAGCTATAGCGAGGGCGAGCTAGTTGAGAAGGGAAAGAAGGTCTACCAGTGTGGTGGTACAAAGCTCCCGCCTGTGCCGCCGACCCGTCATCAGAGGTGGTTGATTGTGCCTAATGGGCAGAAGTAAGTGCATTGACTCATTTTTAACCTTTTGCCTTCATGTTTCTTCGAATTAATATGTAATGTGTTAGCCTTGTCAAAAGGCAGGGGTTGGATACACGCCCGTGGTGTCCGCCGGCCCAACCAGGTCCTTGGTGTGCTTTGCTGGCACCACTTTTCGAGGTGGGTCACATTGCCAGGTGAGGGTGAGGTTCCACAGCTAGCACTGAGCTAGGAGCTGTACGTGCCTGCCCCGGCCCCACCGGAGGAGAGGGTCGACGGTATGTTGTGCGAGACGGTGGCCGACATTGTGATCCGACAGTTTTTGGTAATTCCTCCTTTACATAATTGAAAATCAATAGTACCTAGTGATTGTATTAATAAGTGTTGTCTTTTTTGATTCCAGACCTTCTACAGGTGTGATGAGGAAGACGAGGCGGAGGCGGCTAAGGTTATTGAAGCCGAGTGCAAGCGCCTACTTCAGAACTTACGGCATGAGGCTCGGGTCTAGGCCGTTCGTGACTACTACGCCTCTCCTCACATTAGGAGGGAGAAGAAGAAGTGTCGCGCCAAGTATCTGAGTAAGGACAAGTACATGAAGGTATTTACCTATTCTTAAGGCCTTGTACTTAGTTTCCTTGATTTGATTCGTAGGCGTAGCGCTGAAATTTCTCTTGTCTAACTTAGGTGCCCCCGAGATGTTGTGCGGATAGGATGGCATGTTGGGAGACGTTGGTGGATGAGTGGTGCTCTCCTCAATGGTTAGCCGCCCACAACAAGGCCAAGGATAAGCTTGACCAAATGCAAGGTGTGCCACACCATCAAGGGAGCTCCAACCCGTTTGAGTATGGGAATCACTGGGTATGTGGTTTGCTTCACGATTCATGCAATTTCATTCTTCATGTTAGATTGAGCCCTTAAGTAATATGTTGTTCCTCTCTTTTAGGCGCATCACCACAAGAAGGGGGTGCCACTGCTGTACGACCTATATGCCATGGCCCATACTGCCCCGTACAAGAAGGCCAAGGCATTCTCTGAGTCTAACCTCGATCATCCAGAGAGCTTCACCAACATCTCCTCCCACAACAAGCTCATGAGGTACAGAGACTAGGGGAAGGCGATGAAAGGGGATGACTTCAACCCGAGCCAGAGTGCTTTTGATCCAAAGCTCGTGATGCTATTTGGTGACGGGAGGAAACATGGCTCGGCAGCCATTGCGGATGGACTGATACGGTGTCCTAGAACTCTCCGGGAGATCAAGAAGCGCCAGGCGAGCTCTCTTCCTGAGATGAGTCCTCATCCATGGCCAGTGGAGCTCGCCATCGAGGCTAGGGCCCAGGAGCTTCTGGCGGAGGCAAAGAAGCAGTCGGCGTAGAGGGAGAAGGAGTTGGAGGAGAAGATGACTAGGATGATAGAGAAGGAGAGGAACCGGAATGATGTGGGTCACCGGGCCCTATACGAGCTCATCGTGGTAAGTTTCTCCTGCATATTAGCCAAATCATGCATGTAATGTTCGTTTCATTACTAACTAATATGAGTGACTCATGAAAACAAAATGTGTAGTCCATGTGCGAGAAAAATGGCCAGACCCCTCCGCTGATGCCCTAGATTGGTATAGCGGACACGGTGAGTTTCATTAGTTACTAGTATTCACATTTCAGCTGCATCATGATAACGAGACATTGCAAATGATCTTTGGTGCAACATGCCTCCCGACAAGCATCGACCGGTCCTTCTCCGTCTCTAAATTGCGCAACCCTGACCGGTCCTTCTTCGTCTGGCACTAGCGCACACCCGACACGGTCCTTCACCTCTGTGATGATGGTAAGTTTTCGAAAATGACATAATAACCTTACTTAGATCCAAACTGACAAACTTTACCTAGGATAGCTATAAGATGACCTATACTTAGCATTTTTTTTCTCTTAGATGACTTGATATGCTTAGTTAGCTAAATAATGGCATAACTACCTAGGATAGCTCAATAATGATATATAACTAGCTTACCTAGTTCATTTATGACATAATTGGCTCACTTGGGTAAAAATGGCATAATAACCTAGGTTTAGGTCCAAAATGACCTATACTTAGCTTAGTTTCCTCGAAAATGACATAATAAGCTTACTTAGCTCCAAACTGACATACTTTACCTAGGATGGCTATAAGATGACATATACTTAGCATTTTTCCTCTTAAATGACTTGATATGCTTAGTTATCTAAAAAATGGAATAACTACCTATGGTAGCTCAATAATGATTTATAGTTAGCTTACCTAGTTCATTTATGACATAATTAGCTCACTTGTGTAAAAAATGGCATAATAACCTAGGTTTAGCTCCAAAATGACCTATACTTAGCTTATTTTCCACGAAAATGACATAATAAGCTTACTTAGCTCCAAACTAACATACTTTACCTAGGATAGCTATAAGATGACATATACTTAGCATTTTTTCCTCTTAAATGACTTGATATCCTTAGTTATCTAAAAAATGGCATAACTACCGATGATAACTCAATAATGATCTATAATTAGCTTACCTAGTTCATGTATGACATAATTAGCTCACTTGGGAAAAAATGACATAATAACCTAGGTTTAGCTCGAAAATGACCTATACTTAGCTTATTTTCCTCGAAAATGACACAATAAGCTTACTTAGCTCCAAATTGACATATTGTACCTACGATATGCTTGGTTCACTCAAAAATGGCATAATCAGCTAGGTTAGCTCCATTTTTCCTAAGTATGCATACTTCTTCTTCTAGTCTTCTTCTTCTTCTTCAGTTTCTTCTTCTTCTTCTTCTAGTCTTCTTCTTCTAACTTTCTTGTTTACCATTTTGCAGATTTCATTTAATTCACGGTAGCTTGCGTGGATGGAGTGCTTCTTTTCCCTTTCTGCTTTTATTTTGTATCGATGAACTTGCATGGATGGAACTTGTTATATGGATGGATGGATAGGTGTTGGATGAACAATGTGAAACTTTTGTAATATGTATGGATGGAACTATGTGTTGGTTATGTATGTATATATGAAGAAACTTGTGTGTTGGATATGTGTGTTGTGAAATTTGTGTATTGAAACTTGTGTGTTGAAATTGAGTGAATTTAAGAAAAAAACAGGAAAAATAGGGGCTATACAGGCTCTTTGCCGTCTGCTGGCAGACGGCAAAGCTGCCACGTGGTAGCTGCCTGTGCAACCTGGGCTGCACTTGGCTGACCAATATGGCATGCTTTGCCGTCAGTTGGCAGACGACAAAGACATGAGCATCTTTGTCGCCTGCCAGCAAACGGCAAAACACGTCGTTAACCTAACGGACCTAACCTGGCAGGTCTGCCGTCCAAGCTCTTTGCCGTCTGCTGGCTGACGGCAAAGGCCTTTGCATCTTTGTCATCCGCTTACTGACGGCAAAGTACCCTTTGCCGAAGCTCGTTCAGCCGGACGGTTTGCCGTCTGCCGGCTCATGGCAACAGCCTTTGCCGTTCGCCAGTAGTGCCTTTGCTGTCCGACATGGCTGACGGCAAAGATGCTGATTCCTGTAGTGATTCTGCAAATGATAATCATTGTCTTGGGGGAAATTTCTCAGCATTTTCAAGTTAGCGGTGATTGATACATTTTCAATAAGGCATTTCTTCACCAAGATTTGCTTCTTGGGTGATCCAGACCTACAGTTAGTTCCAACATATCGAGGTAAATCCTTACCATTCTGTTGTTTGAAGAATTTTTAGTTTGAGTCATCACTCATCAGAAACAACAGTAACAGTAGTGTCATGTCCAGAAGAAGATTCAGGTTCAAGAGTTTTATCTCGAACCCAACTTGTTTGAGGATACTGCTCGGGAGTCCAGTAGGTTCCATCGACATTAAGTTTCCTTTCGAAACCCAATCCTTCCTTTTGAGGATTTTTATGTATTATGAACTTCTTGAGCACATCACAAAGTGTTTGGTGTCCTTTGAGACTCTTTAGCATTCCTGTCTCAAGCAAGCTCTTTAATCTGTAATTTTCATCAGAGATGGCAACAAATTCCTCAAAAGAGGGGTTAGAGATATCATTCATAGTTGTTGCAATATTCTCGTTGGAGGCATTAGATGATTCAACATTTAAATCAACATTCCAACATTCTAAGCATTGTAAGCAAGGAGCAACAAAATCATCAGGAAAATTTTGGGATTGCTTGGTGAAGAAAGAAGCTTTTTCTTTGGCCAGCACACTATGAGACTGTTTCAGTAACTCGAGTTCTTGATTCCTATTACGGATTTCATCTGATAAACTCTTGTAGTCAACTGTAAGGGAATCATACTAAGTGGAAAGATCATGAAAGGTTGAAGAAAAAATATCATGTTTTTGGTCAACTTCTGATTCTTCTCCATCTCCTCGACAAGTAATCCTTTGGTTTTCCTGAGACTCTTTTCAAGCCTCTCAAGCTCATCTTGTTGAGATTTAGCAATTTTGATGAGCTTAGCATAAGCAATGTATTCGGGTGAATATTCATTCATAGAATTACGTTGTTTCGCTGATACCTGATACTTAGAAGATTTGGCCATAAGGCAGAAAGCAATTTCTTAATCATCACTTGAAGCATCATCTTCAGTGTTAGATTCGAGAGATTTCATAGATGACTCAACTGCAATGTAAACATTGCTTCTTCAATCAGCTTGTTTAGCTCTTCATCTTTAGAATCTGAATCAGTTGCTTCATCTTCATTATCGAAGTTCAAGTCAGCACATGCCCTATTCAGCTGTGATATTTTCTTCATGTTTGATTCAATGACATCTCTTGTATTCATGTCAGTGACTGGTCTCGTGGAGGAAGATGATGATGACACATTTTCCTTCGGGATCTTAGTATTACAATTCGTTCGAGTGAATCCACTACAGTGAAGATATTTCCCAGTTGCTCGGTTTTTCTTCCCAGCAAGGACAGTCAGCAATAACATGTCCGAATTGTTTGTACTTGAAGCACTTCATTTCTTTTGGAGGCAAGTTTCTCAATGATTCAGGGAGGTCAAGTTCATCATCATTGATGAGGTACAAGTTTTGTCTTCTGAGATCACTTAGGCTTTCTATGAGTATCTTGAGATCTCTTGTGATAGTGGGTTGATTCTCGATGTCCTCTTTTTCTTATGAACTGCCATGATGTGAAAGGATTTCTCTTTCACTTTCCGAAGAAAATTCTTGATCAGCATTTTCGATTTCCATCTTTTCTTCATGAATGGACATCAGTGTCATGACTTCTACATAGTGAAGTTCTTTATAGTCTGGTCTTTGCTTGATCTCTTCTATGATGGCATTGAAGGTTGGATCAAGAGTGCTTAGAAGATTATTGACCATGTCTCTATCAGTGATATCAGTTACTCCTCATTGATGAAGTCTTTCGAAAATGTTTGTCAATCGATCAGTGAGTTCCATAGCACTTTCCTTATGCAAACTTTTGAAACCAGCAACATAGCATGAAGCATTTGAGTATGCGGATCAGTTCTGGTGATGAACTTTTCATGAGCATTTTTTATGGCATCCCAGATTTGCTTCACAGTATCAAGTTCTTGGAATCGAATGAAAATGTCTTTCGAGATACTACCACAGGTGATATCTTTCGCTTGAGCATTCAACTGCATATTGATTTTGTCATCAGCAGTTAGAGCATCAGGTTGCTAAAAATATATACATTTCCCACAATCTGCCAGAGATCTAATTCAATGGCTTCAATTCTGATTCTCATTCTTTCCTTCCAGTAGAGATAGTCATTTCCATCAAAGATATGAAATATTTCAAAGTGCAAGGATCTTCCTGCATACGACATACTCAAAACTCCAAGGACGTTAGACCTTTAGTAAACAGACACATGGATTACCTGCTCTAATACCAATTGTTAGGACCAAGAGCATATCGACCAGAGGGGGGTGAATGGGAGATTCAAAATTTCTTTCGAAAGTTTTGAACTAATCCCAAACACAGTAGCGGAAATAAGGTTCGGTAGATAAGAATTTATACAAGCATACTATGGAGGAACAAAGTTATCGGTGTAAGAAGCAATAGTAGCTTGAGTATAATGTATCATAGGCTTGACCATAAAAATGACAAAGCAGCAGGCAAGCACGAACAATAACATGACAACACAGAGTCCAAGATACGATAGAAATGCTCGATTAATAGAGGTGAAGAATCAAAATAGAAATACCACAGTGAGTGACAAGCTAATATAACAAGATCAGAGTGAAGGATAATGTGAACAAATGGTATCACCAACTGAGCAAAGTGAAATATACTGATCAAATGATAGACACTACAGTTGGTGCAACAAGCACAATATGACTGAGGGATTTGCACAAACACATAAAGATCAGGTAAACTATCGACACAGAGCACGAAAGAAAATTGCTGAAAATAATGCATTGAAGTAAATAGAACCAGTGGTGCTCGATGGAGACAGTTGAATTTGGTAGACCAGTTCACCTTTCTTACAAAGGGCTATGTTTGGTTGGAGAGGATGTGACTTTACATGGAAGGTAAGCTCTCTTCACCCTATTCTCCTTCAACACAGAGCTGATCAGACTCTGGTTGATTTCACTCACGGTAGATCGTTGTCAGTGATCTCCAAACCTTTGGTCGATCTGCGCAAACCAGAATCACTCTTGGTTGCTGAAGATATGTTTTGGTGAAGACAACGACTCTTCAACACTGGAACCAAAACCTATCCGTCTAGAGAGTGCACAGCTCTCAAGAGTAATAGGTACAAGAACACTAACTCAGAACTACTATGATGCTAAACCACTATCTAAATTTGGGCTCTTGATTTTTCTCTCATGGATCTTCAACTCAAATCGCTCGAAGAGGGGTTACTCGATACGTCTTTGTCGTATCTATAATTTTTGATTGTTCCATGCCAATATTATACAACTTTTACATATTTTGGCAACTTTATATACTATTTTTGGGACTAACATATTGATCCAGTGCCCAATGCCAGTTCATGTTTGTTGCATGTTTTTTGTTTCGCAGAATATCCATATCAAACGGAGTCCAAACGGGATAAAAACAGATTGAGATTTTTTTTGGAATATATGTGATTTTTGGGAAGAAGAATCAACGCAAGACCATACCCGAGGAGGCCATGACGCAAGGGGCGCGCCCCTGACCCTCGTGGCCACCTAGTAAGGCAGTTGTTGCCCTTCTTTCGCCGCAACAAAGCCAATATCCGGATACAAATCATGCCGAAATTTCAGCCCAATCGGAGTTACGGATCTCCGGGAATATAAGAAACGGTGAAAGGCCAGAATCTAAAACGCAGAAACAGAGAGAGACAGAGAGACAGATCCAATCTCGGAGGGGCTCTCGCCCTCCCATGCCATGGAGACCAAGGACCAGGGGGAGAACCCTTCTCCCACCTAGGGAGAATGCCAAGGAAGAAGGAGAAGGAGGGGGGCTCTCTCCCCCTCGCTTTAGGTGGTGTCGGAGTGCCACCGGGGCCATCATCGTGCGACGACGATCTACACCAACACCTATGTCATCTTCACCAACATCTTCATCACCTTCCCCCATCTATCTACAGCGGTCCACTCTCCTGTAACCCGATGTACCTCTACTTGAACATGGTGCTTTATGCTTCATATTATTATCCAATGATGTGTTTCCATCCTATGATGTGTGAGTAGATTTTCATTGTCCTATCAGTAATTGGTGAATTGCTATGATTGGTTTAATTTGCTTGTGGTTATGTTGTTGTCCTTTGGTGCCCATATTATGGGCGCGCGCGTCGATCACACCATAGGGTTAGTTGTATGTTGGTAGGACTATGTATTGGAGGGCAAGAGTGACAGAAGCTTCAACCTAGCATAGAAATTGATGCATACGGGATTGAAGGGGGGCCAATATATCTTAATGCTATGGTTGGGTTTTACCTTAATGAACGTTAGTAGTTGCAGATGCTTGCTAATAGTTCCAATCATAAGTGCATAGAATTCCAAGTCAGAGATGACATGCTAGCAGTGGCCTCTCCCACATAAAACTTGCTATCGGTCTAGTAACGTAGTCAATTGCTTAGGGACAATTTCGCAACTCCTACCACCACTTTTCCACACTCTCTATACTAACTTTATTGCTTCTTTACCTAAATAGCCCCTAGTTTTTATTGTGTGCATTTTATATTCTTGCAAACCTATCCCGTTACACCTACAAAGTACTTCTTGTTTTATACTTGTTCTAAGTAAAGCGAACGTCAAGCGTGCATACAGTTGTATCGGTGGTCGATAGAACTTGAGGGAATATTTGTTATACCTTTAGCTCCTCGTTGGGTTCAAACACTCTTACTTATCAAAAGAGGCTACAATTGATCCACTATACTTATGGGTTATCAAGACCTTTTTCTGGCGCCGTTGCCGGGGAGTTATAGCGTGGGGTGAATATTCTCGTATGTGCTTGTTTGCTTTATCACTAAGTGGTTTTTATTTTGTGCTCTTGTTTTCTATCTTTAGTTATGGGTAGGAAATGCAAAATACCAAAAAAAAGTGGTACCTACTGAACCAATGGTTGAAGAACTACTCAAAATCTATCACACTACTGAAGCTTTTTACTTGGATCATCTTCGATCCCTATGTGCTCGGGCTGAAACCCCAACTAGCTTAGTTGAGAGCAAATCTTTAGATGAGCATGCTTGTTATGTGCGACATCGCATATCTGAAAAAGGGAAACTTTTACTGGATCAAATTCATCGTTTGCAGTGCTATGCTTGGAATTTATGTGAAATATATTATTGTACTTGTTGTTCTAAAGACCCTAAGAAACACCTTCCTTACCAATGTGAGTTTAGTGATAATGGAATCGTATCTTTGTATACTAAGGGGGTTTATAATTACTATGATGTTCAACAAATTGAAGAATTTGTTGCTTTTAGGGGTACTTGTGAAATTGCTTCTTTTATTGAAGAGTTTGATACTACTCTCTACAAATCTGAAAATTTGGCCATACTTAAATATTGCTATGATAATTATGCTTCTAATCCTTATATTAAACCATATATTGAAGACTCCTTCGATGTCCAAGAAGAGACTAATATTTTGCAGGAAACTATGGAAGAAGGAATTGATGACACCGTGAGCTCATTAGATGAAAAAGATGAGGATGAGAGCGAAGAACAAAAGGAGGAAGAGTGGATTAGCTACCCGTGTCCACCTTCTAATGAGAGTAACTCTTCAACTCATACATTGTTTAATTTCCCTTCGTAATTAACGAAGGATGAATGCTATGATGATTGCTTTGATCCCTTGGATTCGTTTGAAATATCCCTTTTTGATGAAATTGATGCTTGATATGCTTGTGGCCATGATGCTAATATGAATTATGCTTATGGATATGAACTTGATATTGTTCCTTATGTTAAACATGAGATACTTGCTATTGCACCCACACATGATAGTCCTATTATCTTTTGAATTCTCCAAACTACACTATATCGGAGAAGTTTGCACTTATTAAGGATTATATTGATGGCTTTTGTTTTACTACTACACATGATGATTTTAATATATATATATAATATGCATGTGCTTGCTGCTCCTACTTGCAATTATTATGAGAGAGGTACTACATCTCCGCCTCTCTATGTTTCCAATAAGATAAAATTGCAAGAAACTGTTTATGCTATGCATTGGCCTTTACTATGTGTGCATGAATTGTTCTTTTATGACATGCCGATGCATAGGAAGAGAGTTAGACTTCGTTGTTGCATGATATATGTTACTTTGTGTTCACTACTAAATCACAAATCATTGTTAATTAAAATGGGCTTTGATATACCTTGGGATCCGGGTGGATCCATTACTTGAGCACTATATTCCTAGCTTAATGGCTTTAAAGAAAGCGTTGCTAGGGAGACAACCCAGAAGTTTTAGGGAGTCATTTATTTTTGTTGTGTGCTTTTGTAAAGTTTAAAAACAAAAAATAAATAAAGAGGGGAACCTAAAACTTTTTCAAAAAGAAAACCGAAAGTGAGAAAGATGAGCATTCTTAAAGTGGGAGCTAGCCTTGAACTTTGTTCATGCCCATGAAAACTTTGTGAACTTTGATTACAGAAACTTTTCAACAAAAATAATTATCCCCTTGTTCAAATCTTTATGGACTGTCCTGTTTTCACATATTGCTGTTATAGCTTCATTATTTGCATATTTTTTAGTTCTTGTTGAAGCCTCCTTGACTTGGGGCCATAGAATTGTGATAGCATACAGTGGGTAATGTTTTTTTATAATTATACAATAATGTTAGAGCAGTACATGATGGGATTTCAATGATCATATGCACTAACACCGCCACTAAAAGTTCGGTTAAGTTTTGTGTGGATGAAGTGTTCGAAGATCGAGCAGGTCTCGATGTGAGAAGAATGAGGAGAGGCAAGAGCTCAAGCTTGGGGATGCCCAAGGCACCCCAAGTAAATATTCAAGGAGACTCAAGAGTCTAAGCTTGGGGATGCCCCGGAAGGCATCCCATCTTTCTTCAACAAGTATCGGTATGTTTTCGGATTCGTTTCGTTCACATGATATGCGTAAACTCTTGGAGCGCCATGTGGTTTTTATTTTTATTTTAATAAATACACCATGTTGGTATGAGATAGTCCTTGGTTGGTTTATAGAATGCTCTTTGCACTTCACTTATATCTTTCGAGTATGGCTTCATAGAATGCTTCATGTGCTTCACTTATATCATTTGAAGTTTGGATTGCCTGTTTCTCCTCACTTAGAAAACCGCCACTTGTAGAATGCTCTTTTGCTTCACTTGTATTTGTTAGAGCAGGGCATATCTTTTGTAGAAAGAATTAAAACTCTCTTGCTTCACTTATATCTATTTAGAGAGTTGACATGAATTGGTCATTCACATGGTTAGTCATAAAATCCTACATAAACTTGTAGATCGCTGAATATGATATGTTTGATTGCTTGCAATAGTTTTGCGGTATAGAGATGCTAATATGTGGGAGGTACTAGTGAATGATTGTGGTTTAGTAAAAATATTGGTGTTAAGGTTTGTGATTCCCGAAGCATGCACGCATGGTCTCCTAACTATGTAAGCAAATTGGCGCGCATTGTATCTTGATTGTTTATCTTTGCGTGAAGGTCGGGGGCGCGCGATGGTTAAATCCTACCAACCTCCCACCTAGGAGCATGCGTCGTAGTATTTTTGCTTCAAGGGCTAATAGATTTTTCGCAATAAGTATGTGAGTTCTTTATGACTAATATTGAGTCCATGGATTATACACACTCTCACCCTTCCACCTTGCTAGCCACTCTAGTACCGCGCAATTTTTGCCGGTGCATCAAACCACCTTATACCCTTCCTCAAAACAGCCACCATACCTACCTATTATGTCATTTCCATAGCCATTCTGAGCTATATTGCCATGTAACTTCACCGTTTCGTTTGTTATGACACGCACCATCATTGTCATATTGCTTTGCATGATCGTAAGACAGCTAGCATGTTGTTTTCATGGCTTGTCCGTTTTTTGATGCCATTGCTATGCTAGATCATTGCACATCCCGGTACATCGCAAGAGGCATTCATGTAGAGTCATATATTTGTTCTAGCATCGAGATGTAATATCGAGTTGTAAGTAAATAAAAGTGTGATGATTATCATTATTAGAGCATTGCCCCATGTGAGAAAAAAGGGGCCAAAGAAGCCTAAATAAAATAAAAGAGGCCAATGAAGCCCAAATAAAAAAAGAGGCCAAAGAAGCCCGTAAAAAAACAAAAAAAAAGAGCAAACAAAAAATGAGAGAAAAAGAGAGAAGGGGCAATGTTACTATCCTTTTACCACACTTGGGCTTCAGAATAGCACCATGTTCTTCATGATAGAGAGTCTCCTATGTTGTCACTTTCATATACTAGTGGGAATTTTCGTTACAAAACTTGGCTTGTATATTCCAACGACGGGCTTCCTGATGACCCACAAGTGTAGGGGATCTATCATAGTCCTTTCGATAAGTAAGAGTGTCGAACCCAACGAGGATCAGAAGGAAATGATAGGCAGTTTTCAGTAAGGTATTGTCTGCAAGCACTGAAATTATAGGTGACATTAGTTTCGTGATAAGGTAATTGGTAGCAAGTGACAAAAGGCAAAAGTAAATAAGGTGCAGCAAGGTGTCCCAATCCTTTGTGTAGCAAAGGACAAGCCTGGACAAACTCTTAGATAAAGGAAAGTGCTCCCGAGGACACATGGGAATTATCGTCAAGCTAGTTTTCATCATGACCATCCGATTCGCGTTCGGTACATTGTTAATTTGGTATGTGGGTGGACCGGTGCTTGGGTGCTGTCCTTACTTGGACAAGCCTCCCACTTATGATTAACCTCTAATGCAAGCATCCGCAACTACAAAATAAGTATTAAAGTAAACCTAACCATAGCATGAAACAAGTGGATCCAAATCAGCCCCTTATGAAACAACGCATAAACTAGGGTTTAAGCTTCTGTCACTCTAGCAACCCATCATCTACTTATTACTTCCCAATGCCTTCCTCTAGGCCCAAATAATGGTGAAGTGTCATGTAGTCGACGTTCACATGACACCACTAGAGGAGAGACAACATACATCTCATCAAAATATTGAACGAATACCAAATTCACATGACGTATAATAGCAAGACTTCTCCCATGTCCTCAGGAACAAAAGTAACTACTCACAAGACATACTATTGTTCATGATAAGAGGGGTATTAATATGCATAATGGATCTGAACATATGATCTTCCACCAAATAAGCCAACTAGCATCAACTACAAGGAGTAATCAACACTACTAGCAACACACATGTACCAATCTGAGGTTTGGGTACAAAGATTGGATACAAGAGATGAACTAGGGTTTGAGAGGAGATGGTTTTGGTGAAGATGTTGATGAAGATAGCCCTCCCCAAGATGGGAGAGTTGTTGGTGATGATGGCAGCGACGATTTCCCCCTCCCGGAGGGAAGTATCCCCGGCAGAAAAGCTCTGCCGGAGCCCTAGATTGGTTTCCGCCAAGGTTCCGCCTTGAGACAGCGGCGTTTGGTCCCGAAAACCTATTTTGATTTTTTCCAGGTCAAAACACCTCATATAGGAGAAGATGGGCATCGGGGGGGGGGCACGAGAGAGGGGGCGCACCCAGAGAGGGGGGCACGCCCCCCACCCTTGTGGACAGCAGGTGGCCCCCCTCGTGATCTTCTTTCGCCAGATATTTTTTATATTTTCTGAAACAGAGTCCAGTGAAGTTTCAGGGCTTTTTGAATTGTGCAGAATAGGTTTCCAGAGTTTGCTCCTTTTCCAGCCCATAATTCCAGCTGCCGGCATTCAACCTCTTTATGTAAACCTTGTTAAATAAGAGAGAAAAAGCATGAGCATTGTGACAAAACATGTAATAACAGCCCATAATGCAATAAATATCAACATATAAGCATGATGCAAAATGGACGTATCAACTCCCCGAAGCTTAGACCTCGCTTGTCCTCAAGCGAAACCCGAAATCGAAAAATATGTCCACATGTTTAGAGATAGACGTGTCGATAAAAATAAAATATGGACATGAGGGCATCATGATCATTCTCATAACAGCAACATATATATATATATATATATATATATATATATATATATATATATATATAT
>LR738711.1:729755318-729861399 GCA_902687465.1 Secale cereale
ATATATATATATCGTCATATGATTCTTATGCTAAAGTAACAATTCATTCACCATGTCAAGTATGAATCATAAACTTCATTGAAAACTAACAAACTTTGATCTCAGTCATTGAAGCAATTGCAATTTCTCGTAACATCGGAAAGAGTCAAAACAAGAGCTTTTCAGCAAGCCTACATACTCAACTATCATATAGTCTTTCACAATTGCTCACACTCACGCAATACTTTTGTTTATGGAGTTTTAATCGGACACATAGAAAGATAGGGGCTTATGGTGTTGCCTCCCAACCTTTTACCTCAAGGGAATGTCAACAGTAATAGACCATGAAAACTTACATACAAGTGGGTATATATGTCAGGATATTTCCAACACAATGTGCTTGCCAAAGGATAAAATGTAAAAAGGAAAGGTGAATTTCACCTTGACTCTTATAAGGCAAGAATAATAGATAGGCCCTTCGTAGAGGGAAGCAGAGGTTGTCATGTGTTTTTATGGTTGGATGCACAAAGTCTTAGCACAGAAGAACGTCACTTTATTTTGCCACTTGTGATAGGGACCTTTATTACACAGTCCGTCGCTTTTATTACTTCCATATCACAAGATCGTATAAAGTTTATTTCCTCCACACTAATAAATCATACATATTTTAGCGAGTTTGCAACATGACAACTTACTTGGAAGGATCTTACTCAATCCATAGGCAGGTATGGTGGACTCTCATGGCAAAACTAGGTTTAAGGATGTATGGAAGCACAAGTAGTATCTCTACTTGGTGCGAGGAGTTTTGGCTAGCATGAGGGGGAAAGGCAAGCTCAACATGTTGGATGATCCATGACAATATACTTTATTTCAGATATAAGAAAACATAACCCATTATGTTGTCTTCCTTGTCCAACATCAACTCTTTAGCATGTCATATTTTAATGAGTGCTCACAATCATAAAAGATGTCCAAGATAGAATACTTGTATGTGAAGCCTCTCTTCTTTTATTACTTACTATTAATTGCAACGATGACCAAAACTATGTTTGTCAACTCCCAACAACTTTTATTCATCATACTCTTTATGTGTGAAGTCATTACTTCCCATAAGATCGATATGATCTCTTTGATACTTTTCATGTATTCCCTCCCTTTTTTCTATCATGACCAAGGTGAGGAATCAAGCCCTTGACTCAGCACTAATCTTTATTATATAACTCACGGACTCGATTAGAAAGGGTAAAGATCATAAGGCAAAAGCTCACAACTAGATCATGCTAACTTTATTCTACTAGATCAAAATACTACCAAAAGGATTAAACTAAGAAAAGCGGTAAAGATAGGAGTGATGGTGATACGATACCGGGGTCACTCCCCCAAGCTTGGCAGTTGCCAAGGGGAGTGCCCATACCCATATGATTATGTCTCCTTCTTCGGTGGAGGTGATGTCGGAGTTGTTGATGATGTAGGCTTGTTGTCCACCTTCCAAGGCATGGGCTCACCATCGTAGAAGGATGATCGAGTCTCCGGGATACTCAAATCTGCAGCCAAACTCATCTTCTTGAATCTATATTCATACTCATAGTTTTGGTTTTGCAGGTCATAGGTCTGGGCTTGGAGGTGATCGATCTTCTCTTGAAGATTGGAGATAGCTTCCCCGAAGTTCCTTGAGTCCAGCTTGAGGTTGTTGGCGAGCTCCGAGATCATCATGTGGTTGGCGTTGAGTCCTCATTCTACCATACCTTGGCACTTGAAAACTTTCTGCTCCATTGCTTCGAGTCTTGTCTCCACGCTTCCGATTCTCCTCGGCCCCTCAACATCACGGATGTGCAGCACCCCCTCATGCAACTCCATGGTTTGAGGGTGATGCAGCACCTCCGCAAGGTAGGGGTTGATGACCTTCTCGAAGAACTTGTCCTTGGGGATGTTGGAGGATGCCATGATGATCTAGATCTGTGAAAAACAGCAGCTCGAAACAAAAACGGAGGATTTTTGCGTGATACAGAGGTCAAAACCTTCGGGAGTATATATAATGAATTTTTACCGACCAAAAGGAGTAACATACAAGAAATCGGAGTCCGGGAGGCACACGAGCTGCCCACTTATTTTTCTATTTTTCTAAATATTCCAAAATTGCCTTTAGAATTGTTTTGGAGTCGGTTTACTTACTATACCACATACCTCTTCCTTTTCGGAGGCTGAATCGTTCTGGAAGGTGTCCCTTATGTATTCCTCCGGGGTTACGGTTTCAATAACATTTGTTTCAACATTTATAGGATCACCTGAGATATAATGTTTGATTCTTTGACCATTCACCACCTTCGGATTTGTGCCTTCGAAGTTATTGATTTTTATGGCACCGGACCGATAGACCTCCTCGATAACGTACGGTCCTTCCCATTTAGAGAGAAGTTTTCCTGCAAAAAATCTTAAACGAGAGTTGTATAGCAAGATATAATCACCTACGTTAAACTCACGCTTTTGTATCCTTTTGTCATGCCATCTTTTAAGTTTTTCTTTAAACAACTTGGCATTCTCATATGCCTGGGTTCTCCATTCATCAAGAGAGCTAATGTCAAATAACCTCTTCTCACCGGCAAGTTTGAATCATAATTGAGCTATTTAATAGCCCAATATGCCTTATGTTCTAGCTCAAGAGGTAAGTGACAAGCTTTTCCATAGACCATCTTATATGGAGACATACCCATAGGATTTTTGTATGCAGTTCTATAGGCCCATAATGCATCATCAAGTTTCTTGGACCAATTCTTTCTAGACCTATTAACTATCTTTTGCAAAATTAATTACAGCTCTCTATTACTTAGTTCTACTTGACCACTAGTATGTGGGTGATAAGGGGATGCAATTCTATGGTTGACATCATACTTTGCAAGCATTTTACGGAAAGCACCATGAATGAAGTGTGAATACCATCAGTCATTAAGTATCTAGGGACTCCAAACCTCGGGAAAATAATTTCTTTAAGCATCTTAATAGAGGTGCTATGATCAGCACTACTAGTTGGAATAGCTTCTACCCACTTAGTAACGTAATCAACAGAACTAAAATATGTGTATACCCATTAGAGGAAGGAAACGGTCCCATATAATCAAAGCCCCAAACATCAAATGGTTCAATAACAAGTGAATAATTCATAGGCATTTCTTGACGTCTGCTAATATTACCAATTCTTTGACATTCATCACAAGATAAAACAAACTTACGGGCATCCTTGAAGAGAGTAGGCCAATAAAAACCAGATTGCAATACCTTATATGCAGTTCTATCTCCTGCATGGTGTCCTCCATAAGCTTCGGAGTGGCACTTGCATAGGATCTGTTCATGTTCATGCTCAGGTACACAATGTCTAATAATACCATCTACCCCTTCTTTATAAAGATGTGGGTCATCCTAGAAGTAATGTTTCAAATCATAGAAGAACATTTTCTTTTGCTGGTATGTGAAGCTAGGAGGTATAAACTTAGCAACAGTATAATTAGCATAATCAGCATACCATGGAGCAGTACGAGAAGTATTTATGACAGCTAATTGTTCATCCGGAAAGCTATCATCAATAGGTTTTGGGTCATCAATTATATTCTCTAACCTAGACAAGTTGTCTGCAATGGGGTTCTCACCTCCCTTTCTATCAATAATATGCAAGTCAAACTCTTGCTGCAAAAGAACCCATCTAATAAGTCTAGGTTTAGCATCTTTCTTTACCATAAGGTATTTGTTAGCAGCATGATCAGTGTGAATAGTTACTTCAGAATCAACAATATAAGGCCTAAACTTATCACAAGCAAATACAACTGCTAAAAATTCTTTCTCAGTGGTAGCATAATTTTTCTGGGCACTATCTAGAGTTGTACTAGCATACTGGATAACATTCAATTTCTTATCAACTCTTTGACCTAAACAACACCTACAGTGTAATCGCTAGCATCGCACATAATCTCAAAGGGTAAATTCCAGTCAGGAGGCTGGAGAATGGGTGCAGAGATCAATGCTTTATTAAGTATTTCAAATGCCTCTAGACAATCATCATCAAATACAAAAGGAATATCTTTTTGTAAGAGATTAGTCAGAGGCCAGGAGATTTTGGAGAAGTCCTTTATGAACCTCCTATAAAACCCGGCATGACCAAGGAAACTTCGTATACCTTTAATGTCCTTGGGGCACGACATCTTTTCAATAGCATCAACTTCAGCCTTGTCAACTTCAATACCTCTTTCAGAAATTTTATGTCCCAAGACAATGCCTTCATTAACCATAAAGTGGCATGTCAGGACCGGGTTTTCGGGATAAATCTCCCAAAAAATGGCCCTAGTGCTCACCAGCCCCATGATTACTGTTTGCTGATGAGGCACCACTTGATACAGAAATTCCAAGCAAAATACACAATATGTAGTACAAGACCATCCTGGCCTGTGAGTACAACACAGTGGCTGATGGCGAAAGCGGTTTATAGAACATCGATGTCTGTGGGACTCCATTTCCCAAGGGAACAGCTGACCAGGTTAACTCCTATCTTCGCGAGGCTGCTATCACCATTGCGTAGGTTCCGGGGCAGTCGTTGCAATGCTCCTTTCCAAGTAGGGAATCTGGCCAAGACAATAGCCAGGGACAAGCCAATGAGTACTTTGAATGTACTCGCAGGCATTATGAACACGGGTAAAAAATAACAAAAGACAATCATGCCTGGAAATATAAGATAATTACTATGCTAGTCCTGAAATAATGATCCATGATGCAAGCAGGTTACTCATATGAAACATGAATATGCAATCAGGGGAAAGAATAAAACATGCCACAGTCGGGCGTCTGGGCGACACCACATAAAGGGCTTAAAAATAAATAATAAGCATGCCACAGTCGGGCGTCCGAGCGTGATACGTCCAAAACGTATCTATAATTTCAGCTTGCTCCATGCCTCTTTTGTGTGATATTGCTATGATATTTATGCACTTCCATACACTTTTGATCATATTTGGACTAACCTATTAACTCAGTGCACCCCAGTGCCAGTTTCTGTTTTTTGCTGTTTTTGTATTTCAGGTTTTCCCATTACTTAAATTGCCAGAAAAATTCCGGGAAAAATATATAAAAAATCAGCGCTCTAGAAGCTTCCACGCGCCAGAAGTGGGGCCAGAGGGGAGCCAGGGGCAGCCCAGGCGGCCTGCCCACGCGACCCCCCTCCTGGCCGCGTCGGGGGGGCGCCTGGGCCCCCCTTACCTCCTCTGGTGACCCCCTTTGGCATATTTTTACATCGCGTCTCGAAACCCTCGAGGACGGAACCCTTTTTCGCGATCTCATCTCTGTTCCGCCGCCGCCGCGCTTCCAAGATCGGGAGCACCAGGAGAACTCTTCCAGGCACCCTGCCGGAGGGGAGAACCACCACCGGGAGCTCCTCCACCACCATGGATGCTTCCCGGATGAGTTGTGAGTAGTCCCCCTTGGACCATGGGTCCATGACCAGTAGCTATGTGATGTTCTCCTCCCCTCTTTGTTCTTCATCGATTAGACCTCGTGAGCTGCCCTACATGATCGAGGCACATATGTAATCTTTATGCTGTTGCTATGCTGAGTTTGCTGGGATCCGATGGATTATGAGATTATGTTCAGATTGTGTGTGAGTAATATATTTGATTCACCTCTTTTATATTTATGTTCTTGAGTAATTCTTGCATGTTCTCCGTTGCTGTTTATTGCTTTGGCCAAGTAGTAGGTAGTAACTCCAAGAGGGAACGTTATGCTTGATTGTGGGTTCATGCCCCTCGATGACTAGCTTGAGTGACAGAAACATGAGTCTAGGGGATGTGCTGTTGCCACAAGGGGGAAAACAACGGTGCTTGTACTTGCGGGTGCAAGGATTGTTTACTTTACGCAAAGTTCTTTTAATTCAGTTGTCTGTTGCTTTGAGTTTACACTATGGGTGGGACTCGCAACTTAATACCAGCGAGATGTTCTGGATAGATATCTCAAGGTGGATGATTAGTAGTAGATGCAGATGGATTTCGGTCTACTTGCCTTGGCGTACCGCCCATGCTTTTGAGCCTCTACCTTTCTTTGCAGCATAGTTAGCATTGGTTTGCGCACATAATCCTGTCAATTGCCCAGCTGTAATTCGTTTACCTCGCTTAGCTGTTTTATCGTCTTTTGGGAGAGAGACATCACTAGTGAACATCATGGGACCCCGGTCCATATTACCATCACTGATCACACCCGTTATTTACTTCATGTTCTTATTTACTAGTTGCAGTCATACCTATCACTATTATCTCTTGCGTTTGATCCTTTGTAAATGACAAGGCCGGAGGGATTGACAACCTCTCTGTACTCGTTGGGAGCAAAGTTATTTGTATCTGTGTGCAGGTCCTGTCAAGCAAAAGTCTCTGGCGCTATTGACACCTTCTTGTTGACCCTCGGAGTCTCACGGGATTCGATCCTTGGTATCTTTGCCAAGGGAAAACTACCGCTACGCTACATCTCAAACCTTCCACTTGGGGTAACCAACGAGGGGCGAGAAGCCATCAAGCAAAGTTTTCTGGCGCCGTTGCCGGGGACTCCACTCTTCAAGATAGGGGAGTTGCACGCTATCTTTTATCTTTGCTTTTTAGTCTTGTTAGTTTACCTTTCAGTTTTTGCTTTAGTTTCCTGTACCAAAAATCACAAAAACAGTTATCTTGCTTGCTTGCTGCTATGGGTTCCACCGAGAACACCAAGTTGTGTGACTTCACTAGTCATAACAACGATGACTTTATCTGCACGCCTATTACTACACCTGCCACTTCAGCACCTTCTTATGAAATTAAACCTACTTTACTGAACCTAGTTATGAAAGATCAATTCTCCGGTGCTGGAGATGATGCCGCTTTGCACTTAAATAATTTTGTTGAACTCTGTGATATGCAAAAGTACCAAGAAATAGATGGTAATATTGTTAAGCTTAAGCTTTTTCCTTTCTCCTTGAGAGGAGGAGCTAAAATCCGGTTTCAATCCTTGCCTAGGAATAGCATAGATTCTTGGGACAAGTGCAAGGATGCCTTTATTGGGAAGTGCTATCCACCTACTAAAATTATCCAACTAAGGAGTAACATAATGAATTTCAAACAATTAGATAATGAACACGTTGCCCAAGCTTGGGAACGCATGAAATCTCTTGTCAAGAACTGCCCTACTCATGGTTTGACTACTTGGATGGTTATCCAAACTTTTTATGCAGGCTTGAACTTTACCTCGCGGAATTTGTTAGATTCGGCCGTGGGAGGAACCTTTATGTCAACTACACTTGGTGCTGCCACGAAGCTTCTCGATGAGATGATGACCAATTATTCCCAATGGCACACCGAACGCGCTCCAACAGGTAGGAAGGTAAACTCTGTCGAGGGGATTTCCTCCCTAAATGAAAAAGTTGACTTGATCATGTCTCTACTTTCCAAGCAATCTTCTATTGATCCTCGTGATGTTCCTTTAAATTCTTTGATTGCTCAAGATCAAGTAGATGTGAACTTTATCTCTAGAAACAATTTCAACAACAATGCTTATAGGAGTAATTTTGGTAGCAACCCTAGACCGTTCCCCTCTAATTCCTATGGGAACAACAATGCTTATCTTAACACCAAGAACTCCACTTCTGAACTAGAGATTATGCTTAAAGATTTCATCACTACCCAAAAAGCCTTCAATAAGAATGTAGAAGAAAAACTAGCCAAACTAGATAATCTCTCTTCGAAGGTAGACAATTTAGCCCATGAGGTAGAATTGCTTAAAATTAGAACTTCCCCTCTTGAGGAGAGGAAGACCACTCCTATGAATGCTATTCAAGTGCAAATTAATGAAAACATTAGGATGTTGGCTAAACTTAAAGAGAGATGGGCTAGAGAAAAGGAGGAAGAAGATAGAATTAAGAGCCTTCCTACCCACCACACTGTTGCTACTATCCAAGTTGTTGAGGATATCCAAACTCTTAGCACCCAATGCACTCCTGGTCCCATTAGACCTATTAATGGTGATGCTATGACCTCAACCGTAGAAACTCCTATGACCATAGAAGCTACCAAACAAGTAAGCCTTAAGGACACCACTACCACTTTACTTGATAGTAGTGACCTTGATTTTGATAATTGCACCCTTTCTGAAGTTATTGATTTCCTTCACAAGATGTCTAGAGATCCCCATACTAGCACGCTTAACCTTGCCTTCACGGAGCATATCACTAATGCTCTCACCAAAGCTAGGGAGGAGAAACTTAGGGTAGAAGCCTCCATACCTAGAAAGCTAGAAGATGGTTGGGATCCTATGATTAAAATTAAGTTGAATAACTTCTCTTGCTATGCTTTATGTGATGTTGGAGCTAGTACCTCCGTTATGCCCAAAAGAATATATGATATGCTTAAATTGAAACCTTTTGATTCTTGTTCTTTTGGTGTTCGTCTTGTTGATTCTTCCATAAAGAAACCTTTGGGGAGGATCGACGATGTTCTTATCATTGTCAATGACAATTATGTTCCCGTTGATTTTACTATTATGGATATTGAATGTGAACCTTCTTGTCCAATTATTTTGGGACGTCCTTTTCTTCGCACCGTTGGTGCTATCATTGACATGAAAGAGGGGAATATAAAATTCCAATTTCCTCTCAAGAAAGGGATGGAACACTTCCCTAGAAAGAAGATTAAGTTACCTTTTGAGTCCGTTATACGGGCTAGCTATTCTTTTACTCTTGATAAAACTTGATCTCTTTGCATTATGCCTAGCTTAAAGGCATAAAAGAAAGCGCTTTTGGGAGGCAGCCCACAATGAATAAAATTTTATTTTGCTTTTGTTGTGTCTTGATGTTTGTTACTACAGTAGCATCATCATTGTATCTTTACATTTCAGCTTTGTGCCAAGTTTAGCCTCCGATTGCAAGAAAGTTCAAAAGTTGTGACGTGCTGTCCAGGAAACAAATTTTGTCCTTGGACATAAAAATTCGAATAAAATCACCAGATCATCTTTTTGGCCTGAATTTTTTCGACAGCGTGCTCTATACAATTGGATTTCGGGCGTCAGTTCTGAGTTTTTTGATTTGTGTTGCAGAAGTGCCCCGAAAAAATTATTTACTACCTGCTGGTCAGTTTTTCATAGATTCTGTCCTGTTTTGCCTTTTCTTCGTTTTGCAAACCTTGAGCTTGCTTTTTCTTTGCAAAAACCATTTGGCAATCTTGAGAAACAGTAGCCCTTCAATATTATCCTTATTTCCAGCAAGGAAAAATTATTTTATTATGGGTACTAACCTCGCTAATCAGATTATTATGAGTTATGTATGAAGGGAGTTTTCAAGTGTGCGAGGGAAGATGATAAAAAGATTCAGGAGGGTCAAACGCTCAAGCTTGGGGATGCCCCCGTGCACCCCCAAGAAATATTCAAGAAGACTCAAGCATCTAAGCTTGGGGATGCCCCCGTGCATCCCCTTCTCCATCAACAATTATCAGTTCGTCTTTCGTTCCACTATATTTTAATCACTTCATGCGTTATGTGCTATGCTTGGAGCGTCTTGCTTTTAGTTTCCTTTTTAGTTCTCTTTAGCTTTGCTTGCTGTTCATAACGAGTTAGAACCCAGCTTTCTTTGTGTGGGAGGGAAACACGCTCCACTTCAACCTAGAACACAACATAGGATTTTCATGCTTATCTTTGTTGTGTGTGTTCTTTGTCTTTCCATAGCTACTGTCATGTTTAGCTCTTAGTTTTCATGCTTTTATTTTTAAAGAGCTTTTGTTTAGTTGGTTGCTTCTGGAACTCTCTTGAGTTATCATGCTTATCTTGTTAAGAGAGTTGGCTTCTGTGGCACTGGTTGATATGTCTATGATAAAAATGCTATGTGCATAATGGTGCTTAGTAGTTCATGTTTTTCTTATGGTTAGTCTCAAATAGCTGGGGGTTCTTAATGTGTTATTGAAGTACCAGCATGATTTGTTTGCCTATGATGTGGTATGGATTAGTGATATCTTCCTCCAAGAATTTATTTTGATTGACTTGGCATATGCTCACGCATATTTAAGACTGTAAAGAAAGTCTATCAAGCCTTGATGATCTTTAATTTCTGAGTAGCGATATAACTTCCATGCCCGATTCAATGTTGCTTTGTCGCTCTGCATGATTATGGCCGTCATTGCTCTCTTAGTTGGTCGCTCCCAGTATTTTGCTAGCCTTCACCTGTACTAAGCGGACTGACTGCTTGTGCATCCAAAATCCTTGAAACCAGTTATGCCATATGAGTCCACCATACCTTCCTATATATGGTATTTACTTGCCATTCCTAACGAAGACTTTCTTGTACCATCTCAAAATTATTCAAAAGCATTTCTCTTTTGTGCCTCTATTTTAGCTCATGAGGAAGTAGTAGTTAATTCATGATCTTTTTAAGTTGGACAAGTTTTACCCCGGGATTGCATGTCTAATCTGCAAACCCCTAATACGAGAAGGAACTGGCATGAGTGCGCCCGGCTCATAAAAAAAATACAACAAACAAACCCTCCTTCATGCTTTGTTCATGAGAAATCAGAAAACTTTTGGCAGTGATAAACAAAGGAGATTAAGGGGATGTGATCGTCCCCGTGCGGGAGCCGTTCCTCGAAACTTGTCCAGCTCGAGAAGTAATTGAGTTATCTACTAGCATTCGTTGACGAAATATGCATCTCCCAAAAATCATTTTTACCTCTGTTTTTAAAAACCAAGAGCTCTGGTACATGTTTAGTCTTTGCTTCCAACCACGGGTTTTCAACCTTGCCATCAAAATCCACGGTTCGAGAGTCTCCACCTTCTTTCTTCAAAGCACCAACTATTGAGAGCATGATTGTCATTCTGAGTGTAATGTGCATTGTCCCAAAGTACCATTGTCTTCTCCATGATTATGATATCGCTTATTCTGAAATCATTGTATCTAGTCGTCACTTAAACTTCGGAGGTGCTCCTGCATTTATGTTTTGCTTCACCTAAGGGGGCAAGCGAGGTATCACTTTGTCATGTTTGCACACCATGCTCACTACAAATCTATTGGGTGTTTCAGTATCATATTGTAAAACTTTCAGTTCTTTGTGATATTCTCATGAGGCAACTTAATTACTAAAGATTCATTATCTCAGTAAGCATTTGTCATGTGACTGTGAAAGATTCTTTGGTAGCATGTCACCACAGAAATTATGCTTGTTATCATTTACCTACTCGAGGATGAGCAGGAATTAAGCTTGGGGATGTTGATACGTCCAAAACGTATCTATAATTTCTCCTTGCTCCATGCCTCTTTTGTGTGATATTGCTATGATATTTATGCACTTCCATACACTTTTGATCATATTTGGACTAACCTATTAACTCAGTGCACCCCAGTGACAGTTTCTATTTTCTGCTGTTTTTGTATTTCAGGTTTTCCCATTACTTAAATTGCCAGAAAAATTCCGGGAAAAATATATAAAAAATCAGCGCTCCAGAAGCTTCCACGCGCCAGAAGTGGGGCCAGAGGGGAGCCAGGGGCAGCCCAGGCGGCCTGCCCATGCGGCCCCCTCCTGGCCGTGCCGGGGGGGGCGCCTGGGCCCCACTTACCTCCTCTGGTGACCCCCTTTGGCATATTTTTACATCGCGTCCTGAAACCCTCGAGGACGGAACCCTTTTTCGTGATCTCATCTCTGTTCCGCCGCCGCCGCGCTTCCAAGATCGGGAGCACCAGGAGAACTCTTCCCGGCACCCTGCCGGAGGGGAGAACCACCACCGGGAGCTTCTCCACCACCATGGACGCTTCCCGGATGAGTTGTGAGTAGTCCCCCTTGGACCATGGGTCCATGACCAGTAGCTATGTGATGTTCTCCTCCCCTCTTTGTTCTTCATTGATTAGACCTCGTGAGCTGCCCTACATGATCGAGGCACATATGTAATCTTTATGCTGTTGCTATGCTGAGTTTGCTGGGATCCGATGGATTATGAGATTATGTTCAGATTGTGTGTGAGTAATATATTTGATTCACCTCTTTTATATTTATGTTCTTGAGTAATTCTTGCATGTTCTCCATTGCTGTTTATTGCTTTGGCCAAGTAGTAGGTAGTAACTCCAAGAGGGAACGTTATGCTTGATTGTGGGTTCATGCCCCTCGATGACTAGCTTGAGTGACAGAAACTTGAGTCTAGGGGATGTGCTGTTGCCATAAGGGGGAAAACAACGGTGCTTGTACTTGCGGGTGCAAGGATTGTTTACTTTACGCAAAGTTCTTTTAATGCAGTTGTCTGTTGCTTTGAGTTTACACTATGGATGGGACTCGCAACTTAATACCAGCGAGATGTTCTGGATAGATATCTCAAGGTGGATGATTAGTAGTAGATGCAGATGAATTTCGGTCTACTTGCCTTGGCGTACCGCCCATGCTTTTGAGCCTCTACCTTTCTTTGCAGCATAGTTAGCATTAGTTTGCGCACATAATCCTGTCAATTGCCCAGCTATAATTCGTTTACCTCGCTTAGTTGTTTCATCATCTTTTGGGAGACAGACATCACTAGTGATCATCATGGGACCCCGGTCCATATTAACATCTCAAACCTTCCACTTGGGGTAACCAACGAGGGGCGAGAAGCCATCAGAGCGACACCACATAAAGGGCTTATAAATATAAGGAATGACAAGCATGCCACAGTCGGGCGTCTGAGCGACACCACATAAAGGGCTTATAAAAGAAAGAAATGACAGTGAATATCCAGGAGGTAGAACCGTCCCAGGGATACTCGATAACTCAAGTAATATAAATGGTTAGCCCATAGTAATAATAACAATAATCATTATGTGCCAGAAGTCATAATCCATATTCTATATTAGTGATTTTTCCTCCGGAGACCGACACTTGACCCATCCCACACTGTAGTCTTTACCCATGGACACGGCTATTTGTCGGGGAAACTGATCCACGAACACCTATGGGACCGGCGGACCGACCCCTTTCGGTTCGGCTGGGGGCGGAGATCGCACGAAGAGCAGATCGAGGTGAGGCACACGAGCAGTTTACCCAGGTTCGGGCCGCACGGATGCATAAAACCCTACTCATGCTTTGTGGTTTGTATTGAGTTCTTGCTCGGGAGCGCTGAGAGCTACAGTACACTCCAGCAGCTAACGAGACCGAGCGTGAGAGTTCTTCTGCTTCGAACCCCCCCCCTACGTTCCGCATGGGCCTCCTTTTATATGCTCAAGGGGTCACCGACAGGTGGCAACGCAGATGAGGGTAAAAATGGAAAGGTGTTGTAGTTGGTACAGCTACCTGTATAGTGTATCATACCTAACCCTGACGGCAGGGGACAAAGGCATTAAATGCCCGTCTGTGTCACCCAAAGAGTGCAAAAAGGGACCGTCAGGGACGCCACCGCTTGCCACGATGGTGATCTTGTCAGCGCCGCTTGCCACCGCGTACCGCTGGCTGCACAGCTTCCTGCCACGTACGCCCGGAATGGTCCCAGAGCGACACGTTGGTGGATGTGCTGGAGTGCGGGTACATAGTGGAAGCTTGCCGCGGCAAGGGCCTTGCTGCGGTCGCTGTCTTGCCACGTCCTGGAGCTTGCCGCTCACCGGGCCTTGCCGGGACGCGTGGCGCGTCGCGGCAAGTTCATTGAGATGCCTTGGTTGGCCTTCCCGGCAAGCTCCTCTTGCCGGGGTCTTGTCTCCTTGGCTTGAATACTTTGTTCTTGAATGGCTCCAAATGAACCACGGAGGACCATGGCGGTCACCCGGCAAGCCTTGCCGCGGGACGCTGCGACTGCCCGTGCACAAGTTCGGGATACTAGGGTACCCCTACTCTAGTACACCGACAGGAGCCCCCGGGCCTGGGCCATACACGGTGCCGAGCGCTGTTGGGCCAGGCCCAAAACAGGGCACGGGCACGCGCGGCCTGGTTCATGTCGTAAGACCGGCGGACCGACCCCTTTCGGTTCGGCGGGGGGCGGAGATCGCACAAAGAGCAAATCGAGGTGAGGCACACGAGCAGTTTACCCAGGTTCGTGCCGCACGGATGTGTAAAACCCTACTCCTGCTTTGTGGTTTGTATTGAGTTCTTGCTCGGGAGCGCTGAGAGCTACAATACACTCCAGCAGCTAACGAGACCAAGCGTGAGAGTTCTTCTGCTTCGAACCCCCCCTACGTTGCGCATGGGCCTCCTTTTATATGCTCAAGGGGTCACCGACAGGTGGCAACGTAGATGAGGGTAAAAATGGAAAGGTGTTGTAGTTGGTACAGCTACCTGTACAGTGTATCATACCTAACCCTGACGGCAGGGGACAAAGGCATTAAATGCCCGTCTGTGTCGCCCAAACAGTGCAAAATGGGACCATCAGGGACGCCACCGCTTGCCACGATGGTGATCTTGTCAGCGCCGCTTGCCACCGTGTACCGCTGGCTGCACAGCCTCCTGCCACATATGCCCGGAAGGGTCCCAGAGCGACACGTTGGTGGATGTGCTGGAGCGCGGGTACATAGTGGAAGCTTGCCGCGGCAAGGGCCTTGCCGCGGTCGCTGTCTTGCCGCGTCCGGGAGCTTGCCAATCACCGGGCCTTGCCGGGACGCGTGGCGCGTCGCGGCAAGTTCCTTGAGATGCCTTGGTTGGCCTTCCCGGCAAGCTCCTCTTGCCGGGGTCTTGTCTCCTTGGCTTGAATACTTTGTTCTTGAATGGCTCCAAAGGAACCACGGAGGACCTTGGCGGTCACCCGGCAAGCCTTGCCGCGGGACGCTGCGACTGCCCGTGCACAAGTTCGGGATACTAGGGTACCCCTACTCTAGTACACCGACACTATTCAAATAGATTTAACCTCTGCAGAGGGTGTACCCTTTACCCACTAGCAACGGGTTCCTTTAGTCAATCGGGACTAATTCCGCCTACGGTCTTTCATTTGCAAACACACCTGGCCACACACACCAGCCTAACTTACCGGTGTCTGGAATCACCCATATCACCAGTAAAGAAAAACTCTGAGTGGGGAGGCTACAACCTCGATTAGCATGGGATCAAATTTATACCGCGCGCTACTAAGGGGTGCCCCCCTCTCGGTCCCAACCGGAAACACCCATGCCCCCGGACCAGGTGGCATGCCAACCGGATGCAGCCGGTATCTCCCACCATGGCCTCTCTGTACGATGTGTGCTAGGAAGGGGTTTGACAACTTACTGAACCGCACCCTACTTATGGTAGGGACAAGTGGTAGTATGAAACAAGTATGGGGGTTACTGGAACAAGACTCGATCTGCGGTCGACTCAGGAGGTTAAAACTTCACCTGCATGATTAGCATAACAAATATGATCCACTCTTACAAACAGAATCACCATTCATCATACCTTATCATGCCTTACTGACTATACTCGTCTTCACGAAATATCAGTAACGAGCTCGTATCTACCCAAGACAACGTCTCTCCCGGATTCCTTCCGGTAGGCATGAAAGGTAGACGAGGGCGATTACTATCACAGTTTATTAATTTCCAACAGCAAGGAAACTTCATTGTGCACCCATGACCACATCATCACAAAAGATTAACGAAATTCTGTGTCAAGGCGGTGTTGTAATTGTATCACACAACACACTTCGAGTATTAGACCAGGGTTCAGAATGCTTGCCTTCAAGTTGTGGAGAGGCAGAGTGCATTCTAAAACTTTTGGAAGTTTTCTCCTTCTTCAAAAATCCTATTTAAGAAAATTTGAAATCAACACATAGCCCCAAAACAGTACAAAAAAGTTGTTTGGAAAATTTTCAAATAAATATGAAAATAAACTAGACCAAATTTGAGGAACAACAGAAAAATAATCAAGTCATTTGGACTTATATTTAAAAAGTTATAGCCAGTCAAAGTTTAGTCAACATTCTGTTTTTAAATAAAACCAGAAAAGAAAACGTTTCGGGCAAGAATACGTGTTCGAGGCAGGGAAAACATACTTCGGTGGTTACACTTCCACTTAAGGCAGCGCGGGCCGGCGCTGGGTCACTGACAGTGGGTCCCTTGGGCCCACTGGTCAGGTTTGACCAGTCGCTCGCGTCTTCTTCCACCTCTGTCCGAGCGGAGGCGAAGCTCCGGCGATCAACGCCGGCGATTGGCGGCTCCCCACGTCGGTCTGAGGGCAGGGATTGATCCGCCAGTCCAGGGCGGTCCTTCCGGTGGTCGACAGGCTGGCGGGGTCGCAGGGAGTCACCGGCGGCGAGCTCCACGGCAGACAGTGGCTGTGGGAGAATTGGGGGCCCAAGCTATGGTGGCTCCCGATCAAGTTTGAGAGCAGGGGTGGCTCCGCAAGATCGAGGGGAAGAGGATGGTGCCACTGTATGGGTTGGGGAGGCCTGGCTAGTGATGAGCGGGACCAGAGTTTGGCGGCGGCCGAACTGGCCGGAGAAGGGGATGACGGCCTCCCTCTGCCGATTGCTAGCTGTGGGAGCACTAGGGGGATAGGGTGAGGTCGCCTGAGGGTTGAGATGAGCTCGGGGTCACCATTTATAGTGTCTCCAGGTCGGTTCCGCGACGGCAGGAGATAAGGTCGACGATACGCCGTTCTGTAGCTAGGGGGCGCGTGGCGATGGCTGGCGGGGTCAGGCAGGTCGAGTGGATGAGCTCGAGCTATCCCAGGGGCAACTGGCGCGCAGCTGTGGCTCGGGCGGCGCCGTCCATGGCAGAGGCGTACTGTGGACGCCGGCGTGCCGCCAAGGGGCTCTGACAGCGGCGCTGTAGGGCGCCAGGGTGGCTTGGAAGGTTCTGGCGAGGGGACGGGAGCGACGCGTGGCCCTGTGGGCGAGCAAAGGCTAGGGGGCTAGACGCGGCGACTCGGTGTGCGCGCGTGCAAAACGTGCGCTCTGGGCGCGCCCAGAGCACACACGCCAGGTGCTCGACAGATTGCCAATGCCTGCCCGGGGGCTCTAATCCACATGAAGTTTAGCAGGGTGGGGTTATAGACTGAGTTAAAGCCATGAGACATGCTGGTTAGGCCATTAGAGCAACTACCTAATGCAAGTCTAAAAGCATGCCAAAACTGGCCATGCTCCTAACCTGCTTGATGAAATGCCAGGGGTACCTAGGCATCTCTTCTGCTGGCCAAAGTCTCCAGATCGTAGTCTCTTTAGGTGATAAAGAGGGTGGTAAGATTAGATTGGCAAAACCAGAAACTTGTTAGTGTAAGTTTTTGAGAAAATCAAATCTGAACAGAAACTAAAAGGCATTATTGCATGGACCAAAAATGTTCCAAATGGTCCCATCTCATGGACTTAAGGGTTTTGCAGGGAGGACTACAAGCAGGAAAAGGCTCATGGTTAAAAGAGCAAGTTAACACATGGCTGCAGTTTAAAATGCCAATCTGGACCAGAGAGCAAAAGAGGATGTTTTGCTCAATTTCTTTAAAGAACACCAATGGGTTTTTCTATAAAAGTGATGTAGGGACTTCACATGACATCCCCAAATTTTGGTGGAACTTTTTAAATAAATTTATCAAAGGGTTGCAGTGCAAAAAGAACTTTAAAGCTAATGAAAATTCATTTTAAGTGATAAAGCTAAGGGGAAAATAATTATGCAAGTAAATCCACTGATAAAAGAAATGTTTTTCTTGAGAGGGCAAACAAGTCCAATAATATATTTGAGAAGTTTTTACCTGAGGTAAAAACTCCATAATATCAACAGAAAGAATGGTTCTGAAACCAAAGAAAACCCAGAAAATGAAAGGTTTAATTCCCTGGCCAAATTTTGATAAATAAATCAAAGTTAAATTTTTTTTGGGGTGTTACAACACTACCCTCCTTAAGAAAAATATCGTCCTCGGGATTTGCTAAAGGTTGTTATGAAAAGAGTTTCTCATACTTCCCCAATGTGATAACACAAAAATATCTATCCTACTCATGCAATAAAATGCAGCTACAGTGAATGAGCAATAAGTGGTGTAAACTGCAGTGTAAAATACTGGCGCTACGTGGAGAAATCTATGGTCGGGGAAAACGAGATATTTCTACTCTTGGCTATAGTGAATTTAGAAATAAATTTTCTAAATTCTACAATACGCTGGTCGCACCCGAGAGCACAGTGCTCTCTCTGGCTGACAGGTGGGCCCGAGGCCCACTGTCAGTCTCTTCTTCTACCTCTGGCTCTCTCTTCTCCCCTCTCTCGTGCGCTTTCCCGCGCTTTCTCCACCGGCGACGTCTAGCGCGTAGGGCATCTAGGCCGTACAGCGGTAGTGCGCGGCGTGCTAGCTGCCGGAGCAACGTGCACTCACCTCGCATGCCCGTGTGCTGTCGGCCCTGCTAGCGGATTCGCCTCCGAACACCGGCGATCGAGCGACGAGCGGCGTTGGTGGACGTCGCCCATCGTACACCGATCTCGAGCTATAAAATGACCAAGGCGCTCCTTCTTCTTCCTCACACCTGGCCTTGCTTCTCCTTCTCCTTCCCTCTCCCCCATTTCTGTTTGGAGGAGCTCGGCACGAGGCTCTAATGGCGGAGGTGATGCCGGACTGGTGCATGATCCTAGTGTGCGGAGGGTTGGCGGCATTGCTGGGGTTATCCGTGCTCTTGTGCGCGATGATCCTCGTGATGCTGCTGCTCGAGTGCTAGCTCTTCGCGGCGTTGGCGATCACGAGGATTAGGCGCGAGTGTCGGTTGCTAATGGCTATCAATGTGCGGAAGGTAACTTGTGCCTGAATAAACACCCACAAATTTCTCCTCAAGAGACTGTGGAGCGCTAGAGAGGTAAACAGCTGGATGCAACATGTGTACGTGGATTTGCAATTAGTGTACTGGGTTGAGTGGTTGGAGTTGTGAGTCTGCTGTTGCGGTGATGTGAAAAAAACTATGTCATGTTGAGATATAAGTCGCAACAACTCAGGGAAAACAATATCTCACTCCAGGTTTTACCGAGAGCGAGAAAAATCATCAGCAGCAAAAACTACTCCCCTTAATTGAAATCAAATATTTAATTAGACACACAACTTTAGGATAACACGCATAAGTTGCAACTCATGAATAGATGCTGGGGCAACAAACATGGCAGTGACATCTAAAATGAAAACGGTAAATAGACAGGGTCCTAGGAAAACGTCTCTAGTACAGGGGCACACTCTTCTTCTATCGGAGGAAGTGGATTGACCAGTCGATGAATGAGCCTCTCCTGTCCGGGCCTCAGTGGTCTGCCGATGGCGATCAGAGGGTCTAAATCAGCGAGGCTCTGGAGATAACCCATTACTCGTTGGGTCAAACGCTCTTGTGTGATGACATACTGTGTAAGGTTGGCCAGTACTGGGTCTCTCTCAATTCGTCCACAGGAAAAGATGCTACTTCTCCGGGTGCTGCACGGCTCGGGAAGTAGTAATAACCCCGTTCGCTGGCATAGGGCACCACGAACCGAAGGCGAGTAAGCGCTTCATACGCAGCAGCTTCTATGGCCATCTCTGGGGTTGGCATAGATTTCCCCACGAATGAAACTTCTGTTGGGTCTTGGTTTGGGTTTGTGGGAGGGATGTGCACTACTACCCAATATTTTGAGGTGGATGGTGTGATCCTTGATTTGAGCAGCTCGTACTGGGGTGGACGGGTAGCACTCATGGTATAGCAGGTAAAGTCCCACAATATCTTAACAAAACTACCTGGGGTGGCATCTGGAGTTCTTAGATAAATACTTGGGATCGGCATGGCAAAAGAAATGGCTGTGAGAGTGGTGCACAAGGTGAGGGATGCTTGGCAAGGTCATGAGGTGGCCTTTTATATAGCAACTGGGCTGGTTATTAAATCGCAGTGAGGGGCAGCTATATTGTCGGTTCTGCTTTGTGGGGTCGGGGTCAATGCTACAGATACACACGTCTCGCAAAAGTGACGTGTTTACTGTAGAAGTCGTCGGTGTGGTACATTGGAAGCTATGCCCGGAAAAAAATTGCATTCGTACGCCACATATTTATGCATGGCTACTATAAAGATAAGGGCGCACAAGCAAACAGTATTTACATATGGCAATACAGGGTCACACAATAACAGGGCGTGGACATACTAAGGCTCGGTACTACTCGAGTGATCTAATCTACCTCGTTTATATCTAAGCGGCCTTGCCTTGTGGATGCCGAGGCTTCTCCACGGGTTTCACTGTCAGGGTTAGCTGGAGGGGGCTGAGGGACTGTAGGGTCGGAGCAGTGATGATGACCATCGCGGGGATTGTTAGCCATAATCCCGTTGGAGCGGGTTCCAAACAGGCGACGAATCACTTCTGGGGACACCAAAGCATTTTGTTCGATGGTTGGGGTAGACCTCAAGGACTCGATCGGTCGTCCGAACAACACGACTGGGTTGTCGGTGCCGGGCTCATCTCCTCCTTTTACCGGGGCTCGGCGAACCAGTTCTCCACGGGCTGCGATCAGATCAAGTGTGATTTGATCGAACAGTGCCTCTAGTGCATTTACATATCATACCAGATGCAAAAATGCAGGATCTGTCTCGTGGTCTCCGTTGGCAACTTGGGGTGGCCTACCATACCCGTCACAGCTGGGGTAGTAGTAGAATGAGCGGCGGTTAACTCTGGGCGACAAGTGCCAGAGCTGAACTATAGCCTCTCGAGCAGCCAGTTGGATGGCTTGTGGCTCAAAGGAAGTTGTCGTTCCGGTGAACCTGTAGGGGCCCTCTGGCGACAAACCCCTACCATAGACGTGCACAGTGGCCCAGAATTGACAGCTCTCACCGCTCATGGATCCTTGGTACACAACATATTCTGGGGGCTCCTCTAATGCAAAGGCACGGTGGGTAAGGTTTGCTAGCACGGTCACAAAACCTCCAAGGTTGGTTGCTGTGGTTTCATTGTGAACAATGGGTCCTGGCATCTATCTCGGTTTGGGGAAGAGGCTATGTTGTGCTGGGTTGAGGCTAGCGTGCCCTTTTTATAGGAGAAGGGGATAGAGTCTTCCTTCGCACGCTTGCGGAGGAGACTATTTAGGTGTCGGTCACTGGCGCGTGATCGATGGGCTAGGCCGATAGGTTGGGCACCGACTGCCAAAGGTATCGGGTCACTATGTGGCTATCTTACACGAGAAACTTGGCCGGGGTTCGGATAAGGTCTGGTGGGATGGTTAACCTAAGTTTTCTGACCTGGCTAAGATAGGATTAGCCAATGGTCAGCCTAGCTCTGATACCAAGGTTGTCAGGACCGGGTTTTCGGGATAAATCTCCCAAAAAATGGCCCTGGTGCTCACCAGCCCCAGGATTACTGTTAGCTAATGAGGCACCACTTGATACATAAATTCCAAGCAAAAATACACAATATGTAGTACAAGACCATCCTGGCCTGTGAGTACAACACAAGGTTTCTAGTGGCTGATGGCGGAAGCGGTTTATAGAACATCGGTGTCTGTGGGACTCCATTTCCCACGGGAACAGCTGACCAGGTTAACTCCTATCTTCGCGAGGCTGCTATCACCATTGCGTAGGTTCCGAGGCGGTCGTCGCAACACTCCTTTCCAAGCAGGGAATCTGGCCAAGACAATAGCCAGGGACAAGCCAATGAGTACTTTGAATGTGCTCGCAAACATTATGAACACAGGTACAAAATAACAAAAGACAATCATGCCTGGAAATATAAGATAATCACTACACTAGTCCTGAAACTATGATCCACGATGCAAGCAGGTTACTCCTATGAAACATGAATATGCAATCAGGGGAAAGAATAAAACATGCCACAGTCGGGCATCTGGGCGACACCACATAAATGGCTTAAAAAGAAATAATAAGCATGCCACAGTCGGGCGTCTGAGCGACACCACATAAAGGGCTTATAAATATAAGGAATAACAAGCATGCCACAATCGGGCATCTGAGCGACACCACATAAAGGGCTTATAAAAGAAAGAAATGACAGTGAATATCCAGGAGGTAGAATCGTCCCAGGGATACTTGATAACTCAAGTAATATAAATGGTTAGCCCATAGTAATAATAACAATAATCATTATGTGCCAGAAGTCATAATCCATATTCTGTATTAGCAATTTTTCCTCCGGAGACCGACACTAAGACCGACACTTGACCCATGATGGCTTCTCGCCCCTCGTTGGTTACCCCAAGTGGAAGGTTTGAGATGTAGCGTAGCGGCAAATTTCCCTTGGCAAAGATACCAAGGATCGAATCCCGTGAGACTCCGAGGGTCGACAAGAAGGTGTCAACGACGCCAGAAACTTAGCGGTTGACAGGACCTGCACACAGATACAAATAACTTTGCTCCCAACGAGTACAGAGTGGTTGTCAATCCCTCCGGCCTTGTTGTTTACAAAGGATCAAACACAAGAGATAATAATGATAGCTATGACTGCAACTAGGAAATAAGAACAAGAAGTAAATAGAAGGTGTGATCAGTGGTGGTAATATGGACCGGGGTCCCATGATGTTCACTAGTGATGTCTCTCTCCCAAAAGACGATAAAACAGCAAAGTGAGGTAAACAAATTACAGCTAGGCAATTGACAGGATTATGTGCACAAACCAATGCTAACTATGCTGCAAAGAAAGGTAGAGGCTCAAAAGCATGGGCGGTACGCCAAGGCAAGTAGACCGAAATCCATCTGCATCTACTACTAATCATCCACCTTGAGATATCTATCCAGAACATCTCGCTGGTATTAAGTTGCGAATCCCACCCAAAGTGTAAATTCAAAGGAACAGACAACTGCATTAAAAGAACTTTGCGTAAAGTAAACTATCCTTGCACCCGCAAGTACAAGCAACGTTGTTTTCCCCCTTGTGGCAACAACACATCCCCTAGACTCATGTTTCTGTCACTCAAGCTAGTCATCAGGGGGCATGAACCCACAATCAAGCATAACGCTCCATCTTGGAGTTACTACCTACTACTTGGCCAAAGCAATAAACAGCAACGGAGAACATGCAAGAATTACTTAAGAACATAGATATAAAAGAGGTGAATCAAATATATTACTCACACACAATCTGAACATAATCTCATAATCCATCGGATCCCAGCAAACTCAGCAGAGCAACAGCATAAAGATTACATATGTGCCTCGATCATGTAGGGCAGCTCACGAGGTCTAAACCATGAAGAACAAAGAGGGGAGGAGAACATCACATAGCTACTGATCATGGACCCATGGTCCAAGGTGGACTACTCACGACTCATCCGGGAAGCGTCCATGGTGGTGGAGAAGCTCCCGGTGGTGGTTCTCCCCTCCGACAGGGTGCCGGGAAGAGTTCTCCTGATGCTCCCGATCTTGGAAGCGCTGCGGCGGCGGAACAGAGGCGAGATCGCGAAAAAGGGTTCCGTCCTCGAGGGTTTCGGGACGAGAGGAATATATATGCGAAGGGGGGCAACCAGAGGCGGAGTCGGGGCCCCAGGCGCCCCCCTGGCGCGGCTAGGGGTGGGGCCGCGCCAGGTGGCCGCCTGGGCCACCCCTGGCTCCGCTTTGATTCTTCGTGAAGCTTCCTATACGCTGATTTTTCCTGTATTTTTCCAGGAATTTTTGGAGTACTTTTAATATGGGGGAAACCTGAAATAGAAAAACAGCAGAAAACAGGAACTGGCACTGTGGTGCACTGAGTTAATAGGTTAGTCCAAATATGATCAAAAGTGTATGGAAGTGCATCAATATCATAGCAATATCACACAAAAGAAGCATGGAGCAAGCAGAAATTATAGATATGTTTTGGACGTATCAACATCCCCAAGCTTAATTCCTGCTCGTCCTCGAGTAGGTAAATGATAACAAGCATAATTTCTGTGGTGACATTCTACCAACCATATAAGAACTTTTAAGTAAAGCAATCAAGGCATGTAATTCAATTCAAGTCATAACAAGCAAGAGTCTATATTAGCATTGTAACAAGCAACATAAGAACATAAAGGTGCAAGAGCTCTCGCTGTCCGTGACTCGAATGTCTCCAAATGGTGTTTGCGTGCAAGAAAGGGGATAGGGATATACGAGAGAGTAAAACATAGTTTTTGTATTGTTGAGAACTTAATCTACTAAAGTTTCACACTTGGTCTTCTTTGGAATCTTATCTTGACTCATCCCCAGACCAACAGCCAGGTACAAGTCAAAATGATCCACTCCCTTTCGATATTTTGAGCACTCATCCAATGGATGAGCGTAAGCAAGAACGTTGACACTTAGGATGGCAAAGAGAGAAAAATGATGAAGGGGGAAGACAAAAAAGGTGTGAAAGGCTCACATCAATGAGGACAATCATAGGAGTGAGAAAGCCAAATGATAGATATGATGTGAGGAGTAGGGATTGCCATGCAACGGATGCACATATGAGCTAAGGTAAGCTCTCCAATGGAACTAGTGGGGGTGCATCCAACTTGCTTGCTCAAGAAGACCTAGAGCTCTTTTGAGGAGGCTCATCATTGGAATATACAAGCCAAGTTCTATAGTGTGAAGGTCCCCACATAGCTATATGCATGAATAATAATCTCTATGGAGTACAAGGTATAAGATGGAGTACGAGTGTGGATCTCTCAAAAGGAATAGTAGTGTGCCCCCTTCTCTCTTTTTATTTCTTTTTCTCTTTTTTCTATTTTTTTGTGGCCTCCATGGCTCTTTCTATTTAACTCTCATTTGTCCTCTTTGGGATCTTTTGATTTTGTCCTCTTTGGGATCTTTTCCTCACTTTAGGGGCAACACTCTATATATTACAAGAAGTATATAAGATCTTTCACACTTTACAAAAGTACTCAACATAAAGAAAATGAAACTATCATGATGTATGCAAATGTATGCCTCTGCTGGTGTAGCAGGATATGCAATGATACTAGCGCGTCACGTAGCAATGATTAGGGCAAGGCCCAACTAGCATGCGGCTCATCGATCAAGCAAAAAACATGTATGACATGAAGATCAAGTCATGAGAAGATGGATGTTGCATGGCAATGTATCTCGGAAAGGCTATGGAAATGCCTTGATAGGTAGGTATGGTGGCTGTTTTGAGGAAGGATATAATGAGGCTTATGATGACAGAGTGTATCATGCCAAGGGTTTGGATGCACCGGCGAAGTATGCGCCAACTCTCGAGGTGAGAAAGGGCAATGCACGGTACCGAAGAGGCTAGAAAAATATGGCTAGGTGGAAGTGTCAACTTTCGAATACTCACATTAGTCCGAAGAACTCATGCACTTATTATCGGTAACTTTCAATCTAATTAGGAGGTTCACAAAGAGACAAGTACCCCGAGGAGGAGTGTATGTGGGTTTGGTTATCCTTGCGCATCCTCGGCTCATGGTACGTGAGTGTACTCTAATATTCGATCCCTCCAAAGATTAGTGATCCATCTAGTAGCTAAAGTTCTCAACTATTTTGTAGGTTTTCGAAAATAAACACGGATTGCCCAAAATACGACATCTATCACTAATAGGCTAAAGCTCTTGACACCAAAAGTTCAGACATTACTCATGGCAATACCTCAAAACTATTGCAAGTTACTACTAAAATTAAATAGCAACCTCAATTACCTACTTTAAGTTAAGACACACAACTCAGTGCAACAGGCAAACTCTCTTAACAAGATAAACATGAAAACTCAAGAGAGTTCAGCAACCAACTAAACAAAAGCTCTTTAAAAAGAAAAGCATGAAAACTAAGAGCTAAACATGACAGCAGCTATGGAAAGATAAAGAACACACACAGCAAAGATAAGCATGAAAATCCTATATTGTGTTCTAGGTTGAAGTGGAGCGTGTTTCTCTCCTACACAAAGAAAGCTGGGTTCTAACTTGTTATGAACAGCAAGCAAAGCTAAAGAAAACTAAAAAGGAAACTAAGAGCAAGACGCTCCAAGCATAGCACATAACGCATGAAGTGATAAAAATATAGTGGAACGAAAGACGAACTGATAATTGTTGATGGAGAAGGGGATGCATGGGGGCATCCCCAAGCTTAGACGCTTGAGTCTTCTTGAATATTTCTTGGGGGTGCACGGGGGCATCCCCAAGCTTGAGCGTTTGACCCTCCTGAATCTTCTTTTATCATCTTCCCTCGCACACTTGAAAACTCCCTTCATACATAACTCCTCATAATCTGATTAGCGAGGTTAGTACCCACAATAAAATAACTTTTCCCTACTGGAAATAAATATAATCTTGAAGAGCTACTGTTTCTCAAGATTTCCAAAAGGTTTTTGCAAAGAAAAAGCAAGCTCAAGGTTTGCAAAACGAAGAAAAGGCAAAACAGGACAGAATCTGTGAAAAACAGACCAGCAGGTAGTACATAATTTTTTCGGGGCACTTCTGCAACTCAAATCAAAAAACTCAGAACAGACGCTCGAAAGCCAATTGTATAGGGCATGCTGTCAAAAAAATTCAGATCAAAAATATGATCTGGTGATTTTATTCGAATTTTTCTGTCCAAGGACAGAATCTGTTTTCTGGACAGCACGTCACAACTTTTGAACTTTCTTGCAATCGGAGGCTAAACTTGGCACAAAGCTGAAAAGAAAAGATACAATGATGATGCTACTGTAGTAACAAACATCAAGACACAACAAAAGCAAAATAAAACCTAATTCGTTGTGGGCTGCCTCCCAAAAGCGCTTTCTTTTATGCCTTTAAGCTAGGCATGATGCAAAAAGAAAAAGATCAAGTTTTACCAAGAGTAAGAGAATAGCTAGCCCGTGTAACGGACTCAAAAGGCAACTTAATCTTCTTTCTAGGGAAGTGTTCCATCCCTTTCTTGAGATGGAATTGGAATTTTATATTACCCTCTTTCATGTCAATGATAGCACCAACGGTGCGAAGAAAAGGACGTCCCAAAATAATTGGACAAGAAGGATCACAATCAATATCCATAATAGTAAAATCAACGGGAACATAATTGTCATGGACAATGATAAGAACATCGTCGATCTTCCCCAAAGGTTTCTTTACGAAAGAATCAACAAGGCGAGCACCAAAAGAACAAGGATCAAAAGGTTACAATTCAAGCATATCATGCATTCTTTTGGGCATAACGGAGGTACTAGCTCCAACATCACATAAAGCATAGCAAGAGAAGTTATTCAACTTAATTTTAATCAGAGGATCCCAACCATCTTCTAGCTTTCTAGGTATGGAGGCTTCTACCCTAAGCTTCTCCTCCCTAGCTTTGATAAGAGTAGTAGTGATATGCTCCGTGAAGACAAGATTAAGTGTGCTAGTGTGGGGATCTCTAGACATCTTGTGAAGAAAACCAATAACTTCAGAAAGGGTGCAATTATCAAAATCAAGGTCACTACTATCAAGTAAAGTGGTAATGGTGTCCTTTAGGCTCACTTGTTTGGTAGCTTCTATGGTTATAAGAGTTTCTTCTTCTACGGTTGAGGTCATAGCATCACCATTAATAGGTCCAATGGGACTAGGAGTGCATTGGGTGCTAAGAGTTTGGATATCCTCAACAACTTGGATAGTAGCAACAGTGTGGTGGGTAGGAAGGCTCTTAATTCTATCTTCTTCCTTCTTTTCTCTAGCCCATCTCTCTTTAAGTTTAGCCATCATCCTAATGTTTTCATTAATTTGCACTTGAATATCATTCATAGGAGTGGTCTTCCTCTCCTCAAGAGGAGAAGTTCTAATTTTAAGCAACTCTACCTCATGGGCTAAATTGTCTACCTTCGAAGAGAGATTATCTAGTTTGTCTAGTTTTTCTTCTACACTCTTATTGAAGGCCTTTTGGGTAGTGATGAAGTCTTTAGGCATAATCTCTAGTTCAGAAGTGGAGTTCTTGGTGCTAGGATAAGCATTGTTGTTCCCATAGGAATTAGAGGGGAACGGTCTAGGGTTGCTACCAAAATTACTCCTATAAGCATTGTTATTGAAATTGTTTCTAGAGATAAAGTTCACATCTACTTGATCTTGAGCAATCAAAGAATTTAAAGGAACATCATGAGGATCAATAGAAGATTGCTTGGAAAGTAGAGACATGATCAAGTCAACTTTTTCATTTAGGGAGGAAATCTCCTCGATAGAGTTTACCTTCCTACCCGTCGGAGCGCGTTCGGTGTGCCATTGGGAATAATTGGTCATCATCTCGTCGAGAAGCTTCGTGGCAGCACCAAGTGTAGTTGACATAAAGGTTCCTCCCGCGGCCAAATCTAACAAGTTCCGCGAGGTAAAGTTCAAGCCTGCATAAAAAGTTTGGATAACCATCCAAGTAGTCAAACCATGAGTAGGGCAGTTCTTGACAAGAGATTTCATGCGTTCCCAAGCTTGGGCAACGTGTTCATTATCCAATTGTTTAAAATTCATTATGTTACTCCTTAGTTGGATAATTTTAGAAGGGGGATAGTACTTCCCAATAAAGGCATCCTTGCACTTGTCCAAAGAATCTATACTATTCCTAGGCAAGGATTGAAACCAGATTTTAGCTCCTCCTCTCAAGGAGAAAGGAAAAAGCTTAAGCTTAACAATATCACCATCTACTTCTTTGTACTTTTGCATATCACAGAGCTCAACAAAATTATTTAAGTGCAAAGCAGCATCATCTCCATCACCGGAGAATTGATCTTTCATAACTAGGTTCAGTAAAGCAGGTTTAATCTCATAAGACGGTGCTGAAGTGGCAGGTGTAGCAATAGGCGTGCAGATAAAGTCATTGTTGTTATGACTAGTGAAGTCACACAACTTGGTGTTCTCGGTGGAACCCATAGCAGCAGCAAGCAAGATAACTATTTTTGTGATTTTTGGTAAAGGACACTAAAGCAAAAAACTGAAAGGTAAACAAACATGACTGAAAAGCAAAGATAAAAGATATCGTGCAACTCCCCTATCTTGAAGAGTGGAGTCCCCGGCAACGGCGCCAGGAACTTGCTTGATGGCTTCTCGCCCCTCGTTGGTTACCCCAAGTGGAAGGTTTGAGATGTAGCGTAGCGGCAAATTTCCCTTGGCAAAGATACCAAGGATCGAATCCCGTGAGACTCCGAGGGTCGACAAGAAGGTGTCAACGGCGTCAGAAACTTAGTGGTTGACAGGACCTGCACATAGATACAAATAACTTTGCTCCCAACGAGTACAGAGAGGTTGTCAATCCCTCCGGCCTTGTTGTTTACAAAGGATCAAACACAAGAGATAATAATGATAGCTATGACTGCAACTAGGAAATAAGAACAAGAAGTAAATAGAAGGTGTGATCAGTGGTGGTAATATGGACCGGGGTCCCATGATGTTCACTAGTGATGTCTCTCTCCCAAAAGACGATAAAACAGCAAAGCGAGGTAAACAAATTACAGCTGGGCAATTGACAGGATTATGTGCGCAAACCAATGCTAACTATGCTGCAAAGAAAGGTAGAGGCTCAAAAGCATGGGCGGTACGCCAAGGCAAGTAGACCGAAATCCATCTGCATCTACTACTAATCATCCACCTTGAGATATCTATCCAGAACATCTCGCTGGTATTAAGTTGCGAATCCCACCCAAAGTGTAAACTCAAAGCAACAGACAACTGCATTAAAAGAACTTTGAGTAAAGTAAACAATCCTTGCACCCGCAAGTACAAGCACCGTTGTTTTCCCCCTTGTGGCAACAGCACATCCCCTAGACTCATGTTTCTGTCACTCAAGCTAGTCATCAGGGGGCATGAACCCACAATCAAGCATAACGCCCCCTCTTGGAGTTACTACCTACTACTTGGCCAAAGCAATAAACAGCAATGGAGAACATGCAAGAATTACTTAAGAACATAGATATAAAAGAGGTGAATCAAATATATTACTCACACACAATCTGAACATAATCTCATAATCCATCGGATCCCAGCAAACTCAGCAGAGCAACAGCATAAAGATTACATATGTGCCTCGATCATGTAGGGCTGCTCACGAGGTCTAAACCATGAAGAACAAAGAGGGGAGGAGAACATCACATAGCTACTGATCATGGACCCATGGTCCAAGGTGGACTAATCACGACTCATTCGGGAAGCGTCCATGGTGGTGGAGAAGCACCCGGTGGTGGTTCTCCCCTCCGGCAGGGTGCCGGGAAGATTTCTCCAGATGCTCCCGATCTTGGAAGCGCTGCGGCGGCGGAACAGAGGCGAGATCGCGAAAAAGGGTTCCGTCCTCGAGGGTTTCCGGACGAGAGGAATATATATGCGAAGGGGGGCAACCAGAGGCGGAGCCGGGGCCCCAGGCGCCCCCCTGGCGCGGCCAGGGGTGGGGCCGCGCCAGGTGGCCGCCTGGGCCACCCCTGGCTCCCCTCTGGCCCCGCTTTGGTTCTTCGTGAAGCTTCCTGTACGCTGATTTTTCCTGTATTTTTCCCGGAATTTTTGGAGCACTTTTAATATGGGGGAAACCTGAAATAGAAAAACAGCAGAAAACAGGAACTGGCACTGTGGTGCACTGAGTTAATAGGTTAGTCCAAATATGATCAAAAGTGTATGGAAGTGCATCCATATCATAGCAATATCACACAAAAGAAGCATGGAGCAAGCAGAAATTATAGATACGTTTTGGACGTATCAACCCATCTCAGACTGTAGTCTTTACCCATGGACACGGCTATTCGAATAGATTTAACCTCTGCAGAGGGCCTACCCTTTACCCACTAACAACGGGTTCCTTTAGTCCATCGGGACTAATTTCGCCTACGGTCTTTCATTTGCAAACACACCTGGCCACACACACCAGCCTATAACTTACCGGTGTCTGGAATCACCCACGGCACCTGTTAATCAAAACTCTGAGTGGGGAGGCTACAACCTTGATTAGCATGGGATCAAATTTATATCGCGCGCTACTAAGGGGTGCCCCCCCTCTCGGTCCCAACCGGAAACACCCATGCCCCCGGACCAGGTGGCATGCCTACCGGATGCAGCCGGTATCTCCCACCATGGCCTCTCTGTACGGTGTGTGCTAGGAAGGGGTTTGACAACTTACTAAACCACACCCTACTTATGGTAGGGACAAGTGGTAGTATGAATCAAGTATGGGGGTTACTGGAACAAGACTCGATCTGCGGTCGACTCAGGAGGTTAAAACTTCACATGCATGATTAGCATAACAAATATGATCCACTCTAACTGACAAAATCACCATTCATCATACCTTATCATGCCTTACTGACTATACTCGTCTTCACGGAATATCAGTAACGAGCTCGTATCTACCCAAGACAACGTCTCTCCCAGATTCCTTCCGGTAGGCATGAAACGTAGACGAGGGCGATTACTATCACAGTTTATCAATTTCCAACATCAAGGAAACTTCCTCGTGCACCCATGACCACATCATCACATAAGATTAACGAAATTCTATGTCAAGGTGGTGTTGTAATTGTATCACACAACACACGGCAAGTATTAGACCGGGGTTCAGAATGCTTGCCTTCAAGTTGTGGAGAGGCAGAGTGAATTCTAAAACTTTTGGAAGTTTTCTCCTTCTTCAAAAATCCTATTTAAGAAAATTTGAAATCAACAGATAGCCCCAAAACAGTAAAAAAAAGTTGTTTGGAAAATTTTCAAATAAATATGAAAATAAACTAGACAAAATTCGAGGAGCAACAGAAAAAGAATCAAGTCATTTGGACATATATTTAAAAAGTTATAGCCAGTCAAAGTTTAGTCAACATTCTGTTTTTAAATAAAACCAGAAAAGAAAAAGTTTCGGGCAAGAATACGTGTTCGAGGTAGGGAAAACATACTTCGATGGTTACGCTTCCACTTAAGCCAGCACGGGCCGGCGCTGGGTCACTGACAGTGGGTCCTTTGGGCCCACTGGTCAGGTTTGACCAGTCATCCGCGTCTTCTTCCACCTCTGTCCGAGCGGGGGCGGAGCTCCGGCGATCAACGCCGGTGATTGGCGGCTCCCCACGATGGTCTGAGGGCAGGGATGGATTCGCCAGTCCAGGGCGGTCCTTCCGGTGGTCGACAGGCTGGCGGGGACGCAGGGAATCGCCGGCGGCGAGCTCCACGGCGGACGATGGCTGCGGGAGAATTGGGGGCCCGAGCTATGGTGGCTCCCGATCAAGTTTGAGAGTAGGGGTGGCTCCGCAAGATCGAGGGGAAGAGGATGGTGCCACTGGATGGGTTGGGGAGGCCTTGCTGGTGATGAACGGGACCAGAGTTTGGCGGCGGCCGAACTGGCCGGAGATGGGGATGACGGCCTCCCTCTGCCGATTGCTAGCTGTGGGAGCACTAGGAGGATAGGGTGAGGTCGCCTGAGGGTTGAGATGAGCTCGGGGTCACCATTTATAGTGTCTCCAGGTCGGTTCCGCGGCGGCTGGAGATAAGGTCGACTAACCGCCGTTCTGTAGCTAGGGGGCGTGTGGCGATGGCTGGCGGGGTCAAGCAGGTCGAGTGGATGAGCTCGGGCTGTCCCAGGGGCAGCTGGCGCGCGGCTGTGGCTTGGGCGGCGCCGTCCATGGCAGAGGCGTACTGTGGACACCGGCGTGCCGCCAAGGGGCTCTGACGGCGGCGCTGTAGGGCGCCAGGGTGGCTTGGAAGGTTCTGGCGAGGGGATGGGAGCGAGGCGTGGCCCTGCGGGCGAGCGAAGGCCAGGGGGCAAGACGCAGCGACTCGGTGCGCGCGCGTGCAAAACATATGCTCTGGGCGCGCCCAGAGGACGCACGTCAGGTGCTCGACAGATTGCCAATGCCTGCCCGGGGGCTCTAATCCACATGAGGTTTAGCAGGGTGGGGTTATAGACTGAGTTAGAGCCATGAGACATGCTGGTTAGGCCATTAGAGCAACTACCTAATGCAAGTCTAAAAGCATGCCAAAACTAGCCATGCTCCTAACCTGCTTGATGAAATGCCAGGGGTACCTAGGCATCTCTTCTGCTGGCCAATTCTCCATATCATAGTCTCTTTAGGTGATAAAGAGGGTGGTAAGATTAGATTGGCAAAACCAGAAACTTGTTAGTGTAAGTTTTTGAGAAAATCAAATCTGGATAGAAACTAAAAGGCATTATTTCATGGACCAAAAATGTTCCAAATGGTCCCATCTCCTGGACTTAAGGGTTTTGCAGGGAGGACTACAAGCAGGAAAAGGCTCATGGTTAAAAGAGCAAGTTAACACATGGCTGCAGTAGAAAATGCCAATCTGGACCAGAGAGCAAAAGAGGATGTTTTGCTCAATTTTTTTAAAGAACACCAATGGGGTTTTGCATAAAAGTGATGTAGGGACTTCACATGACATCCCCAAATTTTGGTAGAATTTTTTAAATAAATTTATCAAAGGGTTGCAGTGCAAAAAGAGCTTTAAAGCTAATGAAAATTCATTTTAAGTGATAAAGCTAAGGGGAAAATAATTATGCAAGTAAATCCACTGATAAAATAAATGTTTTTCTTGAGGTGCAAACAAGTCCAATAATATATTTGAGAAGTTTTTACCTGAGGTAAAAACTCCATAATATCAACAGAAAGAGTGGTTCTGAAACCAAAGAAAACCCAGAAAATGAAAGGTTTAATTCCTTGGCCAAATTTTGATAAATAAATCAAGGTTAATTTTTTTTGGGGGTGTTACATGTCACTTCTCCCAATTCAAGACAAGTTTAGTGTCTTCACATCTCTGCAAAACTTGATCAAGTTTGCTTAAGCAATCATCAAAAGAAGTTCCGTAAAAGGAAAAACCATCCATGAAAACCTCAATAATCTTTTCACAAAAGTCAGAGAATATAGCCACCATGCATCTTTGAAAGGTAGCAGGTGCATTACATAAACCAAAAGGCATACGTCTATAAGCAAAGGTACCAAAAGGACAAGTAAAAGTGGTATTTTCCTGATCCCCTTTTGACACATGTATTTCAGAGAAACCAGAATAACCATCAAGAAAGAAAAAATGAGTATGTTTGGATAACCTTTCTAGAATTTGATCAATAAATGGCAAGGGTAATGATCTTTCTTAGTACCTTTATTTAATTTGCTGAAATGAATTACCATCCTATAACCTGTAACTATTCTTTGCGGGATCAATTCATCTTTATCATTCGGAACAACATGCATACCTCCCTTCTTAGGGACACAATGAACATGACTTACCCACTGGCTATCAACAACTGGATAGATAATACCTGCCTCTAGAAGCTTTAGCTTCCTTACTACTTCTTTCATCTTAGTATTTAAACTCGCTGATGATCAATAATCGGTTTAGCGTTTTCTTCCAACTTTATCTTGTGTTGGCATAAAGTGGGACTAATGCCCTTAAGATCGTCCAGAGTATATCCAATAGTAGCACGATGCTTCTTCAGAGTTTTCAATAATTTTTCTTCTTCCTGCTCTGAAAGGTTAGCACTAATAATAACATGATATATCTTCTTTTCATCAAGATAAACTTACTTAAGATTATCAGGTAAGGGTTTAAGTTCAAATACGGGATCACCCTTGGGTGGAGGAGGATCCCCTATGATTTCAACAGGCAAGTTGTTTTTCAATACGGGTCCCTAATTAAAGCATATTTCATCTATTTCCCTTCTCTCATTCATATGCATATCATTTTCATGGTCTAGCAAGTATTGTTCTAAAGGATCATTAGGAGGCACAACAATAGAAGCAAGACCAATAATTTCATCCTTACTAGGTAATTCTTTATCAAGGGGTTGTCTACGGAATTTAGCAAAGTTAAAATCATGAGACATATCCAACAATAACAATATCTTTCATGCAGTCTATCTTAGCATTAACAGTATTCAAGAAGGGTCTACCAAATATAATGGGACAAAATTCATCTTGTGGGGAACTAAGAATAAGAAAATCACCAGGGTATTTAACCTTCCCACACAAGACTTCAACATCTCTAACAATCCCAACTGGTGAAATAGTGTCTCTATTAGCAAGCTTAATAGTAACATCAATCCCTTCTAACTCAACAGGTGCAATGTCATGCATAATTTCTTGATATAAGGTATGAGGGATAATGCTCGAACTAGCACCTACATCACATAAACCATGATAGCAATGATCTCCTATCTTAACAGAGATAACAGGCAAGCCTACAATAGGTCTATGTTTATTCCTGGCATTGGGTTTGGCTATTCTAGCGGATTCCTCTTGGAGGTAAATAACATGTCCATCTAAATCTTCTACCAAGAGATCTTTAACCATAGCAACACTAGGTTCAACTTTAATTTTCTCAGGGGGTGTAAGTGTTCTAGTATTACTCTTATGAACTACAGTTGAAGCTTTAGCATGATCCTTAATCCTAACAGGGAAAGGTGGTTTCTCAATATAAGCGGTAGGAACAATAGGATCAACATTATAAGTGATAGTCTTTTCTTCAACTTTAACAGGTTCAACTACTTTTACTTCAATGGGGGGATGGTATTTAAACCACTTCTCCTTGGGAGGTTTAACATGAGTAGCAAATGATTCACAGAAAGAAGCTACTATCTCAGAGTCAAGTCCATATTTAGTGCTAAACTCACGGAAAACATCGGTGTCCATAAAATCTTTAACACAATCAAACTTATGGGTCATACCTGACTCCTTACCTTTGTCGAGATCCCAATCTTCAGAGTTGCGTTTAATTCTTTCCAATGAATCCCATTTGAATTCGATAGTCTTCATCATAAAAGAACCAGAACAAGAAGTATCGAGCATGGAGCGATTATCGAGAGAAAGCCGAGCATATTTTTTTTGAATAATCATTTCTCTTGAAATCTCATGATTAGGTCATGAATAAAACATTGACTTAAGCCTCCCCCAAGCTTGAGTGTTGCTTTCTCCTTCGCGAGGCCAGAAATTATAAATATAATTATGATCACGATGAACCTGGTGCATAGGGTAGAACTTCTGATGAAATTTCAACTTCAAACGATCATAGTTCCATGATCCAATATCATCACATAGCCTAAACCATGTCAATGCATCTCCCTTCAAAGATAAAGGGAAGACCTTCTTCTTGATAACATCCTCGAGCATACCTACAAGCTTAAATAATCCACAAACTTCATCCACATAGATTAGGTGTAAATCGGGATGCAGTGTTCCGTCTCCTGTGAAAGGATTATCAAGCAGTTTCTCTATCATACCCGAAGGAATTTCAAAGCAAACATTTTCAGTAGGTGCAGTAGGTTGAGGAGAAACTCTTTGCTCTTCTGGTCGGGGTGAAGATACCCCGAACAAGCCCCTCAAAGGATTCTGAGCCATAGTAACAAGTGACAATAAATTTCAGCACACTCTATAAATTTTTCCTTACCAAATTCCACTTACCAAAGGCGCTTCACTCCCCGGCAACGGCGCCAGAAAAGAGTCTTGATGACCCACAAGTGTAGGGGATCTATCGTAGTCCTTTCGATAAGTAAGAGCGTCGAACCCAAAGAGGAGCAGAAGGAAATGATAGGCAATTTTCAGTAAGGTATTGTGTGCAAGCACTGAAATTATAGGTGACAGATAGTTTTGTGATAAGGTAATTGGTAGCAAGTGACAAAAGGCAAAAGTAAATAAGGTGCAGCAAGGTGGCCCAATCATTTGTGTAGCAAAGGAAAAGCCTGGACAAACTCTTATATAAAGGAAAGCGCTCCCGAGGACACATGGGAATTATCGTCAAGCTAGTTTTCATACGATCATCTGATTCGCGTTCGGTACTTTGATAATTTGGTATGTGGGTGGACCGGTGCTTGGATTCTGTCCTTACTTGGACAAGCCTCCCACTTATGATTAACCTCTAATGCAAGCATCCACAACTACAAAAGAAGTATTAAGGTAAACCTAACCATAGCATGAAACAAGTGGATCCAAATCAGCCCCTTACGAAGCAACGCATAAACTAGGGTTTAAGCTTCTGTCACTCTAGCAAACCCATCATCTACTTATTACTTCACAATGTCTTCCTCTAGGCCCAAATAATGGTGAAGTGTCATGTAGTCTACGTTCACATGACACCACTAGGGTAGAGACAACATAGATCTCATCAAAATATCGAACGAATACCAAATTCACATGACTACTAATAGCAAGACTTCTCCCATGTCCTCGGGAACAAAAGTAACTACTCACAAGACATAATATTGTTCATGATCAGAGGGGTATTAATATGCATAATGGATCTGAACATATGATCTTCCACCAAATAAACCAACTAGCATCAACTACAAGGAGTAATCAACACTACTAGCAACCCACAGGTACCAATTTGAGGTTTGGGTACAAAGATTGGATACAAGAGATGAACTAGGGTTTGAGAGCAGATGGTGCTGGTGAAGATGTTGATGAAGATAGCCCTCCCAAAGATGGGAGAGTTGTTGGTGATGATGGCGGTGATGATTTCCCCCTCTCGGAGGGAAGTATCCCCGGCAGAAAAGCTCTGTCGGAGCCCTAGATTGGTTTCCGCCAATGTTCCGCCTCGAGACGGTGGCGTTTGGTCCCGAAAACCTACTTATGATTTTTTCCAGGTCAAAACACCTCATATAGGAGAAGATGGGGATCGGGAAGCCTTCGGGGGGCCCATGAGACAGGGGGCGCGCCCAGAGAGGGGGGCACACCCCACACCCTCGTGGACAGCAGGTGGCCCCCCTCGTGATCTTCTTTCGCCAGATACTTTTATATTTTCTGAAACGGAGTCCTGTGAAGTTTCGGGGCTTTTTGAGTTGTGCAGAATAGGTTTCCAGAGTTTGCTCCCTTTCCGGCCCAGAATTCCAGCTGCAGGCATTCTCCCTCTTTATGTAAACTTTGTAAAATAAGAGAGAAAAGGCATGAGTATTGTGACAAAACATGTAATAACAGCCCATAATGCAATAAATATCAACATATAAGCATGATGCAAAATGGACGTATCACTTCCTCAAATGCCCTAGGTCTTCATGAGCAAGCAAGTTGATGCACACCCACTAGTTTTCCTTTGAGCTTTCATACATTTATAGCTCTAGTGCATCCGTTACATGGCAATCCCTACTCACTCACATTGATATCAATTGATGGACACATCCATAGCTCATTGATTTGTCTAGTTGATGTGAGACCTGATCCCTCCTTTTGTCTATCACCACCTTCTATTCCACCCATAGTGCTATGTCCATGGCTCATGCTCATGTATTGCATGAAGAGTTGAAAAGGTTCGAAAAAGTAAAGGAAGAAAACAATTGCTTGGCTGACACTGGGATGGGCATGAGGGGTACCTTGTGTTAAGAAAAGGGAGCATAAAAGAATATATGATTTTGTAGGGATAACGTTCTTTGGCATTGATATTTTGAAAGACTTGATTGTTTGTTGGGATGCCCGAGTATTAATTTATTTTATGTAAAATGATAGACTATTTCTTTGAATCACTCGTGTCTTAATATTCATGCCATGATTAGATTACATGATCAAGATTATGCTAGGTAGAATTCCACATAAAAAATTATCTTTTTTATCATTTACCTACTCGAGGACGAGCAGGAATTAAGCTTGGGGATGCTGATACGTCTCCGTCGTATCTATAATTTTTTATTCTTCCATGCCAATATTATACAACTTTTACATACTTTTGGCAACTTTTATACTATTTTTGGGACTAACATATTGACCTAGTGCCCAGTGGCAGTTCCTGTTTGTTGCATGTTTTTTGTTTCGCAGAATATCCATATCAAACGGAGTACAAATGGGATAAAAATGCACGGAGATTTTTTTTGGAATATATGTGATTTTGGGGAATAAGAAACAACGTGAGACGATGCCCGAGGGGGCCACGAGGCAGGGGGGCACGCCCCTGACCCTCGTGGCCACCTCGTAAGTCGGTTCGTGCCCTCATTTCGCCGCAAGAAAGGCAATATCCGGATACAAATTGTGTCAAAATTTCAGCCCAATCGGAGTTATGGATCTCTAGAATATAAGAAACGGTGAAAGGCCAGAATCTAAAACGCGGAAACAGAGAGAGACAGAGAGACATATCCAATCTCGGAGGGGCTCTCGCCCCTCACATGCCATGGAGACCAAGGACCAGAGGGATAACCCTTCTCCCACCTAGGTAAGAGGCCAAGGAAGAAGTAGAAGGAGGGGGGCTCTCTCCCCCTCGCTTCAGGTGGTGCCGGAGTGCCACCGGGGCCATCATCGTGCGACGACGATCTACACCAACACCTCTGTCATCTTCACTAACATCTTCATCACCTTCCCCCATCTATCTACAACTGTCCACTCTCCTGTAACCCGATGTACCTCTACTTGAACATGGTGCTTTATGCTTCATATTATTATCCAATGATGTGTTTCCATCCTATGATGTGTGAGTAGATTTTCATTGTCCTATCAGTAATTGGTGAATTGCTATGATTGGTTTAATTTGCTTGTGGTTATGTTGCTGTCCTTTGGTGCCCATATTATGGGCGCGCGCGTCGATCACACCATAGGGTTAGTTGTATGTTGGTAGGACTATGTATTGGAGGGCAAGAGTGACAGAAGCTTCAACCTAGCATAGAAATTGATGCATACGGGATTGAAGGGGGGCCAATATATCTTAATGCTATGGTTGGGTTTTACATTAATGAACGTTAGTAGTTGCGGATGCTTGCTAATAGTTCCAATCATAAGTGCATAGAATTCCAAGTCAGATATGACATGCTAGCAGTGGCCTCTCCCACATAAAACTTGCTATCGGTCTAGTAACGTAGTCAATTGCTTAGGGACAATTTCTCAACTCCTACCACCACTTTTCCACACACGCTATACTAACTTTATTGCTTCTTTACCTAAACAGACCCTAGTTTTTATTTACGTGCTCTTTATATTCTTGCAAACCTATCCCGTTACACCTACAAAGTACTTCTAGTTTTATACTTGTTCTAGGTAAAGCGAACGTCAAGCGTGCGTAGAGTTGTATCGGTGGTCGATAAAACTTGAGGGAATATTTGTTCTACCTTTAGCTCCTCGATGGGTTCGATACTCTGATGTCTACTATGCAACCTTCTTCTTGTAGACATTGTTGGGCCTCCAAGTGCAGAGGTTTGTAGGACAATAGCAAATTTCCCTCAAGTGGATGATCTAAGGTTTATCAATATGTGGGAGGTGTAGGATGAAGATGGTCTCTCTCAAACAACCCTGCAACCAAATAACAAAGAGTCTCTTGTGTCCCCAACACACCCAATACAATGGTAAATTGTATAGGTGCACTAGTTCGGCGAAGAGATGGTGATACAAGTGCAATATGGATGGTAGATATAGGTTTTTGTAATATGAAAATATAAAAACAACAAGGTAACTAATGATAAAAGTGAGCGTAAACAGTATTGCAATGCTTTGAAACAAGGCCTAGGGTTCATACTTTCACTAGTGCAAGTTCTCTCAACAATAATAACATAACTGGATCATATAACTATCCCACAACATGCAACAAAGAGTCACTCCAAAGTCACTAATAGCGGAGAACAAACGAAGAGATTATTGTAGGGTACGAAACCACCTCAAAGTTATTCTTTCTGATCGATCTATTCAAGAGTCCGTAGTAAAATAACACGAAGCTATTCTTTCCGTTCGATCTATCCTTGAGTTCGTACTAGAATAACACCTTAAGACACACATCAACCAAAACTCTAATGTCACCTAGATACTCCATTGTCACCTCAAGTATCCGTGGGCATGATTATACGATATGCATCACACAATCTCAGATTCATCTATTCAACCAACACAAAGAACTTCAAAGAGTGCCCCAAAGTTTCTATCAGAGAGTCAAGACGAAAACGTGTGCCAAACCCTATGCATAGATTCCCAAGGTCACGGAACCCGCAAGTTGATCACCAAAACATACATCAAGTGAATCGATAGAATACCCCATTGTCACCACGGGTATCCCACGCAAGACATACATCAAGTGTCCTCAAATCCTTAAAGACTCAATCCGATAAGATAACTTCAAAGGGAAAACTCAATCCATTACAAGAAGGTAGAGGGGGAAACATCATAAGATCCAACAATAATAACAAAGCTCGCGATACATCAAGATCGTGCCATCTCAAGAACATGAGAGAGAGAGAGAGATCAAACACATAGCTACTGGTACATACCCTCAGCCTCGAGGGTGAACTACTCCCTCCTTGTCATGGAGAGCACCGGGATGATGAAGATGGCCACCGAGGAGGGATTCCTCCCCTCCGGCAGGGTGCCAGAACGGGTCTAGATTGGTTTTAAGTGGCTACAGAGGCTTGCGGCGGCGAAACTCCGGATCTAGGTTACTTTCGGGAAGTTTGGGTATATATAAGAGGTGTTGGAGTTGGGAACAAGTCAGGGGGGTCCCCGAGGCAGCCACGAGATGGGGGGCGCACCGAGGGGGGTAGGGCGCGCCCCCACCCTTGTGGTGGCCTCGGGACTCTTCTGGTCCATCTCCGGTACTCCGTGGGCTTCTTCTGGTCCAAAAACAACCTCCGTGGAGTTTTAGGTCAATTGGACTCCGTTTGGTATTCCTTTTCTGCGATACTCAAAACAAGGAAAAAAAACAGAAACTGGCACTATTCTCTGGGTTAATAGGTTAGTCCCAAAAATAATATGAAAGTGCATATTAAAGCCCATTAAACATCCAAAATAGATAATATAATAGCATGGAACAATAAAAAATTATAGATACGTTGGAGAAGTATCAAGCATCCCCATGCTTAATTCCTGCTCATCCTCGAGTAGGTAAATGATAAAAACAAAAAAATGATGTGGAATGCTACCTAACATAATTATCAATGTAATTTTCTTTATTGTGGCATGAATGTTCAGATCAGAAAGATTCAAGACAAAAGTTTATTATTGACATAAAAATAATAATACTTCAAGCATACTAACAAAGCAATTATGTCTTCTCGAAATAACATGGCCAAAGAAAGCCATCCCTACAAAATCATATAGTCTGGCTATGCTCTATCTTCATCACACAAAATATTTAAATCATGCACCACCCCGGTTTCAGCCAAGCAATTGTTTCATACTTTAGTCCTCTCAAACTTTTTCAACTTTCGCGCAATACATGAGTGTGAGCCATGGACATAGCACTATAGGTGGAATAGAGTTGTGGTTGTGGAGAAGACAAAAAGGAGGAAGGTAGTCTCACATCAACTAGGCGTATCAATGGGCTATGGAGATGCTCATCAATAGATATCAATGTGAGTGAGTAGGGATTGCCATGCAACGGATGCGCTAGAGCTATAAATGTATGAAAGCTCAACTAAAGAAACTAAGTGGGTGTGCATCCAACTCACTAGCTCACGAAGACCTAGGGCATTTTGAGGAAGCCCATCATTGGAATACACAAGCCAAGTTCTATAATGAAAAATTCCCACTAGTATATGAAAGTGAAAACATAGGAGACTCTCTATCATGAATATCATGGTGCTACTTTGAAGCACAAGTGTGGTAAAAGGATAGTAACATTGCCCCTTATCTCTTTTTCTCTCATATTTTTATTTTTATTTGGGCCTTTTCTCTTTTTTGGCCTCTTTTTTTTCTTTTTTTCTTTTTTTTTCTTTCGTCTGGAGTCTCATCCCGACTTGTGGGGGAATCATAGTCTCCATCATCCTTTCCTCACTGGGACAATGCTCTAATAATTGTAAGTGCTTCTAGTGCCCCTTAGTGATTTTCGTGTATTGAAGACTTATAGGTTAAGGGACTAATGTGTTTATGAGTGTACACAGGCCTATAAGTCTATGAGGAGTTTGATATTTACAGAGAAAGTCGACCCCTAAAAATGAAGTTCTTCGACTGAAGACTTTCTGAAGACTTTGAAAGTGAAGAAATTGGTGTGACCTTGAAGACTTGGTACTCATTTGAGGAAAAATAAAGCGTGAAGACTTTTGTTTTCGTAGTTGCATTTTCTCTTTCTTGAGTCATAGGAAACACCATACTGTTAAAGGGGGTCGAGGAAATACTAAGGAAAAATGTCCATGTGATGCTCAACTCAAAATCCTACACCTAACAATCCCTTCGAGTGAAGCCATTGGAAATCTCATACAGTTCAGTCATATTCTTCAGTGACAGAGATGAAGTTCTTCTGGTCTCTGAGGAATTTGTTCTGACTGAGGAGTTAGGAATTCGCCAATGTGGATTGCCTACACAGTGAGGAACATGATAGCCCTAAGGAATTTGATACTCAAATTTCCGACCGTTGTTGTGCTACGCGCCAGCTGTCCCAAAATATCTACCTACCTAACGGTCATATTATTAAAGGGAATTTATGTCTTATCATGTCGGGCTGCTCCCTAGGCTATAAATAGCCGCCCCTACAACCACAGCTGGTTGGCTGCTCCGAGAGAAACGGACACTTGTCATAAGAGCAACCCATCCTCCTAGGACTTTGAGTGAAAATCATCAAGTGAGGGAAAACCCAAAACCAAACCCAAACACCTACAAACCCAAAAGTGATTGAGCATCACTGAAGAGATTGATCATGAGTGGATCCGACGCTTGTTACCTTTGAAGACTATGCTTCTTCCAGACAGTTAGGCGTCATGGTCTAGAGCATCCAAGAGGAATTGTGGATTGCCGAGTGACCGAATTTGTGAAGGTTCGGAAGTCACCTGTGAAGACTTACCATGAGTGATTGGGCGAGGTCTGTGTGACCTTAGCTCAAGGAGAATACGGTGATGACTTGGTGTCCTGAACTATGTGTCCGGGACTGTGTGTCCTCAGGTTTAAATACCTAGCCTCTCTAACCAGATGTACAACTGAGACAGCAGTTGGAACTGGTCTACCAAATCATTGTCTTCACCAAGCTTACTGGTTATATTTCCTCAACTCTTACATTTCCTCATATCTGTGTTTTGTGCTTGTTCATATCTGTTTGAAGAGTTTGACTGAAGACTTTCTCAATTTCCTCAGTTCAATTTCTTCAGTCTATTTGTCTTCATTCTGTGTTATCGTGTGTTTACGCTTTCTGTACTCTGTGCTTGTCTTCATTTCACCATGATGACCATGCTTGTGTTCTGTTATGTTTACTTCTAAGTACTTATTCCGCTGCAAGTAGTTTTTCGCTAAGAAATTTCCCCAGTCGCAAATTCCTCAGTGAAGAATTCATAAAAATCGCCTATTCACCCCCCCCCCTCTAGTCAATATAACGCACTTTCAATTGGTATCAGAGCGAGGTACTCCCTTGTTCTATGTGATTTTGGTTTAACCGCCTGGAGTTTTAGTTATGTCGACCGTAGGTATGATCAAGGTCTCTGCTAGGTTTCCTACCTTCGATGCGACAGACTACCCCTACTGGAAGAATAAGATGCGAATGCATCTTGAGGCAATTGATAATGATCTCTGGTATGTTGTGGAAAATGGTGTTCCCTCAGTCTCACCTTCTCTGAATGCTGCTGATGTGAAGAGATTCAAGCAACTCAATTCTCAAGCGAAGAATATCATTTGTGGCCATCTAAGCAAAGGACGGTATGGAAGAGTGAGTGCTTTGGAAACTGCTAAGCTTATCTGGGATAGGCTGTCCAAAGTCAATGAAGGAGTCTCAACACAGCGTGACTCTCGAGTTGATGTTCTTCGCAATCTCTTCAACCGCTTCAAAAGACTTGACAATGAAAATGTTCATCAAACCTTTGATCGCCTCACTGACATCTCAAATGAGCTTCAAGCACTTGGTGCCACTGACATCACCGACCATGAGGTGGTGAAGAAATTGCTGAGATCGCATGATTCCTCATTTGATACTCTGGCTTTTATGATACAAGAACGTGGTGATTACAAGTCACTTGATCCCGCTGGTATCCACGAGAGGCTAAATACTCATGAGTTCTAGCTTGCTGAGAAGAGAGATCTCTATGGTTCGAGCTATGGCAGATCACGTGCCCTAAAGGCCAAGGTCGTCTCTGAATCTAAAGGTGAAGATTTTGGTAGTAGCCTTGGTGATCCTGAAGAACTAAGCCAGGAGCTAGCACTGCTCGTGAAGAAATTCCAAAGGTTCTCAAGACGTGGTCGCTTTGGAAAATTCTCAAGGAGAAATGATTCCTCATCAAGTGACTACAATAAGAGTCTATGCCACAAATGCAAGAAGCCTGGTCACTACATTCAAGATTGTCCTCAGTGGGAAAAGGAATCTAAGAAGAAGAAATACAAGGATTACAGTTCTGATGGCACGAAGAAGAAGAAGAAATCGTCAAAATCTTCACCATCAAAATCCTCGAAGTCTTCATCTCACAAGAAGAGCAGCTCCAAAAAGGCCCGTGCATTCATTGGCAAGGAAATGGACTCTGAGGCTGAATCTGAGGATCATGAGGAAGAGGAGGAATCAGAGGAGTCCAAGTCTAGTGTGGCGAGTCTAGCTCTCGCTACTGCATTCGTCAGCAAGTCTATCTTCAACCCTGAAGAAAATGGCTTCACCAACAAGGCTGATGAAGGCAATGATGACTATGCTCCCACCTATTGCTTCATGGCAAAGGGTGCCAAGGTACTCAAATATACCTCCTCTGAATCAAGTGAGAATGAATCTGATGAAAACCTCAAGCCCAGCTATTCTAAACTTGCTAAGATTGTTGTGCAACAACAAAAGGCTTTTGAAAAGGTTCAAAACATGCTAGATAAAAGTGATGATATGTTGGGTGAAGAAATGGATCGCACTAAAATCTTGATTGAAAATCTTCAGAGACTTCAGTCTAGGTTTGACAATCTTCAAGGTCATCATAACACTCTCTTGTCTGATCATGAGAAGCTTTCTTATGAATTTCTTCAAAGAAAGCAAGATCTTGAAAAGCTAAGAGTGAGTGATGAAGATCTTCAGAAGGAGCGTGATTCATTAGTTGCTCAACAAATTAGCGCTTCTCAGGAGGAATTCATCCCCCATGCCATAAATGCATTGAACGTGAATCTGCTAATTCTTCACCTGAATGTTCAAATGCTTCTAATGCTACAAATTCTTCAATTGTCTCTACTATCACTAATTCATCATCCGAGGACATTGCTAGTATCACTGATGATGCAGGGTTGAAGGAATTGTACATGACAGGCATGTACAAAAGCCTCAAAGGGCATCAGACCCTTTGTGATGTGCTTAAAAAGTAGATCCTCAACAGGAACCCTAGGAGAGAGGGTATTGCCTTTGAGAGGAAACTTAATGCTGATGGTACATATTGGAAGCCTGAGCAGTACCCCAAAACCTCATGGGTTGCTGCAAAGGGACCTCCAGTTGACCCATCCAATTTATCTGGTTTTACATATGAAACTTCACTTTCTTCTGATGAGTCATTTGACTCCAACTATAAACTGTTCAAAAATTAGAATGGTGAAGTATTTGCTAGATATGTTGGAACTAAATGTGGGAATGGTCCCCCTATGAAGAAAATCTGGGTCCCTAAGAGGCACCTTGAAAATCTTCAAGTGAATGTCCTCATGACACCTCGTGTGAGGAATAGGAACCCCAGATCCAATTCTTCATATGGACCAAAATCTTCAGATGGATTCAAATCCTCATACGGACAAAATTCCTCATATGGACCAAATTCCTCAAGTGAATCAAAGTCCTCATATGAATATCATCGTCCTAACAAGTCTGTTTCGCAGGGAAGAGCTAAGGGCTATGAATATGAGCATTATTCTTCTAACCATTATGTTCATAACTCCTCGAAGAATTTCTCTGCTTATGCATATGCTTATCCTAACTCCTCTTATGCGAAGCAAAATGGGCTGGCATCTATGCCACCTTTCTCGTATGGAGCTCGCAGAGTGATGAACTCTTTGCCACCCCTTCAAATGTGGGTGGTGAAGAAAAAGAACTAATCTCTTCTGCAGGGTCAGGTCCCCAGACGTGCTCAAACGTCTGAAGAATTTGCTGGAGACCAGGAAAGTGCCTGAAAAGACGCAGGCTAATCATGAAGAAATGACCTCTCATTTCTCACATCCTCATACTGCTTTATCTGTTGCATTGCTTGATGAAATTGATCTGATGAATTGATGTCATATTCTTCACTGGGAAGTATATGAGTTTGTAAGCTGCACTAATTCATCTGCAGGATGATCAACCCAAATCCACTGAGTGGGTCCTTGATAGTGGATGTACAAATCACATGACTGGTGACAAGAATCTATTGATGGATGCACCCTTATCTCCATATCATCTGAAGCATATCATCTTCACTGACAAAGGCAAAAGTCAGGTATTGGGTCTAGGTAAGGTTGCGATCTCAAAGGACCGACACATGGATAAAGTCATGCTTGTCGAGTCCTTAGGATACAACCTCATGTCTGTCTCAATGCTTTGCGATCTTGATATGGTTGTAGTCTTCGACAAGTATCGTTGTGTTGTGATCATGGAATCTGACAATTCCAAAGTCTTCGAAGGCTTTAGGAGAGGAGACTTGTATATTGTTGATTTCTCTACAGGACCTCAACCAGCTATGTGTCTACTTGCAAAAGCTTCAGAAGGCTGGCTATGGCATCAATGACTTGGTCATGCAGGCATAAGGAATTTGCACATGCTTGCGAAGAAGAAGCACGTCATTGGCATTGAGAATGTCAAATTCCTCAAGGATCACTTATGTGGAGCCTTTGAAGCTGGAAAGATGACCAAGGCCAGGCATCCAGCGAAGACTATCATGACTACTACTCGACCATTTGAATTGCTTCACATGGATCTCTTCGGTCCTAACCATTATTTTGTAGTTTCAAATGATGCATCTGAATATGGCTTTGTTATTGTTGATGATTACTCTCGATACACATGGGTACACATTGTTACTTACAAACATGAAGTGCAGGAAGTCTTCAAATGATTTTCCTCAAGGGCTTCAACCAACTTTGGTGTGGAGATCAAGCACATCAGAAGTGACAATGGAACTGAGTTCAAGAATTCTGGTCTTGATGACTATCTTGATGAACTTGGTATTACTCATGAGTTATCTGCTACTTATACTCCTCAGCAGAATGGCGTCGTGGAACGCATGAACAGGACTCTTGCTGAGATGGCTCACACTATGCTTGTTGAATACAAAACGCCTCATCGTTTCTGGATTGATGCAATTGATGTTGCGTGCCACATCATCAACAGAGTATATCTTCACAAATTCTTCAAGAAGACTGCCTATGAACTCCTCACTGACAAGAAACCCAATGTGAGTTATTTCAAAGTCTTCGGTGCTAAATGTTGGATTAGAGATCCTCATAACAACTCAAAATTTGCACCGAAAGCACATGAAGGGTTTATGCTTGGTTACGGATAGGACTCGCACACCTACAGAGTCTTCAACAACGTTGTTCACATGGTTGTTGAAACTGTAGATGTGCGGTTCGATGAAACTAATGGCTCGCAAAGAGAGCACCTACCTTCTGTGATAGATAAACTAGCACCTAAGGAAACTATCAAGTTCAAGGCTACTGAGGATGTCATTCCGACCGAAGAATCTGCTGAAGAATTCGTTCCAGAACGTGAAGAACGTCGAGCTAATGCACCCGAAGAAAATGTTGAAGAAAATGTTGCTGAAGAAAATGCTGATCAAATTCCTCGACGACAACCAGCTCATCCTCGCGTTGCAAAAGAAGTGCAGATTGAGAAAATCATCGATAACATTGAAGCACCAGGTCCTCTCTCACGCTCAAAAGCTTCACATCTATCTAACTTTTGTGGGCACTTTGCTTTTGTCTCTATCACAGAGCCCACTAAGGTAGATGAAGCATTTATGGAGCCTGAGTGGATTCAAGCTATGCAAGAAGAATTACATCAATTCGAGCTCAACAACGTCTGGGAACTGGTCAAACGTCCAGATCCTCGCAAGCACAATATCATTGGCACAAAGTGGATCTACCGCAACAAGCAAGATGATAATGGCCTTGTGGTAAGGAATAAGGCACGGCTTGTAGCTCAAGGCTACACACAGGTTGAAGGAATTGATTTCGTTAAAACTTTTGCACATGTTGCTAGACTTGAGGCTATTCGCATATTACTTGCTTATGCTAACCATCATGATATCACTCTATATCAAATGGACGTGAAAAGTGCATTCCTCAATGGTAAGCTTGAGGAAGAAGTATATGTTGCTCAACCCACAGGTTTTGAAGATCCAAAGAATCCTGACAAAGTCTTCAGACTCAATAAGGCCCTCTATGGCCTCAAGCAGGCCCCTAGGGCGTGGTATGATACTTCGAAGGAATTCCTCATGAAGAAAGACTTCAAACCCGGTTCACTTGATCCTACTCTTTTCACTAAATCTTATGATGGTGAATTATTTGTGTGCCAAACATATGTTGATGATATTATCTTTGGCTGTACTGACCAACATTATAGTGATGAATTTGCCTATATGATGAGTGAAGAATATCAAATGTCTATGATGAGAGAGTTGAAATTCTTCTTAGGTCTTCAAATTCGTCAACAACGCAATGACATATTCATATCTCAGGAGAAGTACCTCAAGGATGTACTGAGGAAATTCGGCATGCAAGATTGCGAAGGCGTCAAAATTCCTATGCCCACAAATGGCCATCTGTGCACTGATGAAAATGGTATCGACTTTGATCATAAGGTATACCGCTCCATGATTGGTTCTTTCTTGTACTTATGTGCATCTAGGCCAGATATAATGCTTAGTGTTTGCATGTGTGCCCGATTTCAAGCTACACCGAAGGAATCACACCATAAGGCCGTGAAACATATTCTTCGATATCTAGCTCACACACCAACACTTAGATTATGGTACCCCAAGGGCTCGGCTTTTGATCTCATTGGATATTCAGACTCTGACTATGCTGGTGATCGTGTGGACCGCAAGTAAACATCTGGTACATGTCACTTCCTCGAAAGATCTTTGGTCTGTTGGTCTTCGAAGAAACAGAACTGCGTATCACTGTCTACTTCTGAAGCTGAGTATATTGTTGCTGGTACTTGATGTGCTCAATTGATGTGGATGAAGCAAACTCTCAAGGACTATGGCGTCAACGTGAAGAATGTGCCTCTCTTCTATGACAATGAGAGTGCCATCAAGATTGCTCACAACCCAGTTCAGCACTCGAAGACAAAGCGCATTCATATTCGTCATCATTTTCTTCATGATCATGTGTTGAAGGGCGACATCTCTATTGAACATGTGAAGACTGAAGAACAGCTAGCCGATATCTTCACAAAGCCCTTGGATGAGAAGAGATTTAGCAAGTTGCGGTGTGAGCTAGATATCTTAGAATCTTCGAATGTTCTTTGAATAGGACACTCATCCTAACACTTGTGCAAAATTGATGACTTAGATGTGCAACACATGAAGAAATGTTCTTCTTCAATCAATGAAGAATAACACTCTAAGTGTGAAGAAATTAACGAAGAATTTGATTCTCAGAACCCTACGACATTTGTACGCGGTGTATGAAATCATCATTCTTATACGGTGGGTCACGCCACCACCAAAGTTGAAAATCTTCAATTTTTTGTTTTGAAATTCCTCAGTTGTTCATGTTCTTCAACTTTGCATTGTCTTCACCTTTTCTGTCATTTTTCTTCATTTATATATATATAGAGAGAGAGAGAGAGAGAGAGTTTATGTCCTCTACAGCATTCACTTATAGCTAATTCTTCAAGCTGTTTTTTCTGCTAAGTGAATGCGATCGGACCCCCTCTATGCTAAACTCAACCCATTCTATTCACAAATTCTTCATGTGCATTCTATTTGAAACTCGTTCAAAATCTTCACTGTGTCCTTGTCAGCTGAAGAATTTCCGTACGGTATGTTAAAACTTATCTTATCCAAAATTTTGGTTTTGCCGCTCAAATCGTTCTGCATCCCATGATAATACAGATCTATTCACCCATGATCTCACACGATCTCCACTTCTCAGTACATGGGTGACACATGTCAAGCGAATGAGAAGGGTAAGGGGCACATTCGTCCAAATTCTTCGGGCGGACAGTTATTCATCTCCGCTATAAATAGCCCTTCCCCCTCCTCATTTCACTTTTACTCCGCTCGATCTCTCTCCCGCTCGAGCTTCTCAAACCCTAGCGCCACCGCTACTTCATCGTCGCCGGTGAGGAAGAGCTTCACTGTCTCAACCTCGTCACCGTCGTACTCGCGCCGGCCGTGGATTTCTTCACTCCGCCGCCGCCGCCGTAGCTGTCTTCCTCAGCCAAGTTAGGGCGTGGAAGATCTGCACTGACGAACTTCACTTCTCCACTTCCTAGTTCGTCGTGTTCTTCATCCAGGGTAATGAAAAGTTACTTTTACTGCCCTCTTTGATTCAAATGTTTTCTACAAAATCCTCAAAGGTGTTTTTCTTAAAATCTTCACACACGAAACACCTCACATGTCATCTGTTCTTGATTCACTTCTCTAAGTTGTGTTTTTCTTCAAGATTCCTCAATTGTGTGGATTTTCGATCTATACAACTCTAGAACCTAAGACAAAGAACGATTAGTGAAGTTCTTCGAGACTTATCTGGTCAAATTCCTCAAACTTGTTCTTTTTACAAAACCTTTTGAGAATGCATATGACCTCTCCAAATTCCTCGCAACTATACTCTGTTCACAGGTACTCATGTCCGCTGCTGAATCACTAGGTTCTCATGAACTTAACTCATTTGCAGCGTTCCTCGAAGAAAATTTGCATACTTCTTCAGAGAATTCCGTTGTTCAAATTCCTCATCTGAAGAAAATGGCTGATGGAAAGAAGCCACAAAAGGGAGGAAAGAGGCCTGAGGTCAACACTGCTTTTGAAATCCCTGATGACATATATGCTGATTACTGCACTCCTGATGAGGCAAAATTTTGTAAAGAGGACAAAAACTAGCGCAAGGTGCGCATACAAAGAATAGAGAGGAGACAGGCAAGAGAGTGGAGGGAGTACAGGTATGTAACTCCCAAGTACATGAAGAAATTCGCACTCAATCCTCCATGCCCAAAACCTCCATTGGCACATGGCCAAGTTGCAGATCCCACTAGCCACAAGCGCGGTGAGGATTATCCCGATGAATGGGCCAAGCGCGAGGCCAAGTTGGCCAAACAAGCAAAAGAAGCAGTGAGGAAATTCAACGAAGACTCTACTGCTGCTGCTGCCACTGCTGAGGCCTCTGCTAGCAAGCAGAAGAAGGCCATGGCAAAGAAGCCTACGCATAAGCCAAGTGCTTCATCTTTAATGCCCTCAAGGCCAAGTTCCTCAGCAATGCCCTCACGGCCAGATTCCTCAAAGCCCTCACGGCCAATTCCTCAAACTGCTCCTGCTCCTCCAAAGTCCTCAGCTCCTCCGCCAAAGTCTTCAGCTGCTCCGACGAAATCCTCTGCACCAGTGCATCTCACCACATGCCAAAGGACTGCGGGCATATCTATTGCCTCAGGAGCCTCTGCAAGTTCCTCAGCTGCTCCAAGTTCCTCAGCTGGCCCCTTATTGCTGAAGAAAAAGGCCACTGCTAGACGAGGTTCTCGCCCAAGTCCTCACAATAAGCAAGTCGCTTTCCAAGTGTCGTCTGATGATGACGAAGCTAATGATGAAGAACTTGTCGAAATCATCAGAGACAGGCAACACAGGGCCGCTAGAGCCAAAGGAAGCACTGTGCCACTGCTTTTAGATCCAAAAGTGATCCTCGACTTCATTGATCTCTGGCACAAGGATCCCAACACTCCTATGCCTGACTTCAATCTGACTCCTGGCCAAAGTCACATGCTGACCGCCTTCATAGGCGAAGAAAAGTGGAAATTTGAGAAGGCCAGGCAGACGAAGAAAGCGCAGTACAAGAACGAGCGCTATCTGAAGAAGAACGTTGTCAATATGACAACTGATGAACTTGTGAAGCTTTAGGACGAAATCAAAACCCTCAATGATAAAATTTGACGCATACTGTGCAGACTGGATGGGCACCAAAGTCAGATTTGTAAATTTGACAAAAGGATTTTCTTCAAATGTTGCACGTCCAACGCACATTGAAATTCCTCAGGCTGAAGCATTTGTTCAGTCTATAGATGAACATGCCAGCACCGCTGAAGAACATCAGCCTGCTGAAGAAAATGAAAATACCAGGGCTGATGACTGCATTCCAGCCGCTGAAGAAATTTCCAAGGCAACCTCTAGTGTTGCACGTGAAGAAAATGTCAGGCCAGCTGAAGCTTCAAAGGTTGTGCCTAAAGAAAATGAAGAAGCCAGGGCAACTGCAACAGTTGTGCTTGAAGAAATTCAACCACTTTCCTCTGCTCCTCCTGCGCCTACTCCAACTCCAATCCTTCCATCTGCATTAGATGTGAAGAAGACCGAGGCTGCAAAGCGTGTAGCTGTGAAGAAAAGGAAGGCATCAACTTCATCAGATTCTTCAGCCCCGAAGAAGATGAAGCCATTGACTAGCTCAGTTGACAACCCAATTGATGTTGTTCCTATCTCAACCATGCCATCAAAGGACCTTGTTCCTTTTGATGAAGACTATGTTATTCCAAGCGAATCTGATGAAGACATTCCCTCTGCTGCTTCCTCAGAGCAGACAGATGAAGAATTTGAAGTGGATGCAATCCCTTCAACACCAATTATCTCCTCGCATATGCCACAATTCACTACTGAATAGGCCGGCGTTGAGGAATTGGATGAACAAGAATCTGACGTGGACATTGGGAGTGCTACTCCATTGATGAATGATGATTTTTGGGATAGTCAGCATCCCAACTCCCCTCTGTTCACGCCATTGCAACAAATCCCTCAATCCCCAGCACGTGCTGTTCCATTGGGCTCTGAAGAAACTCATCCCACTCCATTTGTACATGAAGACATTCCAGCCCCTAGTGCTGAAGAAACTGATGCTGCTGAATCCATGAAGACACAGACTGCCACTAAAGAGGAACCAGAAATTCCTCGGCCTGAAGAAACTGAGATTGCGATTCCTGAGGTTGTGATGCAACTAACTGACACTCCTCAACCCAAGCCAAAGGATCCATTCTCATGGAAGCAAATGTTCAAGAAGGTTGATTTCTTCAACGAGCACATATTCTTCACTAATTACAACCCCTATGACTCTGCTCGCATTAGGAAGAGGCGTTTCTGGACTGCCAGCCAGGCAAACTTTTATTCCTCAGTGTTTTTCAACAAAGACAAAGTCTTCGATCATGAGCACATTCCTCACGTGGATATGGAATCTCTGACGTGCTTCGTGCCAGTCCTCAGTGTTCTTCACGATACTGGACTGTTAACTTTCTGCACTGACATCTGTGATTGGAATGAAGAACTCATTCTTCAATTCTTTGCAACGCTGCACATCACTGGAGACTCTAAAGATGTGAATTCATGGGTGCTGGACTGGATGACTGAAAATACTCACTACAAGGCACCAGCTACTGAATTACTTCATGCTTTGCCTCCCAGTCCTCCCTCTGAAGCTGCTTGTTGCATGTACGAAGAGACTGAGCTTACATATCACTATATGCAAGTGCTGATGAAGCCATCAAAGCCAGGTCAGGCCCCAAGAACCAAATTCCTCGTGAAGGAATTGCTATTTCTGCCTCGGGCTGTCTATCGCATTCTGACGAAGACATTGAGTCCTATCAAGGGCCACAACTCGAATGATGAAGAAGTCGTTGGCATCATGAAGAATCTGCGATTCAATATCATTCATGGCGTCCCCGTCAACTTCCATGATTTCTTCATGAGGACTCTGGCAAATGTTGCACTGTCTCCTTTCAACCTAAAGCCTTATGCTCCGTGGATTATGAGATTCATCAGAGCAAGTTCTTCAGTCAACTACAAAGCTGATACACTGAATCATTGCAGCTACTTTCCCCCCGATTGAAGTCCTCAGATGGACATATTCCTTAGCTGATGAAAGGGCAAGGCTTCTGCTGTTATTGATGAAGGCATTCGTCCATTGGATAGTCAATTTCGCAAAGCTGCATCCTACTCCACCAATGACGACTCCACCACCCATGACTCTGCCGCCAACGCACCCAAGAAAAATCCTCAAGGCACAGCTCCCAGGGTGATGACTGATCGTGAGCTTCTCCTCAGTCTTCACCAGAAGGTTGATCGCAATCACAAATGGGTAAAGCGTCAGTTTGGTTCAATTCTTCACAACATGAATTCTACCAACAATGTTGTGAAGAAAAACCATTACTACCTCCATGAAACCCTCAACCGTACCTGGGCTATTCTGTCTCACCTTTATGGAGAAGAAGATCTGAAGTAAATGGGTCTCAAGGATGACTTTGACTGGTCTGCTCCTCCACCGAAGAAATACAAGAAGGTCAAGGTTCCTCCCTTGGTGGCCAGCTCCTATTCTTCATTGCGCGATACCGACGAGTATGAAGACTTGGACGACACTACGATAGGCCCTACATCAACCATCGACCCCAACAACGCTGGCGCTCTTTCATCATCTTGAGATTCTTCAGGGGCATTAGTCCTCAGTTTCGATCCTTTTGGTCATTCGATGACAAAGGGGGAGAAATTTGAGTTAGCCTTCAAGCGGGTCTATTTATATGGGCGTTTTTTCCTAAGTTACAACTCTCGTTCTTCTGATGACTTTGCTGGATCGAGTTGTAAACTTAAACTCTATGGTGGCCTGATACTTCTGCTATGGTTTTTCGGCATGCTTATTCCTCATTAATGTTTATGCACGCATGTTGAATTACATTAGTCACCATATTTCATCATGCATTTCAAATTCTTCATATTATATGTCAAATGTGTGTATGAATTACAAGATATAGGGGGAGATCTCCATGATACTACTCTTCAAATGTGCATTGCTTCAAAAGCAAATTCCTCACTATGCACATCTTCAGGGGGGGTTCTTCCATATCTTGCAATCAAATTCCTCAATATCAGTATTTACACTTCATATGTTTATCCCCATTGAAAACTTAACCTATATTGTCATCAATCACCAAAAATGGGGAGATTGTAAGTGCATCTAGTGCCCCTTAGTGATTTTGGTGTATTGAAGACTTATAGGTTAAGGGACTAATGTGTTTATGAGTGTGCACAAGTCCATAAGTCTATGAGGAGTTTGATATTTACAGAGAAAGTCGACCCCTAAAAATGAAGTTCTTCGACTGAAGACTTTGGATTTCTCAAGACTTTGAAAGTGAAGAAATTGGTGTGACCTTGAAGACTTGGCACTCATTTGAGGAACATGAAGCGTGAAGACTTTTGTTTTCGTAGTTTCATTTTCTCTTTATTGAGTCGTAGGAAACACCGTACTGTTAAAGGGGGTCGAGGAAATACTAAGGAAACATTTCCATGTGATGCTCAACTCAAAATCCTACACCTACCAATCCCTTCGAGTGAAGCCATTGGAAATCTCATACAGTTCAGCCATATACTTCAGTGACAGAGACGAAGTTCTTCTGGTCTCTGAGGAATTTGTTCTAACTGAGGAGTTAGGAATTCGCCAATGCGGATTGCCTACACAGTGAGGAACATGATAGCCCTGAGGAATTTGATACTCAAATTTCCGACCGTTGATGTGCTACCCGCCAGTTGTCCCAAAATATCTACCTACCTAACGGTCATATTATTAAAGGGCATTTATGTCTAATCATGTCGGGCTGCTCCCTAGGCTATAAATAGCCGCCCCCTACAACCACTAGCTGGTTGGCTGCTCCGAGAGAAACTGACACTTGTCATAAGAGCAACCCATCCTCCGAGGACTTTGAGTGAAAATCATCAAGTGAGGAAAAACCCAAAACCAAACCCAAACACCTACAAACCCAAAAGTGATTGAGCATCACTGAAGAGATTGATCCTGAGTGGATCCGACGCTTGTTATCTTTGAAGACTGTGCTTCTTCCAGACGGTTAGGCGTCATGGTCTACAGCATCCAAGAGGAATTGTGGATTGTCGAGTGACCGAGTTTGTGAAGGTTCGGAAGTCACCTGTGAAGACTTACCACGAGTGATTGGGCGAGGTCTGTGTGACCTTAGCTCAAGGAGAATACGGTGAGGACTTGTTGTCCTGGACTGTGTGTCCGGGACTAGGTGTCTGGGACTGTGTGTCCTCGGGTTTAAATACCTAGCCGCTCTAACCAGATGTACAACTGAGACATCAGTTGGAACTGTTCTACCAAATCATTGTCTTCACCAAGCTTACTGGTTCTATTTCCTCAACTCTTACATTTCCTCATATCTATGTTGTGTGCTTGTTCATATCTGTTTGAAGACTTTGACTGAAGAATTTCTCAATTTCCTCAGTTCAATTTCTTCAGTCTGTTTGTCTTCATTCTATGTTATCATGTGTTTACGCTTTCTGTATTCTGTGCTTGTCTTCATTTCATCATGATGACCATGCTTGTGTTCTGTTATGTTTACTTCTGAGTACTTATTCCGCTGCAAGTAGTTCTTAGCTAAGGAACTTCCTCAGTCGCAAATTCCTCAATGAAGAATTCATAAAAATCGCCTATTCACCCCCCCTCTAGTCGATATAATGTACTTTCAATAATGAAGATCATCACACTTTTATTTACTTACAACTCAAGAATTACAACTCGATACTTAGAACAAAATATGACTCTATGTGAATGCCTCTGGCAGTGTACCGAGATGTGCAATGAATCAAGAGTGACATGTATGAAAGAATTATGAAAGGTGGCTTTGCCACAAATACGATGTCAACTACATGATCATGCAAGGCAATATGACAATGATGAAGCGTGTCATAATAAACGGAACGGTGGAAAGTTGCATGGCAATATATCTCGTAATGGCTATGGAAATGCCATAATACGTAGGTATGGTGGCTATTTTGAGGAAGGTATATGGTGGGTGTACGGTACCGGCGAAAGTTGCGCGCCACTAGAGAGGCTAGCAATAGTGGAAGGGTGAGAGTGCGTATAATCTATGGACTCAACATTAGTCGTAAAGAAATCATATACTTATTGCAAAAATCTACAAGTCATCAAATCAAAGTACTATACGCATGCTCCTAGGGGAAGGGTTGGTAGGAGTTAACCATCGCGCGATCCCGACCTCCACTCATAAGGAAGACAATCAATAAATAAATTGTGCTCCAACTTCATCACATAACGGTTCACCATACGTGCATGCTATGGGAATCACAAACCTCAACACAAGTATTTCCCAAATTCACAATTACTCCACTAGCATAGCTCTAATATCACCATCTTCATATCTTAAAACAATCATAAGGAATCAAACTTCTCATAGTATTCAATGCACTTTATACGAAAGTTTTTATTATATCCTTCTTGGATGCCCATCCTATTAGGACTAAATTCATAACCAAAGCAAATTACCATGTAGTTTAAAACTCTCAAAATAATATAAGTGAAGCACTGAGAGTTCATCAATTTCTTCAAAAATAAATCCACCATCGTGCTCTAAAAAGATATAAGTGAAGCACTAGAGCAAACGACAAACTACTCCAAAAGATATAAGTGAAGATCAATGAGTAGTTGAATAATTATGTAACTATGTGAAGACTCTCTAATATTTAAGAACTTCAGATCTTGGGATATTATTCAAACAGCAAGTAAAACAACATAATACAAAATGACGCTTCAAGCAAAACACATATCATGGGGTGAATAAAAATATAGCCTCAAGTAAAGTTACCGATGAACGAAGATGAAAGAGGGGATGCCTTCCTGGGCATCCCCAAGCTTATGCTCTTGGTTGTCCTTGAATATTACCTTGGGGTGCCTTGGGCATACCCAAGCTTAGGCTCTTTCCACTCCTTATTCCATAGTCCATCGAATCTTTACCCAAAACTTGAAAACTTCACAACACAAAACTCAACAGAAAACTCGTAAGCTCCGTTAGTATAAGAAAACAAACCACCACTTTAAGATACTGTATTGAACTCATTATTTATTTATATTGGTGTTAAAACTACTGTATTCCAACTTCTCTATGGTTCATACCACCCGATATTACTCATAGATTCATCGAAATAAGCAAACAACACACGAAAAACAGAATCTGTCAAAAACAGAACAATCTCTAGCAATCTGTAACTTTTGAATACTTATTTAACTCTAAAATTCTTAAATAAATTTATGGACGTGAGGAATTTGTCTATTAATCATCTGCAAAAAGAATCAACCTAAAAGCACTCTCTAGTAAAAAAATGGTAGCTAATCTCGTGAGCGAAAAAGTTTCTGTTTTTTACAGCAAGATCGCAAAGACTTCACCCAAGTCTTCCCAAAGGTTCTACTTGGCACTTTATTGAAACAAAAGCTATAAAACATGGTTACTACAGTATCTTAATCATGTGAACACATTAAAACAAAAGGGGTAAATATTGGGTTATCTCCCAACAAGCGCTTTTCTTTAATGCATTTTAGCGAGGCATGATGATTTCAATGATGCTCGCATAAAAGATAAGAAATGAAACAAAAAGAGAGCATCATGAAGAATATAACTAGCACATTTAAGTCTGACCCACTTCCTATTCATAGGGATTTTGTGAGCAAACAACTTATGGGAACGATAATTAACTAGCATAGGAAGGCAAAGCAAGCATAGCTTCAAAACTTTCAATATATAGAGAGGAAACTTGATATTATTGCAATTCCTACAAGCATATGTTCCTACCTCATAATAATTTTCAGTAGCATCATGAATGAATTCAACAATATAACTATCACATAAAGCACTATTTTCATGATGCACAAGCATATAATTTTTATTACTCTCCACATAAGCGAATTTCTTCTCATGAATAGTAGTGGGAGCAAACTCAACAAAATAATTATCATGTGAAGCATAATCCAATTGAAAACTAAAATCATGATGACAAGTTTCATGGATATCATTATTCTTAAATAGGAGGCATGCTTACATCAAAATAAGTTTGCTCATCAAAACTTGGGGGACTAAAAATATCATCTTCATCAAACATAGCATCCCCAAGCTTGTGGCTTTGCATATCATTAGCATCATGGATATTCAAAGGATTCACACTAAGAACATTGTAATCATGCTCATCATTCAAGTATTTAGTGCCAAACATTCTAATGCATTCTTCTTCTAACACTTTGGCACAATTTCCCTTTCCTATTCATTTTCACGAAAGATATTAAAAAGATGAAGCATATGAGGTAACCTCAATTCATTTTTTTTGTAGTTTTCTTTTATAAACTAAACTAGTGATAAACCAAGAAACTAAAAGATTCGATTGCAAGATCTAAAGATATACCTTCAAGCACTCACCTCCCCGGCAACGGTGCCAGAAATTGCTTGATGTCTACTATGCAACCTTCTTCTTGTAGACGTTGTTGGGCCTCCAAGTGCAGAGGTTTGTAGGACAATAGCAAATTCCCCTCAAGTGGATGACCTAAGGTTTATCAATCCATGGGAGGCGTAGGATGAAGATGGTCTCTGTCAAACAACCCTACAACCAAATAACAAAGAGTCTCTTGTGTCCCCAACACACCCAATACAATCGTAAATTGCATAGGTGCACTAGTTTGTCGAATAGATGGTGATACAAGTGCAATATGGAGGGTAGATATAGGTTTTTGTAATATGAAAATATAAAAACAGCAAGGTAACAAATGATAAAAGTGAGCATAAACGGTATTGCAATGCTTTGGAACAAGGCCTAGGGTTCATACTTTCACTAGTGCAAGTTCTCTTAGTGATAATAACATAATTGGATCATATAACTATCCCCCAACATGCAACAAAAAGTCACTCCAAAGTCACTAATAGCAGAGAACAAACGAAGAGATTATTGTAGGGTACGAAACAACCTCAAAGTTATTCTTTCTGATCAATCTATTCAAGAGTCCGTAGTAAAATAACACGAAGCTATTCTTTTCGTTCGATCTATCCTAGAGTTCGTACTAGAATAACACCATAAGACACACATCAACCAAAACTCTAATGTCACCTAGATACTCCATTGTCACCTCAAGTATCCGTGGGCATGATTATATGATATGCATCACACAATCTCAGATTCATCTATTCAACCAACACAAAGAACTTCAAAGAGTGCCCCAAAGTTTCTATCGGAGAGTCAAGACAAAAACGTGTGCCAAACCCTATGCATAGATTCCCAAGGTCACGGAACCCGCAAGTTGATCACCAAAACATACATCAAGTGAATCGATAGAATACCCCATTGTCACCACGGGTATCCCACGCAAGACATACATCAAGTGTTCTCAAATCCTTAAAGACTCAATCCGATAAGATAACTTCAAAGGGAAAACTCAATCCATTACAAGAAGTTAGAGGGGGATAAACATCATGAGATCCAACAATAATAACAAAGCTTGCGATACATCAAGATCGTGACATCTCAAGAACACGAGAGAGAGAGAGAGAGAGAGAGAGAGAGAGAGAGAGAGAGAGATCAAACACATAGCTACTGGTACATACCCTCAGCCCCGAGGGTGAACTAATCCTTCCTCGTCATGGAGAGCGCCAGGATGATGAAGATGGCCACCGGGGAGGGATTCCCCACCCCCTCCGGCAGGGTGCTGGAATGGGTCTAGATTGGTTTTCGTGGCTACAGAGGCTTGCGGCGGCGGAACTCCCGATCTAGGTTATTTTCTGGAAGTTTGGGTATATATAAGAGGTGTTAGAGTCGGGAACAAGTCAGGGGGTCCCCGAGGCGGCCACGAGATAGGGGGGTGCGCCCAGGGGGGTAGGGCGCGCCCCCACCCTCGTGGTGTCCTTGGGACTCTTCTGGTCAATCTCCGGTACTCCGTGGGCTTCTTCTGATCCAAAAACAACCTCCATAGAGTTTCAGGTCAATTGGACTCTATTTGGTATTCCTTTTCTGTGATACTCAAAAACAAGGAAAAACAGAAACTGGCACTGGGCTCTGTGTTAATAGGTTAGTCCCAAAAATAATTTCAAAGTGCATATTAAAGCCCATTAAACATCCAAAACAGATAATATAATAGCATGGAACAATCAAAAATTATAGATACATTGGAGACGTATCACACTCTTACTTATCGAAAGAGGCTACAATTGATCCCCTATATTTGTGGGTTATCAACAATATTCTCAGAAATCTCAAGTGGAGCAGCCAACAGACAACGTTGGAGGTGGCTATTTATAGTTGTGGTCTTCCCTGAAGGGAAATGACAAAATTTGACATGTGGAGCAGCCAATACCCGAACGACTCAAGTCCAACGGTCGGATTTTGAGCACAAGGGTAACAATACTTGCAGAGCAAGTAAAGCTAACTCCTCGGTACAAAAGATATCTCCTACAGCACGAAGAACAACGTCTACTACTGTCAGGTAATCATTCGAAGCATAAAGAGTTTTCTCTCGTATTGTTCATAGGTTTTGGGCTAAGCATCATAGCGGATCTAAGCATCGAGAACCTATACCCTCTTAATAGTACAGAGGTTCTATTACTCAAATAAATGAAAGAAGAACAACGAAATGAATACTACATCTTCACTTTATCTTCAACTTCCATTCGCTGTAGTCAAATCCTTCGGACGACAATACCGAACCAAAAGCTCCACTTTAGTAGTAAACTTTCGAGGGGTTAATTCCTTCACATCAATCTTCTCATCGTCATGACTTCAATAGATATAGCTCCTTCTTCTCTTCAATGCAAATATTCTTCGATGAAGCTCCTCAAACTTGACACCCGAGACAACATTCTCATCGGTTCTGCATGGACTATTTCTCTCTATGTGCACTATTAAACAAATCAGTCCATGCATGTTTCTGTCAATAATCTCCAAAACACATGCAGGCAGATATTGCACCAACACATCCTCTCATCGAGGGAGAGTCAGTCTTCATCAACATCTTCACCAGCACCATGTCCTCTCAAACCCTAGTTCATCTCTTGTATTCAATCTTTGTCTTAAAACTATCGGCGAACGTAGAAGAAATCAAAAAAATTCTACGCTTCACCAAGATCAATCTATGGAGTCATCTAGCAACGAGGGAGAGGGGAGTGCATCTACATACCCTTGTAGATCGCGAGCGGAAGCGTTCAAGAGAACATGGATGATGGAGTCGTACTCGTCGTGATCCAAATCACCGATGATCCTAGCGCCGAACGGACGGCACCTCCACGTTCAACACACGTACGGAGCAGCGACGTCTCCTCCTTCTTGATCCAGCAAGGGGAGAGGAGAGGTTGATGGAGATCCAGCAGCACGATGGCGTGGTGGTGGATGCAGCGGTACTCCAGCAGGGCTTCGCCAAGCAGCTCTGGAGGAGGGAGAGGTGTAACGGGAGGGAGAGGGAGGCGCCAGGGCATGGGGTCCGGCTGCCCTCCCTCCCCCCCACTATATATAGGGGGCCTAGGGGGTGCGCCGGCCCTAGAGATGGGATCTCTAGGGGCCGGAGGCCTAGGGGGGGGCTAGCCCCCCAAGTCATGTGGGCGCCCCCTACCCCTAGGGTTCCCAACCCTAGGCGCAGGAGGAAGGCCCAAGGGGGCGCACCAGCCGACTATGGGCTGGTTCCCTTCCCCTTTCAGGCCGTGGGGCCCTCCGGGATAGGTGGCCCCACCCGATGGACCCCCGGGACCCTTCCGGTGGTCCCAGTACAATGCCAGTGACCCCCGAAACTCTCCCGATGGCCGAAACTGGACTTCCTATATATAATTATTTACCTCCGGACCATTTCGGAACTCCTCGTGACGTCCGGGATCTCATCCGGGACTCCGAACAACATTCGGGTTACCACATGCATATATCTCTACAACCCTAGCGTCACCGAACCTTAAGTGTGTAGACCCTACGGGTTCGGGAGACACGTAGACATGGCAGAGACGACTCTCCGGTCAATAACCAACAGCGGGATCTGGATACCCATGTTGGTTCCTACATGCTTCTCAATGAACTCATAGGATGAACCACGATGTCAAGGATTCAATCAATGCCGTATACAATTCCCTTTGTCTATCGTATAGTACTTGCCCGAGATTCGATCGTCGGTATACCGATACCATGTTCAATCTCGTCATGGTAAGTCTCTTTAATCGTTCTATAATACATCATCCCGTGACCAAATCCTTAGTCACATTGAGCTCATTATGATCATGTCTTGCCGAGTGGGCCCAGAGATACCTCTCTGTCATACGGAGTGACAAATCCCAGTCTCGGTTCGTGCCAACCCAACAGATACTTTCGGAGATACCCATTGTGTACCTTTATAGCCACCCAATTACGTTGTGACGTTTGGCACACCCAAAGTATTCCTACGGTATCCGGGAGTTGCACAACCTCATGGTCTAAGGAAAAGATACTTGACATTGGAAAAGCTTTAGCATTACAAACTACACGATCTTGTGCTAGGCTTAGGATTGGGTCTTGTCCATCACATCATTCTTCTAATGATGTGATCCTGTTATCAATGACATCCAATGTCCATGGTTAGGAAACCGTAACCATCTGTTGATCAACGAGCTAGTAACTAGAGGTTTACCAGGGACACGTTGTGGTCTATGTATTCACACATGTATCACTGTTTCCGGATAATACAATTCAAGCATGAATAACAGACAATTATCATGAACAAGGAAATATAATAATAATCATTTTATTATTGCCTCTAGGGCATATTTCCAATAGTCTCCCACTTGCACTATTGTCAATAATCTAGTTACATTGTGATGAATCGAACACCCATAGAGTTCTAGTGTTGATCATGTTTTGCTCGTGGAAGAGGTTTAGTCAACTATTCTGCGACATTCAGATCCATATGTACTTTACAAATATCTATGTCTCCATCTTGAATATAATTCCGGATGGAGTTGAAACGACGCTTGATGTGCTTGGTCTTCTTGTGAAACCTGTGCTCCTTGGCAATGGCAATAGCTCCAGTGTTGTCACAGAAGAGAGTCATCGGGCCCGACGCGCTTGGAATAACTCCTAGGTCGGTGATGAACTCCTTCATCTAGACTCCTTCCTACGCTGCTTCGCAAGCAGCAATGTACTGTGCTTCACATGTAGAATGCGCCACGACGCTTTGCTTGCAACTGCACCAGTTGGCTGCCCCACCATTCAAAATATACACGTATCCGGTTTGTGACTTGGAGTCATCCAGATCTGTGTCGAAGCTAGCATCGACGTAGCCCTTTACGTCGAGCTCTTCGTCACCTCCATAAATGAGAAACATATCCTTAGTCCTTTTCAGGTACTTCAGGATGTTCTTGACCGCTGTCCAGTGTTCCATACCGGGATCACTTTGGTACCTCCCTACAAAACTTATGGCAAGGTTCACATCAGGTCTCGTACACAGCATGGCATACATAATAGAACCTATGGCTGAGGCATAGGGGATGACAATCATCTATTCTCTATCTTCTGCCGTGGTCGGGGATTGAGCTATGCTCAATCTCATACCTTGCAATACAGGCAAGAACCCTTTCTTGGACTGATCCATATTGAACTTCTTCAATATCTTATCAAGGTATGTGCTTTGTGAAAGACCAACAAGGCGTCTCGATCTATCTCTATAGATCTTGATGCCTAATATGTAAGCAGCTTCTCCAAGGTCCTTCATTGAAAAACTCTTATTCAAGTAGGCCTTTATGCTTTCCAAGATTTCTACATCATTTCCCATCAGCAATATATCATCCGCATATAATATGAGAAATGCTACAGAGCTCCCACTCACTTTCTTGTAAATACAGGCTTCTCCCCAAGTCTGTATAAACCCAAACGCTTTGATCACATCATTAAAGCGAATGTTCCAACTCCGAGATGCTTGCACCAGCCCATAGATTGAGCGCTGGAGCTTGCATACCTTGTTAGCATTCTAATGATCGACAAAACCTTTCGGCTGCATCATATACAATTCTTCCTTGAGGAAGCCATTAAGGAATGCCGTTTTGACGTCCACTTGCCATATCTCATAATCATAGTATGCGGCAATTGCTAACATGATTCGGACGGACTTTAGCATCGCTGCGGGAGAGAAAGTCTCGTCGTAGTCAATCCCTTGAACTTGTCGATAACCTTTAGCGACAAGCCGAGCCTTATAGATGGTCACATTACCATCCGCGTCAGTCTTCTTCTTAAAGATCCACTTATTTTCTATGGCGTGCCGATCATCGGGCAAGTCCACCAAAGTCCATACTTTGTTTTCATACATGGATCCTATCTCGGATTTCATGGCTTCAAGCCATTTGTTGGAATCCGGGCCCGCCATCGCTTCTTCATAGTTCGAAGGTTCACCGTTGTCTAACAACATGATTTCCATGATAGGGTTGCCGTACCACTCTGGTGCGGAACGTGTCCTTGTGGACATTTGAGGTTCAGTGGTAACTTGATCTGAAGCTTCATGATCATCATCATTAACTTCCTCCCTAGTCGGTGCAGGCACCACAGGAACAACTTCCTGCGCTGCGCTACTTTCCGGTTCGAATGGGGTGACTATCACCTCATCAAGTTCCACTTTCCTCTCACTCACTTCTTTCGAGAGAAACTCTTTCTCCAGAAAGGATCCATTCTTGGCAACGAAGACCTTGCCTTCGGATCTGAGGTAGAAGGTGTACCCAATAGTTTCCTTTGGGTATGCTATGAAGACGCATTTTTCCGATTTGGGTTTGAGCTTTTCAGGTTGAAGTTTCTTGACATAAGCATCGCAACCCCAAACTTTCAGAAATGACAGCTTAGGTTTCTTGCCAAACCAAAGTTCATACGGTGTCGTCTTAACGGATTTGGACAGAGCCCTATTTAAAGTGAATGCGGCAGTCTCTAAAGCATAACCCCAAACTGATAGCGGTAAGTCGGTAAGAGATATCATAGATCGCACCATGTCCAACAGAGTGCGATTACGACGTTCGGACACACCATTATGCTGAGGTGTTCCAGGTGGTGTCAATTGTGAAACAATTCCACAGTTCCTTAGGTGTGTGCCAAATTCATGACTTAAATATTCTCCTCCACGATCCGATCGTAAAAACTTTATTTTTCTGTCACGATATCTACTTAAGTCATCTGTGAGGTTGAGAACATAACGATAGCCTCCGCGAGCTTCAACACTCATTAGACCGCACACATCGGTATGTATGATTTCCAATAAGTTGGTTGCTCGCTCCATTGTTCTGGAGAATGGAGTCTTGGTCATCTTACCCAAAAGGCATGGTCCGCACGTGTCAAATGATTCATAATCAAGAGACTCCAAAAGTCCATCTGCATGGAGCTTCTTCATACGTTTGACACCAATATGACCAAGGTGGCAATGCCACAAGTATGTGGGACTATCATTATCAACCTTACATCTTTTGGCATTCACACTATGAATATGTGTAACATCACGTTCGAGATTCATCAAGAATAAACCATTGACCAGCGGGGCATGACCATAAAACATTCTCTCATATAAATAGAACAACCATTATTCTCGGATTTAAATGAGTAGCCATCTCGCATTAAATGAGATCCAGATACAATGTTCATGCTCAAAGCTGGTACTAAATAACAATTATTAAGGTTTAAAACTAATCCCGAGGGAAGATGTAGAGGTAGCGTGCCGACGGCGATCACATCGACCTTGGAACCATTCCCGATGCGCATCGTCACCTCGTCCTTCGCCAGTCCCCGCTTATTCTGCAGCTCCTGCTTTGAGTTACAAATGTGAGCAACTGCACCGATATCAAATACCCAGGAGCTACTACGAGCGCTGGTAAGGTACACATCAATAACATGTATATCATATATACCTTTGACGTTGCCGGCCTTCTTATCTGCTAAGTATTTGGGGCAGTTCCGCTTCCAGTGACCCATTCCCTTGCAATAAAAGCACTCAGTCTCAGGCTTGTGTCCATTCTTTGGCTTCTTCCCGGCAACTGGCTTACCGGGCGCGGCAACTCCTTTGCCGTCCTTCTTGAAGTTCTTTTTACCCTTGCCTTTCTTGAACTTAGTGGTTCTATTCACCATCAACACTTGATGCTCTTTCTTGATCTCCACCTCCGTTGATTTCAGCATTGAATACACCTCGGGAATGGACTTCTCCATCCCTTGCATATTGAAGTTTATCACGAAGCTCTTGTAGCTAGGTGGGAGCGACTGAAGGATTCTGTCAATGACCGCTTCGTCTGGGAGATTCATTCCGAACTGAGACAAGCGATTGTGCAACCCAGACAATTTGAGTATGTGCTCGCTGACAGAACTATTCTCCTCCATCTTACAACTGTAGAATGCGTCGGAGACATCATATCTCTCGACTCGGGCATGAGCTTGGAAAACCTTTTTCAGCTCTTGGAACATCTCATATGCTCCGTGGTGCTCAAAATGCTTTTGGAGCCCCGATTCTAAGCTGTAAAGCATGCCGCACTGAACCAGGGAGTAATCATCACAACGTGACTGCCAAGCATTCATAACGTCTTGGTTTACCGGGGCGGGAGCGTCACCTAGCGGTGCTTCAAGGACATATGTTTTCTTGGCAGCTATGAGGATGATCCTCAGGTTACGGACCCAATCCGTATAGTTGCTTCCATCGTCTTTCAGCTTGGATTTCTCTAGGAACGTGTTGAAGTTGAGGGTAACATGAGCGTGGGCCATTGGATCTACAAGACATATTGTAAAGATTTTAGACTATGTTCATGAAAGTTAAGTTCATCTAAACAATTCAATGAACTCCCACTCAGATAGACATCTCTCTAGTCATCTAAGTGATACATGATCTGAATCGACTAGGCCGTGTCCGATCATCACGTGAGACGGACTAGTCATCAACGGTGAACATCTTCATGTTGATCGTATCTTCTATACGACTCATGTTTGACCTTTCGGTCTTCCGTGTTCCGAGGCCATGTCTGTACATGCTAGGCTTGTCAAGTGAACCCTAAGTGTATTGCGTGTGTAAATCTGGCTTACACCCGTTGTATGTGAACGTTAGAGCCTATCACACCCGATCATCATGTGGTGCTTCGGAACAACGAACCTTAGCAACGGTGCACAGTTAGGGGGAACATAATTCTTGAAATTTTTAGTGAGAGATCATCTTATTTACTACCGTCGTTCTAAGCAAATAAGATGTAAAAACATGATAAACATCACATGCAATCAGATAGTGACATGATATGGCCAATATCATTTTGCTCCTTTGATCTTCATCTTCGGGGCTCCATGATCATCATCGTCACCGGCATGACACCATGATCTCCATCATCGTGTCTTCATGAAGTTGTCTCGCCAAACATTACTTCTACTACTATGGCTAACGGTTAGCAATAAAGTAAAGTAATTACATGGCGTTTATTTAGTGACACGCTGGTCATATAATAAAATAAGACAACTCCTATGGCTCCTCCTGGTTGTCATACTCATCGACATGCAAGTCGTGTTTCCTATTACATGAACATGATCAATCTCATACATCACATGTATCATTCATCACATCCTTTTGGCCATATCACATCACACGGCACATGATGCAAGAACAAGTTAGACGTCCTCTAATTGTTGTTGCAAGTTTTACGTGGCTGCTATAGGTTTCTAGCAAGAACGTTTCTTACCTACGCTAAAACAACAACGTGATATGCCAATTTCTATTTACCCTTCATAAGGACCCTTTTCATCAAATCCGATCCGACTAAAGTGGGAGAGACTGTCACCGGCTAGCCACCTTATCCAACTAGTGCATGTCAGTCGGTGGAACCTGTCTCACGTAAGCGTACGTGTAAGGTCGGTCCAGGCCGGTTCATCCCACGATGCCGCCGAATCAAGATAAGAGTAGTAGCGGTAAGAGAATTGAACAAATCTACGCCCACAACTGCTTTGTGTTCTACTCGTGCAAGATACTACGCATAGACCTAGCTCAGATGCCACTGTCGGGGAACGTAGCAGAAATCAAAAAAATTCTACGCTTCACCAAGATCAATCTATGGAGTCATCTAGCAACGAGGGAGAGGGGAGTGCATCTACATACCCTTGTAGATTGCGAGCGGAAGCGTTCAAGAGAACGTGGATGATGGAGTCGTACTCGTCGTGATCCAAATCACCGATGATCCTAGCGCCGAACGGACAGCACCTCCACGTTCAACACACGTACGGAGCAGCAACGTCTCCTCCTTCTTGATCCAGCAAGGGGGGAGGAGAGGTTGATGGAGATCCAGCAGCATGACGGCGTGGTGGTGGATGCAGCGGTATTCCAGCACGGCTTCGCCAAGCAGCGCTAGAGGAGGGAGAGGTGTAAAGGGAGGGAGAGGGAGGCGCCAGGGCATGGGGTCCGGCTTCCCTCCCTCCCCCCCCCACCTATATATAGGGGGCCTAGGGGGTGCGCCGGCCCTAGAGATGGGATCTCTAGGGGGCGGCGGCCTAGGGGGGGGGCTTGCCGCCCAAGTCATGTGGGCGCCCCCCACCCCTAGGGTTCCCAACCCTAGGCGCTGGGGGAAGGCCCGAGGGGGGCGCACCAGCCCACTATGGGCTGGTTCCCTTCCCCTTTCAGCCCACGGGGCCCTTCGGGATAGGTGGCCCCACCCGATGGACCCCCGGGACCCTTCCGGTGGTCCCGGTACAATACCGGTGACCCCCGAAACTCTCCCGGTGGCCGAAACTGGACTTCCTATATATAATTCTTTACCTACGGACCATTTTGGAACTCCTCGTGATGTCCGGGATCTCATCCGTGACTCCGGACAACATTTAGGTTACCACATGCATATATCTCTACAACCCTAGCGTCACCGAACCTTAAGTGTGTAGACCCTACGGGTTCGGGAGACACGTAGACATGACCGAGATGACTCTCCGGTCAATAACCAACAGCGGGATCTGGATACCCATGTTGGTTCCTACATGCTTCTCGATGAACTCATTGGATGAACCACGATGTCAAGGATTGAATCAATCCCGTATACAATTCCCTTTGTCTATCAGTATAGTACTTGCCCGAGATTCGATCGTTGGTATACCGATACCGTGTTCAATCTCGTCATGGCAAGTCTCTTTACTCGTTCCGTAATACATCATCCCGTGACCAACTCCTTAGTCACATTGAGCTCATTATGATGATGTCTTACCGAGTGGGCCCATAGATACCTCTCCATCATACGGAGTGATAAATCCCAGTCTCGGTTCGTGCCAAACCAACAGATACTTCTGGAGATACCCATTGTGTACCTTTATAGCCACCCAGTTACGTTGTGACATTTAGCACATCCAAAGTATTCCTACGGTATCCGGGAGTTGCACAACCTCCTGGTCTAAGGAAAAGATACTTGACATTGGAAAAGCTTTAGCATTACGAACTACACGATCTTGTGCTAGGATTGGGATTGGTTCTTGTCCATCACATCATTCTTCTAATGATGTGATCCCGTTATCAATGACATCCAATGTCCATGTTTAGGAAACCGTAACCATCTGTTGATCAACGAGCTAGTAACTAGAGGTTTACCAGGGACACGTTGTGGTCTATGTATTCACACATGTATCACTATTTCAAGATAATACAATTCAAGCATGAATGATAGACAATTATCATGAACAAGGAAATATAACAATAACCATTTTATTATTGCCTCTAGGGCATATTTCCAACAAAAACCTCATATTGGTACATGTGGGTTGCTAGTAGTGTTGATTACTCCTTGTAGTTGATGCTAGTTGGTTTATTTGGTGGAAGATCGTATGTTCAGGTTCTTGATGCTACTCAATATCTCTCTGATTATGAACATGAATATGCTTTGTGAGTACTTATGTTTGTTCCTGAGGACATGGGAGAAGTCTTGTTATAAGTAATCATGTGAATTTGGTATTCATTTGATATTTAGATAAGATGTATGTTGTCTTTCCTCTAGTGGTTTTATGTGAACGTCGTCTACATGACACTTCACCATTATTCGGGCCTAGGGGAAGGCATTGGGAAGTAATAAGTAGATGTTGGGTTGCTATAGTGACAGAAGCTTAAACCCTACTTTATGTGTTTCTTCGTCAGGGGTTGATTTGGTTCCAGATGTTTCATGCTATGGTTAGATTTATCTTAATTCTTATTTTGTAGTTGTGGATGCTTGCGAAAGGGGTTAGTCATAAGTGGGAGGCTTGTCCAAGTAAGGACAGCACCCAAGCACTGGTCCACCCACATATCAAATTATCAAAGTAGCGAACGCGAATCATATGGGCATGATGAAAACTAATTTGACAATAATTTCCATGTGTCATCGGGAGCACTTTGCTTTGTATAAGAGTTCGTCCACACTTATCCTTTACTACAAAAAGGATTGGGCCACCTTGTCGCACCTTCTTTACGCTTGTTACTTGTTACCTGTTACGAATTATCTTATCACAAAACTATTTGTTAACTACAATTTTAGTTCTTGCAAAGAATACCTTACTGGGTCATCAGGCATCACCCCTTAGCCTTTTTGGAGGCCAAGGGTAGGCCGAATTGGAGTGGAAAATTTCCTCCTTTGTCGGCCTAAAGGGGGAGGTTTCCTCCCCCCCCCCTTTGGTGCCCATGTCCCCTCCTCCAACCTATATATACTATAGGTTCTCGGCACTTTTGGATACACAAGTTTTGGGGCCTCCTCTAGTTCGTGTCGTTCCTAGTTGACTAATTAGAGCTAGACCTAGTTCCTCTAATCCTCATAATTAGAAGCCCATTGTGGTTCTAATCTCCTCCCTCTAATTCTCTGGAGCCGGTTAGCTCTGGACGGTGAAGCGCTGCCGAATCATGAAGATCGTACAATTGCAACCAAGTAGAGCGGTCATGCTTTAGGTCTTCCATTCGAGGGCGGTTTGCGGGATCGTCATCAATAGCTCGAGGGACTCCAAGTACGATCTACATCGACTCATCTACTTCTGCTGCATTATGGAGTCGGTAACGATCGTTGATCCAAACCCTATATGCATCTTCATATTGTTCCTGGGTGGTCGTAAGGTGATTTTTTTGTTTTCTACTATGTTTCCCAGCAGCGGCATCATAAGCGATTCTATGAGTAGATGCAGGTTTTGATCTAGATCACATGTTGATGTGAGGGTTTGATGTTCTTGTTATGCTTTCCTCAAATGTTGCTTCGGTTCAATTCATTGACGGCACAATGTCACTTTTACAAGGTTCTGACAATCGACCGGCTCTGGTGGTCGACAATCTGCTATCAGTTCATTGGGCTTCTCTTAGTCAAGAATAGTGAAACATCGCGTAAACAAGAGGGTGATGGAGATGAACGATCTTCTAGAGGGTCACACATATTTGACGAAGCTTACTGTGGGGGACAAGAATTATTGCCTTGTTTGTGCACGTAGGTTGTTAGTGTTATATGGAAACCCTAGCAACCACGTAAGTAAAATTTGCAAAACCGATTAGAAGACGTCTGATGTCTACTACACAACTTATTCTTGTAGACTCGTGTTGGGCCTACAAGTGCAGAGTTTTGTAGGACAACAACAAATTTCTCTCTAGTGGATGACCTAAGGTTTATCAATCCGTGGGAGGCGTAGGATGAAGATGGTCTCTCTCAAACAACCCTGCAATCGAATACAAGAAATCTCTCCCCAACACACCCAATACAATGGCAAATTGTATAGGTGCACTACTTCGGCGAAGAGATGGTGACACAAGTGTAGTATGGATAGTAGATATAGATTTTTGTAATATAAAAATATAAAAATAGCAAGGTAGCAAGTGATAAAACGGAGAACAAATGGTATTGCAATGCTTAGAAAGAAGGCCCAGGGTTCATACTTTTACTAGTGCAATCTCTCAATAATGCTACCATAATTGAATCATATAAAAATATCTTAATGTGCGACAAAGAATCACTCCAAAGTTCTTATGAAGCGGAGAACATAAGATAAATTGTTTGCAGGGTATGAAACCACCGCAAAGTTATCATTTCCGATCAATTTATTGAGCTATTCCTATAAGTTTCACAAATATCCCTAAAGTTCGTACTAAAATAACACCATATGATACACATCAACCAACTCTAAGGTCATCTAGATACTCCAATGTCAGCACAAGTATCCGTGAGTTGATTATTCGATATGCATCAAACAACTTCAAATTCATAATATTCTGTCCAACAAAAAGAACTTCAAAGAGTGCCCCAAGATTTCTACCAGAGGAAGTAGGACGAAAACGTGTATCAACCCCTATGCATACATTACCGTATGAAAACATATATCAAGTGAATCAATAGAACACCCCATTGTTACCACGGGTATCCATATGCAGGACATACATCAAGTGTTCTCAAATCCATAAACGTATTCAATTTGATAATAGTGAAACCTCAAAGGTAAAAACTCAATTAGTCACAACAAGATGGAGATGGAGAAACACCATATGATCCAACTATATTAACAAAGCTCACCGTACATCAAGATCGTTCCAAATCAAGACGAGAGAGAGAGAGAGAGAGAGAGAGAGAGAGAGAGAGAGATCAAACACATAACTATTGGTACATACCCTCAGCCCCAAGGGTTAACCTCCTCATCATGGAGACCGTCGGGATGATGAAGATGGCCTCCGGTGATGATTTCCCCCTCTGGCAGGGTGCCAGAACAGGGCTCTAGATGGGATCTCTTGGGAATAAAGTCTTTCAATGGTGAAGCAGAAGTTCTAGGTTAACCTTTGGGGTTTTCCGAATTTATAAGGATTTTCAGAGTTGGAATCGCGCAGAGAGGGGCCACAGGGGGGCTAAAAGGTACTTGGGCGCAACCACCCCCTGGATGCACCCAAGTGCCTTGTGGGCCCCCTGTGGGTATTTTGGTACTCCCACGAAGTTTCCTGGGTCCCTTTCCTTCCAGAAAAAATTGTCAAAAAGTTTCGCTGCATCTGGATTCATTTGATCTGGATTTTCTAGAAAACCAAAAACAAGCAGAAAATAGCAACTGGCACTGGGCACTATGTCAATATGTTAGTCTATTAAAATCATATAAAAGTCCAGCAAAACCATATAAAATTATTGTAAACATGGCATGAATACTTCATAAATTATAGATACGTTGAAGACGTATCAACGTATAACTTGGTTTTGTAGGTTTGCATATGATTTGGTATCGTCATCATGATAATGATTTTATGTATGAGCTGGCTATATATTGTAATGTTAATTAAATGCCCTGCGCGGCACGACATGATGGTTGGAGCCACGAGGTTGCCACTTTAATGTAAAATATGTAGAGATAGCCTACAGGTTATAGGTGATGGTGAATGTACACAGAGGACCCCGACATGGAGAAGATGTGCCAGGTACAGGAGGAGCTGCTAAAAAATTTGTGCCACGACAATGTTTTCTGAAATTGGTGCCACAACAATGTATTTGAAACAGTCGCCACGGCAACATTTTCTGAAATTGCCGCCACGGCTGCGTTTGTGAAACGGCTGCCATGGCACCAATTTTTCTACCGCCACGATGACAATTCAAATGAAGATTCAAGAAGACCATGAAGACTTCCCGACGCCCGGGGTTGTACCATAGCATGCTATTATGAATTGTGTGAGATGTTTATCCCTTAATTGTTTGCACCCTTTGATTATGCACCAGTAACTTCTTAGAGTGATCTCTCACAGTAAATACCAAGTTAAAATTTGCTCTTCCCAGTGTTACAACCGTCTGTAGTTGTTGGTGATGATAGCATCCTCAGGCATTGTTCCCATACTTGAAGGCTTCATCATAAATCCCCATTACCTCCCTAGTCATCTGGGTCTCGAGCACTCCAAGTGAAATCGCAAGTTTGGCCTTGCTTAGAGCAGGCAACAATGTCATAGGATAATAAGCCGGAGCGGTGGCCTCGGAAATCACCTCATGTATAGGGTGTCAGCTCCGGTTGCTTATGTGGCAACTTGAATGGTGCACGGCCTTAGGACATGTGTGGGAGTCGGAGAGACAAATCCTAAAAAATTTCATCGTGTTGGGTGTTGTCTCTAGTTGCATGGGTGCCTGATAGCCTACAAGCGCATGAGATCACCATAGTACTTTCCACGGGAAGTATTTATCCAACGATACCAAACTGCAGGCAAAGGGCGATGCTTATGGGGCCCGTAAGACTAGCACCTCACGTAGCTACGCTCGCTCCCAAACCATGTTTTAGAGATAGTCTACTCTATCAATTTTTATGGAACATAATATAAAGGATAATATATACAATATGATCAAAGGAAACTAAAGGGTAAAAACTTAAGTAAATTTAAAAAGGGCATAAGTGTGAGATTAGACAGAATGAAAGGCGGTTCCTAGACATTTGGTCACACTAGCACCAGGGGTGGCACTCTGATGACCCACAAGTATAGGGGATCTGTCGTAGTCCTTTCGATAATTAAGAGTGTCGAACCCAACGAGGAGCAGAAGGAAATGATAGGCAGTTTTCAGTAAGGTATTCTCTGCAAGCACTGAAATTATCGGTAACAGATAGTTTTGTGATGAGGTAATTTGTAATGAGTAACAAGTAATAAAAGTAAATAAGGTGCAGCAAGATGGCCCAATCCTTTTTGTAGCAAAGGACAAGCCTGGACAAACTCTTATATAAGGAAAAGCGCTCCCGAGGACACATGGGAATTATCGTCAAGCTAGTTTTCATCACGCTCATATGATTCGCTTTCGTTACTTTGATAATTTGATATGTGGGTGGGCCGGTGCTTGGGTAGTGCCCTTCCTTGGACAAGCATCCCACTTATGATTAACCCCTCTTGCAAGCATCCGCAACTACAAAAGAAGTATTCAGGTAAACCTAACCATCGCATGAAACATGTGGATCCAAATCAGCCCCTTACGAAGCAACGCATAAACTAGGGTTTAAGCTTCTGTCACTCTAGCAACCCATCATCTACTTATTACTTTCCAATGCATTCCTCTAGGCCCAGATAATGGTGAAGTGTCATGTAGTCGATGTTCACATAACACCACTAAAGGAAAGACAACATACATCTTATCAAAATATCGAACGAATACCAAATTCATGTGACTACTTATAGCAAGACTTCTCCCATGTCCTCAGGAACAAACGTAACTACTCACAAATCATATTCATGTTCATAATAAGAGGGGTATTAATATGCATAAAGGATCTGAACATATGATCTGCCACCGAATAAACCAACTAGCATCAACTACTAGGAGTAATCAACACTACTAGCAACCCACAGGTACCAATCTGAGGTTTTGGGACAAAGATTGGATACAAGAGATGAACTAGGGTTTGAGAGAAGATGGTGATGGTGAATATGTTGATGGAGATTGACCCCCTCCCGATGATAGGATCGATGGTGATGACGATGGTGACGATTTCCCCCTCACGGAGGGATGTTTCCCCGGCAGAACAGCTCTGCTGGAGCCCTAGATTGGTTCCGCCAAGGTTCCGCCTCGAGACGGTGGCGCTTCGTCCCGAAAGCTTCCTTCTGATTTTTTTCAGGTCAGAAGACAACTTATACTAGAAGATGGGCATCGGGGGGCTGCCAGGTGGCCCACGAGGCAGGGGGCGCGCCCTCCACCCTCATGGACAGTGGGTGGCCCCCCTCTGGTGCTTTCTTCACCCAATATTTTTAATATATTCCAAAACTGACTTTCATGGAGTTTTAGTGCTTTTGGAGTTGTGCAGAATAGGGCCCTGTTCGGTACCACTCCGCTCCACAACTCTGGGAGCGGAGTTGGCGGATCTGCAGTTGAAAACAGTGGAGCTGCACTTGCCCCGCTCCGCAGATTCCGGGAGCAGATGACTACCGAACAAGGCTACATCTCTAATATTTGCTCCTTTTCCAACCTAGAATTCCAGCTGCCGGCATTCTCCCTCTTCATGTAAACCTTGTAAAATAAGAGAGAAAAGGCGTAAGTATTGTGACATAACATGTAATAACATCCCATAATGCAATAAATATCGATATAAAAGCATGATGCAAAATGGACGTATCAACTCCCCCAAGCTTAGACCTCGCTTGTCCTCAAGCGGAAGCCGATACCGGAAAATATGTCCACATGTTTAGAGACAGAGGTGTCGATAAAATAAAATATGGACATGAGTGCATCATGATCATTCTTATAACAGCAACATATATATATTGTCATATAATTTCTTATGCTAAAGTAACAATCTATTCACAATGTGAAGCATGAATCAGAAAATTCATTGAAAACTAACAAACTATGATCTCGGTCATTGAAGCAATTGCAATTTATCATAACATCGGAAAGAGTCAATATAAGAGCTTTTCAGCAAGTCCACATACTCAGCTATCATTTAGTCTTTCACAATTGCTAACACTCACGCAATACTTATGGGTATGGAGTTTTAATCGGAGATAGAGAAAGATAGGGGCTTATAGTGTTGCATCCCAACCTTTTACCTCAATGGTAACGTTAATAATAATAGTTTATGATAACTTACATCCAATTAGGTATATATGTTAGGATCTTTCCAACACAATGTGCTTTCCAAAGGATAAAATGTAAAAAGGAAAGGTGAAGCTCACCATGACTCTTGTATAAGGTATAAGACAAGAATAAAAGATAGGCCCTTCGCAGAGGGAAGCAGAGGTTGTTATGTGCTTTTATGGTTGGATGCAGGAAATCTTAATGCGAAAGAACGTCACTTTATTTGCCACTTTTAATAGGGACCTTTATTATGAAGTCTGTCACTTTTATTGCTTCCATATCACAAGATCGTATAAAGCTTATTTTCTCCACACTAATAGATCATACATATTTAGAGAGCAATTTTTATTGCTTGCAACAATGACAACTTACTTGAAGGATCTTACTCAATCCATAGGTAGATATGGTGGACTCTCATGGCAAAACTGGGTTTAAGGATATTTGGAAGCACAAGTAGTATCTCTACTTGGTGCAAGGAATTTGGCTAGCATGAGGGGGAAAGACAAGCTCAACATGTTGGATGACCCATGACAATATAATTTATTTTGGATATAAGAAAACATAACCCATTACGTTGTCTTCCTTGTCCAACATCAACCTTTTAGCATGTCATATTTTAATGAGTGCTCACAATCATAAAAGATGTCCAAGATAGTATATTTACATGTGAGAATCTCTCTTTCTTTATTACTTCCTATTAATTGCAATGATGACCAAAACTATGTTTGTCAACTCCGAACAACTTTTATTCACCATACTCTTTATATGTGAAGTCATTACCCTACATAAGCTCAATATGATCTCTTTATTTCTTTTTATTCTTTCTTTTATCCCCTCAAGATCATAGTAAGATAATCAAGCCCTTGACTCAAAACTAATCTTTATTATATATAGCTCACACACTCGGATACATAGATAAGGATCAACATTAAAACTCAAAGCTAGATCATACTAAACATCATTCTACTAGATCAAGATATAACCAAAAGGATCGAACTAAGAAAAACGGTAAAGATAGAAGTGTGATGGTGATACGATACCAGGGCACCTCCCCCAAGCTTGGCAGTTGCCAAGGGGAGTGCCCATACCCATGTGATTATGTCTCTTTCTTCGGAGGTGGTGATGATGGAGTTGTTGATGATGTAGGCTTCTTCCTTAACTTGCGCTTGAGGATAGAATTTTGCTCCCTTAGGTCATCAATCTCCTACTCAAGGCTTAATATCATTTTGCATAGTTCCTATTTGTTCTCCTGCAAGAGGCAAAAAAGGATAAACTCAATCTTAGGTTTGTTTGCTTTATCAGGGAGGCTTGACTTTTTGAACTCCACATGCATGTCCCCAGGTTGAGGTAATGGGACTTCATCTTCATCTGAGCTCGTCTCCTCCTTTCCCTTAGGATCATAGTCTTCTTCTTCCTCCGTGGTCCAACCACGATGCTCCAAATCCACGTAGACCTTAGGGTCCACAAGGTAATCAGCCACATAGCTTTCTCCCTCCGAATCCTGGGACGACATATTGGTCTAATCTGTGGCAGAAACAACTCAAAACAAAAACAGAGGGTTTTGTCGTGGTACGGTGGTCAAAACCTTCGGGAGATTATATAATGATTTTTTGCCAAACAAAAGAAGTATTGTGCAAGAAAACGGAGTCCGGAGGGCACACGAGGTGCCCACGAGGCAGGGGGTGCGCCTAGGGGGGTAGGGCGCGCCCTTCACCCTCGTGGAGGCCTCGTGTCCCTTTCGGACTTCTTCTTATTTTCCTATTTTCTTAAATATTCCAAAACGGAGAAAAATGCTATTAGAACTATTTTGGAGTCGATTTACTTACCGTACCACATACCTATTCCTTTTTGGAGTCTGAAACGTTCTGGAAAGCGTCCCTTATGTATTCCTCTGGGGTTACGGTTTCAATGACATTAGTTTCAACATTTATGGGATTACCTGAGATATAATGTTTGATTCTTTGACCGTTCACCACCTTCGGATTTGTGCCTTTGAAGTTGTTGATTTTTATGGCACTGGAACGATAGACCTCCTTGATAACGTAAGAGCCTTCCCATTTAGAGAGAAGTTTTCCTGCAAAAAATCTTAAATGAGAGTTGTATAGCAAAACATAGTCACCTACATTAAACTCACGCTTTTGTATCCTTTTGCATGCCATCTTTTAACTTTTTCTGTAAACAATTTGGCATTTTCATAGGCCTGGGTTGTCCACTCATCAAGTGAGCTAATGCCAAATAGTCTTTTCTCACCAGCAAGTTTGAAATCATAATTGAGCTCTTTAATGGCCCAATATGCCTTATGTTCTAGTTCGAGAGGTAAGTGACATGCTTTTCCATAAACCATTTTATACGAAGACATACCCATAGGATTTTTATATGCAATTCTATAGGCCCATAATGCATCATCAAGTTTCTTGGACCAATTCTTTCTCGATTTGTTAACAGTCTTTTCCAAAATTAATTTTAGCTCTCTATTACTCAGTTCTACTTGACCACTAGACTGTGGGTGGTATGGGGATGCAATTCTATGATTAACATCATACTTGGCAAGCATTTTATGAAAAGCACCATGAATAAAATGTAAACCACCATCGTTCATTAAATATCTAGGGACTCCAAACCTTGGAAACATAACTTCTTTAAGCATCTTAATAGAGGTGTTATGGTCAACACTACTAGTTGGAATAGCTTCTACCCACTTAGTAATGTAATCAACAGCAACTAAAATATGTGTATACCCATTAGAGGAAGGAAATAGTCCCATATAATCAAAGCCCCAAACATCAAATGGTTCAATAAAAAGTGAATAATTCATAGGCATTTCTTGACGTCTACTAATATTATCAATTCTTTGACATTCATCACAAGACAAGACAAACTTACGGGCATCCTTGAAGAGAGTAGGCCAATAAAAGCCGGATTGCAATACCTTATGTGCAGTTCTATCTCCAGCATGGGGTCCTCCATAAGCCTCGGAGTGACACTTGTGTAGGATTTGTTCATGTTCATGCTCAGGTACACAATGTTTAATAACACCATCTACTCCTTTATAAAGGTGTGGGTCATTCCAGAAGTAATGTCTTAAATCATAGAAATACTTTTTCTTTTGCTGGTATGTGAAACTAGGTGGTATAAATTTAGCAACAATGTAATTAGCATAATCAGCATACCATGGAGCAGTACAAGAAGCATTTATGACAGCCAATTGTTCATCAGGAAAGCTATCATCTATAGGTAGTGGGTCATCAAGAGCATTCTCTAACCTAGATAAGTTGTCTGCAACGGGGTTCTCAACTCCCTTTCTATCAATAATATGCAAATCAAATTCTTGTAGCAAGAGAACCCATCTAATAAGTCTAGGTTTGGCATCTTTCTTTTCCATAAGATATTTAATAGCAACATGATCAGTGTGAACAGTTACTTTAGAATCAACAATATATGGCCTGAACTTATCACAAGCAAATACAACTGCTAAAAATTATTGTTTAGTAGTAGCATAATTTCTCTGGGCACTGTCTAGAGTTTTACTAGCATATTGGATAACATTTAATTTCTTATCAACTCTTTGTCCTAGAACAACACCTACAGCATAATCACTAGTATCACACATAATTTCAAAGGGTAAATTCCAATCAGGTGGCTGGACAATAGGTGCAGATATCAAGGCTTTCTTAAGTATTTCAAATGCTTCTACACAATCATCATCAAAGACAAATGGAACATCTTTTTGTAAGAGGTTAGTTAGAGGCCTAGAAATTTTTGAGAAGTCTTTAATGAACCTCCTATAAAAACTGGCATGACCAAGGAAACTTCTTATACCTTTAATGTCCTTAGGACACGGCATCTTTTCAATAGCATCAACTTTAGCTTTATCAACTTCAATACCTCTTTTAGAAATTTTATGCCCCAAGACAATACCTTCATTAACCATAAAGTGCCACTTCTCCCAATTCAAGACAAGATTAGTTTCTACACATCTCTGTAAAACTCGATCAAGGTTGCTTAAGCAGTCATCAAAAGAAGTTCCATAAATGGGAAAATCATCCATGAAAACCTCAACAATCTTTTCACAAAAATCAGAGAATATAGCCATCATGCATCTTTGAAAGATAGCAGGTGCGTTACATAAACCAAAAGGCATACGTCTATAAGCAAAGGTATCGAAAGGGCAAGTAAAAGTGGTGATTTCTTGATCCTATTTTGACACAGTTATTTGAGAGAAACCAGAATAGCCATCTACAAAGCAAAAATGTGTGTGTGTGGATAATATTTCTAGCATTTGATCAATAAAAGGTAAAGGGTAATGATCATTTTTAGTAGCTTTATTTAGTTTGCGAAAATCAATTACCATCCTATAACCTGTAACAATTCTTTGTGGGATCAATTCTTATTTATCATTAGGAACAACAGTAATACCTCCCTTCTTAGGGACACAATGGACAGGACTTACTTACTGACTATCAACAACAGGATAAATTATACCTGCCTCTAGAAGCTTTAGTATTTCTTTCCTTACCACTTCTTTCATCCTAGGATTTAACCGCCGTTGGTGATCAACAACTAGTTTAGCGTCTTTCTCCAATTTTTCTTGTGCTGGCACAGAGTGGGACTAATGCCTTAAGATCATCAAGAGTATATCCAATGGCAGCACGGTGCTTCTTCAGACTTTTCAATAATTTATCTTCTTCTTGCTCTGAAAGGTTAGCACTAATAATAACAGGATATATCTTCTTTTCATCAAGATAAGGATACTTAAGGGTATCAGGTAAAAGTTTGAGCTCAAGCACGGGATCACCCTTAGGTGCAGGAGGATCTCCTAGGATTTCAACAGTCAAGCTGTGTTTCAATAAAGGTCCCTGTTTAAAGAATATTTCATCTATTTCCCTTCTCACATTCATAAACATATCATTTTCATGGTCTAGCAAATATTGTTATAAAGGATCGTTAGGAGGCACGACAATAGAAGCAAGACCAATATTTTCATCTTTACTAGGCCATTCTTTATCATGGGGTTGTCTACGAAATTTAGCAAAGTTAAAATCATGAGACATATCCCCTAATGCAATAGTAACAACATCCTTTCTGCAATCTATCCTAGCATTAACAGTATTCAAGAAGGGTCTACCAAATATAGTGGGACAAAAATCATCTTGTGGGGAACCAAGAACAAGAAAATCAGTAGGATATTTGACTTTCCCACACAAGACTTCAACATCTCAAACAATCCCAATTGGTGAAATAGTATCTCTATTAGCAAGCTTAGTAGTAACATCAATACCTTCTAACTCAGCAGGTGCGATATCATGCATAATTTCTTAGTATAGAGAATGAGGTATTGCACTCGCACTACCACCCATATCACATAAGCCATGATAGCAATGATCTCCTATTTTAATAGAAATAACTGGCATGCCTACAATAGGTCTATGTTTATTTTTAGTATCGGGTCTAGCAATTCTAGCAGCTTCATCACAAAGGTAAATAACATGCCCGTCATTATTATCGACCAAGAGATCCTTAACCATAGCAATACTAGGTTCAACTTTAATTTGCTCAGAGGGTGTAGGTGTTCTAGTATTACTCTTGTGTCGGTGTACTAAGGTAGGGGTACCTCAGTACCCCAACTTGTGCACGGGCAGTTGCAGCTTCCCGCGGCAGGGTTTACCGCGTGCTCGCCGGAGACCTTCCTGCTCCCTATTAAACCATTCAAAAACAAAGTATACAAGAAAGAAGACCGAGACCCCGGCAAGAGGAGCTTGCCGGGAAGGCCGTACCAGGCTCAAGACTACCCCACTAGCACAAGACCCTGGCAAGAGGAGCTTGCCAGGAAGATTAGAAGACACGCCTCGGCGCTATATGTGCCCCGGCAAGGGCCCGGGGAGCGGCAAGCTCCCGGGCCCGGCAAGATCAAGGCCCCGGCAAGGTGCTTGCCGGGAAGGCTGCGCTGTGTGCCCGCGCTCCAGCTCATCGGCCCACGCGTCGCCCTGGGGCCTATCCAGGGACGCGTGGCGGATGGCTGTGCAGCCTGGGGTACACGGTGGCACTCCACGGTGATGGATCCATCGCCGTGGCAGACGGAGACGCAAGAGCGGGAGCTTTTGGGGTCGACGGCGACGGGCATTAAATGCCCTTGTCCCCCACTGTCAAAGTAGGTATAGACCACTGTTCTGCACTGTAGTTCTACTGTTCCCGCACTGTTACAACTACCACCTCTTTTACGCTTTTACCCCTTTCTCCTACGTTGACACCTGTCGGTGACCCCTTACACTATAAAAGGAGGCCCATGCACAACGTGGAGGGGGTTCGGAACCTAGATCACTCTCGCGCTCGGTGTAGCTGCTTCTTCAAGCTCCCGAGCACTCAAACTCAATACACAACTAAGCAGGAGTAGGGTTTTACGCGTCTACCGCGGCCCGAACCTGGGTAAAACTGCCCGCGTGCTCGCTTCGATCTGCTCTTCGTGCTCCCTCCGCCCTCGTACCGCACAGACAAAGGGGCTCCGGTCCCATAGGTGTTCGTGGCGGACAGTTTCCCCCGACATCTTTGGCGCGCCAGGAAGGAGGTGGAGGAGGAACCAAGTGTTGTTCAAGAAAGAGAAGCCTTACCGGAAAGCAAGCGATATATGAAAGCTAAGTTGTTAGAATTTGACCAGTTCAAATTTTAAAATTTTAGTTGTCTTCCTTGAACAATCACACTTTGTATGGAAAACCTGTGCGCGGAGGAACCTACCCGTAGCTTGCCGCACCCTTATCTTGTTTTCGAGTTCGCTCAACGATTTAAGTGAGCTGCGACAAGTGTCGCGCCCTTGCTTCGTTTCCGAGTACGCTCAGCAAGCTAAGTGCGTTGCGACTAGCTGCGGCAAGGTTGCTTGCCGGTGAGACCTTGGCCAGCAGGCTGCTCAGAGTCCAGCACTCAGCGCTCGCGGCAAAGGTCCCTTGCCGGCAAGCTCCCCGGGAGCGTAGGGTGAAAAACATACAAAGTCAAGGATTAAGACAAGGAAGATAACATTGCACTGATTGATTAAAATGAGATAAATATCTTACAAAGGATAACTTGTCACAATGGACTAATGAGTTCATGATATCATATGCAGCGACAAAAAGATAAAGATAATGGAGCCCTAATCTACGCGGTCGCCCTCCTTCCTGCCGAGCTTAGCCACCTTGGCAATGATGTGGGCGACCTGCTCCTTCAGGGCCTCCGTGTCTGCATCAGCCGGCAAGCTGCGAAGAACGTTGGTGAGATTGATCCCCGGGTTGCGGTACACGATCTTCGTCAGCACCCGCTCCAGAGTTCCCGCGCAGAGCAGGCGCGACTCCTCGGCCAGCTGCGCGGGGATTCGGTTCCGGAGACCTGCAAGGGCCGGCGCGATTCCTCTGAAGAAGAGGCTGAGCTTGGCGCTGTGCGGGAGATCCGGATCCGGTGAGTAGATGATATGTTCAACCTTCAGCGCCAGCAGCTCCTGGTCAATGTTGGACGCAGAAGATACCAAGTCTTCGGTCCATACCTCAATGGTCTGGCGGAAGAGCTCGGATGCCTTGTTGACGCTGTCCACCAAAGTCCGCTCCTTGCGGAGCTCCTCCTTCAGCTTGTTCTCCTGAGCCCGGGCAGCGTCGAGCGAATCCTTCAGGGTAGTGACCTTCAGCTCCAAGTCCTCGATGGAGTCCTTGGCGGCCTTCAACTCGTCGCCCCTCTTGGAAAGGCTCACCTGGAGCTCAGAATTTGTGTGGGCGTCCTTCTCGCGCTCCGTAATGAGCGCGGCAACCTTCTCCGCGCTCACCTTCAGCGCCTTCTCCAGCTGTACAACCTTGGCGGCGAGCTCCTTCTTGGCGTCTTCCGCGGCAACCGCGGCGGCTTTCGCCTCCTTCAATTCTCCGCCAAGGGCCGCCTCGCGAGCGGCAAGGTCCTCCTCATGGGAGTCGAGCTCGACCTTCCGCTGCGCGAGCTCTCCTTCTCGCCGGGACAGCTCCACCCCGGCGAGCCGCTGCTGTTCCTCAGCTTCAGCCTTCTCGAGCACCCACTCCTGGTACTCGCCGGCGAGACGCTCGCGCTCCTCCGCCACCTCGCGGAGGGCCGCCTGGTTGGCGGCGCTGAGCTCCGCCGCGCGCTTCTCCATTTCCGCGGCGGCCTTGGCGGCGAGGGCTTCCCGGGAGGCGAGCTTCGCCTGCCTGGCCCGGTAAAGGGCCAGGAGCTGGTGGAGCAGCTTCTCCTCCTCCGGCCCTTCGCTCCCGCCGGGCGCCTCGACGATTTTCAGGCCCGCGGAGGCGAGGACTTCTCTGTCAAACGCCTCGCCCTCCGCGGGAGCTCGCGATGAAGACCCCCAAGGCATCTGGATGAAGACGCCGTTGGGGGCCTCAAGGTAGTACCCCTGCTCCTTGCTGGCGGAGGGGTCGGCGGCCGGTGCAGCATCCGATGCTCCCGCCGCCTCCGGGTCGGCGGTGCGGTCGCCGTCCCCCTCCCCGGCCGCTGCGTCCGCAGCCGGAGCAGTCTCCTGCGCGGCCGGCTCGGCGGCCTCGGCCATCTCCTCGGTGGCAGGGACGTCACCGCCGCCGCCCTGCGCGCCCTCCTCCTCGAGGTTGATAACCTCCGTCTCCATGGGCTCAGGAGGAGGAAGATCTAAGAAGAAAAAGAAGAAAAAGAAGTTCAAGATTCAAGCAAATATCCAAAAAGAAACGAAGCCAAGAAGACAAGCTACAGAACATACCTTGGCGGACGTCCTCAGCGGCGGGCTCCCTCGCCGGGGAGCTCGGCCTTGGCAGAGTGGCCGCCCTCGCCGGGCTGCTCGCCCTTGGCGGGGTACTCTGCCTTGGCGGAGTACCCGCCCTTGACGGAGCACTCTCCCTTGCCGGAGAGTTCTGCCTTGGCGGGGACGGCGGGGCCTGCGGCTCCTCGACGACGGTCTCCGGGCGCTCTTCCCGCTGTGGCTCCACCTCTGTACAAATCAAGATAAGAAACATCAAGATATGAAGACAAGACCAATCCTCAGGCGTACCCCGATAAGCGAAAGAATAAACCCCAGACTTACGCTGGGGGCTGCGCTGGGGGCTGCGCTGGGGGCTGCTCCTCGGAGCAGCGCTCGGGTCCGGCAGGCTCGGCTCCGGCACACCTCCTGTTGCCGCGGCGGCTGAGTCTTCCGCGGCCTCGACTACAGGCGCCTTGGCCTTCTTCGCCGCGCGCTGAGTCAAGGTCCTGAAATCAAAGCAATAGACAAAGTCAGCATCAACAAAAACCAAGACAGAAATCGAGAAGGTGTAAGGTCCTGAATCCTTACTCCTGGTCCTCCTCGTCGTCCTCGCTCAAGGCGGAGAAGTCGTACTCCACCGTCGGCGCGTCGGCGCGAGGAGCGGAAGATGAAGATTCCCTCGCGCGCTTGGTGGTCCCAGGGGCTGGGGGCTGTGAAGACCCAGCCCCAGTGGTAGCCGGCGCCCGAGGAGCGGGCGGAGCCGTTGCTCCGCTCCGAGAAGATCCCTGTCGGCTCGGCGCCGGCCTGCGTGACGCCTCCGTCGTGGCTTGCGCGCGGGGTGCCTCTGCTGTGGCTGGTGCGCCGGTCGGCCTTGGCGCGGCTTGGCTCCCCCGGGGAGCTGCCCGGCGAGCTGGCTGTTGCCGGGGCGCCTGCGCCCTCTCCCCCGTCGCCGTCTTGCGGAGACGCTTCGGTGGGGATTGCCTTGGGCTTGCCGGGGGCGGGAGCTCTCCGACGAGGAGAGGTCGTCGGCGTAGAGCTCCGTAGATCCGCCGGAGTCCTCGGCCTCCTCCTCCTCCTCTTCCCCGGCCGGCTCACTGGTCCCAGCGCCCTGCGCTGCGACCCCTTTTCCCTTGGCGCCTCCGCCCCTCGCGGCGCCTCTGTTCCCTCCGGCGGCACCCTCCATTGCCGCGGCCTCGGCCGCGATTCCATGGATCCCGAAGTGCCTCAGGGAGGGGACCCCGGCGAGCGCGTCGGGAGGGAGCTGCAGCAACCTGCGGATCTCCGCCTCCTCCGCCTGGGCGGACGCATCCGCAACCTCCGCCTCTTCAGGCATGTATCCAAAAATTCCTGCCGCTGCGGCTGCAGCGGCCTCTTCAGCCCGAGAAGCCATATAGGCAATCTCCTGGTCGGTGGTGTCCCGCGTGTGCTCCTTGAGGTCGTTCTTGTTCTTCGCCACCTCTGCGAGGTTGTCGTAGAAGTTGAGGACGTCGATGGGCTTGGGAGCGATCCACGTGCGGTCCACGCCGTGCGAGTCGCACATGGGCATCATGGCGAGGATACGGTCCCGGACGATGTTGTTGCAGAGCGGCACCACTTCCCGGGGAGCTCGGAACCACTCGGGGTGCGCCGGGTCATACTTGAAGAGTTCCCGGACCATCCCCCTCAGCTCGAGCATCGTGAAGTTGAAGTTGAGCCCGGGGCGCAGCCTCATTATGTCTGCCGGGCCGCCGTACTCCCAGGCCGGCCTCTTCCGGTCTTGGAGAGGGGCGATGCGCCGGCGGAGGAAATCTGTGCCCACCTCTGCAACTGACAGCTTGGCCATCCGAAGACGAAGAATCCGGACGAGGGCGATGTCGAGCTTGATGTCGTCCGAGTCCAGCTCGCTCCAATCCCTGCCGCGCACGATAGGTGTTGTGCGCGGCGCGGTGAAGGACTGCGGCGCATCCTCAACGATCCAGCACCACTCCGCGCACCACTCCTCCCACTTGCCGCGGAGCTCCCCCGGCAAGTACGCTCCCTTTTTATTCAGACGGAAAACCCAAGAAATTCCTCCGGAGAGGGGGGCATCGGCCTCGGCTCTAGGAGTGAAGAAGTGCCTAAAAAGCGCTACGTTTGGGTGTACTCCTATGAAGTTTTCGCACATGTGTGCGAAAACCGCCATGGTGAGGATGGCGTTGGGGGTGAAGTCAAGCAGATGGAGGCCGTATGTGTTCATAATGTCGCAGAAGAAGTTTGAGAAAGGAGGGCAGAGACCACAGTGAAAAAAGGCTGCGAAGAAGTAGTACCCGCCGGGATAGCTGTCCTTGGCGGCGGCCGGATATGCTCGCGTGCGGGGATGCGCGTTGGTTTCCTTGGCCCAGAACAAGTAATACTTGTTCCAGAGCTCCCGCACGCCGAGCTTCGGCGGGAAGACGAGGTGCTTCTTCCGGTACGCGGCGAGCTTCGCCGCTTGCTCCGACTTCTCCCTCTTGGCCTTCTCCGCCTTCGCCTTGTCGGTCTTCGGGGCCATGGCGGACGCGGCAGGAGGAAGGAGGGGCGAAAGGTCCGACGACGCCGGAGATGCAGACGGCGGCGGCGGAGGTGTGGAGGCAGAGCGCAAGAAGAATCTTTGGAGGAGGAAGACGATGCAATGAAAGCGCAAGGAGGGGGAACCGCGCCCGCTTCCTCTGCTTTTATGGGGGAGTGGGGGGCGTTTTGCCCTTTCCATTAAGAGATCGTGGGCACGTCCCATCCCACGACGCCGCGATCGACGCGTGCCGTTACGGTGGGGTGCGGCGGATACGGAAGTGGATTCGGCGCGCCGCGGGCCGCAGGTGCCCGTGCACTGTCTTGGGCCTGGCCCAACAGCGCTCGGCACCGTGTGTGGCCCAGGCCCGGGGGCTCCTGTCGGTGTACTAAGGTAGGGGTACCTCAGTACCCCAACTTGTGCACGGGCAGTTGCAGCTTCCCGCGGCAGGGTTTACCGCGTGCTCGCCGGAGACCTTCCTGCTCCCTATTAAACCATTCAAAAACAAAGTATACAAGAAAGAAGACCGAGACCCCGGCAAGAGGAGCTTGCCGGGAAGGCCGTACCAGGCTCAAGACTACCCCACTAGCACAAGACCCTGGCAAGAGGAGCTTGCCAGGAAGATTAGAAGACACGCCTCGGCGCTATATGCGCCCCGGCAAGGGCCCGGGGAGCGGCAAGCTCCCGGGCCCGGCAAGATCAAGGCCCCGGCAAGGTGCTTGCCGGGAAGGCTGCGCTGTGTGCCCGCGCTCCAGCTCATCGGCCCACGCGTCGCCCTGGGGCCTATCCAGGGACGCGTGGCGGATGGCTGTGCAGCCTGGGGTACACGGTGGCACTCCACGGTGATGGATCCATCGCCGTGGCAGACGGAGACGCAAGAGCGGGAGCTTTTGGGGTCGACGGCGACGGGCATTAAATGCCCTTGTCCCCCACTGTCAAAGTAGGTATAGACCACTGTTCTGCACTGTAGTTCTACTGTTCCCGCACTGTTACAACTACCACCTCTTTTACGCTTTTACCCCTTTCTCCTACGTTGACACCTGTCGGTGACCCCTTACACTATAAAAGGAGGCCCATGCACAACATGGAGGGGGTTCGGAACCTAGATCACTCTCGCGCTTGGTGTAGCTGCTTCTTCAAGCTCCCGAGCACTCAAACTCAATACACAACTAAGCAGGAGTAGGGTTTTACGCGTCTACCGCGGCCCGAACCTGGGTAAAACTGCCCGCGTGCTCGCTTCGATCTGCTCTTCGTGCTCCCTCCGCCCTCGTACCGCACACACAAAGGGGCTCCGGTCCCATAGGTGTTCGTGGCGGACAGTTTCCCCCGACATCTTGCGAACCACAGTTGAAGCTTTAGCATGATCCTTTATTCTAACAAGGAAGGGTGGTTTCTCAATATAAGCGGTAGGAACAATAGGATCAACATTATAAGTGATAGTCTTTTCTTCAACTTTAATGGGTTCAACTACTTTTACGTCAATGGGAGGATGATATTTAAACCACTTTTCCTTAGGGAGATCAACATGAGTAGCAAATGATTCATAGAAAGAAGCTACTATCTCGGAGTCAAGTCCATATTTAGTGCTAAATTCACGGAAAACATCGGTATCCATAAAAGATTTAACACAATCAAACTTAGGTGTTATACCTGACTCCTTACCTTCGTCGAGATCCCAATCTTTAGAGTTGTGTTTAATTCGTTCCAATAAATCCCATTTCAATTGAATAGTCTTCATCATAAAAGAACTCGTACAAGAAGTATCGAGCATGGAGCGATTATTGAGAGAAAGCCAAGCATAAAATTTTGAATAATAATTTCTCTTGAGAGCTCATGATTGGGGCATGTATATAACATTGACTTAAGCCTCCCCCAAGCTTCAGCGATGCTTTCTCCTTCGCGAGACAAAAAATTATATATATAATTACGATCACGATGAAGCTGATGCATAGGATAAAACTTTTGATGAAATTCCAATTTCAACCGGTTGTAGTTCCATGATCCAATATCATCGCATAGCCTAAACCATGTCAATGCCTTTCCCTTCAAAGATAAAGGGAAGACCTTCTTATTGATAACATCCTTGGGCATACCTGCAAGCTTAAATAATCCACAAACTTCATCCACACAGATTAGGTGCAAATCGGGATGCAATGTTCCATCTCCTGTAAAGGGATTAGCTAGCAGTTTCTCTATCATACCCGAAGGAATTTCAAAGTAAACATTTTCAGTAGGTTCATGTAATGCCCAGTATGCGACTATGTCTCCCACATGTCGAGGCACGACCTAAAGACATAAGCGCATACTAGAATGATCTCAACTATGGTATCTTTGCACAACTCATGTAAAAGCAGGGATGAAAGTGTAAAGTGGTAGTTGGCTTACACTCGCCACGTCACACGATGAAATATATTAACATACATCATCCAAATAACATCAGAGTCCGACTACGGACGAAATCCAAACGAAAAGATACCATAAATAACGCAAGGCCCGGATCATCCTAGTAAGAGCCACTATTGATCATCGGGATAAGACACATAGTAACGTCCACGCTCTTCATCGAACTCCTAGTACAACTCTGAACCACCACCTGTGGAGTTCTCAATGGTACCTGCATCTGGTGTGTGTTGAATCTGTGAGCCACAAAGGACTCAGCAATCCCGTTCCTGGGTAACAAGACTACCAAAGCCTTAGGTGTGGACAGGCTTAAAACAAGGTTGCAGCAGCACTAAGCACTAGCTTACAAGTGTAGAGCGAGAAGAGAACAAGTGCCAACGATCGCCAAGTTGATCAAGAAGTGATCCTAACTACTCACGTTCAAACATAACCCCACCGTGTTCACTTCCCAAACCCCTTCGAAAAGAGACCGTCACGGTTACTCACGCAGGTAGTGTATTCAAGAACATGGTGTCAAGTCATCTACAACCAGATATTAACAAATTCCCATCTACCACATAACCGCGGGCATGGCTTTCGAAAGATCAAACCCTGCAGGGGTGTCCCAACTTAGCCCATCGCAAGCTCACGATCTGCGGAGTCGCAACTCCAAAGTGGGAAGACCCGAGTATTCTCGGAGTCCCGTGCTCAAGATATTTCGACGAAGGTAAAACTAATCCAGCAAGACCTCCCGGCGTGCCGACACCCTGATAGTAGCCGCGCGTATTTCTTCTCAGGCCACGACCGGATGGGAAAAGCTACGGTAGAACCAGAACCTTGAGTTGCCTCAAGTTGGCCCCGCAGGCTGCCCAGTTTGGACTAACACTCATGAGGAGCACTGGCTCGGGTTGTTAATTAAGAACTCGGGTTTGCAACGCCCTATGCAAGTTTTAGTTATTAGGCAAATGTAAAACCAATGTTGGGCCTTGCTGGAAAAGCTTTGGCACTGAGCGAATTATCAAGGGGGGCCCATAAACCCCAACCGTGTTAGGGACGCAAAATTAATGAACATAACACCGGTTTATCGGTTCCTAGGGAGGCATGAGTGGAACAAAACAACAAGCAAGAGGCTTAGCCTTCCACCCATTACCAATATATAGGTGATTTAGTTTAACAGAATATATATTGTGATATCCCAACAATAACTTCATCACGGGGCAAGAATCTTCAAATCTTCACCTGCAACTAACAATGCTATAAGAGGGGCTGAGCGACGCGTCCTTAGCCAAACAACGGTTTGCTAGGAGGATGGTTAGAGAGTATCATGGCAATAATAGGAGGGCTAACAAACAGGAATAGGCATCGAGGCAATATCTAAAGAGACATACATCTAGCATAGGCAAAGATAGTAGTGATATCTGGGAATGGTCATATTGCCTGTTGATTCCAGGGAGGGATCGTAACCTTGCTCCTCAAACTCAGCCTCGGTAGGAACCTCGTACTCTGAATCGTCACCGGGCTCTAACCAACACAACAAGCAACACCGGAACAACAATCAATCATCATGCAATGCTCAACCACATGATGCATGATCATGATGCATATGGACATGAATAGCTATGATGCATGGCCTAGGGACACAAGAGCGCAACAACATCATAGCAAACAAGATCACCCACATGAAGGTAAACAAGCAAAAGAACAAAACTAACAAGGTTATGTAGGTTATCCAAACAAGCACCCAACAAGTTTGAAGGAGTTGGTTAACATGGCAAGGGTGCAACTAGGACTACAGCAACATGCTAGCATATTTAAATGGGCAGTAAAATAACAAACAACATTTTCCAGAAACTCCCATATTTATTTAAGTGCATTTGGGACAGATCTGAGAAACTTCTGTTTTAAAGTTGTTAAACATGCAAAACAATAGCACCACATTATTCTACACATTTTTCCACCCCAAATGCATATAAAGTTTGTTAAATTTGGAGTTGTAGTTATTTAGTTATGATTTTTACAAGTTTTAAGCATATTTAACACAAGAATAATTCAAACAGCATTTTAAAAGTTTTTAAACATGGCAACAAACAGCATATTAATAATCTACATGAAAAACTGAGCAAGTTTCATATATAACTCAACCCCAACATATGCATATATCACCAGATATTAAATAAACAAAGAATATGCAGAAAAATAAAAAGAAAAACAAAAATAAAAAATAAAATAGGCGCAAAAGGTCAAAAGTGACCCAGGCCTATTCTAGCCGCAGCCACTGACCTGTGGGGTCAGGGCGCTGATGTGGCAGCGGCTGTGTGCGCGTGTGGGTGTGCAGCGAGCGGTGAGGCTGGCAGGTGGGGCCTGCCTGTCAGTCTCACACGAGGCAAAAAATGGGGGGATTAAATCCCACTGCCCCCTACTGGAATCGAACCCGCGTCTCTCTGTTAACTGACAAAGGAGCTAGCCACTGGGCAAGGCAGGTGTTCTCGACAGAACACAGGCGCATAGCTAGATGAGATAACTGAAGAAGCTAGCAGCAGGTAAAAAACAGAGGCTCGTAGGAGCTGCTCCGGCGACCTAAAGGGACGGCGAAGGGGTGCAGGCAGCTCTTGGGGGAACGCCGCTTGCGGCACCTAGCATGCACTACATCGACGGCGACGAGCTCTCGTCAGAACGGCGGCGGCGGAGCTCTACGCGACAAGCAAGGGCCTAGGCGGAGCGGCGACGAGCTGCAGGCGTGCGGGATCATGTGGCGGAGCTGCCGCGGATCCAGAGCGGCGACGTGCAAGGCCTACGACGACTAGCTGAAGCGTGCGACAGCTGCAGGTTACAGAACAACGGGGGCACCGAGAGCACGACGAAGACATGGCTACGGCGACCTAAACAGAGGACCACAGGTGATGCAGAAGAAGCAGGGAGGAGTGGGGAGTACCTCCTTACCCTAGGACAAGAAGGTGTCGATGGAGACATGCCGGAGAGGAGGACGACGAGCTCTGAATCTTGGCGCGGTCGCTATCGCGGACAGAGGAAGAAGAAGCAGACGGCATGGGCGTCGGGCTTGTCGTCCTGGGCCCTGGATCTGCTCCAGAACGGCTCGGAAAGGCGTCACGCTGCTCGTCAACGACGGGGAGGAGGAATACGACGACTACTACGCCGGAGAGGAGCTCGGGATCGGGCCGGCCATGGCGAGCGGTGCGGGTGTGCATGGGCGCTTACCTGGGTGGCACGCAAGGGAAAGAGGGAGGAGGAGGAGGAAACATAGGGTTGCGGCTGCTCGGGTTTAAAAAGGGGGGCACCAATCGCGTGGCCTCGACGTCTGTGATCCCGGCCCGACGGCGAGGACGCGCTCTGTCTCTGCAACAGAGTGACAGAGGAAGACGGTGAGAGGGGTGAGAGGCTGACGTGTGGGACCACGGGGGAAAAAGAGGAAGGCGCGACTGCGAGCACACTGGCGCTGGTTGGGCCACTGCGGGAGAAAGAAGTGGGCCGAGGGGTGCAGGTGAGTTGGCTAGGCCTGGAGGAGGAGGGAGGTGGCCCAAGCCACTGCTGCTGCTGTTATTTCTTTTCTTTTCTATTTTTCTTCAGACAAAAAATGAAAAGAAAAGTGCAGGCTCAAAGGAAAAGAGTTAGGAGATAAATAAAATATCCCCATGCTCCTGAATTTATGCCCTATTTAATAAAATTGGTTTGGACATTTTTGGAGGTAGAAAAATAAAAGGAGTTTGAATATGGTTCAAACTCTTGTCATTTTTGAACCCAACCAAATCACTTCCAAATGGCTCCTGGCTTTGCATGATGGCACATGTCATAGAAACAGAGAAAAGGGGAGGAGTGGAACATTAATGGAATGGCTAGGCCACTTGCAAAATTAAGTAAAGAAAGGAAGAAAAGAAGGTAAGAGAAGAGGTGAAGAAGAAGGAGGGGGGATAGGGTTTGGCAAGGCATGGCTTTGCACCAACACTCACATAACATCAATAAGGTGGCCTCACAACACTAACAAAACAAGTGAGAAGCTAAGATGACTAAGATGCCATGATGATGAAGCAATGCATGGATGCAAAAATAAAACGAAATGACAATGCAAAATAAAAATAACATCAAATGACAAGAACCCCCAAGGATAAGGACAAGGATCAAGATGAGAATTGCTTTATTGCCATTATTGGAAAGTATCACATATGGGGTGTTACAGTTCAGTAGGTTGAGCAGCAACTCTTTGCTCTACTGGTCGGGGTGAAGATACCCCAAACAAGCACCTCAAAGGATTATATTCCATAGTAACAAGTGACAGTAAGTTTCAGCACACTATATAAATTTTTCTTTACCAAATTCCACGTACCAAAGGCGCTTCACTCCCCGGCAACGGCGCCAAAAAAGAGTCTTGATGACCCACAAGTATAGGGGATCTATCATAGTCCTTTCGATAAGTAAGAGTGTCGAACCCAACGAGGAGTAGAAGGAAATGATAGGCAGTTTTCACTAAGGTATTCTTTGCAAGCAATGAAATTATCGGTAACAGATAGTTTTGTGATGAGGTAATTTGTAACGAGTAACAACCAATAAAAGTAAATAAGGTGCAGAAATATGGCCCAATCCTTTTTGTAGCAAAGGACAAGCCTGGACAAACTCTTATATAAAGGAAAGCGCTCCCGAGGACACATGGGAATTATCGTCAAGCTAGTTTTCATCACGCTCATATGATTCGCGTTCGTTACTTTGATAATTTGGTATGTGTGTGGACCAGTGCTTGGGTACTGCCCTTCCTTGGACAAGCATCCCACTTATGATTAACTCCTATTGCAAGCATCCGCAACTACAAAAGAAGTATTAAGGTAAACTAACCATAGCATGAAACATATGGATCCAAATCAGCCCCTTACGAAGCAACACATAAACTAGGGTTCAAGCATTTGTCACTCTAGCAACCCATCATCTACTTATTACTTTCCAATGCCTTCCTCTAGGCCCAAACAATGGTGAAGTGTCATGTATTCGACGTTCACATAACACCACTAGAGGAAAGACAACATACATCTCATCAAAATATCGAACAAATACCAAATTTTCACATGACTACTCATAGCAAGACTTCTCCCATGTCCTCGAGAACAAATGTAGCTACTCACAAATTATATTCATGTTCATAATCAGAGAGGTATTAATATGCATAAAGGATCTGAACATATGATCTTCCAACGAATAAACCAACTAGCATCAACTACAGGGAGTAATCAACACTACTAGCAACCCACAGGTACCAATCTGAGGTTTTGAGACAAAGATTGGATACAAGAGATGAACTAGCGTTTGAGAGGAGATGGTGCTGGTGAAGATGTTGATGGAGATTGACCCCCTCCCGATGATAGGCTCGATGGTGATGACGATGGTGACGATTTCCCCCTCCCGGAGGGATGTTTCCCCGGCAGAACAGCTCCGCTGGAGCCCTAGATTGGTTCTGCCGAGGTTCCGCCTCGAGACGGCGGCGCTTTGTCCCAAAAGCTTCCTTCTAATTTTTTCAGGGCAGAAGACACCTTATACCATAAGATGGGCATTGGGGGGCTGCCAGGTGGCCCACGAGGCAAGGGGCGCGCCCCCCACCCTATGGATGGTGGGTGGCCCCCCTCTGGTGCTTTCTTCGCCCAATATTTTAAATATATTCCAAAACTGACTTTCGTGGAGTTTCAGGAATTTTGGAGTTGTGTAGAATAGGTCTCCAATATTTGCTCCTTATCCAGCTCAGAATTCCAGATGTCGGCATTCTCCCTCTTCATGTAAACCTTGTGAAATAAGAGAGAAAAGGCATAAGTATTGTGACATAATGTGTAGTAACAGCTCATAATGCAATAAATATTGATATAAAAGCATGATGCAAAATGGACGTATCAGTTTTCTACTGTTGTTGGTTTGATAGCTCCTATTTTGTTGCATAGCCTGTCATTGTTGCTACAACTGTTGACACCTTTAACTGCTATCATAAATGCTTAGTAAGTTAGTATAGGATGCTAGTATGCCATTAGTGGCCCTACACTCTTGTCCGTCAGTTATGCTATACTATCGGGCCGTGATCAAATCCGGAGGTGATCACGGGTATATACTATATACATACTACATGATACATGTTGTGACTAAAGTCTGGTCGGCTCATAGAGTACCCGCGAGTGATTCACTAATTGGGGCTGAAAGGACATTTTTCCCGATGGCCCTCTGTGTGGACCTTTGTGGCGGAGCGACAGGGCAGGTCGCGACCACCGAGGAGACAGGTGGGCCTGGTCCCTGGTCATTGTTCGCGGTTATTTCATAATAACACGCTTAACAAGTTTGGATATTTGATCTAAGTTGGGTCGTTGGCCTTATACGCACTAACTGCCATGCGGGTAAAGATATGGGCAATCGGCATCGTGGTATCGGCCGAAGCCTTCCGAACATCAGCCGAAATCAATTAATGGTAAGGGGTAGTGATCCTTTTTAGTAGCTTTATTTAATTTGCCAAAATCAATTACCATTCTATAACATGTAACAATTCTTTTTGGGATCAATTCGTCTTTATCATTAGGAACAATAGTAATACCTCCCTTCTTAGGGACATAATGGACAGGACTTACCCACTGACTATCAGCAACAGGATATATTATACCTGCCTCTAGAAGCTTTAGTATTTCTTTCCTTACCACTTCTTTCATCCTAGGATTTAACCGTCATTGGTGATCAACAACCGGTTTAGCGTCTTTCTCCAATTTTATTTTGTGCTGGCACAGAGTGGGACTAATGCCTTAAGATCATCAAGAGTATATCCAATAGCAGCATGGTGCTTCTTTAGAGTTTTCAATAATTTCTCTTCTTCCTGCTCTGAAAGGTTAGCACTAATAATAACAGGATATATCTTCTTTTCATCGAGATAAGCATTTAAGAGTATCGGTTAATCGTTTAAGCTCAAACACAGGATCACCCTTGGGTGGAGGAGGATCCCCTAAAATTTCAACAGGCAAGTTGTGTTTCAAAATAGGTCCCTGTTTAAAGAATACTTCATCTATTTCCCTTCTTTCATTCGTAAACATATTATTTTCATGGTCAAGCAAATATTGTTGTAAAGGATCATTAGGAGGCACGGCAATAGAAGCAAGACCAATAATTTCATCTTTACTAGGCAATTCTTTATCATGGGGTTGTCTACGAAACTTAGCAAAGTTAAAGTTATGAGACATATCCCCTAAACCAGTACTAACAATATCCTTTTCGTATTCTATCCTAGCATTAACAGTATTCAAGAAGGGTCTACCAAATATAATGGGACAAAAGTCATCTTGTGGGGAACCAAGAACAAGAAAATCAGTAGGTTATTTGACTTTCCCACACAAGACTTCAACATCTCTAACAATCCCAATTGCTGAAATAGTATCTCTATTAGCAAGCTTAATAGTAACATCAATACCTTCTAACTCAGCAGGTGCAATATCATGCATTCTTCGTATAGAGAATGAGGTATTGCACTCGCACTAGAACCCATATCACATAAACCATGATAGCAATGATCTCCTATTTTAACAGAAATAATAGGCATGCCTACAATAGGTCTATGTTTATTTTTAGTATTGGGTCTAGCAATTCTAGCAGCTTCAGCATAAAGGTAAATAACATGCCCATCAATATTATCGACCGAGAGATCATTAACCATAGCAATACTAGGATCAACTTTAATTTGCTCAGAGGGTGTAGGTGTTTTAGCATTACTCTTACGAACCACAGTTGAAGCTTTGGCATGATCCTTTATTCTAGCAGGGAAGTGTGGTTTCTCAATATAAGCGGTAGGAACAACAGGATCAACATTATAAGTGATAGTCTTTTCTTCAACTTTAACAGGTTCAACTACTTTTACTTCATTGGGAGGATGATATTTAAACTGTTGGGGAACGTAGTATTTCAAAAACATTCCTACGATCACGCAAGATCTATCTACTAGAGGCATAGCAACAAGAGGGGAGAGTGTTTCAACGTACCCTCGTAGACCGAAAGCGGAAGCGTCTAGTGATGCGGTTGATGTATTCAAACGTCTTTGCGATCCAACCGATCCAAGCACCGAACGTACGGCACCTCTGTGTTCAGCACACGTTTAGCTCGATGACGTCCCACGAGCTCTTGATCCAGTTGAGCTTCACGAGAGAGTTTTGTCAGCACGACGGCATGGTGACAGAGATGATGAAGTTACCGACGCAGGGCTTCGCCTAAGCACTGCAACGATATGACCGAAGTTTGTTTCTGTGGAGGGGGGCACCGCACATGGCTAAAACAATGTTGCTTGTGTGTCCTTGGGTGCCCCCCTGCCACGTATATAAAGGAGCAAGGGGGAAGGGCCGGTCGGCCCTATAGGGCGCTCCGGGAGTAGGATTCCTACTCCTAGTAGGAGTAGGAATCCCCTTTCCTATTCCTACTAGGAGTAGGAAAGGAAGAAGAGGAGGAGAAGGAAGGAGAGGGGCGCCTCCCCCCCACACCTAGTCCAACTAGGATTCCCTAGGGGGGCGCGGCCAGCCCTAGTGGGCTGCCTCTCTCTTTCCCTCATGGCCCACTATGGCCCATACTCCCCCGGGGGGTTCCGGTAACCCCTCCGGCACTCTGGTTTAATCCGATAACACCCGGAACACTTCCGGTGTCCGAATATAGTCGTACAATATATCAGTATTTATGTCTCGTACATTCCGAGACTCCTCGTCATGTCCGTGATCACATCTGGGACTCCGAACTACCTTCGGTACATCAAAACTCATAAACTCATAATACCGATCGTCATCGAACGTTAAGCGTGCGGACCCTACGGGTTCGAGAACTATGTAAACATGACCAAGACTCATCTCCGATCAATAACCAATAGCGGAACCTGGATGCTCATATTGGCTCCTACATATTCTACGAAGATCTTTATCGGTCAAACTGCATAACAACTTACGTCGTTCCCTTTGTCACTGGTATGTTACTTGCCCGAGATTCGATCGTCGGTATCACTATACCTAGTTAATCTCGTTACCGGCAAGTCTCTTTACTCGTTCCATAATACATCATCTCGTGACTAACTCATTAGTTATTTGCTTGCAAGGCTTATTATGATGTGTATTACCGAGAGGGCCCAGAGATACCTCTCCGACACTCGGAGTGACAAATCCTATTCTCGATATATGCCAACACCACAAACACCTTCGGAGACACCTGTAGAACATCTTTATAATCACCCAGTTATGTTGTGACATTTGATAGCACACAAGGTGTTCCTTCGGTATTCGGGGGTTGCATAATCTCATAGTCATAGGAACATGTATAAGTCATGAAGAAAGCAATAGCAATAAAACACCCGATAAGTCATGCTAAGCTAACGGATGGGTCTTGTCCATCACATCATTCTCCTAATGATGTGATCCCGTTCATCAAATGACAACACATGTATATGGTTAGGAAACATAACCATCTTTGATCAACGAGCTAATCTGGTAGAGGCATACTAGGGACACTCTGTTTTGTCTATGTATTCACACATGTACTAAGTTTCCGGTTAATGCAATTCTAGCATGAATAATAAGCATTTATCATGATATAAGGAAATATAAATAACAACTTTATTATTGCCTCTAGGGCATATTTCCTTCACTCTCCCACTTGCACTAGAGTCAATAATCTAGTTCACATCGCCATGTGATTTAATACTGATAGTTCACATCGTTATGTGAATAACACCCATAGTTCACATCGCCATGTGACCAACACCCAAAGGGTTTACTAGAGTAAATAATCTAGTTCACATCACAATGTGATTAACACCCAAAGAGTACTAAGGTGTGATCATGTTTTGCTTCATGAGAGAAGTTTAGTCAGCGGGTCTGTTACATTCAGATCCGTATGTATTTCGCAAATTTATATGTCTACAGTTCTCTGCATGAAGCTACTCTAGCTAAATGCTCCCACTTTTAATATGTATCCAGATCGAGACTCGGAGTCATCCAGATCGGTGTCAAAGCTTGCATCGACGTAACTCTTTAAGACAAACTCTTTATCACCTCCATAACCGAGAAATATTTCCTTAGTCCTCTAAGGATAATTTTGACCGCTGTCCAGTGATCTACTCCTAGATCAAAATTGTACTCCCTTGCCAAACTCAGGGCAGGGCATACAATAGGTCTGGTATACAGCATGGCATACTTTATAGAACCTATGGCTGAGGCATAGGGAATGAATTTCATTCTCTCTCTATCTTGTGCTGTGGTCAGGCTTTGACTCTTACTCAACTTCACACCTTGCAACACAGGCAAGAACTCTTTCTTTGACTGTTCCATTTTGAACTACTTAAAAAACTTTTCAAGGTATGCACTCGTTGAAAAAAAAAACTTATCAAGCGTCTTGATCTATCTCTATAGATCTTGATGCTCAATATGTAAGCAGCTTCACCGAGGTCTTTCTTTGAAAAAACTCTTTTCAAACACTCCTTTATGCTTTCCAGAAAATTCTACATCATTTCCGATCGACAATATAACATTCACATATACTTATCAGAAATGATGTAGTGCTCCCACTCACTTTCTTGTAAATATAGGCTTCACCGCAAGTCTGTATAAAACTATATGCTTTGATCAACTTATCAAAGTGTATATTCCAACTCCGAGATGCTTGCACCAGTCCATAGATGGATTGTCGAAGCTTGCACATTTTTTAGCTACTTTAGGATCGACAAAAACCTCCTGGTTGCATCATATACAACTCTTCTTTAATATATCCATTAAGGAATGCAGTTTTGACATCCATTTGCCAGATTTCATAATCATAAAATGCGGCAATTGCTAACATGATTCGGACAGACTTAAGCATCGCTACGGGTGAGAAAATCTCATCGTAGTCAGCTCCTTGAACTTGTCGAAAACCTTTCACAACAAGTCGAGCTTTGTAGATAGTAACATTACCATCGGCGTCAGTCTTCCTCTTAAAGATCCATTTATTTACAATGGCTTGCTGATCATCGGGCAAGTCAACCAAAGTCCACACTTTGTTCTCATACATGGATCCCATCTCAGATTTCATGGCCTCAAGCCATTTTGTGGAATCTGGGCTCATCATTGCTTCCTCATAGTTCGTAGGTTCATCATGGTCTAGTAACATGACTTCCAAAATCGGGTTACCGTGCCACTCTGGCGCGGAACGCACTCTGGTTGACCTAGTAACATGACTTCCAAAATCGGGTTACCGTGCCACTCTGGCGCGGAACGCACTCTGGTTGACCTACGAGGTTCAGTAGTAACTTGATCTGAAGTTTCATGATCATCATCATTAGCTTCCTCGCTGATTGGTGTAGGAATCACTGGAACTAGTTTTTGTGATGTACTACTTTCCAATTCGGGAGAAGGTGCAATTACCTCATCAAGTTCCACTTTCCTCCCACTCACTTCTTTCGAGAGAAACTCCTTCTCTAGAAAGGATCCATTCTTAGCAACGAATATCTTGCCTTCGGATCTGTGATAGAAGGTGTACCCAACAATTTCCTTTGGGTATCCTATGTAGACACATTTCTCCGACTTGGGTTCGAGCTTATCAGGTTGAAGCTTTTTCACATAAGCATCGCAGCCCCAAACTTTAAGAAACAACAACTTTGGTTTCTTTGCCAAACCACAGTTCATAAGGCGTCGTCTCAACGGATTTAGATGGTGCCCTTATTTAACGTGAATGCAGTTGTCTCTAATGCATAACCCAAAACGATAGGGGTAAATCGGTAAGAGACATCGTATATCGCACCATATCTAATAAAGTACGGTTACGACGTTCGGACACACCATTACGATGTGGTGTTCCGGGTGGCGTGAGCTGTGAAACTATTCCACATTGTTTTAAATGAAGACCAAACTCGTAACTCAAATATTCGCCTCCGCGATCAGATCGTAGAAACTTAATTTTCTTGTTACGATGATTCTCTACTTCACTCTGAAATTCTTTGAACTTTTCAAATGTTTCAGACTTGTGCTTCATCAAGTAGATATACCCATATCTTCTCAAATCATCAATGAAGGTCAGAAAATAATGATACCAGCTGCGAGCCTCAACACTCATCGGTCCACATACATAATTATGTATGATTTCCAACAAATCAGTTGCTCGCTCCTTTGTCCCGGAGAACGATGTTTTAGTCACCTTGCCCATGAGGCATGGTTCGCAAGCACCAAGTGATTCATAATCAAGTGATTCCAAAAGCCCATCAGCATGGAGTTTCTTCATGCGCTTTACACCAATATGACCTAAACGGCAGTGCCACAAATAAGTTGCACTATCATTATCAACTTTGCATCTTTTGGCTTCAATATTATGAATATGTGTATTACTACGATCGAGATCCAACAAACTATTTTCATTGGGTGTATGACCATCGAAGGTTTTATTCATGTAAACAGAATAACAATTATTCTATGACTTCAAATGAATAACCATATTGCAACAAACATGATCAAATCATATTCATGCTCAACGCAAATGCCAAATAACATTTGTTTAGGTTCTACACTAATCCCGAAAGTATAGGGAGTGTGCGATGATGATCATATAAATCTTGGAACCACTTCCAACACACATCGTCACTTCACCTTTAACTAGTCTCTGTTCATTCTACAACTCTCGTTTCGAGTTACTAATTTTAGCAACTGAACCGGTATCAAATACCGAGGGGTTGCTATGAACACTAGTAAAGTACACATCAATAATCTCTATATCAAATATACCTTTGTTCACTTTGCCATCCTTCTTATCCGCCAAGTATCTAGGGCAGTTCCACTTCAAGTGACCATTTCCTTTGAAGTAGAAGCACTTAGTTTCAGGCTTGAGTTTAGCTTTGGGTTTCTTCACGGGAGTGACAACTTGCTTGTCATTCTTCTTGAAGTTCCCCTTCTATCCCTTTGCCGTTTACTTGAAACAAGTGGTCTTGTTAACCATCAACACTTGATGCTCTTTCTTGATTTCTAGCTTTGCCGATTTCAGCATCGCGAAGAGCTCGGGAATTACTTTCGTCATCCCTTGCATATTATAGTTCATCACGAAGTTCTACTAACTTGGTGATAGTGACTAGAGAACTTCGTCAATTACTATCTTATCTGGAAGATTAACTCCCACTTGATTCAAGCAATTGTAGTACCCAGACAATTTGAGCACATGCTCACTGGTTGAGCTATTCTCCTCCACCTTGTAGGCAAAGTATTGTCATAGGTCTCATACCTCTCGACACGGGCATGAGTATGAAATACTAATTTCAACTCTTGGAACATCTTATATGCTCAGTGGCGTTCAAAATGTTTTTGAAGTCCCGGTTCTAAGCCGTAAAGCATGGTGCACTAAACTATTAAGTAGATATCATATTATGCTTTGCCAAACGTTCATAATGTTTGCATCTGCTCCTGCAATAGATCTGTCACCTAGCGGTTGATGTCTACACACGCTTCTACTCTTGTAGACTATGTTGGGCCTCCAAGCGCAGAGGTTTGTAGGACAGCAGCAATTTCCCTCAAGTGGATGACCTAAGGTTTATCGAACTCGGGGAAGTAGAGGTTGAAGATGGTCTCTCTCAAGCAACCCTGCAACTAAGATACAACAAGTCTCTTGTGTCCCCAACACACCTAATACAACTAGGAGTTGTATAGGTGCACTAGTTCGGCGAAGAGATGGTAAAATATGGATGATAGGAGTGGCAAAGCAAAGTAATATAAATCTGTAATAAAAAGTGCAGCAAGCAAACAAGTGGTAAACGTGAGCACAAATGGTATTGCAATGGTGGAAACAAGGCCTAGGGTTCATACTTTCACTAGTGGCAACTCCCAACAACATTAACATAATCGAATCACATGATATTTCCCATAAAACATGCAATGGAGACGCACCCGGAGGTCATTCCTTCGTGGTCAAGAGAGGACGACAATTATGTAGGGCTACAAAAGCACACCTCAAAGTTCGTAGTTCTCAATCTAAGGATTTCCCAATGTCACGGCGGCCATCCAAAGAGAGTCCCACAATCACCACAACATATCTAAAGGATAGTCAAAGACAAGCACCAAGAGACTCTCAATCTTCAGTCAACACACAAGAGAGGAAATCACTCATGAAAATATTTTTCTAATCCATGTCCAATAGACCGCTGTCACCTTGGTCTCGGGGATTATACTAGATAAAGACAAGTGAGTACATCAATCCAATACATAGAGGAAGGGGAAATATCATGGGATCACCCTAGATTAACATAGCCTATGATCACAACGAAGATCACATCATGGGAGAGAGAATTGACCACATAGCTACTGGTAGAAACCTCAGCCCCGAGGAGGAACTACTCCCGCATCATGGAGGGAGGAAGCAACGTCGATGGAGATGAATCCGGGGGCACTTCCCCGTCCCGACAGGGTGCCGGCACAGGAATTCTGGTCCCCCGAAGCTTGATGGCGATGGCGGCGGAGATCGGAATTGCGTCTGGAGAAAAGGGGTCTGATATCAGGGTTTCCTCGACGGGTGTTAAATATATGCCAAAGGGGGTCGCCAGGGGAACTAAGGGGGGCCCAGGCGCCCCCCCCCCCCCCCCCCCCCCCCCCCCCGGGG
>LR738711.1:729861446-729889994 GCA_902687465.1 Secale cereale
CCAGGGCGCCTGGAGCCCTGGTGGCCCCCCTCCGGCCCTACTTTGGCCGCATGGAAGCTTCCGGAACGCTGATTTTTTATATATTTTTCCCGGAATTTTTCTGGCAGTTTACGTAATGGGAAAACCTGAAATACAAAAACAGCAGAAAACAGAAACTGGCACTGGGGTGCACTGAGTTAATAGGTTAGTCCAAATATGGTCAAAAGTGTATGGAAGTGTATAAATATCATAGCAATATCACACAAAAGAGGCATGGAGCAAGCAGAAATTATAGATACGTTTTGGACGTATCAACATCCCCAAGCTTAATTCCTGCTCGTCCTCGAGTAGGTAAATGATAACAAGCATAATTTCTGTGGTGACATGATATTAACCATATAAGAACTTTTCACAGTCACATGACAAGTGCTTACTGAGACAATGAATCTGTAGTAACTAAGTTGCCTCATGAGAAAATCACAAAGAACTGAAAGTTTTACAATATGATATTGAAACATCAAATAGATTTGCAATGAGCATGGTGTGCAAATATGACAAAGTGATATCTCGCTTGCCCCCTTTAGTGAAGCAAAACATAAATGCAGGGGCACCTCCAAGGTTTAAGTGACGACTAGATTCAATGATTTCAGAATAAACGATATCATAATCATGCAAAAGACAATGGTACTTTGGGACAATGCACATTACACCCAGAATGACAATCATGCTCTCAATAGTTGGTGCTTTAAAGAAGGTGGAGACTCTCGAACCGTGGCTTTTGTTGGCAAGGTTGAAAACCCGTGGTCGGAAACAAAAACTAAACATGTACCAGAGCTCTTGGTTTTAAAAACAGAGGTAAAAATTATTTTTTTAGAATATGCATATTTCGTCAACGAATGCTAGCAGATAATTCAATCACTTCTTGAGCTGGACAAGTTTCGAGGAACGGCTCCCGCATGAGGACGATCACATCCTCTTAATCTCCTTTGTTTATCACTGCCAAAGTTTTCTGATTTCTCATGAACAAAGCGTGAAGGAGGGTTTGTTTGTTGTATATTTTTTAATGAGTCGGGCGCACTCTTTGCTAGTTCCTTCTCGTATTATGGGTTTGCACATTAGACATGCAATCCCGGGGTGAAGCTTGTCCAACTTAAAAAGATCATGAATTAACTACTACTTCCTCATGAGCTAAAACAGAGGCACAAAAGAGAAATGCTTTTTTTTTGAATAATTTCGAGATGGTACATGAAAGTATTAGTTAGGAATGGCAGGTAAATACCATGTATAGGAAGGTATGGTGGACTCATATGGCATAACTGGGTTAAAGGATTTTGGATGCACAAGCAGTCAGTCCGCTTAGTACAGGCGAAGGTTAGCAAAAGACTGGGAGCGACCAACTAAAATAGCAATGACGGTCATAATCATGCAGAGCGACAAAGCAACATTGAATCAGGCATGGAAGTTATATCGCTACTCAGAAATTAAAGATCATCAAGGCTTGATGGACTTTCTTTACAGTCTTAAATATGCGTGAGCATATGCCAAGTCAATCAAAATAAATTCTTGGAGGAAGATATCACTAAACCATACCACATCATAGGCAAACAAATCATGTTGGTACTCCAATAACACATTGAGAACCCCCCAGCTATTTGAGACTAACCATAAGAAAACATGAACTACTAAGCACCATTATGCACATAGCATTTTTATCATAGACATATCAACCAGTGCAACAGAAGCCAACTCTCTTAACAACATAAGCATGATAAATAAAGAGAGTTCCAGCGACCAACTAAACAAAAGCTCTTTAAAAAGATAAGCATGAAATCTAAGAGCTGAACATGATAGTAGCTATTGAAAGAAAAAGAACACACACAGCAAAGATAGACATGAAAATTCTATGTTATGTTCTAGGTTGAAGTGGAGCGTGCTTCTCTCCCACATAAAGAAAGCTGAGTTCCAACTCGTTATGAACAGCAAGCAAAGCTAAAGAAAACTAAAAAGGAAACTAAAAGCAAGACGCTCCAAGCATAGCACATAACACATGAAGTGATAAAAATATAGTGGAACGAAAGACGAACTGATAATTGTTGATGGAGAAGGGGATGCACGGGGGCATCCCCAAGCTTAGACGCTTGAGTCTTCTTGAATGTTTCTTGGGGGTGCATGGGGGCATCCCCAAGCTTGAGCGTTTGACACTCCTGAATCTTTTTATCATCTTCCCTCGCACACTTGAAAACTCCCTTCATACATAACTCATCATAATCTGATTAGCGAGGTTAGTACCCATAATAAAATAATTTTTCCTTGCTGGAAATAAGGATATTCTTGAAGGTCTACTGTTTCTCAAGATTGCCAAAAGGTTTTTGCAAAGAAAAAGCAAGCTCAAGGTTTGCAAAACGAAGAAAAGGCAAAACAGGACAGAATCTGTGAAAAACAGACCAGCAGGTAGTAAATGATTTTTTCGGGGCACTTCTGCAACTCAAATCAAAAAACTCAGAACAGACGCCCGAAAGAAAATTGTATAGAGCATACTGTTGAAAAAATTCAGACCAAAAAGATGATCTGGTGATTTTATACGAATTTTTCTGTCCAAGGACAGAATCTGTTTCCTGGACAGCACGTCACAACTTTTGAACTTTCTTGCAATCAGAGGCTACACTTGGCACAAAGCTAAAAAGTAAAGATACAATGATGATGCTACTGTAGTAACAACATCAAGACACAAAAAAAGCAAAATAAAATTTTATTCATTGTGGGCTGCCTCCCAAAAGCGCTTTCTTTTATGCCTTTAAGCTAGGCATAAGACTTTAATGATGCTCTCGTAGGAATAAGAGTTGAAGAACAAAAGAGAGCATCAAGAAGCAAATACCAAACACATTTAAGCCTAACATGCTTCCTATGCATAGGAATATTGCAATAGAATAATTCATTGAAGCACAAAGCAATAAGCATAGGAAGACAAAACAAGTGCAGCTTCAAAACCTTCAACATAAAGAGAGGGAACTTGATATTATTGAAATATCTATAAGCATATGTTCCCTTCTCATAATAATTTTCAGTGGGATCACGAATAAACTCAACAATATAAGCATCACATAAAGCATTGTTACCATGATCCACATGCAAAAAGGTACTCTTACTCTCCACATAAGCATCTTTGGGGAGCCCATGGTTAGGACTTTTTAGCATTAACGTTTTCAGTCTCCCCCAAGCTTGAGCTACGCTCTCTCCGTCACGAGACCTAAAGTTATAGATATAGTTCCTGTCTCGATGAATCTCATGAAGAGGATAAAACTTAGTATAAAAGAGAGACATAAGCTCTTGCCAATCAAGCAAGTGCGAGTTATCGAGAAGCTTATACCAATCTGAAGCTTTATCTATAAGTGATACGGCGAACAATTTCCTCATGACAAACTCCCTTGATACACCTGCAAGCTTAAATAATGAACATAATTGTGACAGATATAGCAAGTGTTCACCGGGATGTCTGTCTCCTGCGTAACGATTAGCCAAAACATAATCGATAATACCAGCTGGTATTTTATAGGGCACAATTTCAGTAGGGGGAGGAGCAACCACCACAGGTGTGGGGCGTCTTCCCGCAAGCAACGATCCAATAGCAAGGTTGTCCATAAGCATAACTAGTGAAATAAAAACAAGAAACAAAAAGATTTAATTGCAAGATCTAAAGATATACCTTCAAGCACTCACCTCCCCGGCAACGGTGCCAGAAATAGCTTGATGTCTACACACGCTTCTACTCTTGTAGACTATGTTGGGCCTCCAAGCGCAGAGGTTTGTAGGACAGCAGCAATTTCCCTCAAGTGGATGACCTAAGGTTTATCGAACTCAGGGAAGTAGAGGTTGAAGATGGTCTCTCTCAAGCAACCCTGCAACTAAGATACAAGAAGTCTCTTGTGTCCCCAACACACCTAATACAACTAGGAGTTGTATAGGTGCACTAGTTCGGCGAAGAGATGGTAAAATATGGATGATAGGAGTGGCAAAGCAAAGTAATATAAATCTGTAATAAAAAGTGCAGCAAGCAAACAAGTGGTAAACGTGAGCACAAATGGTATTGCAATGGTGGAAACAAGGCCTAGGGTTCATACTTTCACTAGTGGCAACTCCCAACAACATTAACATAATCGTATCACATGATATTTCCCATAAAACATGCAATGGAGATGCACCCGGAGGTCATTCCTTCGTGGTCAAGAGAGGACGAGAATTATGTAGGGCTACAAAAGCACACCTCAAAGTTCGTAGTTCTCAATCTAAGGATTTCCCAATGTCACCGCGGCCATCCAAAGAGAGTCCCACAATCACCACAACATATCTAAAGGATAGTCAAAGACAAGCACCAAGAGACTCTCAATCTTCAATCAACACACAAGAGAGGAAATCACTTATGAAAATATTTTTCTAATCCATGTCCAATAGACCGCTGTCACCTTGGTCTCGGGGATTATACTAGATAAAGACAAGTGAGTACATCAATCCAATACATAGAGGAAGGGGAAATATCACGGGATCACCCTAGATTAACATAGCCTATGATCACAACGAAGATCACATCATGGGAGAGAGAATTGACCACATAGCTACTGGTAGAAACCTCAGCCCCGAGGAGGAACTACTCCCGCATCATGGAGGGAGGAAGCAACGTCGATGGAGATGAATCCGGGGGCACTTCCCCGTCCCGGCAGGGTGCCGGCACAGGAATTCTGGTCCCCCGAAGCTTGATGGCGATGGCGGCGGAGATCGGAATTGCGTCTGGAGAAAAGGGGTCTGGAATCATGGTTTCCTCGACGGGTGTTAAATATATGCCAAAGGGGGTCGCCAGGGGAGCTAAGGGGGGCCCAGGCGCCCCCCGGCGCGGCCTGGAGGGGGGCCGCGTGGCCAGGGCGCCTGGAGCCCTGGTGGCCCCCCTCCGGCCCTACTTTGGCCGCATGGAAGCTTCCGGAACGCTGATTTTTTATATATTTTTCCCGGAATTTTTCTGGCAGTTTACGTAATGGAAAAACCTGAAATACAAAAACAGCAGAAAACAGAAACTGGCACTGGGGTGCACTGAGTTAATAGGTTAGTCCAAATATGATCAAAAGTGTATGGAAGTGTATAAATATCATAGCAATATCACACAAAAGAGGCATGGAGCAAGCAGAAATTATAGATACGTTTTGGACATATCATCGGTGCATCAAGGACATAATACTTCTGTGCAGCAATGAGGATAATCCTCAGATCACGGACCTAGTCTGCATCATTGCTACTATCATCTTTCAACTTATCTTTCTCTAGGAATGCATTAAAATTCAAGGGAACGGTAGCACAGGCCATTGATCTACAACAACATAGATATGCAAAAACTATCACGACTAAGTTCATGATAAACTAAAGTTCAATTAATCATATTAATAAAGAACTCCCACTTAGATAGACATCCCTCTAGTCATCTAAATGATCACGTGATCCAAATCAACTAAACCATATCCGATCATCATGTGAGATGGTGTAGTTTTCAATGGTGAACATCTTATGCTGATCATATCTACTATATGACTCACGCTCGACCTTTCGGTCTCCAGTGTTCTGAGGCCATTTCTGTACATGCTAGGCTCGTCAAGTTTAACCCGAGTATTCTGCATGTGCAAAACTGTCTTACACCCGTTGTATTTGAATGTAGAGCTTCTCACACCCGATCATCATGTGGTGTCTCAGCACGACGAAATTTCGCAACGGTGCATACTCAGGGAGAACACTTGTACCTTGAAATTTTGTAAGGGATCATCTTATAATGCTACCGCCGTTCTAAGCAAAATAAGAAGTATAATAAGATAAACATCACATGCAATCAAAATATGTGACATGATATGGCCATCATCATCTTGTGCTTTTGATCTCCATCTCCAAAGCATCGTCATGATCTCCATCGCCACCGGCTTAACACCATGATCTTCATCGTAGCATCGTGGTCGTCTCGCCAACTATTGCTACTACTACTATCGCTAACTTGTAGTGATAAAGTAAAGCAATTACATGGCCTTCGCAATTTATACAATTAAAAGACAACCATAAGGCTCCTGTCGGTTCCCGATAACTTTACAAAACATGATCATCTCATACAATAATGTATAACTCATCACGTCTTGACCATATCACGTCACAACATGCCCTGCAAAAACTAGTTAGACGTCTTCTACTTTGTTGTTGCAAGTTTTATGTGGCTGCTACAGGCTTAGCAACAACCGTTCTTACCTACGCATAAAAAACCACAATGATTTTTCGTTAAGTATGTGTTGTTTTAACCTTCACAAGGACCGGGCATAGCCACACTCGATTCAGCTAAAGTGAGAGAGACAGACACCCGCCGGTCACCTTTTAGCAACGAGTGCTCGTAACGGTGAAACCAGTCTCGCGTAAGCGTACGCGTAATGTCGGTCCGGGCCGCTTCATCTCACAATACCGCCGAATCAAAGTATGTCATGCTGGTAAGCAGTATGACTATTATCGCCCACAACTCATTATGTTCTACTCGTGCATATCATCTACGCATAGACCTGTCTCATGATGCCACTATTGGGGAACGTAGTATTTAAAAAAAATCCTACGATCACGCAAGATCTATCTACTAGAGGCATAGCAACGAGAAGGGAGAGTGTGTATACGTACCCTCATAGACCGAAAGCGGAAGCGTCTAGTGACGTGGTTGATGTAGTCGAACGTCTTCGCGATCCAACCGATCCAAGCACCGAACGTACGGCACCTCCGCGTTCAGCACACGTTCAGCTCGATGACGTCCCACGAGCTCTTGATCTAGTTGAGCTTCACGGGAGAGTTTCGTCAGCACGACGGCGTGGTGACGGAGATGATGAAGTTACCGACACATGGCTTCACCTAAGCACTGCAATGATATGACCGAGGTGTGTTTCTGTGGAGGGGGCACTGCACACGGCTAAAACAATGTTGCTTCTGTGTCCTTGGGTGCCCCCTGCCCCCATATATAAAGGAGCAAGGGGGAGGGCCGGCCGGCCCTATAGGGCGCGCCAGGAGTAGGATTCCTACTCCTAGTAGGAGTAGGAATCCCCTTTCCTATTCCTACTAGGAGTAGGAAAGGAAGAAGAAGAGGAGAACGAAGGAGAGGGGCGCCTCCCTCCCACTCCTAGTCCAACTAGGATTCCCTAGTGGGGCGCGGCCAGCCCTAGTGGGCTGCCTCTCTCTTTCCCTCATGGCCCACTATGGCCCATATTCCCCTAGGTGGGTTCCGGTAACCCCTTCGGCACTCTGGTTTAATCCGATAACACCCGGAACACTTCTGGTGTCCGAATATAGTCGTCCAATATATCAATATTTATGTCTCGGACATTCCGAGACTCCTCGTCATGTCCGTGATCACATCCGGGACTCCGAACTACCTTCGGTACATCAAAACTCATAAACTCATAATATTGATCGTCATCGAACGTTAAGCGTGCGGACCCTACGGGTTCGAGAACTATGTAAACATGACCGAGACTCATCTCCGTTCAATAACCAATAGCGTAACCTGGATGCTCATATTGGCTCCTACATATTCTACGAAGATCTTTATCGGTCAAACCGCATAACAACTTACGTCGTTCCCTTTGTCATTGGTATGTTACTTGCCCGAGATTCGATCATCGGTATCACTATACCTAGTTAATCTCGTTACCGGCAAGTCTCTTTATTCATTCCGTAATACATCCTCTCCTGACTAACTCATTAGTCATTTGCTTGCAAGCCTTATTATGATGTGTATTACCGAGAGGGCCCAGAGATACCTCTCCGACACTCGGAGTGACAAATCATATTCTCGATCTATGCCAACACCACAAACACCTTCGGAGACACCTGAAGAGCATCTTTATAATCACCCAGTTACGTTGTGACATTTGATAGCACACAAGGTGTTCCTTTGGTATTCGGGAGTTGCATAATCTCATAGTCATAGGAACATGTATAAGTCATGAAGAAAGCAATAGCAATAAAACTAAACGATCATAATGCTAAGCTAACGGATGGGTCTTGTCCATCACATCATTATCCTAATGATGTGATCCCGTTCATCAAATGACAACACATGTCTATGGTTAGGAAACATAACCATCTTTGATCAACGAGCTAGTCTGGTAGAGGCATACTAGGGACACTCTGTTTTGTCTATGTATTCACACATGTACTAAGTTTCCGGTTAATAGAATTCTAGCATGAATAATAAACATTTATCATGATATAAGGAAATATAAATAGCAACTTTCTTATTGCCTCTAGGGAATATTTCCTTCATAAACCACTTCTCCTTATGGAGATCAACATGAGTAGCAAATGATTCACAGAAGGAAGCTACTATCTCAGAGTCAAGTCCATATTTAGTGCTAAATTCACGAAAAGCATCGGTATCCATAAAAGACTTAACACAATCAAACTTAGGTGTTATACCTGACTCCTTACCTTCGTCGAGATCCCAATCTTCAGAGTTGTGTTTAATTCTTTCCAATAAATCTCATTTGAATTAAGTAGTCTTCATCATAAAAGAATGAGTACAAGAAGTATCGAGCATGGAGCGATTATTGAGAGAAAGCCGAGCATAAATTTTTTGAAGAATAATTTCTCTTGAGCGCTCATGATTGGGGCATGAATATAACATTGACTTAAGCCTCCCCCAAGCTTGAGCGATACTTTCTTCTTCGCGAGGCCAAAAATTATATATATATAATTATGATCACGATGAACCTGATGCATAGGATAAAACTTCTGACGAAATTCCAATTTCAATTAGTTGTAGTTCCATGATCCCATATCATCACATAGCCTAAACCATGTCAATGCCTTTCCCTTCAAAGATAAAGGGAAGACCTTCTTCTTGATAACATCCTCGGGAATACATGCAAGCTTAAATAATCCACAAACTTCATCCACATAGATTAAGTGCAAATCGGGGTGCAATGTTCCATCTCCTGTAAAAGGATTAGCTAGCAGTTTCTCTATCATACCTGAAGGAATTTCAAAGTAAACATTTTCAATAGGTTCAGTAGGTTGCGGAGCAGCTTTTTGCTCGACTGGTCGGGGTGAGGATACCCCAAACAAGCCCCTCGGAGGATTATGTTCCATAGTAACAAGTGACAGTAAATTTCACCACACTATATAAATTTTTCCTTACCAAAGGCGCTTCACTCCCCTGCAACGGTGTCAGAAAAGAGTCTTGATGAGCCACAAGTATAAGGAGACTATCATAGTCCTTTCGATAAGTAAGAGTGTCGAACCCAACGAGGAGCAGAAGGAAATCATAGGCAATTTTCAGTAAGGTATTCTCTGCAAGCACTGGAATTATCGGTAACAGATAGTTTTGTGATGAGGTAATTTGTAACGAGTAACAACTAATAAAAGCAAATAAAAGCAAATAAGGTGCACAAAGATGGACCAATCCTTTTTGTAGCAAAGGACAAGCCTGGACAAACTCTTATATAAGGAAAAGCGCTCCCGAGGACACATGGGAATTATCGTCAAGCTAGTTTTCATCACGCTCATATGATTCGCGTTCGTTACTTTGATAATTTGATATGTTGGTGGACCGGTGCTTGGGTACTGCCCTTCCTTGGACAAGCATCCCACTTATGATTAACCCCTCCTGCAAGCATCCACAACTACAAAAGAAGTATTAAGGTAAACCTAACCATAACATGAAACATGTTGATCCAAATCAGCCCCTTACGAAGCAACGCATAAACTAGGGTATAAGCTTCTGTCACTCTAGCAACCCATCATCTACTTATTACTTCCCAATGCCTTCCTCTAGGCCCAAATAATGGTGAAGTGTCATGTAGTCGACGTTCACATAACACCACTCGAGGAAAGACAACATACATCTTATCAAAATATCGAACGAATACCAAATTCACGTGACTACTTATAGCAAGACTTCTCCCATGTCCTCAGGAACAAACGTAACTACTCACAAATCATATTCATGTTCATAATCAGAGGGGTATTAATATGCATAAAGGATCTGAACATATGATCTTCCACAGAATAAACCAACTAGCATCAACTACAAGGAGTAATCAACACTACTAGCAGCCCACAGGTACCAATCTGAGGTTTTGGGACAAAGATTATATACAAGTGATGAACTAGGGTTTGAGAGGAGATGGTGCTGGTGAAGATGTTGATGGAGATTGACCCCCTCCCGATGAGAGGATCGATGGTGACAATTTCCCCCACCCGGAGGGATGTTTCCCCGGTAGAACAGCTTCGCCGGAGCCCTAGATTGGTTCCGCCTCGAGATGGCGACGCTTCGTCCCGATAGCTTCCTTATGATTTTTTCCAGGGTAGAAGACACCTTGTACCAGAAGATGGGCATCAGGGGGCTGCCAGGTGGCCCACGAGGCAGGGGGCGCGCCCTCCACCCTCAGGGACGGTGGGTGGCCCCCCTCTGGTGCGTTCTTCACCCAATATTTTTAATATATTCCAAAACTGACTTTCGTGGAGTTTCAATACTTTTGGAGTTGTGCAGAATAGGTCTCTAATATTTGCTCCTTTTCGAGCCCAGAATTCCAGCTGTCGGCATTCTCCCTCTTCGTGTGAACCTTGTAAAATAAGATAGAAAAGGCATAAGTATTGTGACATAACGTGTAATAACAGCCCATAATGCAATAAACATCGATATAAAAGCATGATGCAAAATGGAGGTATCACACTCCATTAATTATATTTGTGGTCTCCCAAAAATTTCTACCCCTAATATACCATGGGCAAGGTAATTCAATATCCCCTTCCCTCCACCGTGTGCCGCAACCATGGAAGCGACTAAGGTGATGAACACTGAAACAAAGCAAAACATCGCTCCCTAGAAAAATAAATAATCCCCTTTGGTGAACCCACAGACACTAACTCCTACTATGCACTATATCATCTCAACATTAATGGTACTCGCGAGATAATAATACACTATGGACCAAAGTTCCACAAGAACTGAATATGCTTACAAGATCATATGGATGGACATCTCCCAACATAATCATTATGTGCAACACGAAGAGAGCATGAACTAGGCAATAACCTTATACCATTGTCTAACATTTCATTCTAGATCATACCTCAATCTAGAACCGGATTAATCACTCAAAGGTAGATAAATTAAGACAATGAATCGGGAGGAATGCCTCACTAAAGTCATAACCATGTCCAATCGTATAGAAACCAACAACTAGGTGGTCGCTGGAGCATACAGCCTAGGCTGTTGCCCAACGACGGTGTGGCATTTCCTTATGTTCCCTCTTGTTTTGATCTTGTGGTAGAGGTGTTGAAGATGAAGCTCCTGATCTTCTTCATGGAGTGACCACCCCCTAGATGAGAATGGAGGTTGTTGGTGGCGCAGGTCACTCGCTTTGATCCTAGGGCTAATAGACTGATTTGACCATCCCAATACCTTCTTTATCTTCTCACAAATCTAAGTAAACAAATGACACCCAATTTGCAGTTGAAGTGGTAAAGTCATGACGATTTTCGTGGCTCTTTCTCATCTACGGTACAAAACATTGGACCATTGTGGGTGGTCGTACCAATGGTCGGTATGTCCTCAACTTTGACACTATTTAGTATTTTTGCTGCAGAATCTTCATCCACACTCCGGTTGAGGTGATCTTGACCTCACTGGATTAATATCGATGAGCCCAAGTGTTGGATCTTCATTTTGAGCAAATTGTAGGACGTACATCTTTAGAATACTCCAGTAACCTTTCATCTAAGGTTCATAATTTCTATTAAATGGCCCTAAATTGGCTTTGTTTGTCGTGATGAGTTCATGGGACATGTAAGTCACCTAAAAACCCTACAAAACACAGAAACAAACTAAAAACAATAGTTAATGGGGTAATCCAAAATAAATCTTGAGAAAATTCATGATTAAACTCAATGAAAAGATGGGTATAAAATACACTCATGAGTGACAGAGCTAACCTACAGTGGAGGTAGGGGTGGACAGGGTGGACCACGGCCCACCCTGAAATTGGGAAATAGCCTTCATAATTCTGTAGCAGAAAGGCTGGAAAATATAAGAAAAATCAAATTTATATGTATAGTTATACTCTTGGCCCACCCTGGCCCAATAGGCTAGGTCCTCCACTTGAGCTAAAAACATGCCTAGTGCGCTACCCCGAGGCCGACTAGTATGAGCTCCGCAAAAGGTTGTATTGTTGGAGTGTGTTGACTTTTTCGCTAGAATGGCAGAGCCGTCGGCTCATCTAGTATGCAAGTTGGGGTTGGTGCATGCATCAAGAATGTATCAGTTGTTTGGTTAGTTTTTTTCCCAAACTCAGTCTCAGAGGATCTTGAATTCTTAAAAATGCACACAAAAATTGCCTAGTTAATTTACGGAGAACCGGATGAAAACCGTTACAACACGTCCAGAAAGAAGGGCACCCAACCGACCTGGGACCCACAAAGACCCCCACACACCATCGAGGAGAGGTCACCGTCAAGATTGCCTGTGATGTCATTGCCATCACCTCTCCACGAGCAAGTGACTTCGACTTCGGCGCGGACGACCCATCACAAGACACGAGGGCCTTACTGGCCAAAGCCAAACCATCGACCGGCGACATCGAGGACTAGGCATCTCCGACATTGATGACGAGCCTCCAAGGAGAAAAGGAATCCCTCTGGCGCGATAAACTCTGAACTGCACATCGCCTGACATCATTGCCGCCATGTCGCCCTACAAAGCCGCAACTCCGACTTCACGCTCAGGAACAGGCCGACCATCGATGAAAAAGACAAGTAGCGACCCTGCACATCTTGCCACCATCATCGTCAACGCACAAGACGCGACACCGTAACCTCCCACACCATTAGTCGGGCACCTGCCCCGTGATGTCGTGCACGTCCAGCCTGCCGCAAGCCAAAATGGGAGAAAGATCTTCAAGCCAACGCCCCCAAGAGGGAAATGACATTAGAACACGCCATCACCGTCGGATCCAATGGATCATGACTTTCGTCCGAAGATCATGGCCATAATAATAAAATTATATCCAGATTCATAATCCATATCTATTTGTGATAATGTAATATGTTATAAACCCAAAACAAATTGTTATTTATTTGGTTGATAGACCAAATTATTTAGTGGTTACTCCATGATATTTTAAAAATAATAATAAGGTACTTAAGGGCATCTCCAATGTCAACCCGCAAGTTTCTCCCGCATCCAAAACAAATTGTTATTTATTTGCCCGATGGACAAAATTATTTAGTAGTTACTCCATGATATTTTAAAAATAATAACAATGTACTTAAGGGCATCTCCAATGGCAACCTGCAATTTTCTCTCGCATCCGTCCGTGGACGGGAGGACCAGTCTGTAATGCCCAGTATGCGACTATGTCTCCCACGTGTCGAGGCACGACTTAAAGACATAAGCGCATACTAGAATGATCTCAAGTATGGTATCTTTGCACATCTCATGTAAAATTCAGGGATGAAATTGAAAAGATAGTAGGCTTACACTCGCCACGTCACACAATGAATACAACAACATACATCATCCAAAACACAAGGTCCGGGTACGGACAAAAACCAAATGAGAAAGATACCATAAAACCACAAGGCCTGATCGCCCCTAGTAGGAACCACTACTGATCGTCGAAAACGTCACATACATACGGCCAAGCTCTTCATCGAACTCCCACTGAAGTTCTGATCCATCTCCTGCATTGCTCTCAGCGGTACCTGCATCTTGTGTGTGTTGAATCTATGAGCCACAAAGGACTCAGCAATCCCGTTCCCGGGTATCAAAACTACCAAAGCCGTAGGTGTGGAACGGGTGTAAACAGAGGTTGCAACAAGCATTAAGCACTAGCCTACGAGTTTAGTGCGAGAAGAGAACAAGTGCCAACGATCGCCAAGTTGATCAAGAAGTGATCCTAGCTACTCTCGATCAAACATAACCCCACCGTGTTCACTTTCCGAAACCCTTTGGAAAGAGACCATCACAGTTACTCACACAGGTAGTGTATTCTTATGAATAAGGTGTCAAGTTGTCTACAGCCAGATATTAGCAAACTCCCATCTGCCACATAACCGCGGGCACGGCTTTCGAAAGTTCAAAACCCTGCAGGGGTGTCCCAACTTAGCCCATCACAAGCTCACGATCTGCGGAGTTATAACTCCAAAGTGGGAAGACCTGAGTATTCTTGGAATCCCGTGCTCAAGATATTTCGTCAAAGGTAAAACTAATCCAGCAAGACCTCCCGGCGTGCCGGCACCCTGATAGTAGCCGCGTATCTCATCTCAGGCCACGACCGGATAGGTGAGCCTACAGGAAAATACCAGACCTCGAGTTTCCCCGTGGTGGCCCTGCAGTCCCCCCATTTGGGACCAACACCATCAGCATTGGCCCCCATGTTATGTAGAATTAAGAACCCGGGGACTGATGGCTTCTCGCCCCTTGTTGGTTACCCCAAGTGGAAGGTTTGAGATGTAGCGTAGCGGTAGTTTTCCCTTGGCAAAGATACCAAGGATCGAATCCTGTGAGACTCCGAGGGTCAACAAGAAGGTGTCAATAGCGCCAGAGACTTTTGCTTGACAGGACCTGCACACAGATACAAATAACTTTGCTCCCAACGAGTATAGAGAGGTTGTCAATCCCTCCGGCCTTGTCGTTTACAAAGGATCAAACACAAGAGATAATAGTGATAGGTATGACTGCAACTAGTAAATAAGAACAGGAAGTAAATAACGGGTGTGATCAGTGATGGTAATATGGACCGGGGTCCCATGATGTTCACTAGTGATGTCTCTCTCCCAAAAGACGATGAAACAGCTAAGCGAGGTAAACGAATTACAGCTGGGCAATTGACAGGATTATGTGCGCAAACCAATGCTAACTATGCTGCAAAGAAAGGTAGAGGCTCAAAAGCATGGGCGGTACGCCAAGGCAAGTAGACCGAAATCCATCTGCATCTACTACTAATCATCCACCTTGAGATATCTATCCAGAACATCTCGCTGGTATTAAGTTGCGAGTCCCACCCATAGTGTAAACTCAAAGCAACAGACAACTGCATTAAAAGAACTTTGCGTAAAGTAAACAATCCTTGCACCCGCAAGTACAAGCACCGTTGTTTTTCCCCTTGTGGCAACAGCACATCCCCTAGACTCATGTTTCTGTCACTCAAGCTAGTCATCGAGGGGCATGAACCCACAATCAAGCATAACGTTCCCTCTTGGAGTTACTACCTACTACTTGGCCAAAGCAATAAACAGCAACGGAGAACATGCAAGAATTACTCAAGAACATAAATATAAAAGAGGTGAATCAAATATATTACTCACACACAATCTGAACATAATCTCATAATCCATCGGATCCCAGCAAACTCAGCATAGCAACAGCATAAAGATTACATATGTGCCTCGATCATGTAGGGCAGCTCACGAGGTCTAATCGATGAAGAACAAAGAGGGGAGGAGAACATCACATAGCTACTGGTCATGGACCCATGGTCCAAGGGGGACTACTCACAACTCATCCGGGAAGCGTCCATGGTGGTGGAGAAGCTCCTGGTGGTGGTTCTCCCCTCCGGCAGGGTGCCGGGAAGAGTTCTCCTGGTGCTCCCGATCTTGGAAGCACGGCAGCGGCGGAACAGAGATGAGATCGCGAAAAAGGGTTCCGTCCTCGAGGGTTTCGGGACGCGATGTAAATATATGCCAAAGGGGGTCACCAGAGGAGGTAAGGGGGGCCTAGGCGCCCCCCCCCCCCCCGGCGCGGCCAGGAGGGGGGCCGTGTGGGCAGGCCGCCTGGGCTGCCCCTGGCTCCCCTCTGGCCCCACTTCTGGCGCGTGGAAGCTTCTGGAGCGCTGATTTTTTATATATTTTTCCCAGAATTTTTCTGGCAATTTAAGTAATGGGAAAACCTGAAATACAAAAACAGCAGAAAACAGAAACTGGCACTGGGGTGCACTGAGTTAATATGTTAGTCCAAATATGATCAAAAGTGTATGGAAGTGCATAAATATCATAGCAATATCACACAAAAGAGGCATGGAGCAAGCAGAAATTATAGATACGTTTTGGACGTATCAACATCCCCAAGCTTAATTCCTGCTCGTCCTCGAGTAGGTAAATGATAACAAGCATAATTTCTGTGGTGACATGCTACCAAAGAATCTTTCACAGTCACATGACAAATGCTTACTGAGATAATGAATCTTTAGTAATTAAGTTACCTCATGAGAATATCACAAAGAACTGAAAGTTTTACAATATGATACTGAAACACCCAATAGATTTGTAGTGAGCATGGTGTGCAAACATGACAAAGTGATACCTCGCTTGCCCCCTTTAGTGAAGCAAAACATAAATGCAGGAGCACCTCCGAAGTTTAAGTGACGACTAGATACAATGATTTCAGAATAAGCGATATCATAATCATGCAGAAGACAATGGTACTTTGGGACAATGCACATTACACTCAGAATGACAATCATGCTCCCAATAGTTGGTGCTTTGAAGAAAGAAGGTGGAGACTCTCGAACCGTGGATTTTGATGGCAAGGTTGAAAACCCGTGGTTGGAAGCAAAGACTAAACATGTACCAGAGCTCTTGGTTTTTAAAAACAGAGGTAAAAATGATTTTTGGGAGATGCATATTTCGTCAACGAATGCTAGTAGATAACTCAATTACTTCTCGAGCTGGACAAGTTTCGAGGAACGGCTCCCGCACGGGGACGATCACATCCCCTTAATCTCCTTTGTTTATCACTACCAAAAGTTTTCTGATTTCTCATGAACAAAGTGTGAAGGATGGTTTGTTTGTTATATTTTTTTTTATGAGCCAGGCGCACTCATGCCAGTTCCTTCTCGTATTAGGGGTTTGCAGATTAGACATGCAATCCCGGGGTAAAACTAGTCCAACTTAAAAAGATCATGAATTAACTACTACTTCCTCATGAGCTAAAACAGAGGCACAAAAGAGAAATGCTTTTGAATAATTTTGAGATGGTACAAGAAAGTCTTCGTTAGGAATGGCAAGTAAATACCATATATAGGAAGGTATGGTGGACTCATATGGCATAACTGGTTTCAAGGATTTTGGATGCACAAGCAGTCAGTCCGCTTAGTACAGGTGAAGGCTAGCAAAAGACTGGGAGCGACCAACTAGGAGAGCAATGACGGCCATAATCATGCAGAGCGACAAAGCAACATTGAATCGGGCATGGAAGTTATATCGCTACTCAGAAATTAAAGATCATCAAGGCTTGATAGACTTTCTTTACAGTCTTAAATATGCGTGAGCATATGCCAAGTCAATCAAAATAAATTCTTGGAGGAAGATATCACTAAACCATACCACATCATAGGCAAACAAATCATGCTGGTACTTCAATAACACATTAAGAACCCCCAGCTATTTGAGACTAACCATAAGAAAAACATGAACTACTAAGCACCATTATGCACATAGCATTTTTATCATAGACATATCAACCAGTGCCACAGAAGCCAACTCTCTTAACAAGATAAGCATGATAACTCAAGAGAGTTCCGGAAGCAACCAACTAAACAAAAGCTCTTTAAAAAGAAAAGCATGAAAACTAAGAGCTAAACATGATAGTAGCTATGGAAAGACAAAGAACACACACAGCAAAGATAAGCATGAAAATCCTATGTTGTGTTCTAGGTTGAAGTGGAGCGTGTTTCTCTCCCACACAAACAAAGCTGGGTTCTAACTCGTTATGAACAGCAAGCAAAGCTAAAGAGAACTAAAAAGGAAACTAAAAGCAAGACGCTCCAAGCATAGCACATAACGCATGAAGTGATTAAAATATAGTAGAACGAAAGACGAACTGATAATTGTTGATGGAGAAGGGGATGCACGGGGGCATCCCCAAGCTTAGACGCTTGAGTCTTCTTGAATATTTCTTGGGGGTGCACGGGGGCATCCCCAAGCTTGAGCGTTTGACCCTCTCTAATCTTTTTATCATCTTCCCTCGCACACTTGAAAACTCCCTTCATACATAACTCATCATAATCTGATTAGCGAGGTTAATACCCATAATAAAATAATTTTTCCTTGCTGGAAATAAGGATAATCTTGAAGGGCTACTGTTTCTCAAGATTGCCAAAAGGTTTTTGCAAAGAAAAAGCAAGCTCAAGGTTTGCAAAACGAAGAAAAGGCAAAACAGGACAGAATCTGTGAAAAACAGACCAGCAGGTAGTAAATAATTTTTTCGGGGCACTTCTGCAACTCAAATCAAAAAACTCAGAACAGACGCCCGAAAGCCAATTGTATAGAGCACGCTTTCGAAAAAATTCAGACCAAAAATATGATCCGGTGATTTTATAAGAATTTTTCTGTCCAAGGACAGAATCTGTTTCCTGGACAGCACGTCACAACTTTTGAACTTTCTTGCAATCGGAGGCTAAACTTGGCACAAAGCTGAAAAGTAAAGATACAATGATGATGCTACTGTAGTAACAAACATCAAGACACAACAAAAGCAAAATAAAATTTTATTCATTGTGGGCTGCCTCCCAAAAGCGCTTTCTTTTATGCCTTTAAGCTAGGCATAATGCAAAAAGATCAAGTTGTATCAATTGAACCATCATCAAGATCATCAAAAAGCTCTTCAATAGTACAACTAGTCTTAAGAGGACTTTCAAATAAAGGCCTAATAGAGATACTTCTAGGGAGAAGACCAAAAGGTAAAAAGTCAATGGAAGATTCATTTATAAATTTATCAAAGAGAGGTGTTTCTTCCAAAGTCTTCACAGTTTCAATCCCTTTGGCAATAGATGGATTACTTTTGGAACGGGGAGCCTTTGGAACATAAACGAACTTAGGCTCCTTCTTTGCCGGAGCTTCTACCTTTTTGGTTTTGATTGAGGAGAAAGTAGTTCCTAATGTATCAAAGATTTCCTCAATCTTGTCTATCCTAGAAGAATCCAAGTCATGGAATTTGATGGTCTCCAAAGTTTTGAGAATTTTATGCATGGAGCTATCAAGCCTATTCAAATTCCCTTGGATCTTACGGTCCAACTCATTTATCTTATTAATGTTTGGCATCTCTAGCTCTATCTTTTCAAGTTTTTTCATAATGTGAGCTAGGGTAATGTCCTCTTGAATGCTAACAAGAGGGGGATTTCCAACAAGATTTTCAATAATACTAAGAGATTCCCAAACTGGGGCTTCTAGGAAATTTCCATTGATAGCAGAATCTAGAATAAACCTATTCCAAGAAGTAATTCCAACATAAAAATTTCTAAGCAGGATAGTAGTAGATTGCTTCTTGGTGGCTCTTTTATGAGAATCATTAATTCTATACCAGGCATCTTTTAGACTTTCCCCACTTCTTTGTTTAAAGGTGAGAACTTCTGCCTCACCAAAGGCAAAAGGACCAGACATAATGCCAACTAAAAAGCGAGATAACTATTTTTGTGATTTTTGATAGAAGACACTAAAGCAAAAACTGAAAGGTAAACTAACAAGACTAAAAAGCAAAGATAAAAGATAGCGTGCAACTCCCCTATCTTGAAGAGTGGAGTCCCCGGCAACGGCGCCAGAAAACTTTGCTTGATGGCTTCTCGCCCCTCGTTGGTTACCCCAAGTGGAAGGTTTGAGATGTAGCGTAGCGGTAGTTTTCCCTTGGCAAAGATACCAAGGATCGAATCTCGTGAGACTCCGAGGGTCGACAAGAAGGTGTCAATAGCGCCAGAGACTTTTGCTTGACAGGACCTGCACACAGATACAAATAACTTTGCTCCCAACGAGTACAGAGAGGTTGTCAATCCCTCCGGCCATGTCGTTTACAAAGGATCAAACGCAAGAGATAATAGTGATAGGTATGACTGCAACTAGTAAATAAGAACAGGAAGTAAATAACGGGTGTGATCAGTGATGGTAATATGGACCGGGGTCCCATGATGTTCACTAGTGATGTCTCTCTCCCAAAAGACGATGAAACAGCTAAGCGAGGTAAACGAATTACAGCTGGGCAATTGACAGGATTATGTGCGCAAACCAATGCTAACTATGCTGCAAAGAAAGGTAGAGGCTCAAAAGCATGGGCGGTACGCCAAGGCAAGTAGACCGAAATCCATCTGCATCTACTACTAATCATCCACCTTGAGATATCTATCCAGAACATCTCGCTGGTATTAAGTTGCGAGTCCCACCCATAGTGTAAACTCAAAGCAACAGACAACTGCAATAAAAGAACTTTGCATAAAGTAAACAATCCTTACACCCGCAAGTACAAGCACCGTTGTTTTCCCCCTTGTGGCAACAGCACATCCCCTAGACTCATGTTTCTGTCACTCAAGATAGTCATCGAGGGGCATGAACCCACAATCAAGCATAACGTTCCCTCTTGGAGTTACTACCTACTACTTGGCCAAAGCAATAAACAGCAACGGAGAACATGCAAGAATTACTCAAGAACATAAATATAAAAGAGGTGAATCAAATATATTACTCACACACAATCTGAACATAATCTCATAATCCATCGGATCCCAGCAAACTCAGCATAGCAACAGCATAAAGATTACATATGTGCCTCGATCATGTAGGGCAGCTCACGAGGTCTAATCAATGAAGAACAAAGAGGGGAGGAGAACATCACATAGCTACTGGTCATGGACCCATGGTCCAAGGGGGACTACTCACAACTCATCCGGGAAGCGTCCATGGTGGTGGAGAAGCTCCCGGTGGTGGTTCTCCCCTCCGGCAGGGTGCCGGGAAGAGTTCTCCTGGTGCTCCCGATCTTGGAAGCGCGGCGGTGGCGGAACAGAGATGAGATCACGAAAAAGGGTTCCGTCCTCGAGGGTTTTGGGACGCGATGTAAATATATGCCAAAGGGGGTCACCAGAGGAGGTAAGGGGGGCCCAGGCGCCCCCCGGCGCGGCCAGGAGGGGGGCCGCCTGGGCAGGCCGCCTGGGCTGCCCCTGGCTCCCCTCTGGCCCCACTTCTGGCACGTGGAAGCTTCTGGAGCGCTGATTTTTTATATATTTTTCCCGGAATTTTTCTGGCAATTTAAGTAATGGGAAAACCTGAAATACAAAAACAGCAGAAAACAAAAACTGGCACTGGGTGCACTGAGTTAATAGGTTAGTCCAAATATGATCAAAAATGTATGTAAGTGCATAAATATCATAGCAATATCACACAAAAGAGGCATGGAGCAAGTAGAAATTATAGATACGTTTTGGACGTATCAGGGACATGACCCCCTATGCAATTAATTAATTAAGTTGTTTTATTATGAGGCAAAACAAAACCAAAGTTGGGCCCTGCTGCAAAAGCTTTAAGCAGAGCAATTATCGAGGGGGGCCCATAAACCCCAACCGTGTTAGGAACGCAAAATCAAGGAACATAACACCGGTTTATCGGGTCCTAAGGTGGCATGAGTGGAACAAAACACCGAGCAAAAGGCCAAGCCTTCCATCCATTGCCAAGTCTATAGGTGTGTTAATATATTTAAGAGATATTGTGATATTCCAACAAGTTCCAACATGGAGCAATCTTCATCTTCACCTGCAACTAACAACGCTATAAGAGGGGCTGAGCAAGCGGGTTGTTGGAAATATGCCCTAGAGGCAATAGTAAAATGGTTGTTATTATATTTCCTTGTTCATGATACTTGTCTGTTATTCATGCTTGAATTGTATTGTGCGGAAACAGGGATACATGTGTGAATACATAGACCACAACATGTCCCTAGTAAGCCTCTAGTTACTAGCTCGTTGGTCAACAGATGGTCACGGTTTCCTGGCCATGTACATTGGATGTCATTAATAACGGGATCACATCATTAGGAGAATGATGTGATGGACAAGACCCAATCCTAAGCCTAGCACAAGATCGTGTAGTTCGTAATGCTTAAGCTTTTTCCAATGTCAAGTATCTTTTCCTTAGACCATGAGGTTGTGCAACTCCCGGATACCGTAGGAATACTTTGGGTGTACCAAACTTCACAACATAACTGGGTGGCTATAAAGGTACGCAATGGGTATCTCCTAAAGTGTCTCTTGAGTTGGCACGAACCGACACTGGGATTTGTCACTCCGTATGACGGAGAGGTATCTCTGGGCCCACTCGGTAAGACATCATCATAATGAGCTCAATGTGACTAAGGAGTTAGTCACGGTATGATGGATTATGGAACGAGTAAAGAGACTTGCCATGACGAGATTGAACAAGGTATCGGTACACCGACGATCGAATCTCGGGCAAGTACTATACCGATAGAAAAAGGGAATTGCATACGGGATTGAGTGAATCCTTGACATCGTGGTTCATTCGATGAGATCATCGAGGAACATGTGGGAACCAACATGGCTATCCAGATCCCGCTGTTGGTTATTGACCGGAGAGTCGTCTCGGTCATGTCTACGTGTCTCCCGAACCCGTAGGGTCTACACACTTAAGGTTCGGTGACGCTAGGGTTGTAGAGATATATGCACACGGTAACCCGAATGTTGTTCGGAGTCCCAGATGAGATCCCGGACATCACGAGGAGTTCCGTAATGGTCCGGAGGTAAAGAATGATATATAGGAAGTCCAGTTTCGGCCATCGGGAGAGTTCCGGGGGTCACCGGTAGTGTACCGGGACCACCGGAAGGGTCCCGGGGGTCCACCGGGTGGGGACACCCATCCCGGAGGGCCCCATGGGCCGTAGGGGGAGGGGGACCAGCCCCTAATGGGCTGGAGCACCCCCCTTGGGCCTCCCCCCTGTGCCTAGGGTTGGGAACCCTAGGGATGGGGGCGCACCCTAGGCTTGGGGGGCCAGCCACCCCCTTGGCCGCCGCCCCCCTAGGAGATCCAATCTCCTAGGGCCGGCGCCCCCTGGCCCTATATATAGTCCATGCCACTTCATTTGTTGAACTTGTCTGAAATATACTAGATGAAAACATTAGTCCAACAAGAGATATGTTGACATTAATTACCAAAATCACCCAGGGAGCACTTGTGCTTTCACCTCCTCTAAACCTATCCTATGGCGTCGTTGGCCGGCGTCCAAGCCCGTCTCGTCCTCCAACCATCATCTCCATGAGCACCGGCGATAAGACCAATGAAGTGAAGATGCGGTCTCCGGCGAGGAAGAGTAGAACACGGGAGACGGGCCGACACATGGGACACAAAGCACAGCCGCCTCCCGTGGCCTACTCATCCTCGGAGGAGTCTGTGACATGTCTGTCGCTGGTGGATGTGAGGTCCACGATGGGAATAGTGGCGCCGGCGCTGTCTTCGTCCCACCGGGCAGGCTGATGGTTCATCGGCAGTGCATAGGAGGCACAGCTAGCGTTTTCTCATCCGCGATCCCCTGCAGCTGCACCTCCGCGGCGGCCGCTTCCTGGCGAGCGGTGTCTTGAGCGCAGATGACATCATAGATGGCATGCTGCTTCGTGGTGAATTTGGGGTTCGCCACGGCCATGGCCACCCGGGCCTCCTCGCTCGCATGCTCATCGTAGATCTCGCCCTCCGACAGTCGGTGCTGCTCCAGGAGGAACATGGTGTACCAGTGTTCCTCCTGCACCTGCTGGAACGCCGACAGAGGCGCGGGCTGCACCTCCACCATGGCAGCATTGAAGAGCGCCTGCGCTTGCTCCATAGTGAAGTCGGAGTGTACAGGAGGCGCGGGAGCCGGGGCGGAGTCGTCGGAGCCTATCTCCATTGTGGTGTCGTCCTCGTCGTCAGAGACCTCGAGCGAGCTAAACGGCAAGCCAGCCTCGACCTTCCTGGCACGACGGCACTACCAGGCGGCGGCATGGGCGGCCACAGCGTGCTTCATCTCCGGCTACAGACTGTCTCACGGTGCTTTCGCACTGGCGGCCATGGCGGATGTGGAGGAAAGGAGGAGGATGTGGAGCGGATGTGTTGTGATGTGGATGTGGAGATAGCCGCGTGTGGCCGCCCTTAAATAGCGGATCCCGGTGAGGCCAGGCGTAAATGCGGGACGCCGGAGTGGGTTTCTCGGTCGATGAGCCTGCTTAATGCCGGCATACGGACGGACGGGGCATTGAACGGGCATGGTAGATATCCGTCCATCCCGTCCAGTCACGCGTCTCCGTCATTTAACAGGCGTGGAACACCGGAGACACGTCACGAACGGCGCCCTCGGCTGGCGTGCCGCTTCAATGCCAACGCTAGTGAGAGGTCGCATCCGCTCTGCAATGACTAGCGGCCGCTCTATAATGGCATGAATGCGAGCAGCTGGTCCGGGGTGCGAACACGTGCGGGAGTCGGAGGGGTTTGGGTGGGCTAGGGCAGTCAGAAGCGAACGTGAAGTCGGTTCGTACTTCGGTTTTTTCGATAAAGGGCGCTTTTAGTAGCTCAAAATGTAGCATCAAGCAGATACATAGCATGATGAGTAACACCCGGCCTCTGCATAACGAAGATGCACACAGTCAAATACCAAGAGTCTGACGAAAAATGAAAATAAACGAGAAACCGACATATCGGCAACAGTAGAGTCATATAGGACCAACACTATGCCTATGTCGAAGAAGGTGGTGGGCCGCTCTGGAGATTATGCTGCCACCCATGTTGAGTAAAAATCTCCTTGGCCACCCGCTCCAATCGCGTACACATCGCCTTGAACAGCGGTTGGTACTTCGTTCGTTGTAGCATAGACCACATACGAAGCGAGTGCGTACAACGGAAAAGAACCTGCAAAGCCGAAGAGTTTATGTTATTAAAAACCAAATTATTTCTACATAGCCAAAGAGACCACAATAAGGCATACGCTCCCACCCTCAATAACATTTTGATCCTATTTGAAATACCGTCCAATCAATGACTAAAAATATTAGCAACACTTGTGGGCGGATATAAATTGAACGCTATTTGGATGATTGATCATATAGAACGCGCAAGCTTGCACTGGAAAAAGAGGTGTTTGATTGTCTCATCGTGAGTACAAAAACTACACTTCTTACTTCCTTGCCAATTGCGACGGGCAAGGTTTTCTTTGGTTAGCACAACTCCCCTCTGAAGATACCACATGAAGATTTTAACTTTTAGTGAAATCTTCGACTTCCAATTTTTCTTGTTATTATCTACTGGGACCTCTAAATGCGTGAGCGCATGGTACATAGAATCGATCGTGAAGGATCCAGATGTAGTGGGGTTCCAGCGAAACACATCCCGTCCTTGTGTCAGGTTAATCGAATTCAATCTGGACAGTAGATTTTGCCATGACATAAGACGGGGGCCGATCAAATCCTGCCTGAAAGAAATATTCGACGGGGATGAGCTGAGGACCTGTGCGAGAGTATTATTCTTACTACGAACAATGTTGTACAAAGCAGGATATTGTTCTCGGAGGCTGGCATTGCCTAGCCAGTTGTCCTCCCAAAAACGAATCTCCGACCCGTCATTGATCGGAAATGATCCAAAACAGAAAAGATGCTTCTTTATCGCCATTAGACCAGCCCAAAAGTGTGAGTCACCAGGTTTCCAATAGGCCTAAGACACAGCCTTTTGGTCTAGATACTTATTACACAGGAGGGTCTGCCAAACATCATTCTCAGTAAGTAGTTTGAACAATCATTTACTAAGTAATGCATCATTCTTGATCTATAGTCATGAATGCCAAGGCCACCTTGGTCTTTTGGCCTACAAATCACGCTCCATTTGACCAGTCTGTACTTTTTGTTTTCACTATCTCCTTGCCAAAAGAATCTGGATCTAAAATAATCCAGCCTTTGCAAGACCTCTTCTGGGATTTGGAAGAAAGAAAGCATATAGAGAACCATATTTGTGAGGACATAATTGATGAAGACTAGTCGTCCTCCAACAGAGAGCAACTTTCCTTTTCAACTGCTCAACCGTTTCTCTAAGCGCTCTTCTACATGTTCCCATTCCACATTTGTGAGACACCGATAATGAATTGGTATTCTCAAATATTTAATTGGGAATTGGCCTTGCGCACACCCAAACAAGTCAGCATACTCGGTTGCCGCCTCACTGGCTTCTCCAAAGCAGTACAATTCACTTTTATGGAAGTTAATTTTAAGGCCCGACATTTGCTCAAACGCTGAAAGCAATAGTTTCAGGTTTCGAGCCTTGTCCAAGTCATGTTCCGTAAAGAGAATTGGATCATCGGCATATTGCAGAATAGAGAGACCACCATCCACAAGGTGTGGCACTACTCATACAATCTGACCGTCCTGCTTGTCACGGTCAATCAGAATAGTTAACATGTCAGCAACAATGTTAAATAATATTGGAGACATGTAGTCACCCTGGCGTAGTCTTGTTTGTCTCGGGTTTACAGAAGAAAACGTTTATGGACCTCCGTGTAGACCGTTAGAGAACCACGTTCCATGGCTTCCGCAATCTGAATAACGCGATCTAGACGATTGTGGGAGGTTTGGAGGTTGGCGTTGGAGATGCTCTAGATACCTTGATCTACCGGTTGTCTACCGCTATAAAAGCTAGTCTCCTTCTCTCCCTAGAGAAAGCACAGCCCATCCCCTCCGAGCGACCACGCTGCCACCAGTTGCACCGGTGAAGGAGGACGCCATCCAACTCCCGCTGCCACCAGTTGTTTCTGTTGCCGGGTTCCATCTATCTCCCCACATCCACATCCTCTGTGTGATGTTCCTCTGCAAATCGATGCACACATACTAATTGCTGAACCACTTACATTTCTCTCAGATCTTCGTTTTAGTGCACTTGTTGCTTCTTGGTATACTCGTGTGTGTTATGGAGAGCGGCCTGCTACTCTGTGGGCATGCCCACGGGCAGCGGCTGCCCTCCGGCGACCGGCATGGCGGAAGAGCCCTTGGGCCTGGAAAAAACTGGCAAGGAACCGTTACCCCGCCCCATCACGTCCGATTGCCATCACTACTCTGCTCGCAGACCCCTCTTCTGCTTTCTCTTTCTCCTCCCACCCTTAAACCCCAGCCAGCCCGCCGTCGCCGTAATGCCCCGCCTTGTTGTCTCTCCGGTACGTCATCCATGGCAACGGCGCATCAGGTCTCGGCCGTGATCTTTGATTTGGACGAGACCCTCCTGGATAGTGGTACACATATATCTGTTTAACCTTCTCCTGGAAGAAAACACTACACAATAATTTTCCAAATGGGAGTTTGTAAACGATGGTGTGTCTTGTCTTGGTACAGAGAGTGTAACAAGGGGCATCTTGAGCGATTTCCTAGCGACTTATGGGAAGTCAGTAGACGCGGAGAAGGAGGAGAGGAGGTTGGGGCAGACTTTTAATGAGTACGCGGCTGGGATCATCGCAGATTACGGGCTGCCGCTCACTCTCGAGGAATACTTGGAGGCAATATTTCCCCTGTACCTCAAAAGGTTTGTTTCATTCTGGCATGATGATCAAATCTATAACGTCTTGTTCATCACGAGACATTTTTTTCTTTCATGCACGCATGTCCATCGTAACTAGTAACCCATAGCCTTAACCAGTTAGCTCTATTTTTTTTTTTCATTTTGCGACAAGACTTGACCTTCTACTGTTGTCCAGCTGGCAGAAAGCAAAACCACTTCCTGGGGTTAGAAGACTTCTCAAGCATCTTCACAAGAATGGAATACCGCTGGCACTTGCTTCCAACTCCGAGATGAGAATTATCGATGAAAAAATTCTGAAACTAGAAGGTTTGTGCTGTAGGAGTAGATACTTCTTTTTAGAAGGATGATGGCCCTGGCCTATGCATCGTCACACACACACGCGCACACACGCACACAGCACGCGCACGCACACGCACACACATATATGGGGTTTGCCAATATACTTTACCTACCCTTGATCAGTCGTCAAAATTCAAACATACATGAAATGTACAAGTGAGTCAAACGTCCGAGGGGTGTGAAAGCGAACGTGTGCATCGATTTGACACAAAGACTAGAGAACAATGAAGCTCTCCTTTATCTTACAAATGTTCGAATGGTCTACAAAGTCGAAGCACAAGGCACATACAACGAGGCAAAACATCATACACCGTATTGAAATAAAAATAAGATCGAAATGCTGTGTTGAAGCAAAAACCCTCATCTTAACCGGAGCGTTTTGAAATAGCATTATGGAATGGTACGTGCATTAGATTAGTTGGCACGACCAAAGGAAAATAGAAATCTTCAATAGATACTAAATATAGATTTTTGTGAAAGAAACTATAAATATGAGTTTTTAATGAGGAAACATTAGTGGGGTATATTTTATATTGCATTTCAGCATATTTCTCTACACTTTCTGCACTCCTTAGGGAGCTAGAGATGTGACATGGGCTCTTTCTTTGTTGGGAACGTGGAGGTGTGATAGCATGAGGGAGAAAGTAATCGGGAAGGAGAGACAGCAAGAAATGGAGGGAGATAGTTGGACCATGATACTCACCCATTTATCCTTGAGGACTAGGCGGTGGGTAACCAAGATTAAAAATCCTAGTATTCATACTTGAAAGGTTGTGTGCATGATGCAGAGATCGGGGAAGTGAAATTCTCCCCCAATTATTTGGAAAACGCCCCCCGCACGAAGGAGATCGTGACCCCCACACGAAGGAAAACGCCCCCCCCCCCCCCCCC
>LR738711.1:729890078-729911635 GCA_902687465.1 Secale cereale
CAGGTGGATCCAATCCCCGCGGCCGTCAGGTCCGCCGTCTCCTCTCTCTCTCTTCCCCCAATCGCCGTCGGAAGACGACGCCAGGCGGCTGACGGTGGTGGCAGTGGCTCTCCTCCCATCCCTGTGTCTGTGGGTCAAGTGGAACCTCCTAGCGCATGGAGGTGTCACCATGACATGTACCGGGGGGGGGCGCTCGGCTGACTCCCGGCGATGGCTTGGGCGGCGACGGATCTCGTCGCTCCGGTTCTCGTGAAGAACTCTAGATCTGGGGCGGCGCCCCTGGTAGGCGTGGCGACAACGCCCTCAGCTGGCAGCACTCGTGGGTGGTGGATGGACGGCTTCTTGACCGCGTGGGAGGTGAGTCGCCGGTGGATATCCTCCCACTGCAGCCTCACTCCCGCTGCACTTGGTGGCTTGCGGTCTCGACCGTCGGCCTCAGTGCGTTGGCGGGGGCTAAGTAGAGGTGGCTTCAGATCGGAGGAAACTCTGGATGGCTCGCTCATCCGGACGGTGGGGATGACCAAGATCGTCGCTCTCCTCCTTGCAGGCGCCGTCAAGGTCCCTCCCCTCCATCTCGATCCCATGCCTGGGTGAAGACCCAATATCTCCTCAGATTGGGCGGTGGCGGCACTACGTCTGTCACGCCCTTCTTGGAGGTGCCGCCTGGGGAGTTCGGGTCCTCCGTTAGAGTAACTACAGGCGGAAAGGATGGGACCAATGGCAACAGGTGGTGTTCGCGAAGGTGGACGGCGTGGCAGCTGTCATGTCGACAACGGCGGGTCTCGACGATGGACGCGCGTTGATGGACGAGCACGGAATGATGGCGTCGTTCGGCATCGTGGTGGAGTTGACGGCAGTTGGGCCTAGAAAGACCTATGCATTGATCTCTTCTGAAGATGGGATGATGGAAGATGGCGCCGATGGACTCTAGAGCATGCACATGCGGGACGTGAACCAGCCTCTTAAGTCCTTCCATGCATCCTCCTCCACACCCGACGATGTCCGCGCATCATCGGTGATGGGCTTATGAGGGCCCGATCCCATGGAGTTGAGCAACCAGATCTATTGTGCAGCCTCTAAGAATTCGTTTTCCCAGGTACTTCGCCTCTAGATGGTGGCAGCAATTTGAATATTATTATTCTGGTGGCTTTCTCTAGGCAGCGATATTATGTTGGTTTGTGGAGGCGTACCAGAATATTGCTTGAATATTGATCAGCATAGTCCTGACTCCTGAATGACATAGTTTAGATACATACTAGCAATGTGCTCGTGCGTTGCAACGGATCCAAAGTAGAATCTAGTTTTGATATACATATTCAATAAAAATATATTATATTTCACTCAAAATATATTCCTCGGGCTGTTTAGATGAGGTGAGGGAGGGATGTGGTCGGTTTCAGGATACTAAGGGGTTTCTACAAATTGGAGCAGATAAATGGGTTATTGTTGCAAATAGGCCATAACTTACCTCACAGACGTTAGATTCAAATCTAATGGTCAGACATGACGGACGGCAGACACATCATTATCATCAACTGAGTCCTTTATAGAATATGAGTAGAGAAAAGAATATTCAAGCAATAATTTAGTGCTAAGATCCCATCTAATGAAAATCTCTTATTTTGCAGAACTGAAAGACTATTTTTCCGTTGTTATTGGTGTTGATCAGGTTCTTCATGGAAAACCTTGCCCTGACATGTAAGAATGCTCTTTCAGAACTCGTAGCAAATAGAAATACATATCATTTTCTCATGTGACTTAAGATCCGGCCCTCTTTGATTCTGAAGATATCTACAGGATTATAATTCTTAGATACTTTTCTATATATTATTAGTAAGATTCAGTGTTATAGGATCCTTTTCCAAATATTTCTGTGCACTAAATTTCACATAATATTTCATTAACGTACAAGGATCATTGTTTTGATGGTGCAATCAAACAGTTTTTGGTGTAAATATACTGTGTGAGATTAGAATAGACATGGATTGTGCTTGCTCTTTCTATTCCACCATTATTTTGGAGGAGTGCATTGAAGCTTCAATACACAAGTACTGAAGATTGCACGGTTGACGTATCTAGAGCCAAAACCTACCTTATGTGTTCCAGAATATATCTATCAATTTATTTATATATACTTCACAATGTTATTGTTGTTATAATTATTTTGGTTCAATTTGGCCGACAACCTGATGATTAATTCGATATTGTTTATCTTAAAAACACAGTACAAACATTTAATATTGTTGATGGTGTAATTTCTAATATCTTTTTTTTCTAGATATCTGGAAGCTGCAAAGAGACTCGGTGTAAACCCATCATCATGCCTGGTTATAGAAGATTCTCTGTAAGTTTGTTGTTCCGTACACACATGAAAAGAAAAAAAATAGAAATGAATGAATAACAATAAAAAGATAACAGAACATAGATATTAGATAATACTGACAGACATTTCTTTCACTAAACGTCTCATTTCTCTAACAAAGTTCATATAGTACGATGTAGCATACACGCGACGACAAACAGTTTTGCCATTGTACATGAAGTGATGACGTAAACACAAAACTTTCAAGTGGTTTTCATTTGAATGGAACACATTGTACTTGTCCATCTTCTACGGTATATGCATTCTCCTACAATGAAAATGGGGGATAAATCCTAATAATTGTTCTCTTCGGAAATAGAATAGCAAGCATTCGTGCATTAAAAAGAACATCTTCGGCATTCAGTTTAATTTTTGCTTCCAAAAAACTGCTTACTTTCTATTTTGTTAGTAAATTTTTATTAGTGTTGGAATTCGGGGCGCCAAGGCTTCTGGGGCAAAGGTAGTCGTTGTTCCATCACTCCAAACTGAAAGGCGACGTTACTCGATTGCTGATCTTGTCCTCTGTTCACTGCTGGACTTCCATCCCGAACTATGGGGCCTTCCTCCATTTGACGATCGTAACTTTCTTGATTTCTCCACTAAAAGTTATTTCATTTTATATCTTTTCATTGAAGTCTGGTTGATGGCACTTATGTTGCAGGCATTCAAGGTGCACTGCCCATGGAACCATTGTACTCAAATGCTCACATAGGAAATGTGATCTCAAACAATACTCATATGATAGTAGCAGGTCCGAGACCTTCCTCCCACTTCTAATATGACAATGACTGCCAAGATTATAGCTTTTATCACACATGGTGATTTCTAAAACAAGAAAAGATACACATCAAACTACAAATATTGCTCTTGCGACTTGCACGCTCTGCCCCTCCGATCTCTCAAGATTGCATGCAAGCAAAGTCCATGCATGTAAAAGTTATATTTCAAATCAATCTATAACATGCAATAAGTAAGAATAGCTATATGTACACATGGTTTATATTGCTAAGATCATGTAGAGAAAATGCAAAATAAATAAATAAATTATGGCACCAATGCATTAAAGCTAATTTTGAGAATAAAAAAAAGTAGTGCATCTCGGTTCACAGTCCATTTTTCCCGCTAGCTTATCTCACTTTAATACGTCCTGAACTCCTGATAAACGTCTTCCATATTATTTTGTTACCGCACGATAATACACTAGTTACATCTTGTATGTAATGTGTTCCCGTGTTGTCTCGTAATGGTAACTGTTACTACTAGACAATTTATTAAGAGTGTCACCATCATAAGCACCATGCATGATGGTAGCTAATATCTCCATCATGGTAAATTGTGTAATATGTGGCAAATTAGTCATCTTCTTTCTGAAACGCCGACAAGTGCTCATTGTTGTTACTTGCTGATCATTGCAAACAGGTGAACATACCTACGACTCTGTTCCTGGCCAATTATCCGGAATTGTTTTTGGTTGGGCCAAGTTAGAACCACATGGAGTATATAAGGCGGTTGTCAGCATTGGGTGGGACATTTCGCCGCCGGCTGTTGGAAGAGTGATGGTTTGTACTTTTATTTAATTTCCGATTACCTTTATATATGCGCATTGTTATTAAGCTATAAATTTAACGGGCTGTTTTGTATTGGAGGTCAGTTGTGTGTAGGTCAGTTTTGTATTGGTATTTCGTTGAGTGATTTGCTTTCCTGCTTTGGAATTGTGCCCTTTCTTTTCCGTTCTTAAAACTTGTGTTCTTTTTTTTTTCAGCACATATGTTTTCTTGATCCCTGCTGCAATGCCAAAACGGGGGAGCCACTTGAGCTGCTGTTAATTGGTTACATTCGGGAGCTCCAAAGCACGGTAATTTGGCCATTTACAATTTGCCTATTTGCTACTGTATAGTCTATATGAACCCTACATGGCATGCAATGCAGAGCATATTAAGTTGCAGCTCACCACAGGCTAATTTTTCCTACGGAAGACACATGGTAGTCACTAACTTAACATTTGTTGCAGGGAAGTACTACATCTCAAGCATTAAGCATTACTGAGGAAGATCAAAGCATCGCGAGGGATGCACTGGGCCTCCCAGCTTTCTCCGAAATAGAGGAGCTAACGCTCTTCAGTGCGCCTCGGAAGGAACCGTCTGAATGATTTGCCCCATTTGTTCTTAACGCGGTGGGCGGTGTAATGTTTTTTACTGGATGTAATTAGATAAATCTAAAATGTACACGATCAGCTGTGAGTTAGAAGCTACTCCCTCCGTCCCATAATATAAGAACGTTTTTGACACGAGTGTAGTGCCAAAAACATTCTTATATTATGGGACAGAGGGAGTACATCTTTAAGTCTTCTAAAAACACGGAGTTGCTATAGCTATGCAATAAAAGAATGTAAAAAAGTTCTGTATATTTATCACCGTGTGTATGTGTTTGTATAAGATGTAAAAAGTATGTAAAAGATGCAATAAAAACATGGAAGACATTAATTTTGCGTTTGTGCGGGAGACGCAAAAGTGTGATTGCATATGCAAATTTGTGACCCTAAATAAAACTACTATTCACAACCATCAACACATCGACTAGAGTTGGTTAGATGAGTTTCCTACAGTTTACATGCGGGCAATCATGAGAAGAGTCGGCAGCATGTTAGAATTAGCATGGTATGATCCAGCTATTCGGAGTGATCACCTTCTTGCAGGTGAAAAGTAAGAAGAAATGGTGGAACCTCTCTTCTTTGGGGTTGCCTGTTTCGAAGGACGGATCCAACCCTGTATTTCTCTCTGAATCTCCAGCGGCAGCTCCCCTACTACAGCCGGATCGATGTCTTCAACATTGAGCATCCATGTGTTACCGGAAGAGTGATCGACGGCTGTGTTAGTATTGTCCCTACCATGTTGTTCAGCCTCGCTTGCTCCTGAAGAACTCTCAGGGCCTACAATGATGAATATTCGGCAAGCAAAGAATTTTATTTCACATTGGTTACAATATGAAATTGACCGATATCTGCAAGCATGGAAAACAGCCTACCGAACCTTGATGGCTGCAAATTAAGCCGTCAAAGTTTCTTTTCTTGTGCAGGCCAGGTTGAATCTGTGAAAGAAACTTCAAAATAGAGCCAGTTTCCTGAAAGATTGTTATGGAACATCTGGATGAGTACTCGGATTAGATAAGTACAATAAATTACAAAACCTGGCATGGACACTAAAGGGAAACCTCCTGTGGCCTATAAAGATGAGTTTCTCACCCGATCTGAGAATTATCTCAGCATGCCAATCACCACTTAGGGTTGTAGGTGAGTGTTACAGCGTTAGGGTGATGGTTGGTTAAGAACTATGGTGGAACGGGAAGTGGCAGATACTCTACTGTGCTTCTAGTTGAAATGGAGTAACTAGCAAGATGCCGAAGGTCCCAGACTAATTAGCAAGATGCCGAAGGTCACATGAGAATGGTTGGACAAAGAAAAGCTAAGATGTAAGAATTAACTGGGAAGTTCTAAACTTCTAATACTACTAGTAAGAAAGGTGAATGAGATGAAGATCTGAAATCACACAGGAAGAATAACAAACTCAAAAACCTGAGATCCAATTCTGGTATGTGGATACATCATCATAATTTACTGACTACTGAGTTCAGTTTGCTCAATTTTCCAGCATCTAAACAAAGCATTACATGCTCTACCTTTTCTTCAAAAGAAAAACAATGCTAAATGGTAATCGCATTTTACCTGATAACAGAACAGAAATCAACCAACTAGGAGTCAGTTTGGTGATCCCTGAAGAGAAACAACTTACCTGAACTTTCGATAATTTCTTCGGTACACCTTTTCCTTCAACTGATCTACATTGTTTGGCTGAATTACTATCGTCACAGTCTTCCTTTATAGATGATGGTTCACACCGTTCCTCATGAACTGGAGTCATATATAACTTGTTATCTAGAAAAGCATGTTCACAGTTCAGTACAGTAAGGGCAAACGGAAATTACGTATGGTCTGCAATATTGAACTGAGTAACATTACCAACAAATGGTGTTAACTCAGGTGTAGAGGAAGAATCAAGGATAGCTGAAGATGCATCGGAACTTCGGCCTTTAATATATTTCAAAATTGAGTTTGTTCCCTGAAGTAATTAAAAAAACTAAAAAGGTAAACAAGGATATAAAAAACAATGATGTATGATCTTATTCAGTCAAGCCTGCACACTATATATAGTTATAAATTACATAAGCTGATAAAAGCGTTCCACATATATGGATAAACTTCTTTCAAATAACAGAGCTTTACATCAGAAAAGCATGTCAAAGTTGTTGTCAGAAGCAGGCAGCAACTAATGTGATGTCAGTACGTATTTGGTTTGACCAAATATTATGAAATAGCTAATACGGGGTACATCTTATTAAGGAAACAACATGACCATATTGTCATCCTACTTGTTTATCTAGAGGGGATTGTTTTTAAAGACACAAAACTATTGAATACCGAGAAAGTAATCATAAACATACACTTGGTATATCAAATATTTTGCTTGCTGTAACAGAAAGAGATGTTATACTCCATCCAGCGTTCCGAGAACCCCAAAAATCATTTAGCCCAGATTCGAATAGCTTCATTGCATCTTCTTGAATTTTGCCAGTCCCATAGCGTAATGGACAAGATTTGGAAGGGAATTTCCTCATTGAATTACCCTCATTTTCCTACATATTCACCATTAGTAAGCTGAAACTAAAAGGCAATGAGTAAATTACACTAAGTACCTTAGATGCCCTAGCATGGAGAGTTAATGTTTGAGCGACTCTCTTGTTGCAGCTCAAGTCAGACTGAATCCGCTCGCTCAATTCCTCACAAAGTTTATCCAGCCAGCTCTTAACCTAAAATGTATGAAAATGATTGTGAATTAATGCACCAGCTTCAAAGTAGCTTAAACAAAACACCCTGCATTCATACACAGAATCAGAAATAACATATTTTGAGCTATCCGTATGTGGGATTTGACTCCTTGACAATGCAATGAGCCAGTAACCTATTTTAACTTTGGTGGGATGCAAGTATCTTATAAAATCAATTTGTATTGTACGGCATCATAAAGTTCCACATAACTCAAAATGTACAACATGCCACTAATCAAACCTGCACAAGGCATGTTGATACCAATCTGCCTAAGCTCTTTAAGTGTGAAAAAAGGTCCAAAGGCCATTAATAAAATACTATTTTACAGCATCAACCAAGGGGTGTGCAACCACTGCATAATACCAGTAAGCTGTGTCCCTAAATGAAAGGACACTCTTCTTGCATCAGGTGATCATCAGAGTTATGAGATGTGTATCACTAAGCAACTAATGTGTTAGGTTTCTATCAGCTGTGCACATCCATATAGTTGTCAGGGGAGTTGCGGGATAATCTTTCTTAGTTCTTGTAAGCAGCTATAATGTAGAAAAGGCTGTTATAGAGAACAAAAGAACACAACAGAAGCAAGCACGCTTACAGAAGAATTATTCTTTAATGCTTTTGGGCCAGGAAATGTTTTTCCACAACCATGACTTTTCGGTAGAAGACGGTCCTCAACTTCTTCTCCGCTAATACCTCTTGCAGTCTTCCATAACCACGTTCTGTGCAAAATCAGGTGCTTATAAGATGAGTTTTTACCAACTACTATATATGATTTCTATACTTATAATCTGCAAGCATAGTACCATGGAAATTTAAGTTGCACACTAAAGGTTAAAAGAAAGGGAATAATAATAAGCAAGTCCAAATCTTTTACGTGTTATCCTAAACATCAGGCACCTGAAATAAAACCAAGCAATATGCAACAATTTACCCTGTATTTACGCCATAGTACTCTTGTAATTTCTCTTCTGTAAAACCTAGAAGATCCCCAACTGTCTCGACCCCCAGATCGTCCTGCAAGGAGCTCCCAAGCTTACCCCCAAGTAGTTTCCTGCATAACATGGGCGTTTTTTGTAATTCATATCAGACGGTTCTGTAATGTAAGGACTATAGAGTAATACAGGGTTTTACAAACTTTGTCAAACAAAAAACAAGAAATCAATAAATGTGGAAGTTGTCATGTAGCTCATTACATCTTCTTCACAGGCAGTGATGCTAGAAAGTCTTGAACCGATGAAGATGGAACAACTGTTTGTTGAGCAGGCTTGTGCATCCCGCTGACAAGTTTAGCTAACATCTGCACAATATAACAACATTTGAGTGGAACGCTGCAACAGGAAAAGGAGAGTATCAAAAGGGCAATGGAGCAAGCGAAGCACTACGGGGAAGCTGGCTTGATTTCCTAAGTTCAGAGAACAGTAAATAATTGGACTGTTTATACTTAAATTTGCAGAATGAGAAGAAACGAATCATGCAAAAAGCATACTTTATCTACTCACTATTATGACTCGTTATAAACCTTATTGTGAGCAATGCCAGCAGAACACGTGAATTGAGTTTCCTCCAGAACTTTTACTCGTAACTGTGCAACAAGTATAGCTCCGCATGCCAGCAACTTATCCTGGTAGTTGGCATCTGCTCGACAAAGCCATGCCTTCACATTCTCTTCCCTGTCACCGACATCCTGAACATACATATCAAGGTCTACGATCACACTCGCATCAAATGTAAGAGCAGCCCCAACCAATTTACGGCAAATTTCTTACAGAAGGAAGGTCCAGGATATTTGACTTTGTGGCCTCCTCAAAAATAGACTCCGACAACTCCGGAGGGGATTCCAAGAGCATTTCCTTGGCTGCATCAGTAAGGTCGAGATACACTTCATCAATGGATGCTCGCTCACACTTGCCCTTGGTCGAAAGAATCGCTACGACCTGAAAGGATTGGACACAAAACGTTTAATGTCATGAAACACTCCTAGTTGTTTAATAATGCAGTAAATTATCAGTGTTTGACGCTCGGTTGTTGCAGCAACATGCTACCTCCGAACCGGCATTTCGGTACACATTGAGGTCGGCCTTGTCACGGGACACGGGAACCTGGACCAGGTTTATACCTGGGCAGACATTCTTGGCATCATCCCCACGCATGGACCTGAATCAATAAAGAAAGCATCACAGGTATCTGCCAGGAACCTCCGAACCGAGCAAGTAAATCGGCCATCACCTCTTGACGCCGAACTTGCGGGCCTCGTAGCTCACCGCAATCAGACCGCCGCCTTTCCAGTCGTTGTACTGCACCACGGCCGTCGGCTGCCCCCTGAGCGCCGGGTTCCTCCGCTGCTCGACTGCAGGTGAGCAAAAGCGCTGTTACCCTCTCGGTTCAGAGACTCTGTGAGAGAGGGGGAGGGGAGAGGGGACGAAGAGGGTGGGACCTTGCACGTAGAAGCAGTCGAGGTCGAGGTGGGCGATCACCCGCGGCTCCTGCGGCTCCGGCCTCGCCACCGGCATCGCTCCCCTTTCCCCGCCGCCGCCGGCTCTGCCCTCGCTTTCGCTCCCCTTTCTCTATTTTTTCTCTTTGTTTATGTTTCGGTTTCGGCCGCGCGCGATCGCAGCCGTCCCTCTGCCCAGTTGGAAACCTCGTGGCGAGCATCCCGCGCGCGACTAGTAGGCGAGCTCGTCCCGGTGTCCTCGTGGGTTGCGACCGGTTACTGATCAATGTTAATATTTTTTATAAAGTTTTTAGTGCCTATCGAAGATTGTTAAGATTAAGAAACAGTATAACGGGATGAGCTACGGCTGCTCACAGCGTCTTAACATCCCTAGCCGTCCGATTATTGATCGGTCGATCTCTCAGCCTCACATCCGGTGTTTCGTGGGCTGCTGCTCCGCTGCCTTACCTAGGCTTGTTACGGTTGATTGGGCTGGAAATGCATGCCGGGCCGGATGGGCTGCTGGTAGGCACCCTCCAGGCTATGAGAGGATTCCTCGTTAGGCCTCTCACCTTGCACTCTTCTGATAGCGATGGAAGCAGCGCCACCGCCGCCGCCGGGGCAGTCTCTCGCATGTAAACGATGGCAAGGGAAAGGCGTCGGCGCATCCACATCAATGGATGTTGGCGGTAAGGCGCTTACAAGGGCGTCTCGGCTGCAGCTGCGCCGCGTTCCGGTGCAGCGGAAATCTGGCCTGGCGCGTTGGGGGCGGATCTAGAAAATCGCGACGACGCCGATCCACATCAGTGAATTCTAACCCAAGGTGCAGAACGTTCCCGTCAAATTTGACAAGCAGCAGTCCAAGTATAAATGATCTGCTCCTCTTCCGAGCGCCAAAATAGTTTGATTCAGTGGTGTTGCATGAGCCCTGCCATCCCCAATCACTACTCCGTCATGCTCTTCATGCTCCCCTGAAAGTAATGGGCCGAGGACAACATAGCACGGTCAACTTCCACTGCCGCGATGCTCTTCAGTGCATTCCCATTCTGAACCAAACCAAATGTTATTTCAGCTTCTATTTTCGTGGAGCTGCTTTGATGTTCAGTAATTTCGTTGTTTTCTTCTTGTTCTGCAGCTATGAATTCCCAATCATTTATTCTTGTTATTTGGTGCACAACATGTGCTTCTCTCAATGGCTGAGGAGAAGCACACTCCGTTACATGATTTTTCAAGATTAAATATCCTTATATCTAACTAACAAGCTATGTTGTAGGATCCAGCTGAACAAGTTGAACACCAATGACTAAATAACTTCAGGTTCCACCTACTGGATGAAACCTCCAAGGACTGGAGCTAATCCAAATAAAATGTATAGTGGAATGATTAACCCGCTGCCAAATGTAGATTTCTAGCACAAATAAATTGGTATCATCTCGTTTCCATCTGCACTTCAGCAACACTGGAATATGATATATGATGAGGATTTTGTTTCTTACATTTATGTGACTAATATAATCTATTTAACTACGTTAAGATGATATATCCTCAATAATGATACAAGAACCAAGTATATTTAGTAGTGGTTTGGCCTTACTGCAGCGTGCACATATACAGAGCACACATGTTTATCCAAAATAATCTCAAAATATTTCATCGATTACACATAATATATCCATACAACTAAAATGTACAATACAATCAATCATTTATTTTATTGTAATTTTATTTTATTAATAATATACCGACATCCTCCTCACCATTGTGTTAGACAGGTTAATATTTTATGGTTACATATACCAAACATTTGGATTCTTCAATGCCTTGTCATAATTTGCTGCGTTGTGCTTCGTGTGTCTATATATGCTTAGCAATATTATGCTCTCTATTGGAGCATTTAAATTTAACACTATGTATGCATGTATTCATTTTAAACAACATTACATTGATCGTATTCTTAAGTATTTATATCCCCTTTGTTAAGATGGACGAGCGCGGCAACGCGCGCCTTTATGATCTAGTGAATACATATGAAGTAATGTATAGGAAGTAGTTTGCTCATTTATACTTAGCATATGAAGTATGGTGACACATGTGAATATTTACCCTATGCATAGGATGGTAATTTGCTCACATATGAAATGGTCTTCATGTATGTTGTATCTTGGAAATTTGTTGGATGGTTTGGCTTCTTGAAAATTTATGTGACACTCAACACCGGGCCCACTTTATGTCGGAGATGAAGCAAGTGATAATCATGGTAGTTGGTATTTTTGAAATTTATGTTTAGTTCAAACAGGCATGCCCCAAATTTAATACTGTGGCTTTCTTCTTTGCGGGTGCTGCAACTGTGATGCCCCCGATTTGACCGTACACTAATCATACACGCAAATATGTACGACCAAGATCTGGGACTCACGGTGTCAGACCCAAGATGCGATTCTATCCCGATCACGTGACACTTACGTGATTGGGGCACAACCGCATTTCGGGCGCTTAGCAAGATGGATATCATTACATCGTACCATTACATACATACATGGGGGATACAACAATACATACAAGTCACATGAATACAACAACCTCAATACAAGGCATCCGACTACGGATGCAAACAAGAAAAGCACAAAGACATCCATTTGCTATCCCAGGTTGCCGACCCGGAACCTAACCCAAGACTGAAGAAGAAGAAGAAGAAAGAACTCCAACACAACGATCATCGCTCTCACGTCAAGACATCGGAAACCTGCACCTGCAACTGTTGTTGTAGTATCTGTGAGCCACGAGGACTCAGCAATCCCATAACCATGGGTAACAAGACTAGCAAAGCTTAATGGGTAGGAAGAGGTAAAGTGGTGAGGTTGCAGCAGCGACTAAGCAAAAGTATGGTGGCTAACTTACGAGTACAAGAATAAGATGAGCATCTACGCAAACGGTCGCAACTAGTAATGATCGCTAAAGATCCTGAACTACCTACGAGTCAAACATAACCCCGCCGTGTTCTCTTCTCAAAGTGAAAAGAGACAGTCACGGTTACTCACATCGTTGTGTGTTTTACTTCGGATCCTCTGTCAAGTTTTCTACAACCGGACATTAACAAATTCCAATCTGCCACATAACCACGGGCACGACTTTCGAAAAGATCATAACCCTGCAGGGGTGTCCCAACTTAGCCCATCACAAGCTCTCACGATTAGCTGAAGTAATAATAATTATTACCCCTTATCTTAGGGAAATCCGATCAGGCTCGGTATCCCGGTGCACAAGACATTTCGACAATGGTAAAACAAGTCCAACAAGACCTCCCAGTGTGTCGACACCCTGATAGTAGCCGCGCGTATCTCGTCTCAGGCCACGACCGGATGGGCGATGCTACAGGTTATACCAGATACCTCGGGTTTCCCCAAGGCGGCCCTGGAGGACCCCCGTTTGGGACCAACACCATCAGCACTGGCCCCCCTGCTATGTAGAAGAATCCTCGGGTAGCGCTAACTCCCTATGCAATTTAATTAATTAATTAAGTTGTTATTATGAGCAAATTAAAACCAATGTTGGGCCTTGCTGGAGGAGTTTTTGTTGGGGAACGTAGCAGAATTCAAAAAAATTCCTACGCTTCACCAAGATCAATCTAAGGAGTCATCTAGCAACGAGCATAAAGGAGTGCATCTACATACCCTTTGTAGATCGCGAGCGGAAGCGTTCGAAGGAACGTGGATGATGGAGTCGTACTCGTCGTGATCCTCGTCACCGATGATCCCAGCGCCGAACGGACGGCACCTCCGCGTTCAACACACGTACGGTACATCGACGTCTCCTGTTTCTTGATCCAACAAGGGAGGAGGAGAGGTTGATGGAGATCCAGCAGCACGACGGCGTGGTGGTGGATGCAACGGGAAAAGGTGCAGGGCTTCGCCGAGACACTGCGGGAGGAGGGAGAGATGTAACGGGAGGGGGAGATGCGCCAGGGGCTGAGGTGCGGCTGCCCTCTCTCCCCCCACTATATATAGGGGGCCAGGGGGGCGCCGGCCCTAGGAGAATGGATCTCCTAGGGGGACGGCGGCCAAGGGGGTGGCTTGCCCCCCAAGCCTAGGGGGCGCCCCCCACCCCTAGGGTTTCAACCCTAGGCGCAGGGGGAAGGCCGAAGGGGGGTGTGCCAGCCCACTAAGGGCTGGTCCCCCTTCCCCTACGGTCCATGGGGCCCTCCGGGATGGGTGGCCCCACCTGGTGGACCCCCGGGACCCTTCCGGTGGTCCCGGTACACTACTGGTGACCCCCGGAACTCTCCCGATGGCCGAAACTGGACTTCCTATATATCATTCTTTACCTACGGACCATTCCGGAACTCCTCGTGACGTCCGGGATCTCATCCGGGACTCCGAACAACATTCGGGTTACCGTTTGCATATATCTCTACAACCCTAGCGTCACCAAACCTTAAGTGTGTAGACCCTACGGGTTCGGGAGACACATAGACATGACCGAGACGACTCTCCGGTCAATAACCAACAGCGGGATCTGGATACCCATGTTGGTTCCCACGTGTTCCTCGATGATCTCATCGGATGAACCACGATGTCAAGGATTCACTCAATCCCGTATGCTATTCCCTTTTCCTATCGGTACGGTACTTGCCCGAGATTCGATCGTCGGTATACCGATACCTTGTTCAATCTCGTCATGGCAAGTCTCTTTACTCGTTCCGTAATCCATCATCCCGTGACTAACTCCTTAGTCACTTTGAGCTCATTATGATGATGTCTTACCGAGTGGGCCCAGAGATACCTCTCCGTCATACGGAGTGACAAATCCCAGTCTCGGTTCGTGCCAACTCAACAGACACTTTCAGAGATACCCATTGCGTACCTTTATAGCCACCCAGTTACGTTGTGACGTTTGGCACACCCAAAGTATTCCTACGGTATCCGGGAGTTGCACAACCTCATGGTCTAAGGAACAGATACTTGACACTTGAAAAGCTTAAACATTACAAACTACACGATCTTGTGCTAGGCTTAGGATTTGGGTCTTGTCCATCACATCATTCTCCTAATGATGTGATCCCGTTATCAATGACATCCAATGTCCATGGTCAGGAAACCGTGACCATCTGTTGATCAACGAGCTAGTAACTAGAGGCTTACCAGGGACACGTTGTGGTCTATGTATTAACACATGTATCGCTGTTTCCGTACAATACAATTCAAGCATGAATAACAGACAATTATCATGAACAAGGAAATATAATAATAACCATTTTATTATTGCCTCTAGGGCATATTTCCAACAGTCTCCCACTTGCACTAGAGTCAATAATATAGTTACATTGTGATGAATCGAACACCCATAGAGTTCTGGTGTTGATCATGTTTTGCTCGTGGAAGAGGTTTAGTCAACGGATCTGCGACATTCAGATCCGTATGCACTTTACAAATATTTATGTCTCCATCTTGAACATAATTCCGGATGGAGTTGAAACGCCGCTTGATGTGCTTGGTCTTCTTGTGAAACCTGGGCTCCTTGGCAATGGCAATAGCTCCAGTGTTGTCACAGAAGAGAGTCATCGGGCTTGATGCGCTTGGAATGACTCCTAGGTCGGTAATGAACTCCTTCATCCAGACTCCTTCCTGTGCTGCTTCGCAAGCAGCTATGTACTCCGCTTCACATGTAGAATGCGCCACGACGCTCTGCTTGCAACTGCACCAGCTGACAACTCCACCATTCAAAATATACACGTGTCCGGTTTGTGACTTGGAGTCATCCAGATCTGTGTCGAAGCTAGCATCGATGTAACCCTTTACGACGAGCTCTTCGTCACCTCCATAAATGAGAAACATATCCTTAGTCCTTTTTAGGTACTTCAGGATGTTCTTGACCGCTGTCCAGTGTTCCGTACCGGGATCACTTTGGTACCTCCCTACCAAACTTATAGCAAGGTTCACATCAGGTCTGGTACACGGCATGGCATACATAATAGAACCTATGGCTGAGGCATAGGGGATGCCACTCATCTTTTCTCTATCTTCTGCCGTGGTCGGGGATTGAGCCGTGCTCAATCTCATACCTTGCAATACAGGCAAGAACCCTTTCTTGGACTGATCCATATTGAACTTCTTTAATATCTTGTCAAGGTATGTGCTTTGTGAAAGACCAATGAGGCGTCTTGATTTATCTTTATAGATCTTGATGCCTAATATATAAGCAGCTTCTCCAACGTCCTTCATTGAAAAACTCTTATTCAAGTAGGCCTTTATGCTCTCCAAGAATTATATATCATTTCCCATCAACAGTATGTCATCCACATATAATATGAGAAATGCTACAGAGCTCCCACTCACTTTCTTGTAAATACAGGCTTCTCCCCAAGTATGTATAAATCCAAACGCTTTGATCACATCATTAAAGCGAATATTCCAACTCCGAGATGCTTGCACCAGCCCGTAGATCGAGCGCTGGAGCTTGCATACCTTGTTAGCACTTTCAGGATCGACAAAACCTTCCGGCTACATCATATACAGTTCTTCCTTGAGGAAGCCATTAAGTAATGCCGTTTTGACGTCCATTTGCCATATCTCATAATCATAGAATGCGACAATTGCTAACATGATTCAGACGGACTTCAGCATCGCTACGGGAGAGAAAGTCTCGTCGTAGTCAATCCCTTGAACTTGTCGATAACCCTTAGCGACAAGCCGAGCCTTATAGATGGTCACATTACCATCCGCGTCTGTCTTCTTCTTAAATATCCATTTATTTTCTATGGCGTGCCGATCATCGGGCAAGTCCACCAAATTCCATACTTTGTTTTCATACATGGATCCTATCTCGGATTTCATGGCTTCAAGCCATTTATTGGAATCCGGGCCCGCCATCGCTTCTTCATAGTTCGAAGGTTCACCGTTGTCTAACAACATGATTTCCATGACAGTGTTGCCGTACCACTCTGGTGCGGAACGTGTCCTTGTGGACCTTCGAAGTTCAGTAGTAACTTGATATGTATCTTCATGATCATCATCATCATTAACTTCCTCCCCTGTCGGTGCAGGCACCTCAGGAACAACTTCCTGCGCTGCGCTACTTTCCGGTTCGGGAGGGGTGACGGTCACCTCATCAAGTTCTACTTTTCTCCCACTCACTTCTTTCGAGAGAAACTCTTTCTCCAGAAAGGATCCATGCTTGGCAACAAAGACCTTGCCTTCGGATCTAAGGTAGAAGGTGTACCCAATCGTTTCCTTTGGGTATCCTATGAAGACGCATTTTTCCGATTTGGGTTCGAGCTTTTCAGGTTGAAGTTTCTTGACATAAGCATCGCAACCCCAAACTTTCAGAAATGACAGCTTAGGTTTCTTGCCAAACCAAAGTTCATACGGTGTCGTCTCAACGGATTTTGACGGAGCCCTATTTAAAGTGAATGCGGAAGTATCTAAAGCATAACCCCAAAAAGATAGCGGTAAGTCGGTGAGAGACATCATAGATCGCACCATGTCCAACAGAGTATGATTTCAACGTTCGAACACACCATTACGCTGAGGTGTTCCGGGCGGTGTCAATTGTGAAACAATTCCACAGTTCCTTAGGTGCGTGCCAAATTCATGACTTAAATATTCACCCCCACGATCCGATCGTAAGAACTTTATTTTTCAGTCACGTTGATTCTCAACCTCATTCTGAAATTCCTTAAACATTTCAAAGGTCTCAGACTTGTGTTTCATTAAGTAGACATACCCATATCTACTCAAGTCATCTGTGAGGGTGAGAACATAATGATAGCCTCCGCGAACTTCAACACTCATTGGACCGCACACATCGGTATGTATGATTTCCAATAGGTTGGTCGCTCGCTCCATTGTTCCGGAGAACGGAGTCTTATTCATCTTGCCCAAGAGGCATGGTTCGCACGTGTCAAATGATTCATAATCAAGAGACTCTAGAAGTCCATCTGCATGGAGCTTCTTCATACGTTTGACACCAATATGACCAAGGCGGCAATGCCACAAGTATGTGGGACTATCATTGTTAACTTTACATCTTTTGGCATTCACACTATGAATATGTGTATCATCACGTTCGAGATTCATCAAAAATAAACCATTGACCAGCGGGGCATGACCATAAAACATATCTATCATATAAATAGAACAACCATTATTCTCGGATTTAAATGAGTAGACATCTCGCATCAAACGAGATCCTGATACAATGTTCATGCTCAAAGCTGGTACTAAATAACAATTATTAAGGTTTAAAACTAATCCCGAGGGTAGATGTAGAGGCAGCGTGCCGATGGCGATCACATCAACCTTGGAACCATTCCCGACGCGCATCGTCACCTCGTCCTTCGCCAGTCTCCGCTCATTCCACAGCTCCTGCTTTGAGTTACAAATGTGAGCAACTGCACCGGTATCAAATACCCAGGAGCCACTACGAGCGCTGGTAAGGTACACATCAATAACGTGTATATCACATATACCTTTGACGTTGTCGGCCTTCTTGTCTGCTAAGTATTTGGGGCAATTCCGCTTCCAGTGACCCGTTCCCTTGCAATAAAAGCACTATGTCTTAGGCTTGGGTCCATTCTTTGGCTTCTTCCCGGCAACTGGCTTACCGGGCGCGACAACTCCTTTGCCGTCCTTCTTGAAGTTCTTCTTACCCTTGCCCTTCTTGAACTTAGTGGTTTTATTCACCATCAACACTTGATGCTCTTTCTTGATCTCCACCTCCGCTGATTTCAGCATTGAATACACTTCGGGAATGGACTTCTCCATCCCTTGCATATTGAAGTTTAACACGAAGCTCTTGTAGCTAGGTGGGAGCGACTGAAGGATTCTGTCAACGACCGCTTCGTCTGGGAGATTCATTCCCAACTGAGACAAGCGGTTGTGCAACCCAGACAACTTGAGTAGTGCTCGCTGACAGAACTATTTTCCTCCATCTTACAGCCGTAGAATGCGTTGGAGACATCATATCTCTCAACTCGGGCATGAGCCTGGAAAACCATTTTCAGCTCTTGGAACATCTCATATGCTCCGTGCTGCTCGAAACGCTTTTGGAGCCCCGATTCTAAGCTGTAGAGCATGCGCACTGAACCAGGGAGTAATCATCACAACGCGACTGCCAAGCGTTCATAACATCTTGGTTTGCCGGGGCGGGAGCGTCACCTAGCGGTGCTTCTAGGACATAAGTTTTCTTGGCAGCTATGAGGATGATCCTCAGGTTACGGACCCAATCCGTATAGTTGCTACCATCGTCTTTCAGCTTGGATTTCTCTAGGAACGCGTTGAAGTTGAGGGTGACATGAGCGTGGGCCATTTGATATACAAGACATATTGTAAAGAATTTAGACTAAGTTCATGACAATTAAGTTCATCTAATCAAATTTAATGAACTCCCACTCGGATTGACATCTCTCTAGTCATCTAAGTGATACATGATCCGAATCGACTAGCCCGTGTCCGATCATCACGTGAGACGGACTAGTCATGAACGGTGAACATCTTCATGTTGATCGTATCTTCTATACGACTCATGTTCGACCTTTCGGTCTTGCGTGTTCCGAGGCCATGTCTGTACATGCTAGGCTCGTCAAGTGAACCCTAAGTGTATTGCGTGTGTAAATCTGGCTTACACCCATTGTATGCGAACGTTAGAGCCTATCACACCCGATCATCACGTGGTGCTTCGGAACAACGATCCTTAGCAACGGTGCACAGTTAGGGGGAACACGATTCTTGAAATTTTTAGTGAGAGATCATCTTATTTACTACCGTCGTTCTAAGTAAACAAGATGCATAAACATGATAAACATCACATGCAATCAATAAAGTGACATGATATGGCCAATATCATTTTGCTCCTTTGATCTCCATCTTCGGGGCACCATGATCATCTTTGTCACCGGCATGACACCATGATCTCCATCATCATGATCTCCATCATCGTGTCTTCATGAAGTTGTCTCGCCAAATGTTACTTCTACTACTATGGCTAACGTTTAGCAATAAAGTAAAGTAATTACATGGCGTTTATTCAGTGACACACATGTCATACAATAAATAAGACAACTCCTATGGCTCCTGCCGGTTGTCATTATCATCGACATGCAAGTCGTGATTCCCTATTATAAGAACATGATCAATCTCATACATCACATATATCATTCATCACATCTTCTTGGACATATCACATCACATAGCACATGCTGCAAGAACAAGTTAGACGTCCTCTAGTTGTTGTTGCAAGTTTTTACGTGGCTTCTATAGGTTTCTAGCAAGAACGTTTCTTACCTACGCCAAAACCATGACGTGATATGTCAATTTCTATTTACCCTTCATAAGGACCCTTTTCATCGAATCCGATCCAACTAAAGTGGGAGAGACAGACACCCGCCAGCCACCTTATGCAACTAGTGCATGTCAGTCGGTGGAACCAGTCTCACGTAAGCGTACGTGTAAGGTCGGCCCGGGCCGCTTCATCCCACGATGCCGCCGAATCAAGATTGGACTAGTAAATATTCAAAAAAAAAAGATTGGACTAGTAACTACAAGAGAATTGAACAAAATCAACGCCCACAACTTGTTTGTGTTCTACTCGTGCAAGATGCTACACAAAGACCTAGCTCAGATGCCACTGTTGGGGAACGTAGCAGAATTCAGAAAAAAAAATCCTACACTTCACCAAGATCAATCTAAGGAGTCATCTAGCAACGAGCATAAAGGAGTGCATCTACATACCCTTTGTAGATCGCGAGCGGAAGCGTTCGAAGGAACGTGGATGACGGAGTCGTACTCGTCATGATCCTCGTCACCGATGATCCCAGCGCAGAACGGACGGCACCTCCGCGTTCAACACACGTACGGTACAACGACGTCTCCTCCTTGATCCAGAAAGGGGAGAGGAGAGGTTGATGGAGATCCAGCAGCACGATGGCGTGGTGGTGGATGCAACAGGAAAAGCTGCAGGGCTTCGCCGAGACCCTGCGGGAGGAGGGAGAGATGTAACGGGGGAAGAGTCGCCAGGGGCTGATGTGACGCCCGAGACCGACGTCCCAGAAGATTCCAGAAGATTCCAGAAGTTCCAGATGTTCCGGGTTGCCCGTGTGGTTCTTTTGTGCTTGTGTTATTTATTTTTGCATTGCATCATGTCATCATGCCATCATGTCATTTTAATTTTTTGCATCTCAACCTAAATAATTCGTGTGGACCTTCAGTCCATTTAAATCGAGGGAAGATGTCTTCTCTTTATAACATATAAAAGCCTCCTAATAAATATGGAGCTATATTAATAATTATTCCATTTGCTTCGGAATCACCGTAACACACTTGCATAATTTCCCCATGTCTTTCCACTTCGAGTTTCACCTTCAAAACCTTCCCTTTATTCTTTTCCGTTGTTCGAGGTTCTTCCAAAAAACCTCCTTCTATTTTATTTAAATCCCTGACATTTTTGAGAGTCCAGGGATTTTACCTCTTGCCCTAACTCCTTTCCTAGCACCTCCCTTCTTTTCTTCTTGTTGTTGTTTTTTTTTGTTTGTTTTTTTTAGTAAAACATCAGCAAGGTTAAAGGAAGAGCAGCAGCCCACCTCCCTCCAGGCCTCCCTCAGGCCCATCTCCTTTTCCCCCCAGCCTTCCAACTCCCTCCGGCCCAGGCCAGCCCGCTTACCCCTAACCCTAGCGCAACCCCTCGCAGCCTCCCTTCGACCGCACTCCCTCCCCTCAGCGCCGCCAGGCAGCATCCCGAACCCCTCGACCCCCGCTTCTCCCCATCGCCTCCTTCTCTCCCGCACCCCGCCGCCACTCTCTCTCTCTACTCCCTCCTCCCGAGCGCCCAGCGGGCCTCCTCGCCATGGCGCCCTGCGGTCCCTCTGCCCCGGCTCCCAGCGCCAAGGGTGC
>LR738711.1:729914101-729926628 GCA_902687465.1 Secale cereale
AGACTCTTGTTTCTTCCTTCACCTCTTATTCTTTCTTCAGCCTTGTCCTCACCCAAGGCTTAAATAGTCGTGTTACCCGGGAACGGGATTGCTGAGTCCTCTGTGGCTCACAGTTACTTCACCACACCAGATGCAGGTTCAGCCGAGTTTGATGCAGGAGCTGGTCCAAGTTCTTCACTTGGAGCTCGTTGAAGAGTTTGGCTGTTTGCTTGTGGCGTTTCGATGTTCAGTAGTGGTTTCTACTAGGATTCGATCCTGACCTGTGGCTTTATGTTGTTTTGGTATCTTTCTTTGGATCTTCACCCGTAGTCGGGTTGTGATGTTTTGAATGTTGTTTTGCTTATGTAATGTATTGTGTGAAGTGGCGAGTGTAAGCCAACTATCTCCTTTTGCATTTTAATCCCTCTTTTACATGAGTTGTGCAAAGATACCAAACTTGAGATCATTCTAGGATGGATTTATGCCTTTAAGTCGTGCCTCGACACGTAGGAGGTATAACTCCATCCTGGGCATTACAAGTTGGTATTCAGAGCCTTCTCCGACCTAGAAGCCCCCACTGTTTGATCGAATCGTTGACGGTTGAGTCTAGGCACACACTTGAAAACTTTTTGAGTCCTATATTATATCGGAGAGTAGGATTTCTTTGCTTCTCATCCCCTTTCTCTCTGGCGAGGACTCCTGACGTCTACTTTTTCTCTTCTACTTTCAAAAATTGCACCAAATTTTTTTTAGGATCCCGCGAGTATTCTGGGATTGTTTCGATGTTCTTGTGACAAGGATATTGTTCTCGATGCCTCCTGTTACCGAGGAGTTGAGCTTCGGGGTATCGTTGTAACAAGCATATCGCGGCAGTACTAAATACTTAAGACGGCCGACATCGAAAATCTCTCCTATACGGCCAGTGGCAAGATAACCCCGACATCACCCAGTTCTGGGGAGGTAGTTCGAGAGTATTGCCATAGCTTGTTATAGTGGATGCTTTTCGAAGGTCCGAGGTAAACAGTTTCCGAGAAAGACTGGTTATGTGTTGAAGGATGGATACACCTGGATGTAGGTTTAGAGTTGATTGCGCGGTGCTTCCCGTGTATCCCCAACACCTGATTGCATAACTGGAAACTTTCGGAAATCTATAGGTGGGTTCATCTAGTAGTTCTAGGCATTCTTCCAACGGATGCTCGATATGAAGTTTGGGGTTCTGCATTGAGTGAAGTGGTTTTATGGACTTGTTCTGATCGGGAGTTGCATCTTAAAGGATCCTTGGCTATGCTGATCCGGGGATGACAAAACCCTTTTGTAACACGTTCCATGAGCTTTCAGCACGAAGATGTCGAACGAAGCTTCTATCTTGTATTTGTTCTATCTGATCCTTGTTCCTTTTATTTATTTTGTTCTCCAAGTGGCTTCTCGTCAAGTTGATGTATCTGCGGAATTCATTCGTTCAATCCTCTGTTCGAATGATATTGTGAAGATCATGCTGCACATCTACCCTTTGTTTTTGTTTTGATTCTGGTATTCGAGTTGCTTCGATGTCAAATGTTGATTCCATACCTTTCCTAATCGGTATTCTCATATTTCTATGAGACTGCAAATTCTTCTTGATCATCAAGATGGTCATGTTAAATCCTTTTCAACCGGTGTGCCTTCTCTTCAAGTTTTCCATATAGACGTCGTTGAGAAATCTGACGATTTGTCTGTATTCTTTCATCCCAAGTTGTCTTTGTTTTCCCCACCCTCCCACCCTTCTTCTTCTTGGAGCCAGAAATTCTTAATGGAGTATCCATTTTATTCATGTGATGGTTCTTCATTCTTTCCTTCATTGTTCTTATCCGGTGCTTTATCATGAAGATGCTCAAGAGCTTCAAGTTCATCATTCTTTTGTTCTCTAATTCTGCCAGTGGATGTAATTCAAGATTTTGGTGTTCATCTTATCCTTTTTCCTCATTTCACAATGCTTTATTATTCCGGTGCACCAATTAATCATCCTTCTCTTGTTATTTTATCCGGAGTGCTGAAGATTCTTAATTCCATTCTTAATCCTTTCTAGCTATTTTGAGATTGTCATCTTATTCAAGCCATTTAATTCAACCGGTGCAATATCTCTTAAGCAATCTTTTCAACGGTGTTTCTTTGAGTGGGCCCTAACCCACAGGTCTTTTCCAGGATCTTACCTGACTCTTCTATTTTTTCTGGAGTCATACTCAAATTCTTTTCATAGTGTGACGTAAGAATGATTTCCATCAGTCACATGCCTTCTCCAAGATCGCTTTCAAATTCTTGTTCATCATTGGTTCAACCTTTTAATTCTTCAACCCGGAGTGCTCATCAATTCTTATGGCATTTCTCGTCTTCATCCTCAACATTTGAAGACCGGAGAGGTGTTTCTCTTAAATCTTGGCCCGTTCTCGTGAAGATTCGTGGTTCTAGTTTCATGCCATCCTCATAATTGTTTTCGATTGTGGGAATTGTTTTCATGTCCCTCGGAGCAATTCTTGAGTTCTCCTCATTGTGATCCTCCGAAGGCCATCATTTCAGAATATTTCTTCGTTCTCAGTTTTCAACTTCGTTCTCCAAATATTCTTCATTGATGTTTCTTCGTTTGTCTCCCTATTCTTACGGTGGCTCATTCTAGTTTACCCTTCCGTTGTTATCTTTTTAATTCATTTGTTCTTTTCACAATCCTACCGGTGCTTTGTTGAAGATTTACCCAAGCTTGTGCTAGATCTTTCTTTAATTCTTTCCAACGAGAATAAGTAGTATGCCAAATCCTTTGGTTGTCATCAATTTAAATTGGTGAAGGAGATGCATGACATAATTCTTATTCTTATTCCTTCTAAGTGTTTAATTCTTTTGTCTGGAGCTTGTTCATCATATCATATTCTCGGTTCTAAGTTTTTCATCTTCTTTTCCGGAGCTCCAAGTTATTCAATTATAGCATTTCAAAGCTCCATCTAATTCATCGCAGGCCTTGAATCTTATTCTTTTCATCTTTCACTTCTCATGCTTTCATTACCGGAGTTCTTCATGGTGGTTCATCATGTTTTAATTCATCCTCGAAGTCTTCATCAAGATTCTTGTTGGAGCTCAAGCATTCTTCATCATGCTTTTCCAATTGCAACTCTTTCTACCTTATCTTTCAGATGGTGTTATGTCATTTTGACAATTCCTTCATGTTTTATGATTCACAAGTTGTCAAGATTGAGATATTTAAAACCATCATTTTTCTTTGTTCAGGACATCTTTCCAACCATTCAATTATTCGTTGGAGTTATCTTGGGTTATAATTCATCTAAAAGCCTTCCCTAAGGATTGTTGCTATTGTGGTGCTTATAAATGACCCAAGTTCTTCATTTATCATTCCGGTGAGATAAGTTTATCATCTCCTTGTTGATCTCAATCCAATCAATTGTTTTCCAATAGTGGCTGGTTGTCACCTCATAATTTTGAGATGTTTTCCATAAGCCCACATGAAGCTTATTTCTTTTCGTTGTTGATTTTCCAACAACTCCGTTCAACCCTTCTTCGTAAGGTTGCTCTCTCAAATTCAATTTGGAGAGAAGTTGTCATCTTCTTCTCCGTTCTTTCTTCCCAACGATCTATATTCTATTCTTTCATTCCGGAGGCTTTGTGATGTTGCTCTCTTCAACCATCATCTCGTTTTTATCGAGAATCATGTTCTTTCTCTTTTATCATTTAACCAGAGTGTTGTATTCTTCTTTCTAGTTCCCTCATCTTATCAAGTTTGCCTCTCTTTTCAACCGGAGTGCTGTCTGAATCTTTCTTACCACTTGTGCCATTCTTTTAATTGTTCCGGAGGTTGTGTGTTGTTGTTTTCATCAAGTATCACTCCATCTCCTCTAGTTCTTGTTAATTCCTTCCATTTTCAGACGGAGTGTTGCCCAAATTCTGTCATTCTTATGCCTTGGCTATACTGTTGCAGTTTTCAAATTCTTTGGTCATCCGTGAGCTCTTGTTTCATGTCTTTCAACCTACAAGGTTCTCATAATGTTCCTTGTTCATTCTTTTACCGGAGTGCTCTTAACTTCGTTCATCTCCGTTGCTTTCTTTCTTTCAACTTGTTCAACCTCCCAAGGTTCCTGGTTTCACTCGTCTGTCGAAGAAGCAACTTTGTTTTACCTCTTCCTCTTCCGTTTTACCCGGTGATATCTCTAGGATCTCGGGTCGAGATCCTCTGTTAGTGTGGGAGAGTTGTGACGCCCGAGACCGACGTCCCAGAAGATTCCAGAAGTTCCAGATGTTCCGGGTTGCCCGTGTGGTTCTTTTGTGCTTGTGTTATTTATTTTTGCATTGCATCATGTCATCATGCCATCATGTCATTTTAATTTTTTGCATCTCAACCTAAATAATTCGTGTGGACCTTCAGTCCATTTAAATCGAGGGAAGATGTCTTCTCTTTATAACATATAAAAGCCTCCTAATAAATATGGAGCTATATTAATAATTATTCCATTTGCTTCGGAATCACCGTAACACACTTGCATAATTTCCCCATGTCTTTCCACTTCGAGTTTCACCTTCAAAACCTTCCCTTTATTCTTTTCCGTTGTTCGAGGTTCTTCCAAAAAACCTCCTTCTATTTTATTTAAATCCCTGACATTTTTGAGAGTCCAGGGATTTTACCTCTTGCCCTAACTCCTTTCCTAGCACCTCCCTTCTTTTCTTCTTGTTGTTGTTTTTTTTTGTTTGTTTTTTTTTAGTAAAACAGCAGCAAGGTTAAAGGAAGAGCAGCAGCCCACCTCCCTCCAGGCCTCCCTCAGGCCCATCTCCTTTTCCCCCCAGCCTTCCAACTCCCTCCGGCCCAGGCCAGCCCGCTTACCCCTAACCCTAGCGCAACCCCTCGCAGCCTCCCTTCGACCGCACTCCCTCCCCTCAGCGCCGCCAGGCAGCATCCCGAACCCCTCGACCCCCGCTTCTCCCCATCGCCTCCTTCTCTCCCGCACCCCGCCGCCACTCTCTCTCTCTACTCCCTCCTCCCGAGCGCCCAGCGGGCCTCCTCGCCATGGCGCCCTGCGGTCCCTCTGCCCCGGCTCCCAGCGCCAAGGGTGCTCCTCCCTCCTCCCGTGCGTCGCTCCAGCGCGGCCGGCCAGCGCCAGGGAGGCCGGCCCGCGCCGTTCCCCGCCCGTGCCTCCAGGCCGCAAGCGCCGCGCCTTCCAGGCCCTCGTCCCCGTCCTCCAGGGTCGCCGCGCAGAGGCCTCTTCCTCGCCTTGGCCTCTGCTCCCCGAGGCCCGAGCGCTCCTCCCTCCGTCGTCTGGTCTACCGTCGCCGCCGCTCCCTCCGGTCAGCCAGGCCCCCGACCTCCTCCCGGGTCCCTCCGTCGCGCAGGCGCGCAGCCCCGGCGCGCCCCGTTCCTGCGGAGGCGATGCCCCTCCGGCCGGCCAGGAGGTGCGCCTCCAACAGCACCGCCTCATCGCCCGAAGCCCCGATGGCGCCCCTCCACTTCGTTCCGTCCAGCACCTTCCTCGCCTTGGCGCACAGCCGCGGCCATGAGCAGCGCCGCAGCGCCGTGCTACCCCTTTTTCCTTTTTTGTTTTTTTTGTTTTGTTGTTTCGGTTACTGTTGCTGTTTTGTTATCTCAAGTAACCTTGGTCCAGCAAGTGCCACCGACGAGAACGTCTAAGAACCGTGAACGTGACCGACGACGAGTACCCCTCCGTGACAAGTACAACTACAACCGAGTTCGACTACACGAACGAGTACACGGCGACCCGGCAAGTACCCCTACGACCAAGTACCTCGACGAACCGAACATCTACGGAAAAACAAGCTCGTGAACACCTCCGGGAACAAGTACCACTACGAACGCCGACGCGACAAGTACCTCTTCGGATACGGAAACACCTACGTGAACGTCTACCGTCGCCCCGAGTACCGCTACCGTCGCCGGAAACGAGGATTTCGCCAAGTACCACGACACGATGACGTGAACCACTACTTCCTCTACGAGTTGCGAGAACGACTACTTCCCTCTACGGAACGGCTACTCCTCTCCGACGTGAACGACTCCTTCCTCTACGTCTCGAACCGTCCCGAAACGAGTGTTTCGAAGGTATAACCCCGTCGATGACCCGTGTGACAGATGCTTGCTTGTGTTGTATGAAATGTCTCCCGTGTGTGCTTCGTGCCCGTTCCACCTTTTGTCATGTTCCTCGGTTGCCTCGTCACCGACTCGTGGGAACCCGGCAACGGGAACACCCCATCATCTTGTTCAACCCGTTCACTCCACCTTTTGTTTTGCACCGGACTCTCAACGAGTTGCCGGAACCGATATGATGCGTTGCATCATTTTCGGATCGTTGCCGTGGCACCCCTTTCTTCCACCACGGTGACAAATGCTTCTTATCTCTTAATGTCAACCCTTTTAAGAAAACTTGCATAAACTTGTTCATGTCATCCGCATCATGTTAACAACACTAAAATGTTAATTGTTGTTTGCTTATAATTTAAACATGCTCATGGGGATTTTTCCGGATATGTTGTTGTTATTCTCCGGCCTCATTTAAATTGCCTAGATAGTGTAGTTTTAATTATGCTTCACCTCTTGCCATGTTAAAAACACTTAATCTTGTCTTGTAAATAACAAGAGTCAACTAAATAAATAACATGCGGTGTTTCGTCAATATGCAACTCGTTGCATATTGATCTCCGCTTAACTTGTAGTGTTGTTTGTGCACTTTGCCATGCCATGCATATTTAAACCGGACATGCATCATGCTTGCTTGTGCATCGTATGCCATGTTTATGATGTGTGTGTTTACCGTGTTGTTCTTTCTTTCCGGTTGCTTCTCTTGTTAGCTTCGGTTTCGTTCCGGAGTTGTGAGGATCCGCTCGACTGTTGCTACGTCTTCTTCTTGGATCCGTTCTTCTCCCTTGTGGAATCCCAGGCAAGATGACCGAACCCGGATACCATTACTATTTTTGCCTATTGCTAGAAGTCTCGATCTATAGTTTTGCCTCGATGCCCATGTTCTTCTTGTCAGCCTCCTACTTGTAACCATTGCCATGTTTAACCACCCTACCTACGCAAACCGTTGTTTGGCTAAGTACGCTTCGCTCAGCCCCTTTTATAGCATTGTTAGTTGCAGGTGAAGTTTGAAGATGCTTGCTTCATGTTGAAGTTTGGTTGGGTTATATCACACTATATAAATGCTTAAAAATGAAATCATCCATATACTGGCAAGGGTGGAAGGCTAAGCCTTTTGCTTGGTGTTTTGTTCCACTCATGCCGTTAGGAACCGCATAAACCGGTGTTATGTTCCTTGATTTTGCGTTCCTAACACGGTTGGGGTGTATGGGACCCCCTTGATAAACCGCTAAGTGCTAAGTCTTTTCCAGCAAATCCCAACTTTGGTACTATTTGCCTCATAATAACAACTTAATTAATTAATTAATTTGCATAAGGGGGACGCTCCTTGGAGTTTCTTTTCTACATAGCAGGGGGGGCCAGTGCTGATGGCGTTGGTCCCAAACGGGGGTTACGCGGGGCCACCTCGAGGAAACTCAAGGTTTGGTATAAACCTGTGGGATCACCCATCCGGTCGTGGCCTGAGACGAGATACGCGCGGCTACTATCAGGGTGTCGGCACGCCGGGAGGATTTGCTGGATTAGCCTTACCTTAGTTCGGTTTAACTTGAGCACGGGATTCCGAGAATACTCGGGTCTTCCCAACTATGGAGTTGCGACTCCGCGGATCGTGGGCTTGTGATGGGCCAAGTTGGAACACCCCTGCAGGGTTTGAACTTTCGAAAGCCGTGCCCGCGGTTATGTGGCAGATGGGAGCTTGTTAATTCCGGTTGTAGATAACTTGACACAATGATCCAATACACTACCAGCGTGTGTACCGTGACTGTCAATTTCCGAATAGGGATTCGGGAGTTGAACACGGTGGGGTTATGTTTGACCGGCTTTAGCTAGGATCACTTCGTGATCATTTTTCGACCGATGCTCTTCTCTTCTCGCTCTCTTTTGCGTAAGTTAGTGCTAGTTGCTGCTGTAGACTCTTGTTTCTTCCTTCACCTCTTATTCTTTCTTCAGCCTTGTCCTCACCCAAGGCTTAAATAGTCGTGTTACCCGGGAACGGGATTGCTGAGTCCTCTGTGGCTCACAGTTACTTCACCACACCAGATGCAGGTTCAGCCGAGTTTGATGCAGGAGCTGGTCCAAGTTCTTCACTTGGAGCTCGTTGAAGAGTTTGGCTGTTTGCTTGTGGCGTTTCGATGTTCAGTAGTGGTTTCTACTAGGATTCGATCCTGACCTGTGGCTTTATGTTGTTTTGGTATCTTTCTTTGGATCTTCACCCGTAGTCGGGTTGTGATGTTTTGAATGTTGTTTTGCTTATGTAATGTATTGTGTGAAGTGGCGAGTGTAAGCCAACTATCTCCTTTTGCATTTTAATCCCTCTTTTACATGAGTTGTGCAAAGATACCAAACTTGAGATCATTCTAGGATGGATTTATGCCTTTAAGTCGTGCCTCGACACGTAGGAGGTATAACTCCATCCTGGGCATTACAGCTGAGGTGAGGCTGCCCTCTCTCCCCCCACTATATATAGGGGGCCAGGGGGGCACCGGCCCTAGGAGATTGGATCTCCTAGGGGGGGCGGCGGCCAAGGGGGTGTGGCTTGCCCCCCAAGCCTAGGGGGCGCCCCCACCCCTAGGGTTTCAACCCTAGGCGCAGGGGGAAGGCCCAAGGGGGGTGTGCCAGCCCACTAAGGGCTGCCCCCCCTCCCCCTACAGCCCATGGGGCCCTTCGGGATGGGTGTCCCCACCCGGTGGACCCCCGGGACCCTTCCGGTGGTCCCGGTACACTACCGGTGACCCCCGGAACTCTCCCGATGGCCGAAACTGGACTTCCTATATATCATTCTTTACCTTCGGACCATTCCGGAACTCCTCATGACGTCCGGGATCTCATCCGGGACTCCAAACAACATTCGGGATACCGTGTGCATATATCTCTACAACCCTAGCGTCACCGAACCTTAAGTGTGTAGGCCCTACGGGTTCGGGAGACACGTAGACATGACCGAGACGACTCTCCGGTCAATAACCAACAGAGGGATCTGGATACCCATGTTGGTTCCCATGTGTTCCTCGATGATCTCATCGGATGAACCACGATGTCAAGGATTCACTCAATCCCGTATGCTATTCCCTTTGCCTATCGGTACGGTACTAGCCCGAGATTCGATCGTCGGTATACCGATACCTTGTTCAATCTCGTCATGGCAAGTCTCTTTACTCGTTCCGTAATCCATCATCCCGTGACTAACTCCTTAGTCACTTTGAGCTCATTATGATGATGTCTTACCGAGTGGGCCCAGAGATACCTCTCCGTCATATAGAGTGACAAATCCAAGTCTCGGTTCGTGCCAACTCAACAGACACTTTCGGAGATACCCGTTGCGTACCTTTATAGCCACCCAGTTATGTTGTGACGTTTGGCACACCCAAAGTATTCCTACGGTACCCGGGAGTTGCACAACCTCATGGTCTAAGGAACAGATACTTGACACTTGAAAAGCTTAAGCATTACGAACTACACGATCTTGTGCTAGGCTTAGGATTTGGGTCTTGTCCATCACATCATTCTCCTAATGATGTGATCCCATTATCAATGACATCCAATGTCCATGGTCAGGAAACCGTGACCATCTGTTGATCAACGAGCTAGTAACTAGAGGCTTACCAGGGACACGTTGTGGTCTTTGTATTCACACATGTATCGCTGTTTCCGTACAATACAATTCAAGCATGAATAATAGACAATTATCATGAACAAGGAAATATAATAATAACCATTTTATTATTGCCTCTAGGGCATATTTCCAACAGTTTTATTCTAAGACGAAGTGTCAAGGGGTCCCCATATACCCAACCGTGTAAGGAACACAAAATCAAGGAACATAATGCTGGTTTATCGGCTCCTAAGGTGGCATGAGTGGAACAAAACACCGAGCAAAAGGCCAAGCCTTCCACCCATGCCCAGTATATAGGTGTGTTAATAATAATAATAGATATTATGATATTCCAAAGCATCAAGTTCCGACATGGAACAAATCTTCATCTTCACCTGCAACTAACAACTCTATAAGAGGGGCTGAGCAAGCGGGTAACATAGCCAAACAATGGTTTTCTAGGAAGGTGTCATAGGTTAGAGGTTTCATGGTAACAAGGAGAGGGCTGACAATAATGATGGGTAGCGCGACATATAACGATAGCATCGAGACACTAAGCATGGCAATGATAGTAAAAGTATCCAAGGGTATGATCATCTTGCTTGAGATCCCGCAAGGAAGAAGAACGGGTCCGTGAAGAAGACGAAGAAGAAGCCTCGAAGACGAACCACGGGTAGACGAACGAATCCTCACGATCACAACGGAACAAGCACTAACGAGGAGAAGCAAGCAATACGGTAAACACACAACACAAGAACATGACAATATGCTCAACCAAGTATGATGCAAGACAAGTATATATATGATGCAATACATGGCAAGGTAGGAAGCACACAAGAACAACACAAGTCTATATATGATGCAATACATGGCAAGGTTTGATGCAAGACAAGTCTATATAGGAAGCAATACATGGCAAGGTAGGAAGCATAGAAAAACAACACAAGAACATGACAATATGCTCAACCAAGTAGGATGCAAGACAAGTCTATATATGATGCAAAACATGGCAAGGTAGGAAGCACACAAGAACAACACAAGTCAACAAGTTTAAATGAGGCCGGGAACTACATATAACAAAACCGGTAAGTCCTCATATGCATAGTTTGAAATTAGTCTAGATCTGAACAAACCTTAAGTTAAAGTTGTTAAACAACAAGTTAACATGCACCATGATGATCTACACGAAATTCTAGTCAAGTTTCATATAAAGTTTGTTTAATTCGGAGTTACGGCCTAGAAGATATGAGCAAAACAAGACAAGCATGTCATCGGTGCAAGATGCACCCAAACATCAAGCAAACACACTCCAAACATGAAAACAATATGATATTATAATTCTACATGCAAAATCACACAATTTTCATATACGGCACACCCAAAACGGAGCAACGGGCTAAAAGATACACATGAAACAAGATATAACAACAAGCTGAAGTTAACAGCCACATAGCAAGTTTGGAGCAATGTAAATATAAGCTAAATCACCCAAACATGTTAACAAGAAGCATGGATCTGAAGTAGACATTATACTTAACAAGTAGGAACTTAGAACACACCCAAAAGCTTGCTGGAACACATTTAAACAAGCATGGCAAGTTGCAATAAAATTATCCAGACTTAGTCAAAATCTGGAAAGGCAAAAACATCATCACGATGCTGCCTTCGGAGGCACAAAACAACAAGCATATCAACTCTAATAAGAACATAAAGAGCATGGACATGTAGTAGACATATCCTACAGCAAACAACTCCACTGGAGCAACTCCATAGGAGGCATGGATCAATAGCAACAAGCTACACCAAATTGAACATGTTGTTAAAAACCTGACAGTTATAATTTATAGCAACTTGAGAGCAAGAAATAAATAAGCTACAACAGGTCATATGAGCAAGTAAGGGCATGAATGGATAGACAACAACATGTACAACAGGGAATGATCAATAGCCACCCCAAAACTAACATGGATTTGTCTAGGGCATCAAGCAACATAGCATCAGGTTATGACAGATTCCAGACTTAGTAGAAATTTCACTAAGTGTTAAAACAACAATAGCAACATCGCATGTTTACAAGCATGTTTAAGTCACCTCAAGGCATATCATGGAAAGATGATTGCACCACATCAAAGACCATATAATGGTGCTTCTAAAACATCTAGACATGTGGCATGAGGACAAACACATCTATAGCAAAGAGCAATTGAAATCAGCATCTCATAACAAGTTTCAGAACTTAACAGCCAAATGCACTTTTGCAACAGAGATTAACATGGCAATATGGACTCAAACAAGCATGCTACAGCAACCATCATGTAGTACACTTCATAACGAACATTTTGACATATCATTTGCTTCATTTGGATAAACATGCACCAAGTTATCATATCTCAAACATGGCAACAAAATAACAAGTAGCAGCAGCTTTTAACAAGTAGCACTCTTGTAACAGAGATTAGAGCATCTGGATGAACTCAAATGAGCATGGCACAATGGAACAAAGTGTAGAGCATATCACCACGATCATTTTGACATATCATTCACTCAATTTGGACAAGCACACAATTAATTACAAGCATGCAAAGATGCAATATTATAACAGTTAATAGGGACTTAGCAGAAAAAAACAACCTCGGGTCAGTGGACATTGTCCGGTCCGGACGGACACGTCCGGCAACTGGGGCCCGCGTGGCAGTGGCACGAGAGGGGGGCCGGACACGTCCGGGCACGGCGCGCGCGGGGCCCATGTTCAGTGGCTCGGAGGCTGGAGCAGAGGAGGTCGCCGACGTCTGGCGGCTCTCCGGCGAGGAGGGAGGAGGTCCGGCGGGGGGGGGG
>LR738711.1:729926734-729979263 GCA_902687465.1 Secale cereale
GGGGGGGGGGGGGGGGCAGACGACGGAGACAGACCGCTCCGGCTCGGATCTCGCCGGATCCAGGCTCGGCGGCGGTGGGGAGGTGAGGAACCAGCCGGATTGGGCGGCGGCTTGGGCGAGAGGGACCTGGCCGGCCTTCGGCGTGGCTCCGGCGAGGCTTGCCGCGGCGGGGGCGAGCTCGGACGGCGGGGCGGTGCGGGATCGCGGCGGCGGGGATGCAGAGGGACGCGCGGGGCGCGACGGCTTCAGTGGCGGACGGCGGCAACGCTCGCCGGCGGCGGGGACACGGCGGCTCACCGGAGGTGGCCGGCGGCGGCGGCGCGCTCCGATCCGAGCGGATCGAGCGGAAGCAACGGGGCGGTGCGGGCGAGCCAAGCGGGGCGCGGCGCTCGGGGCCCGGCGCGACCCGGTCGGGCGCGGGGGCGGGCCTGGCCCGGGCCTGGGCGGCGGGGGCGGGGAGAGGCCAGGTGGCGCGGCCGACGTGGCTCTAGCCACGCGGCGGCTGGGCATTGGAGGAGGGGCGCGCTGCGGCTGACGTGGCCCAATGGGGGCGCGCCAAGTGGCAGGAGCGAGGTGGAGGGGCGCTAAAACTGAGGAAGGAGAAGGTGGCTGCGGTTGGGGAAAGCTTAGGGGTTAGGTTAGGCTAGGAATGCCCAAAAATGGCATGGAGGGGTAGTTTTATAGGGAAAATGGGGGTTAGGGTTAGGGGATTAGGCCGTTTCGGACCGTTAGATCCCGATCGGGCGGTCTGCAACGGAGGGGGTAGTGTAGGTGGGCTAGATGGGCTGTGTAGAAGACCTTGGGCTGAGATGAGAGGAGAGGAGAGAGGCCCGCGGGGGTTTTCGGAGACCAAAAACGTCCGACGAATTAACCGGCGACTAGTGCCGCTATATATATCCGTTGGGCTATCAAACGAGCTCCGAATGCGATGAAATTTGGCAGGCGGTCTGTCTACACTATAATAAGACCACATGCCAAGTTTCAACCCATTCCGAGAATATTTCCCGGCCACTCACAAAATAAATATTCGGAGGCATCGCGGGCGCGTGCAAGTGTGCCTGGGCTCAGAACGGACAACGGAGAGGACGAGGGAACTCGGGCGGATGCAAGTTTTGAAAACATGCTGATGGAAGCACACGATGACATGGCCAAGATGCAACACGCAAGCAGATGACATGGCACTGACAACGAATAACTGGCTGACACCTGGCGCACCGGTCTCGGGGTGTCACACACGGGTAGATATCGCAACAAATTTCTAGACACAAATTAAAGATCATACAAGCTTCATATTACAAGCCAGGGCCTCGAGGGCTCGAATACATAAGCTCGATCATAAACGAGTCAGCGAAAGCAACAATATCTGAGTACGAACATAAATTAAACAAGTTGACATAAGATGGCTAGCACAAACATGGATACGAATTGAAGAGGCGCAGGCCTCTTGCATGGATCCTCCTAAACTACTCCTGGTCGTCGTCAGACTCCACGTAGTAGTAGGCTCCAGCGGGGTAGTGATGGCTTCTCGCCCCTCGTTGGTTACCCCAAGTGGAAGGTTTGAGATGTAGCATAGCGGCAAATTTCCCTTGGCAAAGATACCAAGGATCGAATCTCGTGAGACTCCGAGGGTCGACAAGAAGGTGTCAATAGCGCCAGAAACTTTTGCTTGACAGGACCTGCACACAGATACAAATAACTTTGCTCCCAACGAGTACAGAGAGGTTGTCAATCCCTCCGGCCTTGTCGTTTACAAAGGATCAAACGCAAGAGATAATAGTGATAGGTATGACTGCAACTAGGAAATAAGAACATGAAGTAAATAGCGGGTGTTATCAGTGATGGTAATATGGACCGGGGTCCCATGATGTTCACTAGTGATGTCTCTCTCCCAAAAGACGATAAAACAGCTAAGCGAGGTAAACAAATTACAGCTGGGCAATTGACAGGATTATGTGCGCAAACCAATGCTAACTATGCTGTACAGAAAGGTAGAGGCTCAAAAGCATGGGCGGTACGCCAAGGCAAGTAGACCGAAATCTATCTGCATCTACTACTAATCATCCACCTTGAGATATCTATCCAGAACATCTCGCTGGTATTAAGTTGCGAGTCCCACCCATAGTGTAAACTCAAAGCAACAGACAACTGCATTAAAAGAACTTTGCGTAAAGTAAACAATCCTTGCACCCGCAAGTACAAGCACCGTTGTTTTCCCCCTTGTGGCAACAACACATCCCCTAGACTCATGTTTCTGTCACTCAAGCTAGTCATCGAGGGGCATGAACCCACAATCAAGCATAACGTTCCCTCTTGGAGTTACTACCTACTACTTGGCCAAAGCAATAAACAGCAACGGAGAACATGCAAGAATTACTCAAGAACATAAATATAAAAGAGGTGAATCAAATATATTACTCACACACAATCTGAACATAATCTCATAATCCATCGGATCCCAGCAAACTCAGCATAGCAACAGCAGAAAGATTACATATGTGCCTCGATCATGTAGGGCAGCTCACGAGGTCTAATCCATGAAGAACAAAGAGGGGAGGAGAACATCACATAGCTACTGGTCATGGACCCATGGTCCAAGGGGGACTACTCACAACTCATCCGGGAAGCGTCCATGGTGGTGGAGAAGCTCCCGGTGGTGGTTCTCCCCTCTGGTAGGGTGCCGGGAAGAGTTCTCCTGGTGCTCCCGATCTTGGAAGTGCGGCGGCGGCGGAATAGAGATGAGATCGCGAAAAAGGGTTCCGTCCTCGAGGGTTTCGGGACGCGTGCAATATATATGCCAAAGGGAGCACCTGAGGCGGAGGTGGGGCCCCAGGCGCCCCCCTGGCGCGGCAAGGGGTGGGGCCGCGCCGGGTGGCCGCTTGGGCCCCCCAGGCTCCCCTCTGGCCCTGCCTTGGTTTTTCCGGAAGCTCCCGATACGCTGATTTTTCCTGTATTTTTCTCGGAATTTTTAGGGCACTTTTAATATGGGGGAAACCTGAAATAGAAAAACAGCAGAAAATAGAAACTGGCACTGGGGTGCACTGAGTTAATAGGTTAGTCCAAATATGATCAAAAGTGTATGGAAGTGCATAAATATCATAGCAATATCACACAAAAGAGGCATGGAGCAAGCAGAAATTATAGATACGTTTTGGACGTATCAACATCCCCAAGCTTAATTCCTGCTCATCCTCGAGTAGGTAAATGATAACAAGCATAATTTCTGTGGTGACATGCTATCAACCATATAAGAACTTTTAAGTAAAGCAATCAAGGCACGTAATTCAATTCAAGTCATAACAAGCAAGAGTCTATATTAGTATTGTAACAAGTAACATAAGAACATAAAGGTGCAAGAGCTCTCGCTGTCCGTGACTCGAATGTCTCCAAATGGTGTTTGCGTGCAAGAAAGGGGATAGGGATATATGAGAGAGTAAAACATAGTTTTTGTATAGTTGAGAACTTAATCTACTAAAGTTTCACACTTGGTCTTCTTTGGAATCTTATCTTGACTCATCCCCAGACCGTCAGCCAGGTACAAGTCAAAATGATCCACTCCCTTTCGATATTTTGAGCACTCATGAAATGGATGAGCGTAAGCAAGAAAGTCGACACTTAGGATGGCAAAGAGAGAAAAATGATATAGGGGGAAGACAAAAAAAGGTGTGAAAGGCTCACATCAATGAGGACAATCATCGGCGATAGAAAGCCAAATGATAGATATGATGCGAGGAGTAGGGATTGCCATGCAACGGATGCACATATGAGCTAAGGTAAGCTCTCCAATGGAACTAGTGGGGGTGCATCCAACTTGCTTGCTCAAGAAGACCTAGAGCTCTTTTGAGGAGGCTCATCACTGGAATATACAAGCCAAGTTCTATAGTGTAAAGGTCCCCACATAGCTATATGCATAAATGATAATCTCTATGGAGTACAAGGTATAAGATGGAGTACGAGTGTGGATCTCTCAAAAGAAATAGTAGTGTGCCCCCTTCTCTCTTTTTATTTCTTTTTCTCTTTTTTCTCTCTCTTTTTTATTTTTTTGTGGCCTCAATGGCTCTTTCTATTTATCTCTCATTTGTCCTTTTTGGGATCTTTTGATTTTGTCCTCTTTGTTATCTTTTGATTTGTCCTCTTTGGGATCTTTTCCTCACTTTAGGGGCAACACTCTATGTATTACAAGAAGTATAGAAGATCTTTCACAGTTTACAAAAGTACTCAACATAAAGAAAATGAAACTATCATGATGTATGCAAATGTATGCCTCTGCCAGTGTAGCAAGATATGCAATGATACTAGCGCGTCATGTAGCAATGATTAGGGCAAGGCCCAACTAGCATGCGGCTCATCGATCAAGCAAAAAGCATGTATGACATGAAGATCAAGTCATGAGAAGATGGATGTTGCATGGCAATGTATCTCGGAAAGGCTATGGAAATGCCTTAATAGGTAGGTATGGTGGCTGTTTTGAGGAAGGATATAATGAGGCTTATGATGACAGAGCGTATCGTGCCAAGGATTTGGATGCACCGACGAAGTATGCGCCAACTCTCGAGGTGAGAAAGGGCAATGCACGATACCGAAGAGGCTAGAAAAATATGGCTAGGTGGAAGTGTCAACCTTCGAATACTCACATTAGTCCGAAGAACTCATGCACTTATTATCGGTAACTCTCAATCTAATTAGGAGGTTCACAAAGAGACAAGTACCCCGAGGAGGAGTGTATGGGGATTTGGTTATCCTTGCGCATCCTCGACCCATGGTACGTGAGTGTATTCTAATATTCGATCCCTCCAAAGATTAGTGATCCATTTAGTAGCTAAAGTTCTCAACTATTTTGTAGGTTTTCGAAAATAAACACGGATTGCCCAAAATACGACATCTATCACTAATAGGCTAAAGCTCTTGACACCAAAAGTTCAGACATTACTCATGGCAATACCTCAAAACTATTGCAAGTTACTACTAAAATTAAATAGCAACCTCAATTACCTACTTTAAGTTAAGACACACAACTCAGTGCAACAGACAAACTCTCTTAACAAGATAAACATGAAAACTCAAGAGAGTTCAACAACCAACTAAACAAAAGCTCTTTAAAAAGAAAGGCATGAAAACTAAGAGCTAAACATGACAGTAGCTATGGAAAGACAAAGAACACACACAACAAAGATAAGCATGAAAATCCTATGTTGTGTTCTAGGTTGAAGTGGAGCGTGTTTCTCTCCCACACAAAGAAAGCTGGGTTCTAACTCGATATGAACGGCAAGCAAAGCTAAAGAAAACTAAAAAGGAAAATAAAAGCAAGACGCTCCAAGCATAGCACATAACGCATGAAGTGATTAAAATATAGTGGAACGAAAGACGAACTGATAATTGTTGATGGAGAAGGGGATGCACGGGGGCTCCCCAAGCTTAGACGCTTGAGTCTTCTTGAATATTTCTTGGGGGTGCACGGGGGCATCCCCAAGCTTGAGCGTTTGACCCTCATGAATCTTTTTATCATCTTCCCTCGCACACTTGAAAACTCCTTTCATACATAACTCATCATAATCTGATTAGCAAGGTTAGTACCCATAATAAAATAACTTTTCCCTACTGGAAATAAAGATAATCTTGAAGACCTACTGTTTCTCAAGATTGCCAAAAGGTTTTTGCAAAGAAAAAGCAAGCTCAAGGTTTGCAAAACGAAGAAAAGGCAAAACAGGACAGAATCTGTGAAAAACAGACCAGCAGGTAGTAAATAATTTTTTCGGGGCACTTTCGCAACTCAAATCAAAAAACTCAGAACAGACGCCCGAAAGCCAATTGTATAGAGCACGCTGTCCAAAAAATTCAGATCAAAAAGATGATCTGGCGATTTTATACGAATTTTTCTGTCCAAGGACAGAATCTGTTTTCTGGACTGCACGTCACAACTTTTGAACTTTCTTGCAATCAGAGGCTAAACTTGGCACAAAGCTGAAAAGAAAAGATACAATGATGATGCTACTATAGTAACAAACATCAAGACACAATAAAAGCAAAATAAAACTTTATTCGTCGTGGGCTGCCTCCCAAAAGCGCTTTCTTTTATGCCTTTAAGCTAGGCATGATGCAAAAAGAGAGGATCAAGTTTTATCAAGAGTAAGAGAATAGCTAGCCCGTGTAACGGACTCAAAAGGTAACTTAATCTTCTTTCTAGGGAAGTGTTCCATCCCTTTCTTGAGAGGAAATTGGAATTTTATATTCCCCTCTTTCATGTCAATGATAGCACCAACGGTGTGAAGAAAAGGACGTCCCAAAATAATTGGACATGAAGGTTCACATTCAATATCCATAATAGTAAAATCAACGGGAACATAATTGTCATTGACAATGATAAGAACATTGTCGATCCCCCTCAAAGGTTTCTTTATGGAAGAATCAACAAGACAAACACCAAAAGAACAAGGATCAAAAGGTTTCAATTTAAGCATATCATACATTCTTTTGGGCATAACGGAGGTACTAGCTCCAACATCACATAAAGCATAGCAAGAGAAGTTATTCAACTTAATTTTAATCATAGGATCCCAACCATACTCTAGCTTTCTAGGTATGGAGGCTTCTACCCTAAGCTTCTCCTCCCTAGCTTTGATGAGAGCATTAGTGATATGCTCTGTGAAGGCAAGATTAAGTGTGCTAGTGTGGGGATCTCTAGACATCTTGTGAAGAAAACTAATAACTTCAGAAAGGGTGCAATTATCAAAATCAAGGTCACTACTATCAAGTAAAGTGGTAGTGGTGTCCTTTAGGCTCACTTGTTTGGTAGCTTCTATGGTCATAGGAGTTTCTACGGTTGAGGTCATAGCATCACCATTAATAGGTCCAATGGGACTAGGAGTGCATTGGGTGATAAGAGTTTGGATATCCTCAACAACTTGGATAGTAGCAACAGTGTGGTGGGTAGGAAGGCTCTTAATTCTATCTTCTTCCTCCTTTTCTCTAGCCCATCTCTCTTTAAGTTTAGCCATCATCCTAATGTTTTCATTAATTTGCACTTGAATAGCATTCATAGGAGTGGTCTTCCTCTCCTCAAGAGGGGAAGTTCTAATTTTAAGCAATTCTACCTCATGGGCTAAATTGTCTACCTTCGAAGAGAGATTATCTAGTTTGTTTAGTTTTTCTTCTACAATCTTATTGAAGGCTTTTTGGGTAGTGATGAAATCTTTAAGCATAATCTCTAGTTCAGAAGTGGAGTTCTTGGTGTTAGGATAAGCATTGTTGTTCCCATAGGAATTAGAGGGAAACGGTCTAGGGTTGCTCCCAAAATTACTCCTATAAGCATTTCTATTGAAATTGTTTCTAGAGATAAAGTTCACATCTACTTGATCTTGAGCAATCAAAGAATTTAAAGGAACATCATGAGGATCAATAGGAGATTGCTTGGAAAGTAGAGACATGATCAAGTCAACTTTTTCATTTAGGGAGGAAATCTCCTCGACAGAGTTTACCTTCCTACCTGTTGGAGCGCGTTCGGTGTGCCATTGGGAATAGTTGGTCATCATCTCATCGAGAAGCCTCGTGGCAGCACCAAGTGTAGTTGACATAAAGGTTCCTCCCGCGGCCGAATCTAACAAGTTCCGCGAGGTAAAGTTCAAGCCTGCATAAAAAGTTTGGATAACCATCCAAGTAGTCAAACCATGAGTAGGGCAGTTCTTGACAAGAGATTTCGTGCGTTCCCAAGCTTGGGCAACGTGTTCATTATCCAATTGTTTAAAATTCATTATGTTACTCCTTAGTTGGATAATTTTAGCAGGGGGATAGTACTTCCCAATAAAGGCATCCTTGCACTTGTCCCAAGAATCTATGCTATTCCTAGGCAAGGATTGAAACCAGATTTTAGCTCCTCCTCTCAAGGAGAAAGGAAAAAGCTTAAGCTTAACAATATCACCATCTATTTCTTGGTACTTTTGCATATCACAGAGTTCAAAAAAATTATTTAAGTGCAAAGCAGCATCATCTCCAGCACCGGAGAATTGATCTTTCATAACTAGGTTCAGTAAAGCAGGTTTAATTTCATAAGAAGGTGCTGAAGTGGCAGGTGTAGTGATAGGTGTGCAGATAAAGTCATCGTTGTTATGACTAGTGAAGTCACACAACTTGGTGTTCTCGGTGGAACCCATAGCAGCAGCAAGCAAGATAACTATTTTTGTGATTTTTGATAAAGGACACTAAAGCAAAAACTGAAAGGTAAACTAACAAGACTAAAAATTAAAGATAAAAGATAGCGTGCAACTCCCCTATCTTGAAGAGTGGAGTCCCTGGCAACGGCGCCAGAAACTTGCTTGATGGCTTCTCGCCCCTCGTTGGTTACCCCAAGTGGAAGGTTTGAGATGTAGCGTAGCGGCAAATTTCCCTTGGCAAAGATACCAATGATCGAATCCCGTGAGACTCCGAGGGTCGACAAGAAGGTGTCAATAGTGCCAGAAACTTTTACTTGATAGGACCTGCACACAGATACAAATAACTTTGCTCCCAACGAGTACAGATAGGTTGTCAATCCCTCCGGCCTTGTCGTTTACAAAGGATCAAACGCAAGAGATAATAGTGATAGGTATGACTGCAACTAGGAAATAGGAACAGGAAGTAAATAGCGGGTGTTATCAGTGATGGTAATATGGACCGGGGTCCCATGATGTTCACTAGTGATGTCTCTCTCCCAAAAGACGATAAAACAGCTAAGCGAGGTAAACAAATTATAGCTGGGCAATTGACATGATTATGTGCGCAAACCAATGCTAACTATGCTGTACCGAAAGGTAGAGGCTCAAAAGCATGGGCGTTACGCCAAGGCAAGTAGACCGAAATCCATCTGCATCTACTACTAATCATCCACCTTGAGATATCTATCCAGAACATCTCGCTGGTATTAAGTTGCGAGTCCCACCCATAGTGTAAACTCAAAGCAACAAACAACTGCATTAAAAGAACTTTGCGTAAAGTAAACAATCCTTGCACCCGCAAGTACAAGCACCGTTGTTTTCCCCCTTGTGGCAACAACACATCCCCTAGACTCATGTTTCTGTCACTCAAGCTAGTCATCGAGGGGCATGAACCCACAATCAAGCATAACGTTCCCTCTTGGAGTTACTACCTACTACGTGGCCAAAGCAATAAACAACAACGGAGAACATGCAAGAATTACTCAAGAACATAAATATAAAAGAGGTGAATCAAATATATTACTCACACACAATCTGAACATAATCTCATAATCCATCGGATCCCAGCAAACTCAACATAGCAACAGCAGAAAGATTACATATGTGCCTCGATCATGTAGGGTAGCTCACGAGGTCTAATCCATGAAGAACAAAGAGGGGAGGAGAACATCACATAGCTACTGGTCATGGACCCATGGTCCAAGGGGGACGACTCACAACTCATCCGGGAAGCATCCATGGTGGTGGAGAAGCTCCCGGTGGTGGTTCTCCCCTCCGGCAGGGTGCCGGGAAGAGTTCTCCTGGTGCTCCCGATCTTGGAAGCGCGGCGACGGCGGAACAGAGATGAGATCGCGAAAAAGGGTTTTGTCCTCGAGGGTTTCGGGACGCGTGCAATATATATGCCAAAGGGGAGCACCAGAGGCGGAGGTGGGGCCCCAGGCGCCCCCTGGCGCGGCCAGGGGTGGGGCCGCGCCTGGTGGCCGCCTGGCCCCCCCCAGGCTCCCCTCTGGCCCTGCCTTGGTTTTTCCGGAAGCTCCCGATACGCTGATTTTTCCTGTATTTTTCCCGAAATTTTTAGGGCACTTTTAATATGGGGAAACCTGAAATAGAAAAACAGCAGAAAACAGGAACTGGCACTGGGGTGCACTGAGTTAATAGGTTAGTCCAAATATGATCAAAAGTGTATGGAAGTGCATAAATATCATAGCAATATCACATAAAAGAGGCATGGAGCAAGCAGAAATTATAGATACGTTTTGGACGTATCAGGTAGTAGTAGTAGTCGTCAGGGGTATCTGGCTCCTGGGCTCCACCATCTGGTTGCATCATCTGAGAAGGAGAGAAAAGGGGGAACAAAGCAACCGTGAGTACTCATCAAAAGTACTCGCAAGTAAGGATCTACACTACATATGCATTGGTATATGTATAAAGGGGTAATATCTGTGGACTGTCGTGGGAATGATTCCGATAATAATAAGGGATAAGGTAAATGAGCATGATCTATCGAGATGCATATGGGTGACACGATGGTTTTAGCGAGTTCAGGCCTCTCGCGATGGAGATAACAACCCTACGTCTCGTGCTCTGGAGAGGCTTTGTTTTATCTGAGTATGTATCCGGAGATTACAATGTGTGTGTGAGAGAGAGGAACGGATCCCCATGCAAGAGCTAAGTCCTGAGACTAATGGTGAGAAAGCCAAAGGAGAAGAATGGAAGCCTGCCCGAACTATGTGGTGGGGGTTGTCGGTGTCAAAACCGGCGGATCTCGGGTAGGGGGTCCTGAACTGTGCGTCTAAGGTCGATGGTTACAGGAGACTGGGGACACGATGTTTACCCAGGTTCGGGCCCTCTCTATGGAGGTAATACCCTACTTCCTGCTTGATTGATCTTGATGAATATGAGTATTACAAGAGCTGATCTACCACGAGATCGTAATGGCTAAACCCAAGAAGCCTAGCCTGTATGACTATGGTAATGTGTATCCCCCCTCTCCGGACTACTCCCTCCGGTTTATATAGACACCGGGGGGATCTAGGGTTACATAGAGTCGGTTACATAAGAAGGAATCTTCATAGTTGGTCGCCAAGGAGAGTCCAATCCAGATACGGGTGCAGTCTTCGGTCTTCATGTCTTCACAGCCTATCTATCCGGCCCATGGATAATAGGCCGGACGCCCGAGGACCCCTTAGTCCAGGACTCCCTCAGTAGCCCCCTAACCATTCTACAATAATGAGGTGTTTCGCACACGAATTGTCTTCAGCATTGCAAGGCGGGTTCCTCCTCTGGTGACCTCCAAGTAATTTATTCGCCCGTTGATCCAATGTCGCTCCCCTTGGCTTCTGCGCGTTAAATAACTTCGTCTTCCACGTGTCGAGCGAATGCGGAAGGTCAGGGTATTTTTGCAAATAACACCCCATCCATGCAAGGAAGAGCGCCTATTTAAAGAGATTGGATCTTAGACCCATTTGGCCCTACGCAGAGAAAATCCCCGGAGACTGCTAAGAGAAACCATTCCAACATGGCTAGCATTCCCAGCTCCTCATCCCGTACCGGCCTAGAGAAAGGTGAGTGGGAGAGGTGTTCTGTATCCCATAGTCAATTAGCGAAGTTGCAAACACAAGGATTTCTTCCTCCTGCCGATCTGGTCCCTATTCGAGCGGGGCTAGCCTCCTTAAATGGTGAGACTCAGGCAGAGGACTTCCCCAATCACTCCAGGGGGAGCGAGTGTGCTTCGTCCCTATCTGTTCAGGGGAGTCGGATTTCCAATCCATCCGTTCCTCCGAGGGCTTTTGGAATACTATGGCCTCCAGCTGCACAACTTCACCCCTGCCTCGATTCTGCATATTGCGGGTTATGTTGCTTTATGTGAATTATTTCTGGGCGTTGAGGCCCATTTTGAGCTGTGGAGAAAGTTGTTTTGTCTTGTCCCGCGCAACCATGAGAGGTCAATATTTGAAGTGGGCGGAGTCGAAGTATGGCACATTGCGAACACCACATACCTGTCTGGCACACCAAGGAAGGCGTTTGGAGAATGGCCTTCCGAATGGTTCTATATTGAAGACGTCGTGCTTCCCGACCCAGTTCGAAATGGTCTTCCTATATTTGCGAGCGTTCCGCTAAAGAAGCGCCACAGTTGGCGTCCTCGGAGTCCTAAAGAGGATGACATTGAAGGAAATATGCCCTAGAGGCAATAATAAAGTTATTATTTATTTCCTTATATCATGATAAATGTTTATTATTCATGCTAGAATTGTATTAACTGGAAACTTAGTACATGTGTGAATACATAGACAAAACAGAGTGTCCCTAGTATGCCTCTACTAGACTAGCTCATTGATCAAAGATGGTTATGTTTCCTAGCCATAGACATGAGTTGTCATTTGATCAACGTGATCACATCATTAGGAGAATGATGTGATGGACAAGACCCATCCGTTATCTTAGCACTATGATCGTTTAGTTTTACTGTTATTGCTTTCTTCATGACTTATACATGTTCCTATGACTATGAGATTATGCAACTCCCGAATACCGGAGGAACACCTTGTGTGCTATCAAACGTCACAACGTAACTGGGTGATTATAAAGATTCTCTACAGGTGTCTCCGAAGGTGTTCGTGGTGTTGGCATAGATCAAGAATAGGATTTGTCACTCCGAGTGTCGGAGAGGTATCTCTGGGCCCTCTCGGTAATACACATCATAATAAGCCTTGCAAGCAAATGACTAATGAGTTAGTCACGAGATGATGTATTACGGAACGAGTAAAGAGACTTGCCGGTAACGAGATTAACTAGGTATGGTGATACCGACAATCGAATCTCGGGCAAGTAACATACCGATGACAAAGGGAACAGCGTATGTTGTTATGCGGTTTGACCGATAAAGATCTTCGTAGAATATGTAGGAGCCAATATGAGCATCCATGTTCCGTTATTGGTTATTGACCGGAGATGAGTCCCAGTCATGTCTACATAGTTCTCGAACCCGTAGGGTTCGCACGCTTAACGTTTGATGACGATCGATATTATGAGTTTATGTGTTTTGATGTACCGAAGGTAGTTCGGAGTCCCGTATGAGATCGGGGACATGACGAGGAGTCTCGAAATGGCCAAGACGTAAAGATTGATATATTGGACGACTATATTCGGACATCGGAAAGGTTCCGAGTGATTCGGGTATTTTTTGGAGTACCGGAGAGTTACGGGAATTCGCCGGGGAGTATATGGGCCTTATTGGACTTTAGGGGAAAGAGAGAGAGGAGGCTGCGCCCCCACCAAGGCCTAGTCCAAATTGGACTAGGGGGAGGGGCTGCGCCACCTCCTTCCTTCTCTTCTCTTTTCCCTTTCCTTCTCTCCTACTCCTAGTACTTGGAAGGGCTCCTAGTTCTACTAGGAAAGGGGGAATCCTACTCCTGGTGGGAGTAGGACTCCCCTAGGGCGCGCCATAGAGAGGGCCGGCCCACCCCCTCCTCCACTCTTTTATATACGGGGGTAGAGGCACCCCATAGACACACAAGTTGATCTGTTGATCTCTCCCAACCGTGTGCGGTGCCCCCCTCCACAGAAACACACATCAGTCATATCGTTGCAGCGCTTAGGCAAAGCCCTGCGATGGTAACTTCATCATCTCCGTCACCACGCCGTCGTGCTGACGAAACTCTCCCGTGAAGATCAACTGGATCAAGAGCTCATGGGACGTCATCAAGCTGAACGTGTGCTGCCGTACGTTCGGTGTTTGACCGGCTGGATCGCAAAGAAGTTCGACTACATCAAGCGCGTCACTAGACGCTTCCGCTTTCGCTCTACGAGGGTACGTAGACACACTCTCCCCTCTCGTTGCTATGCATCCGGTAGATAGATCTTGCGTAATCGTAGGAAAATTTTGAAACTACGTTCCCCAGCAGACAGCGCGGAAGTTCGTCAGCTCATGAACAAGATAAAGATACTCGCTCAGTGCGGACTCACAATAGTCGAGGTTATGTCGACTTCCATAGTGCGAGGGGTTCAGCCGCTTCAATACAAAAGGCTCCCAATGTGGCACTATAATGGAGAGGATGACGCCTCCCGCTGTGGCGGGAAATGTCCGGATACCCCCGCTGCTCTGGCCAGGATATTGGTTGAGCTGCTAAAAGGGGAGGAAGAGGAATTTCTTCGCATCAAGCGCAGAGATGGGTATTCTATGTAAAATCCTCCCAGTTGGGTAAGCCTCAACCTCTCTGTTTCACTCATTCCAATTCCGGATCTCCTTTGATAAATTTCTAATTCGTTTGTTATGACAACACCGGCGAAAGGTCACCAAAGGACTTCATAGTCCCGCCCCACAGCCGGAGAACCACAACCGGGAGCTTGATCCCAGGTTTGAAGAGGATCCGGATATATTCATGGCGCTCGCGGACGTGGTGTTTTACCAGACGAGCTATGATGGCACAGAAGTGGCCATCACCGCCGATTACCCTGGCCTTCTTCCCGCTTCACATGTAAGTAATTAAGAGACACCTCCTCTAAAAGAGTGCTCTTATTCTGCCTCACCCACCGCACTGTCTCGTGCTCCACAGGGGAGGTGTTCGGCGATTCCGAAGAGATTGATTCCCACGCCGGGCAAGACTGCGAAGAGAAAGGCCGGTGAAGACACAGCCAGGCCTTCCTCGAAGAGGTATGGATTTATAAATATGTGTTTCAGTGGCCACATCCAACTGTGACTTGTGCGTTTGTCTTATTACAGGAAGAAGATTCACCGAACTGTGCCCAGGGGCCCAGGCGGTCATGCTCCCGACAACCAGGATTTAGATCCTGCCAGAGAGATGGGGGCCGGTGTGGGAACAACGCCGGACTGTCCTTTGGCCAAGAGTTCGAAAGATATGTCCGTCACCAACTCGGAAGTAGAGAGCGCCATGAATCATCGGCGCTGCGGGGCTATCTTACGAGACCCCAAGTTCACGGAAGAGGCATTCAATGCCTTTAGCTCGGGTGACGCATACATCCGAGCTGCTCGAGATGGGCTTAAAAAAGCCACGAAACAATATTTGACAGATGTGCAGGTAAGTTTTCTTTGTCCAAAAAAGGATAATCGTATGCCCGTAGCCCCCGAGACTGAAAGCAGTTGGTACAACTAATTTAAGGATCATTGTATAACCAAGTCCTTACAGAGAAGAATGGCCTGCTAGCCCGAGAGCTGCAGCAGTGTCAGGCGCAGCTAGATGCTGCAACCGCCGAACTGGAAAACTGCAAGAAGGCGTCTTCTGGTAACATTCCCCTCCATCGAGGAACAATAATTGTATACCAACTGTACTAATACTGTTGGTGATCGCATAATAGGATCGCCCGATCAACTTAAAGAAAAGTTGAAGATCGCCCAAGAGGGAGAAAGAGAAGCGAGAAGGCTACACACTACAGGCGAGTGTGTTCTGACCCGAGTCAGAGGGGAGAAAAACAAGCTACATGATTCCAACGCTAAATTGGGTGAAGAATTGAAAGATGTGCGAGCCCAGCTAGCCAATTCCGTGAAGGAGAACAAGAAGCTGCGGGGCGGTATATTCAGTATGTGTCTGAACTATTTTAAAGTAGTTCGGGGATAAATGGAACTGATATAGTTATAATTGCAGGTGTATTGACGGGCCTTCTTGAAGAGGAGGTGTCCGGATCATCGAGTGATCTGCTGCAAAGGCTGTCGCAAGTGCACGAACAAGCTCGGCTGGCGATGCGGATTGTTGCCAAGGCCCTATGGCCATCCGCCTCCCCTCCAAGAAGTATGGAGGAGCTTGTAGAGCTGTTCAAAGGAGCGCGTCGGTGTATCCGACTATGGAAGATGTCGGCCTGCCGAGAGGGTGCGCGAGAGGCCTGGGCCATGGTGAAGACGCGGTATACCAAGCTGGATCCTAATCACATGGCCAGTGTCGGACCGCTAGGGTCGAATGGGGAAGAAATTTCCGTTAGTTTAGTATATGACCAAGTAGAGGTGGCCGCCAAATATTCCCAACATGATTGTAAGTTAGACCGTTTCTTGGGCAGTATAGAGGAGGAAGTGTTTGAGTCTAAGTGACTATGTACTTTCCTTGACATGTGGAACTCTAGCTGAATTGTATAGCATTTGTCATGGCGGACATTTTCGCTTCAACCTCCAGACCCAATGGTGCGGAGTGTTTCCGAATACCATCGCGGCCGAATAGACCGGGGTATGCATGGAAAACTAGGCGTAGGGGTCATAGTTGATTGAACAGACAAGTTGTATCAGGCTAGTTATGTTATATTACATTGATATAGTAAGAAACATCTTCCAGAGAGAATAGTTCCGTTAAATGTTCCATTACCTGGGTGTGCATGCATTAGGCCCAGCTCGCGGCCTGCTGCACCGACCGGCCCATGGGCCCTAGGTGAGCACCGCCAGCCTAAGTCCCGCTTTGGGTGTAATTTAGCTATATAGCGCCCGCTTGTTTTTTCTTCTAAAAACCACTAAGTCCCTGTATATTGATATTATGTGTGCATCTTCTTCATGTGATAACTTTGTGCATGATGATCTAATTTGTGTGTATGATATATCAAAATGTTCATCTCTTAATGCTCTAGATGATGGTGTGCTTTTCATGCATGTTGGGTTGCGTCTTCCCATGTAAACCTCTGTTGCAAAAGTACTAAGTGTTGTTAACTTCTGAAAACTGTTATAACTTGCTCATTTGTCTTTTTCATATATTTTTGTATGATTTTTGTTTGAGCATCATGTCAACATGCATTAGGAGCACAATCATGTCATCTTTGCTGTGGTGCAATCCACTTTTCATGATATGCCTTGTGGTGAGTGAAACAAGCTTGTTAAGTGACCTACTTGTTGTTGTTGTTTTCTGAGACTTGTTGAAAAACTGCTAAGTCTGAAACTGTTATATTGTGATGCCATGTTTGCTTGATGCTACACTCAAACCTGTGCATATTGGGAGATGTCCAATGATCATGTCTTGAAGTCCATGTTATGCTCTATCCATCCATGCCCTTGTTTGGAATTATAGGTTGTTGTATATTGTCTCTTTCTTGCTCTCAAATTGCTATATAATGTTTCTGTCAGCCTGTTACCAGTAAGTTGAGTTTTGCCATGTGAATACCTAGTGTTCTATGCATCTTATGACCATGTTCTTGCCATGAGTAGCTGGATAAACATGTCTTCTTGCTGTTGGTTATATTCACATGCCATGATATGCTTTGAGATGATTTGCACAATCTTGCAAACATGCCTACTTGTCGTTGTTGCTGCCATGTTCAGTTTATTTCACTAAGTCTGTGAAACTGTTATCATTTGCAATCTTGCCATGATATTTTGAGCATGTTCTAGTGGTATTTGGCAGTAGCTCAATGATCACCTTTGTATTGCTTGACATGTACATGCTTGCCATGCCCTTTGATGCCATGAAATGTTCTTGTAGCATGTTGTTTTGATGATTGCAAAGTGCCTAGTTACTGTTTTGGGACAGATTGTTGTTATATCTTGTTTCATGTGTACTTGTTGAACCGTTGTTCTGTTTTGAGCGTGCTCTATATGAAACTTGCTTGTTTTTGCATATATATGCATCATATCATGTTGTATACATGTTTGGAGTGAGTTTGCTTGATGTTTGAATGCATCTTGCATCTTTGCCATGCTTAACTTGTTTTGCTCATATCTTCTAGGCTGTAGCTCCGAATTAAATGAACTTTATATGTAACTTGACTAGAATTTCATGTAGATCATCTTGGTGCATGTTAACTTGATGTTTCACAACTTTAACATAAGCTTTGTTCAGATCTGGACCATTTTTGAAATTTGCATATGAGGACTTACCGGAATTGTTATATGTTTTTTCCGGCCTCATTTAAACTTGTTTGGTTGTGTTGTCCTTGTGTGCATCATCTCTTGCCATGTGTTGCATCATGTAGCCTTGTTATGCATCATATTTTTTTGTGCATCATGCCATGGTTATGATATGTGTGTTTACCATGTTGTTTCTTTCTTTCCGGTGTTGCTTCTTAGTTCCGGTAATGTTGCGATGTGAGGATTCGTTCGACTACGCGTGGATCGTCTAAGTGGCTTCGTCTTCTTCATCGATTCGTTCTTCTTCCTAGCGGGATCTCAGGCAAGATGACCGTCACCTTGGATCTCATTACTATCATTGCTATGCTAGTTGTCTCGATGCTATCGCTATATGTCGCGCTGCCTATCTTTTGTTGCCAGGCTCTCATTGTTGCCATGAAACCTCTAACCTTTGACACCATCCCAGCAAACCGTTGTTTAGCTATGTTACCGCTTGCTCAGCCCCTCTTACATCGTTGTTAGTTGCAGGTGAAGATGAAGATTGCTCCATGTCGGAACTTGGATGTTTGAATATCACAATATCTATTACTATAATTAATGCACCTATATACTTGGCAATGGGTGGAAGGCTTGGCCTTTTGCCCGGTGTTTTGTTCCACTAATGCCGCCTTAAGAACCGATAAACCGGTGTTATGTTCCTTGAGTTTGCGTTCCTAACACGGTTGGGGGTTATGGGACCCCCTTGACATTTCGCCTTGAATAAAACTCCTCCAACAAGGCCCAACTTTGGTTTTACCATTTGCCATAACTAAATAACTTGCATAGGGACTTTCCGGACCCCGAGGTCTTAATTTACAACCCGGGCCAGTGCTCCTCATGAGTGTTGGTCCAAACCTGTCAACCGCTGGTGACCGCCAAGGGCAACTCTAGTATTTGGCCTACCGGAAGTTTGGACAATCCGGACGTGGCCTGAGATGAGATACGCGTGGCTACTATCAGGGTGTCGGCATGCCGGGAGGTCTTGCTGGACTTGTTTTACCATTGTCGAAATGTCTTGTGCACCAAGATTTTGAGTCTGATCGGGTTGTCCCTAAGATAAGGGGTTTTTACCTCTGCTGATCGTGAGAGCTTGTGATGAGCTAAGTTGGGACACCCCTGTAGGGTTATGATCTTTCGAAAGTCCTGCCCGCGGTTATGTGGCAGATTGGAATTTGTTAATATCCGGTTGTAGTTAACTTGACAGAGGATTCGAAATAAATACACCAACCACGTGAGTAACCATGACCGTCTCTTTTCATTTTGAGAAGAGAACATGGTGGGGTTATGTTTGACTCGTAGGTAGTTCAGGATCACTTAGTGATCATTACTAGTTTGAGACCGCTTGCGTAGATGCTCATATTATTCTTGTACTCATAAGTTAGCCACCATACATTTTCTTAGCCGCTGCTGCAACCTCACCACTTAACCTTTCCATACCCATTAAGTTTTGCTAGTCTTGATACCCATGGTTATGGGATTGTTGAGTCCTCGTGGCTCACAGATACTACAACAATAGTTGCAGGTGCAGGTTTCCGATGACTTGACGTGAGAGCGATGTTTACTTGTGTTGGAGTTCTTTCTTCTTCTTCTTCGTCAATCTTGGGATAGGTTCCAGGTCGGCAGCCTGGGTGAGCAGGATGGAAGTCATTGTTCTTTTCATGTTTTTCATCCGCAATCGTATGCCTTGTGAATGATGTGTTGTATTCATGTGGAATTGTATGACTTGTATGTATCCCCATCTATTTATGTAATGGTGCGATGTAATGATATCCATCTTGCTAAGCACCCGAAATGCGGTTGTGCCCCAATCACGAGTTCACCGCGTCATCGGGATAGAATCGCATCTTGTGCGTGACAAGTTGGTATCAGAGCCTCAACCGACCATAGGGGCCCCCTTGATTGATCATAGTTTGGCCATTGTCGAGTCTAGCAAAAACTAATTTTCGGAGTCTAGTTATATCACAGAGTAGGAATTCTTTTTACTCCTCAGCCCCTTCGTCGCTCTGGTGAGGAATCTTGAGGTAGGTGTTTTGAATTACTCCTCTTCCCCTTCAATTTTTTTGTGGGATCACGCAGTTAGTTTTTTGATTGCTGCGATGCAAGATCTTTTCATCCAGTGCAATTCTCGTCAAGTTGATTCGATCCTCTTCACCTTTTGCAAGTTCAATCCTCAGTTCTTTCTCAACCGACGTTATTCCCCTTCCGAAGTGGTCTTTCTTTTTCCCACCCGCCCACCCTTTTCTCTTCAAGGAGTCCTTAATTGAGTATCCATTCTACTCGTGCGAAATTTCTTCATTCTTTTCTTAATCATTTCAACTGGTGAATTCTTGTCTAGTTCATCATCCTTCATTTATTTTCTTCTCCGGTGGATTCAATTCCAATTTATCAGTGTTGTTCATATTCTTTCCCTCGGCTCAAATATTTACCCTTGCTCGTTCACCTATCGCCATTTAATTGTTCCGGAGTTCTGAAGACATCTCAGGATATTCGATTGTGTTCTAATTAATTCGAGGTTGTCACCTCATTCGAATTTTTCAATCATTCTAGTGCATCATCTCCTTTTCAATCTTTTCTAACGGTGGTTTTCTTCAGTGGGCCCTAACCCACAGGTCTTTTCCCAGGATCTTACCTAACTCTTCTAATTTTCCGGAGTTAGTCCTAAATTCTTTTCAAGTGTGACATAAGTATGAATTCCGTCAGTCATATGCCTTATCCAAAATCGCTTTCAATTGTTTCATGTTCGGTTCAATCTTTCCTCTTTTCATTCTTCCGGAGTATCTCAACAATTTTGGTGGTGTTTCTTGTTGTCATTTGAAGATCGAAGAAGAGTTTCTCTCCAATCCTTGATCGTTCTCTCAAAGATTCGTGCTTCTAGCTTAATGCCATCCTCTCAAATTGTTCGGATCGTGACAAATTATTTTTCTTATCCATCCAGAGCTTTTCACGAATTCTTTCCATTGTGTTCCTCCGAAGGCCATCATTTCAGAAGATTTCTTCATTCTCGGTTTTCAACTTCGTCCTCCAACTATTCTAAATTGATGTCTCTTCATTCGTCCCCATATTCTTTTGGTGCTTCGTTCAAGTGTTCTTTAATCAGCTTGCGGTCCCTTCATTCTTTTCTTCGCTTGGTTTCTAATTCTTTCCGGTGATTCCTTCTCTTTTACTCACTCATCTTTGAATCCTTCACGGTGGTTTGTCCTCTTCCATAGCTCGGTTTCAATTCTTACGGTGGTTAGTTCAATATTCCTTTCTCATTTGTCATCGTATCAATTCTTTTGTTCTTTCCAATCCTACCGGCGGTTCATGAAGACTTTCTCCAGTTTTGCGATATAGCCTTCTTTTTGAATTTCAATGTGAATAAGTAGTATGCAAATCCATTGCTTCTCATCAATTTAATTGGTGGAGGATAAGCATAACATAATTCTTATTCTTCTTTCATCAAGTTGATTAATCCCTTCCTTCGGAGTTTGTTCATGACGAATAAATTTATAGTCCCAAGTGTTTTCATCTTTTCTTTTCCGGAGTTCAAAGTGTCCTCGGCCATCTTGTCGGGACCCCATCTAAATCATCTCAAGGCCTTATTCTTATTCTTTTCATCATTCATCATCCTTTTGCTACATGAGTTCTTCATGGTGGTTCATCATGATTTAATTCATTCTTCAAGTGTTCAACAAATTCTTGTTGAGCAGCAAAAGCATTATTCTTCTTGCACCTCGAGATGCAAATAATTCTCAATATTCTTTTGAAGTGGAGTTTTGCATTTCTTTCTTCATCCTCAGCTATCCATCTTTTCATTGCAGCATAATTCACCTCAAGCTTTGAGATGTTTTCCATAAGTCCACATCAAGCGTATTCTTTTGTTGTTGATTTTCTCAACAACTCCGTTCAAGCCTTTCTCTTGAAGATCCTCTTTCAAATTCATTCATGCTGGAAGTGGTCATCTTCTTCTACGTTCTTTCAATTTCTTCCGAAGGCATTATTTGGTTCCTCTCGTCGTATATCATTCCATCTTGTCAAGTTCATGTTCTATTACTTCCATATTCATCCGGAGTGATGTTTAAAATTTTCTTCTTCTTATTCCTCGTCTATCTCGCTTAACCGGAGTGGTTTCAATGTCTTGTCACTTGAGTTCTTGATTCTCGTCGTATGCCTTATCTCCTCAATTTACCGGAGCTTCTCAAGTCTCGTTCTTCTCCGTGGTATCCTTTCTTTTGAGTTGTTCAAACTCCCAAGGTTCTTTGGTTTCACCTTCTTCCTTTTCTCTTCCATCTTGTTCCTAAGATCTCGGGACGACATTTCTTGTTAGTAGGGGAGTATTGTGACACCCCGCCGATGTGTATGGTGTCTTCCAGTTATTCGCTGCCGTTGCCATGTCATCTGCTTGTGTGTTGAATTTTGCCATGTCATCATGTGCATTGCACTTGCATAGTTTTCAAAACTTGCATCCGTCCGTAGTTGCCGAGCCCCTCGTCCTTTCCGTTGTCCTTTCGAAGCCCAGACACACTCGCACGCGCCCACGACACCTCAAAATATATATTTTATAAGTGGCCGGAAAATGTTCTCGGAATGGGATGAAAATTGGCATGTGGTCTTATTATAGTGTAGGTAGACCGCCTGTCAAATTTCGTCGCATTCGGAGTCCGTTTGATAGCCCAACCGTTGCGTGTAGCGCCATCGTCGCCGGTATATCCGTCGGACGATCTCCGGAAACCCGTGCCGGGCCGCACTTCATCTCTCTCTTCTCATCCCGAGGCCTCCAACACAGCCCACTAGCCCAGCTACCTTACCACCTCTGCTCCGGGTCGTCCAATGGCGATCAAACGGCTCCGGAACGGCCTCAAACCCCCTCTCCTAGCCCTCCTGCCTATAAATGGACACCCTAGCCTTCCTAATTAGGGAAACCCTAGCCCTCCCCGTAATCCGCGCCGCCGCCAGACTCTCCCTCCACCCGTAGTCGCCACCTCACCCTCTCTCTCCTCCCACCGCGCTAGGCCCCAAGGGCCCAGATCTGACGCGTCGTAGGCCGACCGGGCCCAACTGCCGCTGCAGCAAGCCCGCATGCCACCGCCTCCCGCTCCCGCAGCGCCCCGACCCCCTCGCTCCGCTGGCCTCCTCTGCACGCCACCCCACCGTCGGCCGGAACCCTCCCGCTCCGGTCGCCGCACCTCCCCGTCGGCCACCGCGCCAGTTCCACCCCGGCCGTGCCCCGCAGGCCCGGGCGCCCGAGCTCTGCTCCGCCAACTCCTCCATGCCGGCTGATGTCTACTACGCACCCTTCTTCTTGTAGACGTTGTTGGGCCTCCAAGTGCAGAGGTTTGTAGGATAGTAGCAAATTTCCGTCAAGCGGATGACCTAAGGTTTATCAATCCGCGCGAGGCGTAGGATGAAGATGGTCTCTCTCAAACAGCCCTGCAACCAAATAACAAAGAGTCTCTTGTGTCCCCAACACACCCAATACAAATGGTAAATTGTATAGGTGCACTAGTTCGGCGAAGAGATGGTGATACAAGTGCAATATGGATGGTAGATATAGGTTTTTCTAAACTAAAAATATAAAAACAGCAAGGTAGCAAGTGGTAAACATGAGCATAAAAGGTGTTGCAATGATAGTAGGCAAGGCCTAGGGTTCATACTTTCACTAGTGCAAGTTCTCTCAACAAGGATAACATAATTGGATCATATTACTAGCCTTCAACATGCAACAAAGAGTCACTCCAAAGTAACTAATAGCGGAGAACAAACGCAGAGATTAAGGGTACGAAACCACCTCAAAGCTATTCTTTCTGATCGATCTATTCAAGAGTCCGTAGTAACGTTCAATCTATCATAGAGTTCATACTAGAATAACACCTTAAGACACAAATCAACAAAAACCCTAATGTCACCTAGATACTCCAATGTCACCTCAAGTATCTCTGGGCACGATTATACGATATGCATCACACAATCTCAGAAACATCTATTCAACCAACACATAGAACTTCAAAGGGTGCCCCAAAGTTTCTACCGGAAAGTCAAGACGAACACGTGTGCCAACCCCTATGCATAGGTTCCCAAGGTCATGGAACCCGCAAGTTGATCACCAAAACATACATCAAGTGGATCACATGATATCCAATTGTGACCACAGATAAACACGTGCAAGACATACATCAAGTGTTCTCAAATCCTTAAAGACTCAATCCGATAAGATAACTTCAAAGGGAAAACTCAATCCATTACAAGAGAGTAGAGGGGGAGAAGCATTATAAGATCCAACTAGAATAGAAAAGCTCGCGATACATCAAGATCGTGCCATCTCAAGAACACGAGAGAGTGAGATCAAACACATAGCTACTGATACATACCCTCAGCCCCGAGGGTGGACTACTCCCTCCTCGTCATGGAGAGCGCCGATATGATGAAGATAGCCACCGAAGAGGGGTTCCCCCCTCCGGCAGGGTGCCAGAACGGGTGTAGATTGGTTTTCGGTGGCTACAGAGGCTTTCGGCGGCGGAACTCCCGATCTAGGTTAATTTCTGAAGGTTTCAGTATTTATAGGAATTTTTGGAGTCGGGGCCAAGTAAAGGGGAGCTACGGGCCGTCCTCGAGATAGGGGGGCGCGCCCCCCTGCCCAGGGCGCGCCCTCCACCCTCGAGGGCAGCCCGTGGCTCTCCTGGCCCAACTCTTTTGCTTCGGGGGCTTCTTTTGGTCTAGAAAAATCATAAAAAACAGGCTCGTCAATTGGACTCCGTTTGATATTCCTTTTCTGTAAAACCCTAAAACAGGAGAAAAACAAAAACTGGCACTGGGCTATGGGTTAATAGGTTAGTCCCAAAAATCATATAAAAGTGTATAATAAAGCCCATAAGACATCCTAGAAGGATAATATAATAGCATGGAACAATAAAAAATTATAGATATGTTGGAGACGTATCAGCATCCTCAAGCTTAATTCCTGCTCGTCCTCTAGTAGGTAAATGATAAAGAAAGAATTTTTTATGTGGAATGCTAACCAATATAGTTTTTCAATGTAATTCTCTTAATTGTGGCATGAATGTTCAGATCTGAAAGATTCAAGATAAAAGTCTATATTGACATAAGAAATAATAATACTTCAAGCAATACTAACAAAGCAATCATGTCTTCTCAAAATACTATGGCTAAAGAAAGTTATCCCTACAAAATCATATAGTGTTGGCTATGCTCCCTCGTTATCACACAAAAATATTCATATCATGCACAACCCCGATTTCAGTGAAGCATTTGTTTTCATACTCTATCTTTTCAAACCTTTAAACTTTCACGCAGTACATGAGCGTGAGCCATGGATATAGCACTATGGGTGGAATAGAGGTGGTTGTGGAGAAGACAAAAAGGACGGAGATAGTATCACATCGACTAGGCGTATCAACGGGCTATGGAGATGCCCATTAATAGATATCAATGTGAGTGAGTAGGGATTGCCATGCAACGGATGCACTAGAGCTAAATATGTATGAAAGCTCAACAAAAGAAACTAGTGGGTGTGCATCCAACTTGCTTGCTCACAAAGACCTAGGGCATTTGAGGAAGCCCATCGTTGGAATATACAAGCCAAGTTCTATAATGAAAATTCCCACTAGTATATGAAAGTGACTAAACATGAGACTCTCTATCATGAAGAACATGGTGCTACTTTGGAGCACAAGTGTGGAACAAGATAGTAGCAATTGTCCCTTTTTTCCTATTTTTTTGGGCCTTTCTTTTTTTCTTTGGCCTTTCTTTTTCTTTTTTCTCTTTTTTTGTGGAGGGGCTTTAGTGATTTAGCCTTTCCTCCCATGGGACAATGCTCTAATAATGATGATCACAACACTTTCATTACAACTCGATATTACAACTCGATACTACAACAAAGTATGACTCTATATGAATGCCTCCGGCGGTGTACCGGTATGTGCAATGAAACAAGAGTGACATGTATGAAAAGTTATGCATGGTGGCCTTGTCACAAATACGATGTCAACTACATGATCATGCATGGAAATATGACAATATGAAGCGTGTCATATGAAAAAAACGGTGGGAAGTTGCATGGCAATATATCTCGGAAAATGGCTATGGAAATTCCATGATAGGTAGGTATGGTGGCTGTTTTGAGGAAGGATATATAGTGGGTTTATGGCACCGGCGAAAATTGCGCGGTACAAGAGAGGCTAGCAATGGTGGAAGGGTGATAGTGCGTATAATCCATGGACTCAACATTAGTCATAAGAACTCATATACTTATTGCAAAAATCTACGAGTCATCAAAACAAAGCAATCACCGCATGCTCCTAGGGGGGAGGTTGGTAGGAGTTAACCATCGCGCGCCCCCGACCTCCACACAAAGGTTGGCACTTTACAAATACCTCATGCTCTAACTTCGTCACATAGCGGTTCACCATACGTGCATGATACGGGAATCACTAACCTTAACACAGGTATTTCTCAATTTCATAATAACTCCACTAGCATGACTCTAATATCACTATCCTCATATCTCAAAACAATTATCAAGCATCCAACTTCTCATCATATTCAATGCACTTAGTGTGAAAGTTTTTACTACATTGATCTTGGATGCCTATCATGCAAAGGCTAGTTTTATAGCTAAAGCACATTACCATGCTGTTCTAATAGACTCTCAAAAGGATATAAGTGAAGCATGAGAGTTCATCTATTTCTTCAAAATATAACCACCGCCGTGCTCTAAAAGATATAAGTGAAGCACTAGAGCAATAACACACTACTCCGAAAGATATAAGTGAAGATCAATGAGTAGTTGAACAATTATGTAACTATGTGAAGACTCTCTAACATTTAAGAACTTCAGATCTTGGGATATTATTCAAACATCAAGCAAAACAAAATAAACTAAATTGACGCTCCAAGCAAAACACATATCATGTGGTGAATAAAAATATAGCTCCAAGTATAGTTACCGATGGATGAAGACGAAAGAGGGGATGCCTTCCCGGGGCATCCCCAAGCTTAGGCTCTTGGTTGTCCTTGAATTTTACCTTGGGGTGACTTGGGCATCCCCAAGCTTAGGCTCTTGCCACTCTTTGTTCCATAGTCCATCAAAGCAATACTCAAAACTTGAAAACTTCACAACACAAAACTTAGACAAAAATCTCGTGAGCTCCGTTAGTATAAGAAAGCAAACCACTACTCAAAGGTACATCAATGAATTCATTCTTTGTTTATATTGGTGTTAAACCTATTTTACTCCAACTTCTCTATGGTTCATATCCTCCAATACTACTCATAGATGCATCGGAATAAGCAAACAACACACGAAAAAGAGAATCTGTCAAAGACAGAACATTCTGTAGTAATCTGCAAGGTTCGCCTACTTCTGGAACTCCAATTTTTTTAAAATAAATTGGTAAATTTGTGAAATTTGTCTACCAATCATCTGCAAAAAGAATCAACTAAAAAGCACGCTCCAGTAAAATCTCACGACTACTTTAGCGAGCGCTAACGATTCTGTTTTTAAAGCAAGATCACATAAACTTCACACAAGTCTTCCCAAAGGTTCTACTTGGCACAAACACTAAACAAAACATGAAACCACATCTAATCAGAGGCTAGATGCAATATTTATTCTCTAACAACAACAAAAACAAAGAAACTAAAATAAAGTTGGGTTGCCTCCCAACAAGCGCTATCGTTTAAAGCCCTTAGCTAGGCATAATGATGCTCACATAAAAGATAAGAATTGAAACGGGAGCATCATGAAGCATTTGAATAGCACATTTAAGTCTAACCCACTTCCTATGCATAGGGATTTTGTGAGCAAACAACTTATGTGAACGATAATCAACTAGCATAGGAAGGGAAAACAAGCATAACTTCAAAACTTCAAGCACATAGAGAGGAAAGTTGATATTATTAAAATTCCTACAAGCATATGTTCCTCCCTCATAATAATTTTTAGTAGCATCATGAATGAATTCAACAATATAAGCAGCACATAAAACATTCTTTTCATGATCTACTTGCATAGAAATTTTACTACTCTCCACATAAGCAAAATTCTTCTCATTCATAGTAGTGGGAGCAAACTCAACAAAATAACTATCATGTGAAGCATAATCCAATTGAAAACTAAAATCATGATGACAAGTTTCATGGTTATCTTTATTCTTTATAGCATACATGTCATCACAATAATCATCATAGATAGCAACTTTGTTCTCATAATCAATTGGAACCTCTTCCTAAATAGTGGATTCATCACTAAATAAAGTCATGACCTCTCCAAATCCACTTTCATTAATATAATCATCATAAATAGGAGGCATGCTTTCATCATAATAAATTTTCTCATCAAAACTTGGGGTACTAAACATATCATCTTCATCAAACAGAGCATCCCCAAGCTTGTGGCTTTGCATATCATTAGCATCATGGATATTCAAAGAATCAATACTAACAACATTGCAATCATGCTCATCATGCACATATTATATGCCAAGCATTCTATGTAATTCCTCTTCTAGTACTTGAGCACAATTTGCCTTTCCATCATTTTCACGAAAGATATTAAAAAGTGAAGCATACGAGGTAACCTTAATTCCTTTTTTTGGTAATTTTATTTTTATAAACTAAACTAGTGATAAAACAAGAAACTAAAAGATTCAAGCACTAACCTCCCCGGCAACGGCGCCAGAAAAAGAGCTTGATGTCTACTACGCACCCTTCTTGTAGACGTTGTTGGGCCTCCAAGTACAGAGGTTTGTAGGATAGTAGCAAATTTCTGTCAAGTGGATGACCTAAGGTTTATCAATCCGCGCGAGGCGTAGGATGAAGATGGTCTCTCTCAAACAACCCTGCAACCAAATAACAAAGAGTCTCTTGTGTCCCCAACACACCCAATACAATGGTAAATTGTATAGGTGCACTAGTTTGGTGAAGAGATGGTGATACAAGTGCAATATGGATGGTAGATATAGGTTTTTGTAAACTGAAAATATAAAAACAGCAAGGTAGCAAGTGGTAAACATGAGCATAAACGGTGTTGCAATGATAGTAGACAAGGCCTAGGGTTCATACTTTCACTAGTGCAAGTTCACCTCAACAAGGATAACTTAATTGGATCATATTACTAGCCCTCAACATGCAACAAAGAGTCACTCCAAAGGAACTAATAGCGGAGAACAAACGAAGAGATTATGGTAGGGTAGGAAACAACCTCAAAGCTATTCTTTCCGATCAATCTATTCAAGAGTCCGTAGTAACGTTCAATCTATCATATAGTTCGTACTAGAATAACACCTTAAGATACAAATTAACCAAAACCCTAATGTCACCTAGATACTCCAATGTCACCTCAAGTATCTGTGGGCATGATTATACGACATGCATCACACAATCTCAGAAACATCTATTCAACCAACACATAGAACTTCAAAGAGTTCCCCAAAGTTTCTACCGGAAAGTCAAGACGAAAACGTGTGCCAACCCATATGCATAGGTTCCCAAGGTCACGGAACCCGCAAGTTGATCACCAAAACATACATCAAGTGGATCACATAATATCCCATTGTGACCACAGATAAACACGTGCAAGACATACATCAAGTGTTCTCAAATCCATAAAGACTCAATCCGATAAGATAACTTCAAAGGGAAAACTCAATCCATTACAAGAGAGTAGAGGGGGAGAAGCATTATAAGATCCAACTAGAATTGCAAAGCTCGCGATACATCAAGATCGTGCCATCTCAAGAACACGAGGAGAGAGATCAAACACATAGCTACTGATACATACCCTCAGCCCCGAGGGTGGACTACTCCCTCCTCGTCATGGAGAGCGCCGGTTTGATGAAGATAGCCACCGGAGAGGGGTTCCCCCCTCTGGTTGGGTGCGAGAACGGGTGTAGATTGGTTTTTGGTGGCTACAGAGGCTTTCGGCGGCGGAACTCCCGATCTAGGTTAATTTCTGAAGGTTTCAGTATTTATAGGAATTTTTGGAGTCGGGGCCAAGTAAAGGGGAGCTACGGGCCGTCCTCGAGATAGGGGGCGTGCCCCCTGCCCAGGGCGCACCCTCCACCCTCGAGGGCAGCCCGTGGCTCTCCTAGCCCAACTCTTTTGCTTCGGGGGCTCCTTTTGGTCCAGAAAAAATCATAAAAAATTAGCTCGTCAATTGGACTCCGTTTGATATTCCTTTTCTGTAAAATCCTAAAATAGGAGAAAAACAGAAACTAGCACTGGGCTCTGGGTTAATAGGTTAGTACCAAAAATCATATAAAAGTGTATAATAAAGCCCATAAGACATCCTAGAAGGATAATATAATAGCATGGAACAATAAAAAATTATAGATACATTGGAGACGTATCACCGGCTGCCCGCGCCGACCCTCGTCGGTGGTCGCCACCATTCGGATCCAGCTGACGCGAGACGGATCCGGCCATCTCCATCGTCGATGACCAGGGCTCGCCCCATTCCCGCCGTCTGTTGTCCACTCCTCGCCGGAGTTCGCGCCGCCGCCCCGCATCAAGCGCTGCCGCTGCTCCTGTTCGTCGGGAGTTGGCGAGGCAGGCTCATCGTTCCACTCCGACCTGGGCCGGCCTCGCCCCCCGTGGGCCACGGCCATCTCGCCTGCACCAGCCCGTCTCCATCCACCTAGGCCCAGCTCGCGGCCTGCTGCACTGACCGGCCCATCTCCATCCACATAGGCCCAGCTCGCGGCCTGCTGCACCGATCTGTCCGGCTCCATCCTCTTAGGCCCAGCTCGAGGCCTGCTCCACCGACCGGCCCTTGGGCCCTAGGTGAGCACCGCCAGCCTAAGTCCCGCTTTGGGAGTAATTTAGCTATATAGAGCCTGCTTGTTTTTTCTTCTAAAAACTGCTAAGTCCCTGTATATTGATATTATGTGTGCATCTTCTTCATGTGATAACTTTGTGGATGATGATCCAATTTGTGTGTATGATATATCAAAATATTCGTATCTGAATGCTCTAGATGATGGTGTGCTTTTCATGCATGTTAGGTTGTATCTTGCCATGTAAATCTCTATTGCAAAAGTACGAAGTGTTGTTAACTTCTAAAAACCGTTATAACTTGCTCATTTGTCTTTTTCATATCTTTTTGTGCGATTTTTGTTTGAGCATCATGTCAACATGCGTTAGGAGCACAATCATGTCATCTTTGATGTGGTGCAATCCACTTTTCATGATATGCCTTGTGGTGAGTGAAACAAGCTTGTTAAGTGACCTACTTGTTGTTGTTGTTGTTTTCTGAGACTTGTTGAAAAACAGCTAAGTCTGAAACTGTTATATTGTGATGCCATGTTTGCTTGATGCTACACTCAAACCTGTGCATATTGGGAGATGTCCAATGATCATGTCTTGAAGTCCATGTTATGCTCTATCCATCCATGCCCTTTCTTGCAATTATAGGTTGCTGTATCTTGTCTCTTTCTTGCTGTCAAACTGCTATATAATGTTTCTGTCAGCCTGTTATCAGTAAGTTCAGTTTTGCCTTGTGAATACCCAGTGTTCTATGCATCTTATGACCATGTTCTTGCCACGAGTAGCTGCATAAACATATCTTCTTGCTGTTGGTTATATTCACATGCCATGATATGCTTTGAGATGAGTTGCACAATCTTGCAAACATGCCTACTTGTCGTTGTTGCTGCCATGTTCAGTTTATTTCACTAAGTCTGTTAAAGGGTTATCATTTGCAATCTTGCCATGATGTTTTGAGCTTGTTCTAGTGGTATTTGGCAGTAGCTCAGGGATCACCTTTGTAGTTCTTGACATGTACATGCTTGCCATGCCCTTTGTTGCCATGCATGTTGTTTTGATGATTGCAAAGTGCCTAGTTGCTGTTTTGGGACAGATTGTTGTTATATCTTGTTTCAGGTGTATGTGTTGAACCGTTGCTCCGTTTTGAGCGTGCTCTATATGAAACTTGCTTGTTTTTGCATGTAGATGCATCATATCATGTTGTATACATGTTTGGAGTGAGTTTGCTTGATGTTTGAATGCATCTTGCATCTTTGCCATGCTTAACTTGTTTTGCTCATATCTTCTAGGCCGTAGCTCCGAATTAAATGAATGTAATGCCCAGTATGAGACTAACCTCCCACGTGTCAAGGCACGACTTAAAGGTATAAGCTCATACTAGAATGATCTCAAGTATGGTATCTTTGCATGACTCATGTAAAAGAGGGATGAAATTGAAAAGAATAGTTGGCTTACACTCGCCACGTCACACAATGCATTACATAAACAATCTTCATCCAATAACATCACAGTCCGACTACGGACAAAGATCCAAATGAAAGATACCATAAACACAAGGTCTGATCGCCCCTAGTAGGAACCACTACTGATCGTCGAAACGACACATACATACGGCCACTCCCTTCATCGAGCTTCCAGTAAAGTTCCGATCCATCTTCTGCACTGAACTCAGCGGTACCTACATCTGGTGTTGTAGTATCTGTGAGCCACGAGGAATCAGCAATCCCATAACCATGGGTATCAAGACTAGCAAAGCTTAATGGGTAGGAAGAGGTAAAGTGGTGAGGTTGCAGCAGTGGCTAAGCAAAAGTATGGTGGCTAACTTACGAGTACAAGAGTAAGATGAGCATCTACGCAAGTGGTCGCAAACTAGTAATGATCGCTAAAGATCCTAAACTACCTACGAGTCAAACATAACCCCACCGTGTTCTCTTTTCAAAGTGAAAAGAGACAGTCACGGTTACTCACATAGTTGTGTGTTTTACTTCGGATCCTCTGTCAAGTTTTCTACAATCGGACATTAACAAATTCCAATCTGCCACATAACCGCGGGCACGGCTTTCAAAAGATCATAACCCTGCAGGGGTGTCCCAACTTAGCCCATCACAAGCTCTCACGATCAGCTGAAATAATAATAATTATTACCCCTTATATTAGGGGAATTTGATCAGGCTCGGTATCCCGGTGCACAAGACATTTCGACAGTGGTAAAACAAGTCCAGCAAGACCTCCCGGCGTGCCGACACCCTGATAGTAGCCGCGCGTATCTCGTCTTAGGCCACGTCCGGGTAGGTGATCCCACGGGTTATACCAGATACCTCGAGTTTCCCCGTGGCGGCCCCGCAGTCTCCCCGTTTGGGACCAACACCATCAGCACTGGCCCCCCATGCTATGTAGAAAGAAACCCTAGGTATGCGACCCCCTATGCAATTTTAATTAATTAATTAAGTTGTTATTATGAGGCAAATTAAAACCAATGTTGGGCCTTGCTGGAGGAGTTTTATTCAAAGACGAAGTGTCAAGGGGTCCCCACATACCCAACCGTGTAAGAACGCAAAATCAAGGAACATAATGCTGGTTTATCGGCTCCTAAGGTGGCATGAGTGGAACAAAACACCGAGCAAAAGGCCAAGCCTTCCACCCATGCCCAGTATATAGGTGTGTTAATAATAATAAATATTGTGATATTCCAACAACAAGTTACAACATGGAACGATCTTCATCTTCACCTGCAACTAACAACGTTATAAGAGGGGCTGAGCGGGCGGGTAACATAGCCAAACAATGGTTTGCTAGGAAGGTGTCAAACTTTAGAGGTTTCATGGAAAAAAGGAGAGGCTGACATAAATGATGGGTAGCGCGACATATAACGATAGCATCGAGACAACTAAGCATGGCAATGATAATAAAGGTATTCAAGGGTATGGTCATCTTGCCTGGGATTCCGCAAGGAAGAAGAACAAGTCCATGAAGTAGTCAAACAAATCCTCACAACTCCGCAACGAAACCGAAGCTAACAGGAGAAGCAATCGGAAAGAAGCAAACAACACGGTAAACACACAAGCATAAACATGGCATACGATGCACATCCAAATATGATGCATGTACGGTTTAAATATTCATGGCATGGCAAGGTGCACAAACAATACTACAAGTTAAGTGGAGCTCAATATGCAACGAGTTGCATATTGAGAAAATACCACATTACATTTATTTAGTTGACTCTCGTTTAAGCTACCCAACAATATTAAATGTTGTTAAACATGGCAAGAGGTGATGCAAAAGTAAACTATCTATCTAGGCAATTTAAATGGGGCCGAAAACAACAAACAATAATTCCGGAAAACCCCTATGTGCATAATTTGAAATTGGTACTGTTCTGCCTAAAACATATTTTTAAGTTATTAAACAACAAAAGTAAATGCACCAAGTTATTCTAAACATTTTTCTACCCCATTTACATACAAAGTTTATTAAATTTGGAGCTACGGTTTTTTAGTTATGAATTAAACCATTTTAACATGTTATTAACACAAAATTAAACAAACAACAAGTTAAACATTTTTAAACGTGCATGAAAGTTGGTTATTATTAAACTACACAAAATTCTAAGCACTTTTCATATATAAAGTTTTTACATGTGATGCACATATGTGAAGTTATTATATGCATGAAGTTCGGGGGTTTTTCTGTAAAACTGGCAGTTCCTGGATAATTAGCAAAATTCGCAGACCGGAGAAAAAATACTATAGGGCTGAATTTGGAGGGGCTGGGGTTCTCACCATGGGCCATGGCCCAGATCGGTGGAGAGGGGAGCTGTGGCAGGGCCTTGCTGGAGGCTCTCCCATGGGCCTAGGCCCGATCGGTGGAGAGGGAGGCCAGAAGGGGCGCTGGGCCTTGGCGCTGCGGGCGAGCGGGTCGACGGGGACAACCGGATGGCGCTGGCGATGCGGTTTGGGCGAGCTTAACGGGCGCGGCGGCGGATGGAGCAGAGCTCCGACGAGCGGCGCGAAGGGCGGCGGGATCTTGGGCGACTTGATGCGGTGGCGGGCCAGCGGAGATAGGTTCCGGTGAGGTAGGAGGCCTCGGGTTGACGTGGTTGACCCGCGGCGAGGTGCGGGAGGTAGGCGCGCCCGTGGGGAGGAGGCGCCGGAACTCAGACGCGACGCGGGGCTCGAGGGCGACAGCGAGGCGCGGATCGGCCGGAGATGGGACCGGGACGACCGGAGACGACGAAGGGGCGTCGAGGCAGGACCCTGCACTGGACAGGAGACACGATGCTCAAAGGAGAGAAGAACCAGGGGAAGGGTAAGAAAAGAAAAGGAGGGGGTGCGGCGAGCAGTTCCTGGAGCTCGGCGTCGAGATCCTGGCAGGTTCGGGCGACGGAGGAAACAACTCCGGCGGAGGCGCTCACCGGCGTGGTCCCAGAGACGGCAAGGGAGCGAGGTCGCTCGGCGCCTGTTGCAGCTCGGGCACCGAGGAACTCCACACAGCTGCGGGCTGGAGGTGGCTGCCTCTGGCTGACGTGGGAGGGAAATTTTGGATCGGGAGGGATCCCGATGGGGAAGTAGGCTGGTGCTCGGTGGTTGGTTGGATGTGGACTCCGAGGAGGATTTGGGAAGAGAGTGGCGGCGGGGAGGAGGATCCCTAGAAAATAGGGTTTGTCCAAAATGGATTAGGGATAGACTATATATATATATGGAAAAGAGGGGAGTTGGATCATCCGATCAAAATCCGATGGTCGAGAATAGATATGCTAGGAAAGTCTAAATAAGAAACAGAGATGTTTTAGGGACGTTTGGTGATGACCGGACCCATCGGTCACGACTGCCCGGGTCGGGTTCGGGACAGTTTCGGACGTGCAGTCGAGGGGGTAAAACTGGGTTGTGTAGAGAGATTGGGCTGAGAAGAGAGGGAGAGAGGGGGCCCGGCGACAGGTTTCAGAGCACTGAAACGTCCGACGTTTAAACCAGCTATAATGCCGCTATATGTTTAACGGTTGGGCTATCAAACAGACTCCGAATGCGATGAAATTTGACAGGCGATCTACCTACACTATAATAAGACCGCACGCCAAGTTTCAACCCATTCCGAAAACATTTTCTGGCCACTTATAAAATAAATATTCGGAGGTGCCGCGGGCGCGTGCGAGTGTGTCTGGACTCAGAATGGACAACGGAGAGAACTGGGGGAACCTGAACGAATGCAAGTTTTGAAAACATGCTGATGCAACACACATGATGACATGGCAAGATGCAACACACTAGCAAATGACATGGCAACGGTGACGAATAACTGGCTGATACCTGGCGCATCGGTCTCGGGGCGTCACAACTCTCCCACACTAACAGAGGATATCGACCCGAGATCCTGGAGATGGCACCGGATAGAAACGGAAAAGGAAGAGGTAAAACAAAGTTGCTTCTTTGATAAACGAGTGAAACCACAAACCTTGAGAGGTTGAACGATCTTGAAAGAAAGAATACAACGGAGATGAACGAAGTTAAGAGTACCCCGGTAAAAAGGAGGAACAAGGGACATTACGAGAGCCTTGTAGGTTGGAAGACATGAAACAAGAGCTTACGAACCAAAAGAATATGAAACTGCAACGGTATAACCAAGGAATAAGAATGACAGAATTTGGACAACACTCCGTCTGCAAATCGAAGGAATTAACATGAGCTTGAGGAGATGGAATGATATTTGATGAAAACAACAACACACCGGTTGAAAAGAGAGGCAAAACTTAATAAGATGAGTGAAATTGAACGGAGGATATGACCTCCTGTTAAATGGACTGGAAAGGACAATAGCATGATCTTGATAACGAGATGATGGTTAATGAGAGCAATATGACAATGCCTCCGAAATTAAAGAGTAGATGCTAGATCGTTGGAAAGAAAAGAACGGAGAAGAAAAAGACAACTTCTCTGACAAATGAATATGAAAATCATCCTTACGAAGAAGGGTTGAACGGAGATGTTGAAAAATAATCAACAACAAAAGAATAATCTTGTTGTGGGCTTATGGAAAACATCTCAAAACTATAAGGTGACAACCGGCCACTGACGAAAACATTTAATTGGATTGAGATCAACAAGGAGACGAAAAACTTATTTCACCGGGAGGATACATGAAGAACTTGGGTCATTTATAATCACCATAATAGCAACAATCCTTAGGGAAAGCTTTTAGGTGAAATACAACCCAAGATTACTCCAACGAATAAATTGAATGGTTGGAAAGATCTCCTGAACAAAGAAAATGATGGGTTTAAATATCTCATTCCTGACAACTTGTGAATCATGAAACATGAAGGGAAATTGTCAAAAATGGCATACCACCATCTCAAAAAATAAGGTAGAAAGAATTGCACTTGGAAAGCATGATGAAGAATGCTTGAGCTCCACAAGAATCTTGATGAAGACTTCGAGGATGAATTAAATCTTGATGAACCACCATGAGAACTCCGGCAATGAAATCATGAGAACTGAAAGATGAAAAGAATAAGATTCAAGGCCTGCGATGAATTAGATGGAGCTTTGAAATGATATAATTGAAATAATTTGGAGCTCCGGAAAACAAGATGAAGAACTTAGAACCGAGAATATGATATGATGAACAAGCTCCGGAAAAAGAGATTAATCACTTGGAGGAAATAAGAATAAGATTTACTGTATGCTTATCCTTCATCAAATTAAATTGATGACAAGCAACATATTTGGCCTACTACTTATTCTTCTTGAAAAGGATTGGAGAGAGATATAGCCAAACTTGAGAAAAGTCTTGAACGACTCACCGGTAGGATTTTTAGAAAGAACGAATGGATCACGAGCAGAGTAAAGAATACTTGAATGATGTACCAGAAGAATTATGGAGACGAACGAAGATGCATCACAAAAAATAGTTGGAGGACGAAGCTGAAAACTGAGAACGAAGAATCTTCTGAAATGATGGCCTTTGGAGGATCACAATGGGAAGAATTCATGAAATGCTTCGGATGGTAAAAAAATAATTCCTCACAATCGGAACAATAATGAGGATGGCATGAAGCTAGAACCACAAATCTTCAAGAGAACGAGCCAGGATTTAAGAGAAACTCTTCTCCGGTCTTCAAATATTGAGAATGACAAGGAGAAACACCTTGAAGAATTTCGAGATACTCCGGACGAATGACAAGAGGAAGGTGGAGCTAAAGATGGAAATAATTGAAACAAGCTTGGAGAAGGCATGTGACTGATGGAAATCATTCTTACGTCACACTTTGAAAAGAATTTAAGTATAACTCCAGAAAATAGAAGAGTCAGGTAAGATCCCGGGAAAAGACCTGTGGGTTAGGGCCCACTCAAAAGAAATCACCGTTGAAAAAGATTGCTTAAGAGATATTGCACCGGTTGAATTAAATGGCTTGAATAAGATAGCAACCTCAAAATAGTTTGAACGGATTAAGAATGGAATTATGAATCTTCTGAGTTGTCTTGTACACTCCGGATAAGAATTAGAGAGGTTAATAAGCAAGAGAGACTTCGGATAAGAAATTTCAACATGTGAAAACATGTTAAACAAAAAGGAAGAGATATGATCATGACCGAAGCTTGAATTTTAAGTCCACCAGAGAAGAAACAAGAATGGAGAATGATAAACTTGAAGCTCCTGAGCATCTTCACGAGAAAACACCGGATAATGAAATTGAACGAAAAGAACGAAGAACATCACATTAATAAAATGGATATTTCATTTAAGAATTTCTGGCTCCGAGAAGAAGAAGGGTGGGAGGGTGGGTGAAAACAAAGACAACTTGGGATGAATGAAACATACACCGTTGAGAAAACCCAGAATTGGTCTTGCACATATTGAAAGGGTTGGATTAACTTGAAGAGAAGCACGCCGGTTGAAAAGAATTTAACAGAACAATCTCGATGATCAAGAAGGACTAGCACTCTCATAGAAATATGAGAACACCGCTTAGGAAAGGTATGGAATCAACATTTGACATCGAAGCAACTCGAATACCAGAATCAAAACAAAAACAAAGGATAGATATGTTGCAACAAAATCTTCACAATATCATTCGAATAGAGAATTGAACGAATGAATTCCATAGCTTAAATGGTACAACAATCTTCTTGAGAAGCCACTTGGGAGAACAAAAGGTAAATAAAACAACAAGGAGCAGATAGAACAAATACAAGATAGAAGCTTTGTTCGACATACTCGTGCTGAAAGCTTATGGAACGTGTTACAAAAGGGTTTTGCAATCCCCGGATCAACAAAGCCAAGGACCCTTTAAGATGAAACTCCTGATCGGAACAAACGCCCATAAAACTACTTCACTCAATGTAGAACCCCAAACTCCATATCATGCATTCGTTGGAAGAATGCCTACGAGCTACTAGATGAACCCACCTATTAATTTTCGAAAGTTTCCAGTTATGCAATCAGGTGTTGGGGATACAGGGGAAGCATCGTGCACTCAACTCTAATCCTACATCTAGCTGTATCCATCCTTCAACACATAACCAGTTATTTCCGGAAACCGTTTACCTCGGACCTTCGAAACGCATCTGCTATACAAGCTATGGCAATACTCCCGAACTACCTCCCCAGTACTGGGTGATGTCGGGGTTATCTTGCCACTAACCGCATAAAAGAGTTTTCGATGTCGGCCGTCTTAAGTATTCCAGAACTGTTGTGATAGATTTGTGAGGACAACACCTCGGAGCTCAACTCCCCAGGATACTGCCACAACCCCTAAATGACAGGAGGCATCGAGAACAATGTTCTCATCAGAAAGACATCGGAACAATCCAAACAATACTCGCGTGATCCTAAAAAAAAATTAGTGAATTTTGAGAGTAGAAGAGATAGAACAACGTCAGGAGTCCTCACCGGAGTGGTAAAGGGATGAGGAGTAAAAAGAAATCCTACTCTCCGATATATATATAGGACTCAAAAAAATATCATGTGTGTGCCTAGACGTAACCGTTAATGATTCGATCAATCAGTGGGGGCTCCTAGGTCGGAGAAGGCTCTGATTACCAACTTGTAATGCCCAGTATGAGACTATACCTCCCACGTGTCGAGGCACGACTTAAAGGTATAAGCTCATACTAGAATGATCTCAAGTATGGTATCTTTGCACGACTCATGTAAAAGAGGGATGAAATTGAAAAGAATAGTTGGCTTACACTCGCCACATCACACAATGCATTACATAAACAATCATCATCCAATAACATCATAGTCCGACTACGGACGAAGATCCAAATGAAAGATACCATAAACACAGGGTCCGATCGCCCCTAGTAGGAGCCACTACTGATCGTCGAAACGACACACATACGACCACTCCCTTCATCGAGCTTCCAGTAAAGTTCCGATCCATCTTTTGCACTGAACTCAGCGGTACCTACATCTGGTGTTGTAGTGTCTGTGAGCCACGAGGACTCAGCAATCCCATAACCATGGGTATCAAGACTAGCAAAGCTTAATGGGTAGGAAGAGGTAAAGTGGTGAGGTTGCAGCAGCGGCTAAGCAAAAGTATGGTGGCTAACTTACGAGTACAAGAGTAAGATGAGCATCTACGCAAGCGTTCGCAAACTAGTAATGATCGCTAAAGATCCTGAACTACCTACGAGTCAAACATAACCCCACCGTGTTCTCTTCTCAAAGTGAAAAGAGACAGTCATGGTTACTCACACAGTTGTGTGTTTTACTTCGGATCCTTTGTCAAGTTTTCTACAACCGGACATTAACAAATTCCAATCAGCCAAATAACCGCGGGCACGGCTTTCGAAAGATCATAACCCTGCAGGGGTGTCCCAACTTAGCCCATCACAAGCTCTCACGATCAGCTGAAGTAATAATAATTATTACCCCTTATCTTAGGGAAATCCGATCAGGCTCGGTATCCCGGTGCACAAGTCATTTCGCCAATGGCAAAACAAGTCCAGCAAGACCTCCCGGCGTGCCAACACCCTGATAGTAGCCGCGCGTATCTCGTCTCAGGCCACATCCGGATAGGTGATCCTACGGGTTATACCAGATACCTCGAGTTTCCCCGTGGCGGCCTCGCAGTCTCCCCGTTTGGGACCAACACCATCAGCACTGGCCCCCCATGCTATGTAGAAAGAAACCCCGGGGACGCGACCCCCTATGCAATTTTAATTAATTAATTAAGTTGTTATTATGAGGCAAATTAAAACCAATGTTGGGCCTTGCTGGAGGAGTTTTATTCAAAGACGAAGTGTTAAGGGGTCCCCATATACCCAACCGTGTAAGGAACGCAAAATCAAGGAACATAATGCTGATTTATCGGCGCCTAAGGTGGCATGAGTGGAACAAAACACCGAGCAAAAGGCCAAGCCTTCCACCCATGCCCAATATATAGGTGTGTTAATAATAATAAATATTGTGATATTCCAACAACAAGTTCCAACATGGAACGATCTTCATCTTCACCTGCAACTAACAACGCTATAAGAGGGGCTGAGCGAGCGGGTAACATAGCCAAACAATGGTTTGCTAGGAAGGTGTCAAAGGTTAGAGGTTTCATGGCAACAAGGAGAGGCTGACATAAATGATGGGTAGCGCGACATAAAACGATAGCATCGAGACAACTAAGCATGGAAATGATAGTAAAGGTATCCAAGGGTATGGTCATCTTGCCTGGGATTCCGCAAGGAAGAAGAACAAGTCCATGAAGTAGTCGAACAAATCCTCACAACTCCGCAATGGAACCGAAGCTAACAAGAGAAGCAACCAAAAAGAAGCAAACAACACGGTAAACACACAAGCATAAACATGGCATACGATGCACATCCTAGTATGATGCATGTCCGGTTTAAATATGCATGGCATGGCAAGGTGCACAAACAATACTACAAGTTAAGTGGAGCTCAATATGCAACGAGTTGCATATTGACAAAACACCACATTATATTTATTTAGTTGACTCTCGTTTAAGCTACCCAACAATATTAAATGTTGTTAAACATGGAAAGAGGTGAAGCAAAAGTAAACTATCTATCTAGGCAATTTAAATGGGGCCGGAAACAACAAACAACAATTCTGGAAAACCCCCATGTGCATAATTTGAAATTGGTAATGTTCTGCCTAAAACATATTTTAAAGTTATTAAACAACAAAAGTAAATGCACCAAGTTATTCTACACATTTTTCTACCCCATTTACATATAAAGTTTATTAAATTTGGAGCTACGGTTATTTAGTTATGAATTAAACCATTTTAACATGTTATTAACACAAAATTAAACAAACAACAAGTTAAACATTTTTAAACGTGCATGAAAGTTGGTTATTATTAAACTACACAAAATTCTAAGCATTTTTCATATATAAAGTTTTTACATGTGATGCACATATGTGAAGTTATTATATGCATGAAGTTCACGGGTTTTTCTGTAAAACTGGCAGTTCCTGGATAATTAGCCAAATTCGCAGATCAGGGAAAAAATACTATAGGGCCGAATCTGGAGGGGCTGGGGTTCTCACCATGGGCCATGTCCCAGATCGGTGGAGAGGGGAGCTGTGGCTGGGCCTTGCCGGAGGCTCTCTCATGGGCCTAGGCCCGATCGGTGGAGAGGGAGGCCAGAAGGGGGCGCTGGGCCTTGGCGCTGCGGGCGAGCGGGTCGACGGGGACAACCGGATGGCGTTGGCGATGCGGTTCGGGCGAGCTTAACGGGCGCAGCGGCGGATGGAGCAGAGCTCCGACGAGCGGCGTGAAGGGCGGCGGGATCTTGGGTGACTTGATGCGGTGGCGGGCCGGCGGAGATAGGTTCTGGCGAGGCAGGAGGCCTCGGGCTGACGTGGTTGACCCGCGGCGAGGTGCGGGAGGTAGGCGCGCCCGTGGGGAGGAGACGCCGGAACTCAGACACGACACGGGTCTCTAGGGCGATAGCGAGGCACGGGTCAGCCGGAGATGGGACTGGGACGACCGGAGACGACGAAGGGGCGTCGAGGCAGGACCCTGCACTGGACAGGAGACACGACGCTCAAAGGAGAGAAGAACCAGGGGAAGGGGAAGAAAAGAAAAGGAGGGGGCGCGGCGAGTAGTTCCTGGAGCTCGGCGTCAAGATCCTGGCAGGTTCGGGCGAGGGAGGAAGCAGCTTCGGCGGAGGCGATCGCCGGCGTGGTCCCAGAGACGGCAAGGGAGCGAGGTCGCTCAGGGCCTGTTGCAGCTCGGGCGCCGAGGAACTCCACACGGCTGCGGGCTATAGGTGGCTGCCTCTGGCTGACGTGGGAGGGGAATTTTGGATCGGGAGGGATCCCGATGGGGAAGGAGGCTGGTGCTCGGTGGTTGGTTGGATGTGGACTCCGAGGAGGATTTGGGAAGAGAGTGGCAGCGGGGAGGAGGATCCCTAGAAAATAGGGTTTGTCCAAAAGAGGGGAGTTGGATCATCCGATCAAAATCCGACGGTCGAGAATAGATAGGCTAGGAAAGTCTAAATAAGAAATGGAGATGTTTTAGGGACGTTTGATGATGACCCGGGTCCATCGGTCAGGACTGCCCGGGTCGGGTTCGGGACAGTTTCGGACGTGCAGTCGAGGGGGTAAAACTGGGTTGTGTAGAGAGATTGGGCTGAGAAGAGAGGGAGAGAGAGGGGGCCCGGCGACAGGTTTCAGAGCACTGAAACATCCGACGTTTAAACCAGCTATAATGCCGCTATATGTTTAACGGTTGGGCTATCAAATAGACTCCGAATGCGATGAAATTTGACAGGCGGTCTACCTACGCTATAATAAAACCGCACGCCAAGTTTCAACCCATTCCGAGAACATTTTCCGGCCACTTATAAAATAAATATTCGAAGGTGCCGCGGGCGCGTGCGAGTGTGTCTGGACTCAGAACGGACAACGGAGAGAACTGGGGGAACCCGAACGAATGCAAGTTTTGAAAACATATTGATGCAACACACATGATGACATGGCAAGATGCAACACACTAGCAAATGACATGGCAACGGTGACGAATAACTGGCTGACACCTGGCGCATCGGTCTCAGGGCGTCACAATGAACTTTATATGTAACTTGACTATAATTTCTTGTATATCATCTTGGTGCATGTTAACTTGCTATTTGACAACTTTAACATAAGGTTTGTTCAGATCTGGACCATTTTTGAAATTTGCATATGAGGACTTACCGGAATTGTTATATGTTGTTTCTGGCCTCATTTAAACTTGTTTGGTTGTGTTGTCCTTGTGTGCATCATATCTTGCCATGTGTTGCATCACGTAGACTTTTTATGCATCATATTTGTTTGTGCATCATGCCATGGTTATGTCATGTGTGTTTACCATGTTGTTTCTTTCTTTCCTGTGTTGCTTCTTAGTTCTGGTAATGTTGCGATGTGAGGATTCATTCGACTACGCGTGGATCGTCTACGTGGCTTCGTCTTCTTCATCGGTTCGTTCTTCTTCCTAGCGGGATCTCAGGCAAGATGACCGTCACCTTGGATCTCATTACTAACATTGCTATGCTAGTTCTCTCGATGCTATCGCTATATGTCGCGCTGCCTATCTTTTGTTGTCAGCCTCTCATTGTTGCTATGAAACCTCTAGCCTTTGACACCATCCCAGCAAACCGTTGTTTGGATATGTTACCGCTTGCTCAACCCCTCTTATACCGTTGTTAGTTGTAGGTGAAGATGAAGATTGCTCCATGTCGACACTTGGATGTTGGAATATCACAATATCTATTACTATAATTGATGCACCTATATACTTGTTAATGGGTGGAAGGCTTGGCCTTTTGCTCGGTGTTTTGTTCCACTCGTGCCGCCTTAAGAACCGATAAACCGGTGTTATGTTCCTTGAGTTTGCGTTCCTAACACGGTTGGGGGTTATGGGACCCCCCTTGACTGTTCGTCTTGAATAAAACTCCTCCAGCAAGGCCCAACTTTGGTTTTACCATTTGCCATAACTAAATAACTTGCATATGGACTTTTCAGACCCGGCAGCAACTCTGGTATTTGGCCTACCAGAAGTTTGGACAATCCGGATGTGGCCTGAGACAAGATACGCGTGGCTACTATCAGGTTTCAGCACGCTGGGAGGTCTTGCTGGACTTGTTTTACCATTGTCAAAATGTCTTGTGCACCGGGATTCCGAGTCTGATCGGGTTGTCCCTAAGATAAGGAGTTTTTACCTCTGCTGATCATGAGAGCTTGTGATGGGCTAAGTTGGGACACCCCTGCAGGGTTATGATCTTTCGTAAGCCATGCCCGCGGTTATGTGACAGATTGGAATTTGTTAATATCTGGTTGTAGGTAACTTGACAGAGGATCCGAAATAAAATACACCAACCGCGTGAGTAACCATGACCATCTCTTTTCATTTTGAGAAGAGAACATGGTGGGGGTATGTTTGACTCGTATGCAGTTCAGGATGACTTTGCGATCATTACTAGTTTGCGACCGTTTGCGTAGATGCTCATCTTATTCTTGTACTCGTAAGTTAGCCACCATATATTTGCTTAGCCGCTGCTGCAACCTCACCACTTAACCTTTCCATACCCATTAAGCTTTGCTAGTCTTGATACCCATGGTTATGGGATTGTTGAGTCTTCGTGGCTCATAGATACTACAACAACAATTGCAGGTGCAGGTTTCCGATGACTTGACGTGAGAGCGATGTTTACTTGTGTTGGAGTTCTTTCTTCTTCTTTGTCAATCTTGGGATAGGTTCCTAGTCGGTAGCCTGGGAGAGCAGGATGGATGTCGTTGTGCTTTTCATGTTTTTCATCTGTAGTCGGATGCCTTGTGAATGATGTGTTGTATTCATGTGGAATTGTATGACTTGTATGTATCCCCATCTATTTATGTAATGGTACGATGTAATGGTATACATCTTGCTAAGCGCTCGAAATGCGGTTGTGCCCCAATCACGAGTTCACCACGTGATCGGGATATAATCGCATCTTGGGCGTGACAGCCTACATGCAAGAGCTCCGCCGCCAGCACCCGGAGCTCGTGGAGGCGGAGTGGGCGATCTTTGCCGGCGCGGAGGGCAGCGAGGTTATCGTGCTCTCCTACGATGACGAGATCGAAGGCGGTGAGGACAGTGATGTGGAGGGCGCCGTGGTGGGCCCTGAGGACGAGGAGACCGACGTCAACGAGTGGAGGAGTGCCTTCCCCAACGACCCCGACGACGGTACCGGCCCGGACCCGGCTCGCGGCACACCGTACATGATGAGGAAGGATTGGCCCGACCTCTACTTCGACCAAAAGTAGTTTAGCTTAGTTTAAATTTATGTTTTATGTTCAGCTATGCAAAACTATCTTTGTTTATGTTTTAAATCATGCTACTTTTGGTTGAACCTGCTTTGAACTTGATCAAATTGAAGTCTAGAACCTTAAGTTTTGGGGATCGACTAGAAAAGGCCAAAAAAAATTGAACCCGATGGATATGAATAAAGCTATATCCTACTTTCAAGTTTAAATTAGGTACAATTTTAAATAGCAGCAAATTAAATTAGGGAAAAATTATGTCGTGAAGGTCATTACGGCACACACGGTTGGTAAAACACAAATGTTTGTGATATACACCATAATCCGAGACTGTTCACAGAGAGGAAACGCGTCCAAGCATGCACATAGTTGCCGTTTGCAAAGCGTGTGTGATGTTAGACACTATCACATATAGTGCGGGGAAAATAAATGTGTGTGATTGCCTACCCATCGTACACGGTTTATAATCATGAACTGTTTGTGATGTGCCAGGCATCGTAAAGCTCTCGTGCCTGGAATCTTCCTGGAAAACTGATGTGCCTGGAATCTGCCTAGATTTAGGTAAAACCACAAAACTCGGATTGCAATGACAATGTGAGCACAAATGAGTAGCAAAGATGAAGTGTTTGGGATATTTGAGATATCGGAAACAGTTATATAGGGACAACTGTATGCATCAACGCTCCCTATCCCCGATGGTTTCTGGGTCGTGTGGGAAGGACCCCCCCTATCGCCCATACTCACTTGGCGGCGGTTCCAAATGTCGTCGCGGAAAGGGGTTAAAAACCGTTTGTATAGCACCGACGCGTACCAGTGGTACCGCTTATAAGCGGCACTACCGCCCCAAGGTTCATGTTGTTGCTCTATTTCCTGCTTCTACCGCCCTAGCAGTAGTACCGCTCGTTGGAGCGGCAGTACCACTCGTGTGCAGGCTGAGCACATAACGCTTGGACTTTTTTCCTTCCTATAAAAGGGGGTATTATTCCCCATTGAACCTTATCCTTTGAGCTCGTGGTCTTCCCCCATTGTTGACCTTCTTCGAGCTTGCTATCTCTCAATCCCTCCATGGATTCTTGCTAGCTTTTGGGGGAAAAGAGAGACGAGATCTAGATCCACATTTCCACCAATCACTTTCTCCTCTAGGTGAGGGAACCCCTTGGATATAGATCTTGGAGTTCTTGGTGTTCTCCATATTGTTCTTCCTCTCTTTTGCCTCCCTAGCATTAGTTGCTTTGGTGGGATTTGAGAGAGAAGGACTTGGGCACTCCGGGTGCCCTTGCCATTACATTTGGTGTATCGGTTTGAGTTCTCCACGGTGATACGTGGAAGTTACAAGTTTAGAAGCTTATTACTCTTGGGTGCTTGGTACCCTTGAGCTTATTCCTCTTAGGTGCTTGGGCGTCCTAGATGGTTGAGGTCACCACGGAGCCATATTCCATTGTGGTGAAGCTTCGTGGTGTCGTTGGGAGCCTCCAATTATGTTGTGGAGGTAGCCCCAACCTTGGTGGTGTTCAGAGCTCAATCATTGTGGTGTAAAGCTCCGGGCAAGCGTCGGGGTCTCCAATTAGGTTGTGGAGATCACCCCGAGCAATTTGTACAGGTTCGGTGACTGCCCCCAAGGGTTGCCATTTGTACGGGTTCGGTGACCGCTCTCAAGAGTCCCTTAGTGGAATCACGACATCTTGCATTGTGCGAGGGCGTGAGGAGATTACGATGGCCCAAGTGGCTTCTTGGGGAGCATTGTGCCTCCACACCGCCCCAAATGGAGATTAGCATCCGCAAGGGTGTGAACTTCGGGATACATCATCGTCTCTGCGTGCCTCTGTTATCTCTTACCCGAGCCCTTTACTTATGCACTTTACTTTGTGATAGCCATATTGTTTCTTTTCATATATCTTGCTATCACCTAGTTGTTTATCTTGCTTAGCATAAGTTGTTGGTGCACATAGGTGATCCTAGGTGTTGTAGGTTTTGTTCTTGACAAATTAACCTCTAGGTTTATACCGCATTTGTTCAAGCCTAAATCGTAATTATTTTAAAGTGCCTATTCACCCCCCTCTAGGCGTCATCCACGATCTTTCAACGGGAGAAATCATGTTGCAAGTATTCATGTTAATTAGATATGTGTTCGATATTTTGATAGTATGTATGTTGTGATTCCCTTAGTGGTGTCATGTGAACGTCGACTACATGACACTTCACCATATTTGGGCCTAAGGGAATGCATTGTGGAGTAGTAATTAGATGGTGGGTTGCGAGAGTGACAAAAACTTAAACCCCATTTTATGCACTATTCCGTAAGGGACCGATTGGATCCAAAAGTTCAAAGCTATGGTTAGAATTTATTCTTAATACTTTTCTCGTAGTTGTGAATGCTTGCGGGAGGGTTAACCATAAGTAGGAGGTTTGTTCAAGTAAGAACGACACCTAATCACCGATCCACCCACATATCAAATTATCAAAGTAGCGGACATGAATCAAACCAACATGATGAAAGTGACTAGATGAAATTCTCGTCTACCCTCAAGAACGCTTTTCTTTCATAAGAGACCGTTTTGGCCTGTCCTTTGCCTCAACAGGATTGGGCTACCTTGCTGCATACTTGTTACTATTATCGTTACTTGCTCGTTACAAATTATCTTGCTATCAAACAACTTGCTACTTACAGTTTCAGCACTTGCAGACATTACCTTACTGAAAACTACTTGTCATTTCCTTCTACTCCTCGTTGGGTTCGACACTCTTACTTATCGAAAAGAGCAACAATTGATCCCCTATACTTGTGGGTCATCAAGGCTATTTTCTAGCGCCGTTGCCGGGGAGTGAAGCGGCTTTGGTAAGTGGAATTCGGTAAGGAAACATTTATATAGTGTGCTGAAATTTATTGTCACTTGTTACTATGGAAAACAATCCTATGAGGGGTTTGTTCGGGGTATCTTCACCCCGTCCGGAACCACAATTAGTTACCCCTCAACCCGCTACACCTACTGAAAATATTGAATATGAAATTCCTTCGGGTATGATAGAACAACTGCTAGCTGATCCTTATGCAGGAGATGGAACTGAACATCCTCACATGCACTTGATATATGTGGAACAAATTCGTGGATTGCTTAAGCTTGAAGGTTTACCCAGGGATGAAGTTATGAGAAAGGTTTTACCTTTATCTTTGAAGGAAAAAATCATTGGCATGGTATAGGCTATGCGATGATATTGGATCATGGAATTGGAATCGTTTGAAATTGGAGTTCCACCAAAAAAATATCCTATGTGTCGGGGATATACCCCGCGGTGTAACCTGGCCGGAAGTATAACCCGGCCGGACTTGGCGACTCACTAATGACATGCCCTGACTAGACGACTCATGGGTGACCCGGTGAGCGGGTCAGAGGAATGACAAGACCCGATGGCCCAGAAGGCGGTTTATGGAAGGCCGGTTCATGTTATGGTGGGCCGGTTTATGAGGAAAGCACAAGGAATATTCTCCTACAAAGCAAGCAAGACTAGGACTCCATTTGCAATATAGTAATCCTAATCCTAATAGGACAAGTCATGTAACCCACCCCTTCAACATATATAAGGAGGAGCGGGGCTCCCCAAAGAGGGAGAGGCAAGAAGAAACAATCTCTAGGGCTAGACACTAAGAGCCGGTTTATCGGCGAATCTCTCGTGATGTTAATGAGACCTAGCCACAAACAGCATGTAGGGTTGTTAACCGATGATGTTTCCCGGGGCCCGAAGCTGTCTAAATCCTTGTCTTGTGTTGCGTCTCTCGATTCCGCTCAACCCCTCTCATGCTACCACATAGATGCGTTGGCCTCACGACTAAGTCCTCACACTAGAACATCTGCCGTGACAATTCCACGACAGTTGGCACCCACCGTGGGGCTAGCGCACGGTGGTGTTGAGTTCTTGGAGGGATTTCTCCCAGGGATCAAGAAGTTTGCAATTTATCGGATGAAGATCAGCCGGTTGGGAAGGATCTGCATCAAGAGCAAGTTTACCAGATTGTGATGAAAATAATGAGGGTTTGATGTTCTGTGCTCCACCAGCGATGCGACACGACCCGTTGACAGGAGATTGATTTTTTTTTTCTACACCGTGTCCTACCAGCTGTCAAATCGTACTTCTGATCTAGTCCGACAAAACAAATCTAGTGTTTGATCGGCCGAGTTCCGCAAGTTTCGGCTGCTGGATTACATGCTCAAGCCCCGAGGAAATCAGATCTACTCAAGGCCGACCGGAATATTAGTACGTACATGCTCATAGAGTTTTGATGGATAAAGTTGATTATTATATCAAGAGCCACTACCACCCGAACGTGGAGATGTCGATGACTTGGGAACGGATACGACTATAACCTCAAACTGTGGTTTCCCTCGTCGCAACCTCGCCTCCAAGTCGCCGCCTCCGTCCGGAGCTTTTCTCGAGCGCCGCCTCCGTCCGGAGCCATCTCTCCGGATATGATTTCCGCCGCAGGCTGCTGTGACCGGCCTCGCTGGAGCAGGCCTCAAAGCCCATGCTACCTCGTTGTTGTGGTTGTTTCATCGGCCTCACCTTCGCTTGGATTTGCTCCAAGTCATCGTCGATTCTTCTGCTCCGAGTCGGCCTCGAGCCGCTGCGCCACTGAGCCGCCCGGTCTTGACCTCTTCCTCTTCCGCAAGCCGCCATGGCCACGGGCCCGACCACGTGTTGCCTACCGCCTTCTTGGCCTTGGGCCACTTCAGCTGCGTTCCACCACAGGTCGCCGTTGCCGGGGCCAGTCGCCGTCGAGCCGCCTACACCAAGAGCCGCCTCGCCTCTACTGCTAGGGCCGCGGGCTCGCCTAAGCCCACCCCTCTGTCGTGGTCGAGTCACCTTGCTACGCATTGCCGGCTTGCCTTCTCGCTCCGTAAAAACCGGCCGCCTCCGAGTCCTCGCAGTGATTTGCATTGTCACTGCCCTGGCCGGCCACTCCCGCCGTTTCTTCTGCAGTGACCCGCCTCCGTTGTGCGAAGGCGCCCCCTGCTGCTGTGGTCTTGTCTCACCAGTATGAAACAAAAGAAAATTGGGGGTTCCGCCGGAGGTTAATGGAGCACTGCATGCATGCATAAAGATTCGCAGACTAGTCTGTCAACAATAATGGGGCAGAATTGCAGGAGTCCCACTGGATCAATTACCTCGAGGCTGATTTGATTACTTATTGGTGGGCTACTACCCCAAGTGGAGACCAACTGTGCGCTAATGGCTGCAACCACATATGTGCAAAATATCAGGTGATATAAATCGAAGTCTATTTTCTTGGCACATATTGTTTTTTTTTCAAAAAATAGTTTATCTTTGTCTTGGTCTGCAATATTGTATATGCAGGAAAATTATTCATTGGAAAGTGGCATTATACCGCGGAGACGGAGGTGTGCCAATATTATTCGGCACAGGTGGTCGTCCTTATTCAACGGACTCCCGCGTCGGCTTACAATGCCTTGGCCGACTCGCCCATCTGTGGAGCCTACAACGCTACAGACGACTCGCTCATCTACCCTTGTGGTGCTTCACGCGTCCGCACCGGTTTACAACGCGGAGGATAACTTGCTCGTCTACACCGACTTACAACACCGCGGCTGACTCATGTGTCTGTGCTGCCTCTGATGCTACGGTCGTTTTACTGTCCGCCCTGCGGTCCGGCCTACTCAATATGTCGGGTTGGCTAAAGGACACCGATGAGGATCATAATGTCCAAATTCATCAGGTGATATCTGTCTAGATTATTTTAAATAGCACGTATCAACTTTTTCCTTTTGAGAACAATTACTCCGTTTTATGATATTATTTATGCAGGACATTTGGTCACTGCAAGAGCGGTAGCGACTCGCCCGCATCCATACTGCCTCTAATGTTGCGGTTGTTTTTTCCGTTCGCCTCCGCGGTTCAGCATATATCAACACAATGCAACTCACTTACCCATTCGCACGGTTTACCGTGCCGCTTCACCATTGTGGTCAACTGATCATCAACTCAGCGGCGGATAAATATTAGCCTCACCTATCAGGTGAAATCCATCCAGCATATTTTTATTATATATTATTTTCTTTAAAAAAGGGCAATTACTCCGGCTTGCAAAGTTATCTAATGCGGGACCCTAAACCGCCATATTGGTGCAAATTTAAAGGCGGCCGGAAAATTTCCGGCTTAAAAAGAAGGATTTCGGTTTAAAATCTGGTTCTTTCTCCTACAAACCTCTGAAGCTCTCAAATCCGGTTTAAGAATATGTAGTTCAAAAAGAATTAATCTCTCACAAATTCGAGTTTAAAGGCCGTCAGAAAAATTCCGGCTGAAAATGAAGATTCCGGTTTAAGATCCGGTTCAAGGGAAAGATGTCTCCCACAAAGCTTTTAAGCTCCCAGTATCCGGTTTAACATCCGGTTCAACAAGAAATATCTCTCGCAATGTTCGAGTTCTCAGGAAAGTCAATAGGGGCCAAAGAGAGTGTTGCAAAAGCACAACTCAAACATAGGTACCCACTGAGCACAACTCAGAAATATATCACATGGGGGCTTCTGTTTATAAAGCGGAGTTCTAATTACCCATTGATCCGGCTATCAAGCCAATATTATCATAAGGGGCCAAAGAGAGTCTGCTGCACAGCACAGCTCAAACATGGGTATCTCTTGAGCACATCTCACAATATCACTTGGGGGCTATGTTCGAACCATAGTCACACCTCTTGATAGGCATAAGGGCACCAGGGAAATCCCTTGGGGGCTTGGTCGTATCCGAACCATAGCTACACCTCTTGATAGGCTTAAGGCTACCAGGGAAATCACTTGGGGGCTATGGGTTCGAACCATAGTTACACCTCTTGATAGGCATAAGGGCACCAGGGAAATCACTTGGGGGCTTGGTCGTATCCGAACCATAGCTACACCTCTTGATAGGCTTAAGGCTACCAGGGAAATCACTTGGGGGCTATGGGTTCAAACCATAGTTACACCTCTTGAGAGGCATAAGGGCACCAGGGAAATCACTTGGGGGCTTGGTCGTAT
>LR738711.1:729992782-730107949 GCA_902687465.1 Secale cereale
GGGGGGGGGGAGGAGAAAGTGGTATGGACCAAGTGCCGTTCAAGAAAGCCTTGCCTTTGCCGGGAAGCAGACGACACAAAAGCTAAGTCGCCAAAGTTTGAGCAATCAAATTCTAAAATTTTAAAGTTATCTTCCTTGAACGATCGCACTTTGTATGGAAAACCTGTGCGCGGAGGAACCAACCCGTGGCTAGCCGCGCCCTTACTTTGTTTCGAGCACGCTCAACGGCTTAAGCGTGCTGCGACAAGTGTCACGCCCTTACTTCGTTTTCGAGTTCGCTCAACAACCTAAGTGTGCTGCGACTAGCTGCGACGAGGTTTCTTGTCGGCAACGGCACTGCCAGCAGGCTGCTGAAGTTCGGCACTCAGCGCTCGCGGCAAGGGTCCCTTCGCCGGCAAGTTCCCTAAAAGCGTAGGGTAAAAGCATACAAAGCAAGGAAGTCAAGTAAAGGAAATAACATTACATTAACTACCCAAAATAAAGTTATATTACAAAATGACTTGTCGCTGTTCTAATAGACTATTGTTCATGACATGGTTGGCAGCGACAAAGGAAGCAGAGCGAAAAATAGCTTAATCTGCGCGGTCGCCCTCGACTCTCTTGATCTTGCCCACCTTGGCCACGATAGGTGCGACAAGGGCCTTGAGCGTCTCCTGGTCGGCGTCGGGTGGCAAGGTCCTGAGGACGTTATTGAGATTGAGTCCTGGGTTGCGGAAGACTATCTTCATCAGCACCTTCTCCAAGACGCCCGTGCAAAGCCTGCGTGCCTCGTTCGCCAGCTGCGTGGGAATCTTTTCCCGGAGCTGCTGAAGGGCCGTCCCCATGCCCTGGAAGAACAAGGTAAGCTTGGCGCTGGGGTGGAGATTCTCGTCGGTGGAGTACCCGAGATACTCCGCCCCCAACAGTTCCAGCTCCTTGTCAATGTTGGTGGCGGCAAGGACAAGACCCTCCGTCCAGAGCTCGACGGTTTGCCTGAAGTTCTTTTGGGAGATAGCGGCGCTCTCCAACAGGGCCCTCTCGCCCCTGAGATCCTCCTTCAGTTTCGTCTCCCGCTCTCTGGCGCCATCAAGTGATGCGGTGAGGCTGGAAAGCTTCAACTCCAGATCGGCGATGGAGTCCTTGGCGACGGCAAGCTCCTTGCCCTTGTCGGAAAGGCGGACCTGCAGCTCGGAGTGGCTGTGGGCGTCCTTCTCTCTCTCCGACACAAGTGCGGCAACCTTCTCTTCGCTCGTCTTCAAGTGGACCTCCAGTTGCGCCACCCTCGCCTCCAAGTCTCTCTTGGCGGTCTTAGCAGCTGCAGCGGCGTCCTTCGCTTCCTGCAGAGCTCCGCCGAGAGACTGTTCGCGCGCGGCAAGATCGTCCTCGTAGCTGTCGAGGTCGACCTTCCGCTGCGTTAGTATGCCTTCTCGCCGGGACAACTCCTCGGTGGCGAGCCGTTGCTGCTCCTCTGCTTCGGCCTTCTCAAGAATAAACGCCTGATGCGCCTCGGCCAGCTCCTCCCGCTCCTCCGCCAAGGATCGGAGAGCCGCCTGGTTGGCGGCCTGGAGCTCTTCAGCGCGCTTCTCCAAGTCAGTACCCGCCTTGGCGGCCAGAGCCTCTCGGGACTCCAACTTGGCCTGCCTGGCGCGGTACAAGGCCAGAAGCCTCCGTAGAAGCCGCTCCTCCTCGGGTTCGCTACTGCTGCCGGGCGCGTCGACGAACTTCAGCCCGGCTGAGGCGAGGACCTCCCCGTCGAAGACCTCTCCCTCCGCGGGCGCCCTTGACGTGGACGCCCACGGGAGCTGGATGAAGACTCTGTTGCCGGCCTCCAGGTAGGCGCCTGTTTCGGCCGCGACAGCAGCGGGGTCGGCAGTCGGCGCGGCGTCTGACGCTCCTACGGCCTCAGGGCCGTCAGTGCGACTACCGGTACCCTCCTCGGCTGCCGCGCCGGCGGCCTTAGCTGCCTCTTCGACGCCGGGCTCGTCAGCACCGACCGCCCTTTCAGTGGCTGCGGCGTCGCCGGTGTCGCCGCGCGCGTCCTCCTCGACGGCGACTTCCGTCTCCATGGGCTCGGCTACGGACGGATCTGAAGACAAGAAAAGAAGAAGAAAGAAGAAGATAATGGTCAAGCAAATATCCAAAAAGAGAGAATCAGAAAAAGAAAAGTTCAGGAGTTTACCTGCGTGGGCCTCCTCTTCGATGGGGTTCCTTGCCGGGGAGTTCCCCCTCGGCGGCGTGGTGGTAGCTCCCGCCGGCGGAGGGCCGCTGGCGCCTCCCCTTGGCGGGGTGCCTTCCCTTGGCGGAGTACTCGCCCTTGGCGGGGTACTCGCCCTTGGCAGAGTACTCGCCCTTGGCGGAGTATTCTCCCTCGCCGGGGAGCTCCTCCTTGGCGGAGAGGTCGAGACATGCGGCTCGTCGGAAGCAATCTCTTGACGCTCCTGAGGCTGATGCTCTGCTTCTGCACAAGTCAACAAACAAACAAAACGTTAACAAGGATAAGAAGCCCGCGCGCGCGCTCGACGAGCAGAGAGGGGATAGAAGACTTACGCTGAGGGCTGCGCTGGGGGCTGCGCTGGGGGCTGCTCTGGGGAGCAGCTGCCTGGTCCGGCAAGCTCGGCGCAGGCACACCCCCTGCTGCGGCGGCGGGCTCATCCTCAACGACGATTATTGGGACTTTGTCCCTCTTTGCCGCTCTCTGGGCCAGGGTCCTGGAAGAGAAACAAGATCAGAATCAGGCAAAGAAGATACAAGACAAAGGACCAACAAAAGACCAACGAGAAACAAGAATCACGAAGACTTACTCTTCTTCCTCCTCGTCGTCGGAGCTGAGCGCCGAGAAGTCGAAATCCGGCTCGCGCGTCCCGGTACGAGGAGCTGGAGGAGTCTGCTCCCTTGGCCGCTTGGTGGGGGCCGGGACGGTGGTCCGAGAAGACCCCGCTCCGGTTGCCGCCGAAGCTCGAGGGGCGGCGGGCACGGGGGCGCCGGTCCGGGAAGATCCCCCTCCTGTTGCCACTGAGGCGCGGGGCGCTCCCTTGGCGGCCTTGCTCGTCGTGGTGGTGCGTGTCGGGCGGCGCTGCGGCTGCTGGCTCGTCTGCCGCCCCGTCACGTCTGCGGCCTTGCGGATGCGCCTTTTCGGCGCAACTGGAGGACTGGTGGTGGTGGTGAGCTCCCCGAGGACGAAGAAGAGGAGCCGAGGTTCAATGAAACGCCTGAGTCTTCGGCGGGATCGCTTGATCCGACGCCCTTCTCGGCGGGCCCGCTCGACTCTGTGCCTTGCTCGGCGGCCTCGCTTGTCCCGGCAGGTTGCCCGGCAAGCTTTCCCACTTTGAGGAACTCTTCCTCCTCGGCCAGACTTACCGCCTCCGCTGCATCTGCCTCCTCCAAGGTATATCCAAACTCGCCCGCGGCCCTGGCTGCAGCTGCCTCCTCCAACTTGGTGGCAATATACGCCATCTCCTCATCGGTGGTGTCACGGGTGAGGCCCCTCTTCTCGTCGGGCTTGATTGGCAGCTCCACCAGGTTGTCGAAGAACGTCTGCACGGCTTCATCAGAAGGTTCCCGCCAAGTGGGGTCGATCCCGTGGTAATCACACCACGACATCACCGCGCGGATGGCGCTGAGCGACGCATTGTTGCACAGCAGAACTACGCCCGGCGGCAACGCGAACCACTCAGGATGGGCGGAGTCGTACTTAAACAGCGCTTGAAGCATTGCATTGAGCTCTATGACAGTGAAATTGTAGTTGAGGCCCGGGCGCAGCCTCATGATGTCTGCCGCGTTATCAAACTCCCAAGCAGGCCTTTTCCTCTCCTGCAAGGGAGCGATGCGGCGGCGAAGAAAGTCTGCCCCGATGATACGTCCAAAACGTATCTATAATTTCTGCTTGCTCCATGCCACTTTTGGGTGATATTGCTATGATATTCATACACTTCCATACACTTTTGATCATATTTGGACTAACTTACTAATCCAGTGCACCCCAGTGCCAGTTTCTGTTTTCGGCTGTTTTTGTATTTCAGGTTTTCACGTTTCGAGAACTGCCTAGAAAAATCCAGAAAAATTATATAAAAAAGCAGCGAACCGGAAACAACACTGCGTCCGAAGGGCAGCCTGGGGGGGGGCACAGGGGCTCCAGGCGCCCTGTGGGCGCCCCCCCTGGGCCGCGCCGGGGGGCGCCTGGGCCCCCCTAGGCTCCCCCGGTGCCCTACTTTGGCATATATTTAAAGGGTTCCCCGTAACCCTCAGAAGAGGACTTCTTTTCGCGATCCCATCTCTGTTCCGCCGCCGCCGCCGCTTCCAAGATCGGGAGCACCAGGAGAACTCTTCCTGGCACCCTGCCGGAGGGGAGGATCACCACCGGGAGCTTCTCCACCACCATGGACGCCTCCCGGATGACTCGTGAGTAGTCTCCCTTGGACCATGAGTCCATGACCAGTAGCTATGTGATGTTCTCCTCCCGTTCTTGTGCTTCACTAATTAGTCCTCGTGAGCTGCCCTACATGATCGAGGCACCTATGTAATCCTTATGCTGTTGCTATGTTGAGTTTGCTGGGATCCGATGGATTATGATATTATGTTCAGATTGATCTTGAGTAATATATTTGATTCACCTGTTTTATATTTTAGTTCATAAGTAATTCTTGCATGTTCTCCGTTGTTATTTATTGCTTTGGCCGAGTAATAGGTAGTGACTCCAAGAGGGAACGTTATGCTCGATTGTGGGTTCATGCCCCTCGATGACTAGCTTGAGTGACAGAAACATGAGTCTAGGGGATGTGCTGTTGCCACAAGGGGGAAAACAACGGTGCTTGTGCCCGCGGGTGCAAGGATTGTTTACTTTACGCAAAGTTCTTTTAATGCAGTTGTCTGTTGCATTGAGTTTACACTATGGGTGGGACTCACAACTTAATACCAGCGAGATGTTCTGGATAGATATCTCAAGGTGGATGATTAGTAGTAGATATTGATGGATTTCGGTATACTTACTTTGGCGTACCGCCCATGCTTTGAACCTCAACCTTTCTTGCAATGTAGTCAGCATTGGTTTGCGTTCGTGGTCCTGTCAATTGCCCAGCTGTAATTTGTTTACCTCACATAGCTGTTTTATCGTCTTTTGGGAGAGAGACATCACTAGTGAACATCATGAGACTCCGGTCCATATTACCATCATTGATCACATACACTATTTACTTTCCGCTATTTTATTTACTATTGCAAAACACTATCTATCACTACTATCATATTGCTTTTAACCCTTTGTGAACTACAAGGCCTGAGAGATTGACAACCTCTCTGTACTCGTTGGGAGCAAAGTTATTTGTATCTGTGTGCAGGTCCACGTTGATTGCTACTAATCTGGCGCCGTAGCAATTGACACCTACTTGTTGAACCTAGGAGTCTCTGGGGATTCGATCCTTGGCATCTTTGCTAGGGGAAAACACTTCTACTTACTGCATCTTACACCTTCCACTTGGGGTAACCAACGAGGGGTTCGAGGCCCATCAAGGAGTATTTTCTGGCGCCGTTGCCGGGGACTCCACTCTTCAGGATAGGGGAGTTGCATGCTATCTTTTACCTTTGCTTTTTAGTCTTGTTAGTTTACTTTTCATATTTGCTTTAGTTCCTTTTATCAAAAATCACAATTTTTTTATTTACCTTCCTGTTAGTAGTCCTATCTGTTTAGTTAAACATGTTAGGATTTGGTGCTTTGAGGGAATCAGAAGTTTTAGATTTCCATCAAAGGGATGGAGAAAATATGAAGAAGGCATGGGACAGAATTTCTGATGCACATAGGAGAATTATGCCTTGGAAACCTATAAAAATTGTGCTTAGGAATTTTTACCATGGTCTTTTTAAATGGTGTAAACACTCCCTTGACATTATAGCTGAGGGAGATTTCTTAGAATGTGATGAAGCTAGAGCTCTTGAGATTATACATGGTCTATCTAGTTACTTTGTTTATGATCATAACTTTGATACTATCATAGATAGACTTGCTACTATTGAGAAAAGAATGGATGTTCTAGACTTAACGAAGGTAGAGAAACCCAAACCCAATAAGAGAGATATTTTGGAAATAGATAATGACTGGGAACCTCTTGTTAGGATTAGCATCTCTAATCAAAACTTCCTTGCTTATTGTGATATTGGATCTATGGTTTCTACTATGCCAAAAACTGTTCATGATTCTTTAAAATTTAATATGGATATACTGCCATCTTATCATGAACACACTAATGGAGATATTTATGAAATCCAGGGAAAAATAAAAGACGTGCCAGTTAAATTCCTTAAAGGGATTGCAATGATTGATTTCTTCATCATGGAGCCAAACCAAGGAAATATAGTGCTTGGAAGGGACTTCCTCCGAGCAGTTAAAGGCTTCATTGATATAGGTAAGGGACAAATCCGCTTACGCGGGAAGGCAAAAGGTGTGTACCCCTTTCCTAGAAGGAACAAGAATGAACTTATCGAGGAACCATTTGAAACGATTTATAACTATGATTATTATGATGATTATTGATTCCTCTATGCATTATGCCTAGCTTAAAGGCATAAAAGAAAGCGCTTTTGGGAGGCAGCCCACATGAATAAATTTTTGCTTTTGTTGTGTCTTGATGTTGTTTACTTCTGTAGCAACATCATTGTATCTTTGCTTTTCATATTTGTGCCAAGTATAGCCTCTGATTGCTAGAAAGTTCAAAAGTTGTGAGGTGCTGTCCAGGAAACAGATTCTGTCCTTGGATAGAAAATTTCGTATAAAATCACCAGATCATCTTTTTGGTCTGAATTTTTTCGACATCGTTCTCTATATAATTTTCTTTCGTGCGTCAGTTCTGAGTTTTTTTATTTGAGTTGCAGAAGTATCCCGAACAGGTCAATTACTGCCTGCTGTTCTGTTTTTCACAGATTCTGTCCTGTTTTGCCTTACCTTCACTTTGCAAATTAAGAACTTGCTTTTTCTTTGCAAAAACCTTTTGGCAATCTTGAGAAACAGTAGAACTTCAAGAATATCCTTATTTCCAGCAAGGTATAATTATTTTATTAAGGGTACTAACCTCGCTAATCAGATTATGATGAGTTGTGTATGAAGGGAGTTTTCAAGTGTGCGAGGGAAGATGATAAAAAGATTCAGGAGTGTCAAGCGCTCAAGCTTGGGGATGCCCCCATGCACCCCCAAGAAATATTCAAGGAGACTCAAGCGTCTAAGCTTGGGGATGCCCCCGTGCATCCCCTTCTCCATCAACATTATCAGTTCGTCTTTCGTTCCGCTATATTTTTATCACTTCATGTGTTATGTGCTATGCTTGGAGCGTCTTGCTTTTAGTTTTCTTTTTAGTTTTTCATAACGAGTCGGAACCCAGCATTCCTTTATGTGGGAGAGAAACACGCTCCACCTATACCTAGAACATTACATAGAATTTTCATGTCTATCTATGCTGTGTGTGTTCTTTGTCTTTTAACTAGCTACTATCGTGCTTTGCTCTTAGTATTCATGCTTATCTTTTCAAGAGCTTTTATTTAGTTGGTTGCTTGAACTCTCTTTAATTACCATGCTCACCTTATTAAGAGAGTTTGCTTCCGTTGCATGGGTTAATGTGTCTATGATAAAGATGCTACTTTCATGATGGTGCTTAGTAGTTCAGGTTTTCTTATGGTTAATCTCAGATAGCTGGGGGGTTCCCAATGTGTTATTGGAGTACCAACTTGGTTTGTTTGCCTATGATATGGTATGGTTTAGTAATATCTTCCTTCGAGAATTTATTTTGATTGACTTGGCGTATGCTCACGCATATTCAAGACTGTAAAGAAAGTCTGTCAAGCCTTGATGATCTTTTGTTTCTGAGTAGCGATATAACTACCATGCCTGATTCAATATTGCTTTGTCGCTCTGCATGATTATGACCGTCATTGCTCTCTTAGTTGGTTGCTCCCAGTCTTTTGCTAACCTACACCTGCACTAAGCAAATTAACCATGCAATACATAGCTCACGGGAAAGTAGCCTAAAAACTATTGTGGTAAAGAATATGTTGCCTATGTATCTTATTTCTTATGAGTTGCTTGCTGAGCGGTAACCATGTTTCTGGGGACGCCATCAACTGTCACACTTTTGTTGAATATCATGTGAGTTGCTATGCATGTTCGTCTTGTCTGAAGTAAGGGTTATTTACCGTGGGTTGAATTAATATGCATATTGTTAGAGAAGAACATTGGGCCGCCAACCAAAGCCATGCATCATGGTGGAAGTTTTAGCTTGGACCTTAATCCTCAATCTCTCATGAGAATATGCTTATGCATTAAAGAGGAGTCCATCATCTATTTTCTATGTTGTCCCTGTATGGATGTCCTCAAGTTGAGATCTATCAAAAACGAGAAATCAAATGCGATTTATCTCCTTGGACCTTTGTACAGGTGGCATAGAGGTACCCCTTTGTGACACTTGGTTAAAACATATGCAATGCAATGATAACCCATGGGGATCCGAGCTAATTAGGACAAGGAGCGAGCACTATTGGTATTCGATGCATGAGGCTTGCAACTTATAGGATGTTTTATGCTTGACACATATGAAGTACTACTACCGTTGACACAATTGCTTCCATGTTTCAAAATAAAAAGCTCTAGTACTTCAAGCCCCAACTACTGAGAGCATGATTGTCATTCTGAGTGTAATGTGCATTGTCCCAAAGTAGCATTGTCTTTTGCATGATTGTGATATCGTTTATTCTGAAATGATTGTATCTAGTCATCACTTAAACCTTGAAGGTGCCCTTGCATTTATGTTTTGCATCACTAAAGGGGGCAAGCTAGATATCACTTGATCATATTTGCACATCATGATCATTGCAAATCTTTTTGATGTTTCAGTTTCATGTTGTAAAACTTTCAGTCATTTGTGATTTTCTTTTGAGGCAACTTAATTACTTTAGAATCATTGTCTCAGTAAGCTTTTGTCATATGACTATGAGAAAGTCCTATATGGTTAATAGCATGTCACCACAGAAATTATTCTTGTTATCATTTACCTACTCGAGGACGAGCAGGAATTAAGCTTGGGGATGTCGATACGTCCAAAACGTATCTATAATTTCTGCTTGCTCCATGCCACTTTTGGGTGATATTGCTATGATATACATACACTTCCATACACTTTTGATCATATTTGGACTAACTTACTAATCCAGTGCACCCCAGTGCCAGTTTCTGTTTTCGGCTGTTTTTGTATTTCAGGTTTTCACGTTTCGAGAACTGCCCAGAAAAATTATATAAAAAAACAGCGAACCGAAAACAACACTGCGTCCGAAGGGCAGCCTGGGGGGGGGGGGCGCACAGGGGCTCCAGGCGCCCTGTGGGCGCGCCCCCCTGGGCCGCGCCGGGGGGGGGCGCCTGGGCCCCCCGAGGCTCCCCCGATGCCCTACTTTGGCATATATTTAAAGGGTTCCCCGTAACCCTCAGAAGAGGACTTCTTTTCGCGATCCCATCTCTGTTCCGCCGCCGCCGCCGCTTCCAAGATCGGGAGCACCAGGAGAACTCTTCCCGGCACCCTGCCGGAGGGGAGGATCACCACCGGGAGCTTCTCCACCACGATGGACGCCTCCCGGATGACTCGTGAGTAGTCTCCCTTGGACCATGAGTCCATGACCAGTAGCTATGTGATGTTCTCCTCCCGTTCTTGTGCTTCACTAATTAGTCCTCGTGAGCTGCCCTACATGATCGAGGCACCTATGTAATCCTTATGCTGTTGCTATGTTGAGTTTGCTGGGATCCGATGGATTATGAGATTATGTTCAGATTGATCTTGAGTAATATATTTGATTCACCTCTTTTATATTTTAGTTCATAAGTAATTCTTGCATGTTCTCCGTTGTTATTTATTGCTTTGGCCGAGTAATAGGTAGTGACTCCAAGAGGGAACGTTATGCTCGATTGTGGGTTCATGCCCCTCGATGACTAGCTTGAGTGACAGAAACATGAGTCTAGGGGATGTGCTGTTGCCACAAGGGGGAAAACAACGGTGCTTGTGCCCGCGGGTGCAAGGATTGTTTACTTTACGCAAAGTTATGTTAATGCAGTTGTCTGTTGCATTGAGTTTACACTATGGGTGGGACTCGCAACTTAATACCAGCGAGATGTTCTGGATAGATATCTCAAGGTGGATGATTAGTAGTAGATATTGATGGATTTAGGTCTACTTACTTTGGCGTACCGCCCATGCTTTGAACCTCAACCTTTCTTGCAATGTAGTCAGCATTGGTTTGCGTTCGTGGTCCTCTCAATTGCCCAGCTGTAATTTGTTTACCTCACATAGCTGTTTTATCGTCTTTTGGGAGAGAGACATCACTAGTGAACATCATGAGACTCCGGTCCATATTACCATCATTGATCACATACACTATTTACTTTCCGCTATTTTATTAACTATTGCAAAACACTATCTATCACTACTATCATATTGCTTTTAACCCTTTGTGAACTACAAGGCCGAAGAGATTGACAACCTCTCTGTACTCGTTGGGAGCAAAGTTATTTGTATCTGTGTGCAGGTCCACGTTGATTGCTACTAATCTGGCGCCGTAGCAATTGACACCTACTTGTTGAACCTAGGAGTCTCTGGGGATTCGATCCTTGGCATCTTTGCTAGGGGAAAACACTTCTACTTACTGCATCTTACACCTTCCACTTGGGGTAACCAACGAGGGGTTCGAGGCCCATCACCCGACGGCACCTACAGTAAGCTTGGCTTGCCAGAGGCAAAGAATCCTAGTGGTGGCTATCTTCAGCTTGTCATCCTTAGGGGCGAGGTCACTCCAGTCATTGCCGCGCACAATTGCAACTAGGCGCTGGGAAGTGAACTGCTGTGGGTCGTCCTCCATGATCCAGCACCAGTTGGCCCTCTATTCTTCCCACTTGCCGCGGAGCTCCCCAGTCAAGTAAGCCTCTTTCTTATGGAGCCTGAAGATCCAAGAAATTCCGCCGGACAGAGGAGACCCAGACTCGACCCGGGGCGTGAAGTAATGGCGGAAAAGAGCTACATTGGGGTAGACTCCGACAAAGTTTTCGCACAAATGTGCGAAAACGGCCATGGTCAAGACGGCGTGTGGGGTGAAATCAAGGAGATGAAACCCGTAGGTATTCATGATATCGCAGAAGAACTCCGAGTAGGGTGGGCAGAGCCCGCAGTAGAAGAAGAGAGCAAAAAAGGCGTAGCCTCGCGGAAACATCTTGCAGGCCACGGCTGGGAGTACCTTGGTGCGCGGATGCGCCTTTGTCTCCCTCGACCAGAAGAGGTAGAAGCCGTCCTTCAACTCCTCCATGCTGAGCCTCGGCGGGAAGACCGCCAACTTCTTCCGCATTGCTGCTAGCTTCAGCGCCTTGGCGGTCTTCGCGGCCTTCGCCTTGTCGCCCTTCGGGGCCATGGCGGGGACGGCGAGGGAAGTCGACGGCGCTGGGGATGCTGGCGGCGGCGGAGGAAGGGCGGAGCGCTGCTCTCTTTCAACCTTCGGGGAGGAGGGGAGCAGCGGGGGTTTCTGGAGGATGAAGAGGCAGCGGACGAATGGAAGGAACTGCCCCTGTTTCCCCCTGCTTTTAAGGGGGGAGAGGGGGGCGTTCCGCATTTCTCTATTAAAGAAACAGACCACGATCTCTCCCACGACGCCGCAATCGACGCGTGCCGTTAGGGAGGGGCGCGGTGGATACGTAGTGGGATACGGCGCGCCGTGGGCCGCGTGTGCCCGTGCACTGTTTTGGGCCTGTCCCAACGGCGCTCGACACCGTGTGTGGCCCAGGCCCGGGGGCTCCTGTCGGTGCACTAAAGTAGGGGTACATTAGTATCCCGACTTGTGCACGGGTAGTAGCAGCATCCCGTGGCAGGGCTTGCCGCGCGTCCGCCAAGGCCCACTGTGGTTCATTTGGAGCCATTCAAGAACAAAGTATTCAAGTTAAAGAAACAAAGCCCCGGCAAGAGGAGCCTGCTGGGAAGGCCACTCAAGGCTCAAGACCACCTCTTTGGTACAAGACCCTGGCAAGAGGAGCTTGCTGGGAAGGACAAACACGACATTTAAAGAGACTTGCCGCGACGCACCCCCGCGTCCCGGCAAGGCCCGGAGAGCGACAAGCTTCCGGGCGCGACAAGATAATAGCCGCGGCAAGGCGCTTGCCGCGGCGAACTCCCACTAAGTGCCCGCGCTCCATCTCATCCGCCCACGCGTCGCCCTGGGACCCTTCCAGGCGCACGTGGCGGAAGGCTGTGCAGCCTGGGGTACACGGTAGCGAGCTGCAATGACAAGGCCACCGTCGTGGCGGACGGAGACGCCCTGACGGACGCTTTTTGCACTGTTTGGGGCGACGGCGATGGGCATTTAATGCCCTTGTCCCCTGCCGTCAGGGTTAGGTATAGAGCACTATGCATACACTGTTCCAACTACCACCGTTTTTACATTTCTACCCTCGACTGCATTGCCACCTGTCGGTGACCCCTTTGACCAATAAAAGGAGGCCCATGCGCAACGTAGAGGGGGTTCCGATCTTCGATCATTCTCACGCTCGGTGTTGCTAGCTATAAGCACTGTAGCTCTTCTTGCTCCCGAGCCAAGTACGCAATACAAACCAAGGCAGGAGTAGGGTTTTACGCATCCGTGCGGCCCGAACCTGGGTAAACTGCTCGCGTGTTCGTCTCGATCCGCTCTTCGTGCACCCTCCGCTCCCTTGCCGTACCGAAAAGGGGCTCCGGTCCCATAGGTGTTCGTGGGCGATCAGTTTCCCCGACAAATAGGTAATATCGGTAAGCGTCAAGAAATGCCTATGAATTATTCACTTGCTATTGAACCATTTGATGTTTGGGATTTGATAGATGGGACCTTTTCCTACCTCTAATGGGTATACACATATTTTGGTTGATGTTGATTATGTTACTAAATCGGTAGAAGCTATTCCAACCAGTGGTGCTGATAACAACACCTCTATTAAAATGCTTAAGGAAGTTATTTTCCCAAGGTTTGGAGTCCCGAGATATTTAATGAATGATGGTGGTTCACACTTTATTCATGGTGCTTTCCGTAAAATGCTTGCTTAATATGATGTTAACCATAGAATTGCATCACCTTATCATCCTCAGTCTAGTGGTCAAGTTGAGCTTAGTAATAGAGAAATAAAATTAATTTTGCAAAAGACTGTCAATAGGTCCAGGAAGAATTGGTCTAAGAAATTAGATGATGCACTTTGGGCTTATAGAACAACATATAAAAATCCTATGGGTATGTCTCCGTATAAAATGGTTTATGGAAAAGCTTGTCATTTGCCTCTTGAGTTAGAACATAAAGCATACTGGACATTTAAAGAACTCAACTATGACTTCAAACTTGCTGGTGAAAAGAGATTATTTGATATTAGCTCATTAGATGAATGGAGAACCCAAGCTTATGAAAATGCAAAGTTATTCAAAGAAAAAGTTAAAAGATGGCATGACAAAAGAATCCAAAAGCGTCAGTTTAAAGTCGGAGAATATGTTCTTTTGTACAACTCTCCTTTTAGATTTTTTGCAGGGAAACTCCTCTCGAAATGGGAAGGCCCATATGTCATCGAGGAGGCTTACCGGTATGGTGCCATCAAAATAAATAATTCCGAAGGTACTAACCCGAAGGTTGTTAATGACCAACGAATAAAGCATTATATCTCAGGTACGCCCATTAATGTTGGAAGTAATATTATCCAAACTTTAAGACCGGAGGAACGCATAAAAGAATCCTTCCGAAACACTCCAGAATCGTCAAAATAAGGTGGTATGTGATACGGTAAGTAAACGGACTCCGAAAAATCCGCAATTTTTTTCATCTGTTTTGGAATATTTACAAAAATAGGAGAATAAGAAACCTCCAGGAAGCGTCCCCTGGTGGGCACAAGACACCATGGCGCGCCAGGCTTGCCTGGCGCGTCTAGGTGGGTTGTGCCCACCTGGGACACCTCCCGTACTCCGTTTTTCTTCCATGTAATTGTACCCCAAGATAAAAAATCTATATATACTCCCCAAACCTGTTGACCATCGTATCACGGAGAAATCATATGTTCTCTTTTTCCTTGCTGTTTTCTGTCTGATCCCATCTACTATGGCAACTTCAAGCTCCTCCAAGGACAAGTTCTTCAAGAACGTCATCAACCCATATCTGCGAGAAGTGGTGCAGCACTCTCAGGCCATCCAGATGCATGAGGGGGTGCTGCACCATCCGTGATGTGCCCTGTCCCAAGGGGACGGGAACCATGGAGGTCAGACTTGAAGCTGTGGAGCAAGACGTCTTCCAATGCAAGGGGATGGTGGAGCGTGGGCTCCATGCCAATCACCTCATGATCACAGCCCTTTCCCGTGATCTCAAGGTGGATGTCAAGCCCATGAAGGACATCATCTTCACCTTCAACGAGCAAATCAACTTCCTCCAAAGCCAGATCTATGATCTTCAAAACCAAATCTTTGACTATGAGGCGAGGTTTAAAAGTGTGAGTTTGGCTACAAGTTGCAGGACTCGTGAGACTCACTTTTCCTCTCACGATGGTGGACCACTGCCATGGAAATCCGAGGACAAGATCTCTTCTTCTCCATCACCATCATCTTCTTCACCACCAAAAGAGAATTGAGTATTGGGTATGGGCACTCCCCTTGGCTTCCGCCAAGCTTGGGGGAGGTGCCCCCGTATCGTATCATCCCACTATCTTTTTGCTTTTACTTATTTTAGTTCAATATTTTTGCTTTAGATGAAATAAAGTTTAGTTCAATCCTTTCTTTTCGAGAGTTTGCTTAGTGATATATCCTTGTAATCGTGTGCAAGTTATATAATATAGTTTAGTTTGAGATTTTGCTTTCTTTACTTTCATGCTGCAAATAAAGAAATGAAATAAAAGAAATAAAGGAAATAAATAAATCAATAAGACCATATACTAATTCTATGGTAGGTGATAACCCGACAAACATAGCATTGGTCAATAATGCAACTCATGAAAAAATTAATATGGGAAGAGAAGATTCACATATAAATATACTATCCTAGACATCTTTTGTGATTGTGAGCCCCCATCAAAATATCATATGCCAAAATTGTTGACGTTGGACAAGGAAGATAACTTAATGATTTATGTTTGTTCATATTCACATAGAAGTCATATTGTCATAGATCCTTTAACATGTGGTGCTTGCCCAATATATTTTCTAGCTAAAAATTCCGCACTAAGTAGAGATACTACTCGTGCATCCAAAAATCCTTAAACCCAAACCTTTTTCCAGAGTCCACCATACCTACCTATGGATTGAGTAAGATCCTTCAAGTAAGTCGTCATCGGTGCAAAAAGGCAATAAAAATTGCTTCTAAATATGTGAGATCATTTAGTGTAAGAGAAAATTGAGCGTTGTACGAACTTGGATGACAAAGAATAAAAGCAACATACTGCATAATAAAGGTTGTCATCTTAAGTCAAGGTGGCAATATTCCCCGTGGGGATGGGTACCCGCGGGGATTTACCCATCAAGGAGCGGGGATGGGGGACAGATTCACCCCATGGGTATTGTTTGGTGGACACCCGTCAGTCTCGCGGGGCGGGGATGGGGATAAAATACCCCCCGTGGGGACTCCATGGATACCCGAAAAACTATGATATGCATACTATAAATGCACAATTTATAGATTTATACCTAGATATTTCGCATAATTATTTTTCTCCATCTCTCCCAACAACCATGCCCTCTGCAATCTCACCCATCCTAGTCCGTTTTTAGATCCCCATGGATACCTGACGTGTACCGGGTACGTGATATTGATGGGGATGGGGGGCGTTTTGTCCTCGCGAAGCTTCATGGGGCTCACGGGTATGGGGATTGGCGGGGATCGGGGCGAGAATAGTAGAGTCATCCCCATCCCCGTTGTCACCTTGAATCTTAAGGGGCAATACGACGTGACGTTCTCTTGCACTAAGGGATTGAGCATGCAAACAAATAAGCGCATGGCAACCTCTGCTTCCCTCTGCGAAGGTCCTATCTTTTACTTTTATGCAAAGATTCAAAGTTTTCCCTCTTTCCTATTTTATTTTTATCCTTTGGCAAGCATCATGTGGTGAGGAAAGATCTAGGCACATATGTCCAGTTGGATATGGGTGACATGAGTTATTATTGTTGACATCACCCTTTAGGTGAGTATGTTGGGAGGTGAAACTATAAGCCCCTATCTTCCAATGTGTCCGGTTGAAACATTTTGCTCATGTGTATGCGGTGAGTTTTAGCAATCATAGAAGACTATATGATGGTTGAGTATGTCGACTTGCCAAAAGGCTCCGATACGTGACCCTTCCTGAAAAGATGATGAATTGTAGTTGCAAAAGTTTACTAAAAACATAGTTTGTTGGTTTATAATAGAGTTTATGTTTTATACTTCAGTTGTGTGATGAACAGTCACTTATTCATGAGAAGTTTATGATACAAGTTATATGATAAAAGTCTTATGTTTAATTCTATTTTTGTTATAATAATCAACATGATGCTTCTATGTCCGTATTTTGTTTTTATCGACACCTCTCTCTCTCAAAGCATGTGGACATGTTTTTTGATTTCGGTTTTCGCTTGAGGACAAGCGAGGTCTAAGCTTGGGGGAGTTGATACGTCCATTTTGCATCATGTTTTCTTACTGTTATTTATGATGTTTTTATCCATAATAATTCTTTTTGGAGTAATTCTAATGCCTTTTCTCCCATAATTTGCAAGGAACACACCAAGAGGGAGAATTCTGGCAGATGGAAATCTGGACCTGGAAAAGCTACGCCAGGCCACCTATTGTGCACAACTACAAACAAGCTAAAACTTCACGGAGAATTTTTATGGATTATATAATAAATACTAGAGTCAATAAGCACCAAAGGGGGGCCACCAGGTGGGCATAACCCACCTGGGCGCGCCAGGCCCACCAGGCGCGCCCTGGTGGGTTGTGGCCTCCTCGGTCCACCTATGATGCCCATCTTCTGGTATATAATTGATTTTGACCTAGAAAAATGAAGGAGAAGGTTTTCAGGAGGAACACCGTCATCTCGAGGCGGAACTTGGGCAGGAGTACTTTTGCCCTCCGGCGGAGCGATTCCGCCGTGGGAACTTCCCTCCTGGAGGGGGAAATCAGCATCATCATCACCACCAACCACTCTCCCATCTTGGGGAAGGCAATCTCCATCAACATCTTCAATGGCACCACCTCATCTCAAACCCTAGTTCATCTCTTGTATTCAATCTTGTTACCGGAACTATAGATTGGTGCTTGTGGGTGACTAGTAGTGTTGATTACATCTTGTAGTTGATTACTATATGGTTTATTTGGTGGAAGATTATATGTTCAGATCCATTATGCTATATATTACCCATATGATCTTGAGCATGTTCATCAATTGTGAGTAGTTACCTTTGTTCTTGAGGTCACGAGAGAAATCATGTTGCAAGTAATCATGTGAATTTGATATGTGTTCGATATTTTGATACTATGTATGTTGTGATTCCCTTACTGGTGTCATGTGAACGTCGACTACATGACACTTCACCATATTTGGGCCTAAGGGAATGCATTGTGGAGTAGTAATTAGATGGTGGGTTGCGAGAGTGACAGAAACTTAAACCCCAGTTTATGCACTATTCCGTAAGGGACCGATTGGATCCAAAAGTTTAATGCTATGGTTAGAATTTATTCTTAATACTTTTCTCGTAGTTGCAGATGCTTGCGGGAGGGTTAGTCATAAGTAGGTGGTTTGTTCAAGTAAGAACATCACCTAAGCACCGATACACCCACATATCAAATTATCAAAGTAGCGAACACGAATCAAACCAACATGATGAAAGTGACTAGATGAAATTCCCGTGTACCCTGAAGAACGCTTTGCTTATTATAAGAGACCGCTTTGGCATGTACTTTGCCTCAAAAGGATTGGGCTACCTTGCTGCATACTTGTTACTATTATCATTACTTGCTCGTTACAAATTATCTCGCTATCAAACAACTCGCTACTTATAGTTTTAGCACTTGCAGACATTACCTTACTGAAAACTACTTGTCATTTCCTTCTACTCCTCGTTGGGTTTGACACTCTCACTTATCAAAAAGATCTACAATTGACCCCCTATACTTGTGGGTCATCACGGAGATGCAATTCTATGGTTAACATCATATTTAGCAAGCATCTTACGGAAAGCACCATGAATAAAATGTGAACACCATCAATCAATAAATATCTAGGGACTCTCCAGACCTCGAAAAAATAACTTCTTTAAGCAAATTAATAGAGGTGTTATGATCAACACTACTAGTTGGAATAGCTTCTACCCACTTAGTAATGTAATCAACAGCAACTAAAATATGTGTATACACGTTAGAGGAAGGAAAAGGTCCCATATAATCAAAGCCACAAACATCAAATGGTTCAATAACAGGTGAATAGTTCATAGGCATTTCCTGACGTCTACTAATATTACCAGTTCTTTTACATTCATCACAAGACAAGACAAACTTACAGGCATCTTTGAAGAGATTAGGCCAATAAAAACCAGATTGCAATACCTTGTGTGCAGTTCTATATCCAGCATGGTGTCCTCCATAGGACTCTGAGTGACACTTGCATAGGATTGATACATCTCCGACGTATCTATAATTTTTTATTGTTCCATGCTGTTATATTATCATTCTTGGATGTTTAACAATCATTTTATAGTAATTTTATATCGTTTTTTGGTACTATCCTATTGACATAGTGCCAAGTGCTAGTTGCTGCTTTCTGCATGTTTTTTACATCGCATGAAATCAATATCAAACGGAGTCCAAATACCGCGAAACTTTTTGGAGATTTTTATGGGCTAGAAGACACCTAATGGGCCAGAGCTGCACCTGGGGGGTGCCCTGAGGGGGAACAACCAACCAGGGCGCGCCAGGACCCCCTGGAGCGCCCAGGTGGGTTGTGCCCACCTCGGTGGCCTCCCGAACCCCCTCTTTACCCTATAAACCTAGATCAGAAGTTCCACCACCGCAAGGCTCTGTAGTCCACGAGATCCAATCTAGAGCCCTTCGGGCACTCTGCCGAAGGGGGAAACCATCACCGGTGGCCATCTTCATCATCCCAACGGCCACCATGATGAGGAGGGAGTAGTCCACCCTTGGGGTTGAGGGTTTGTACCAGTAGCTATGTGTTTAATCTGTCTCTCTCTCTCTCTTGTGTTCTCGAGATGTCACGATCTTGATGTATCGTGGGCTTTGTTAATATAGTCGGATCATATGGTGTTTTCCCCTCTCTATCTTGTTGTGATGAATTGAGTTTTTACCTTTGAGATTTCGTTGTTATTGGATTGAATACTTCTATGCATTTGAGAACACTTGATATATGTCTTGCAATTGAATACTCATGGTGACAATGGGGTATCTATTGATTCACTCGATATATGTTTTGGCACTCAACTCGCGGATTCCCGAGGTGACATTGGGGTAATCTATGCATAGGGGTTGATGCACATTCTTCTCTTTGTTTCTCCGATAGAAATCTTGGGCACTCTTTGAAGTTCTTTGGGTTGGATTGAGTATTATGAATATGAATTTGTTTTGGTGTTATTTTAGTACAAACTCTTGATAGATCGATCGGAAAGAATAACTTGTGTTATTTTAGTATGAATTCTTGATGGATCGATCGGAAAGAATAACTTGGTGTTATTTTAGTACGAACTCTTGGATAGATCAATCGGAAAGAGTATCTACAAACAATTTCTTCTTATGTTCTCCGCTAGATAGGAACTTTGGAGTGATTCGTCATCGCACGTTGAGGGATGGTTATGTGATCCAATTATATTAGGATTGTTGAGAGATTGCACTAGTGAAAGTACGGACCCTAGGCGTCATTTTCAAGCATTGCAATACCGTTTGTGCTCCATTTTATCACTTGCTACCTCGCTGTTTTTTATTATGCCAATTACAAAATTCAATATATACTATCCATATTACACGTGTATCACCATCTCTTCGTCGAACTAGTGCACCTATACAATTTGCCATTGTATTGGGTGTGTTGGGGACACGAGAGACTTTTTATTATTTGGTTGCAGGGTTGTTTGAGAGAGACAATCTTCATCCTACACCTCCCACGGATTGATGAACCTTAGGTCATCCACTTGAGGGAAATTTGCTACTGTCCTATATAACTCTGCGCTTGGAGGCCCAACACGAGTCTACAAGAACAAGTTGTGTAGTAGACATCAAGTTCTTTTATGGCGCCGTTGCCAGGGAGGTGAGTGCTTGAAGGTGTATCTTTAGATCTTGCAATCGAATATTTTAGTTTCTTGTTTTATCACTAGTTTGGTTTTGTAAAAGAAAACTAAAAATGGAATTCAGGTTGCATGATATTATTGATCATCTTTATAATATCATTCTTGCAAATGTTGGATCCGAAAATTGTGCTCTATTGTTAGAAGAAGAATGCTATAAAATGTTTGGCATAAATGATGAGCATGATTGCAATGTTGTTAGTATGAATTCTTTAAATATCCATGATGCTAATGACATGCAAAGCCATAAGCTTGGGGATGCTATGTTTGATGAAGATGATATTTTTAGCCCCCCCCCCAAGATTTGATGTGGAAATTTGTTATAATGGTAGCATGCCTCCTATTTATGATGATTATATTGATAAAAGTGGATTTGGAGAGGTCATGACTTTATTTAGTGATGAATAAACTACTTTGGAAGATGTTTCAATTAACTATGATAACAAAGTTGCTATCTATGATGATTATGGTGATGACTGATATGTCCATTTTGCATCATGCTTTTATATCAATATTTATTGCATTATGGGCTGTTATTACACATTATGTCACAATACTTATGCCTTTTCTATCATATTTTACAAGGTTTACATGAAGAGGGAGAATGCCGGCAGCTGGAATTCTGGGCTCGAAAAGGAGCAAATATTAGATACCTATTCTGCATAACTCCAAAAGTCCTAAAACTCCAAGAAAGTCAGTTTTGGAATATATTAAAAATATTGGCTGAAGAAAGCACCAAAGGGGGGCCACCCACTGTCCACGAGGGTGGAGGGCGCGCCCTACCCCCTAGGCGCGCCCCTGCCTCGTGGGCCACCTGGAAGCCCCCCGATGCCCATCTTCTGGTATAAGGTGTCTTTTGCCCTGCAAAAATCAGAAGGAAGCTTTCGGGACGAAGCGTTGCCGTATCGAGGCGGAACCTTGGCGGAACCAATCTAGGGCTCCGGCGGAGCTGTTCTGCCGGGGAAACATCCCTCCGGGAGGGGGAAATCGTCACCATCGTCATCACAATCGATCCTCTCACCAGGAGGGGGTCAATCTCCATCAACATCTTCACCAACACCATCTCCTCTCAAACCCTAGTTCATCTCTTCTATCCGATCTTTGTCTCAAAACCTCAGATTGGTACCTGTGGGTTGCTAGTAGTGTTCATTACTCCTTGTAGTTGATGCTAGTTGGTTTATTCGATGGAAAATTATATGTTCAGATCCTTTATGCATATTAATACCCCTCTGATCATGAACATGAATATGATTTGTGAGTAGTTACGTTTGTTCCTAAGGACATGGGAGAAGTCTTGTTATAAGTAGTCATGTGAATTTGGTATTCGTTCGATATTTTGATGAGATGTATGTTGTCTTTCCTCTAGTGGTGTTATGTGAACGTCGACTACATGACACTTCACCATTGTTTGGTCCTAGGGGAAGGCATTGGGAAGTAATAATTAGATGATGGGTTGCTAAAGTGACAGAAGCTTAAACCCTAGTTTATGCGTTGCTTTGTAAGGGGCTGATTTGGATCCATATGTTTCATGCTATGGTTATGTTTACCTTAATTCTTCTTTCGTAGTTGCGGATGCTTGCGAGGGAGGTTAATCATAAGTGCGCTGCTTGTCCAAGGAAGGGTAGTACCCAAGCGCCAGTCCACCCACATATCAAATTATCAAAGTAACGAACGCGAATCATATGAGCATGATGAAAACTAGCTTGACGATAATGCCCATGTGTCCTCGGGAGCGCTTTTCCTTATATAAGAGTTTGTCTAGGCTTGTCCTCTTCTACAAAAAGGATTGGTCCACCTTGCCGCACCTTGTTTACTTTTGTTACTTATTACCCGTTACGAATTACCGTATTACAAAACTATCTGTTATCGATAATTTCAGTGCTTGCTGAGAATACCTTACTGAAAACCGCCTGTCATTTCCTTCTGCTCCTCGTTGGGTTCGACACTCTTACTTATCAAAAGGATTACGATAGATCCCCTATGCTTGTGGGTCATCATGACCCTTTTCTGGTGCCGTTGCCGGGGAGTGAAGCGCCTTTGGTAAGGAAAAGTTTATATAGTGTGCTGAAATTTACTATCACTTTTTACTATGGAAAATAATCCTTTGAGGGTCTTGTTCGGGTTATCTTCACCCCGACCAGTAGAGCAAAGAGTTTATCCTCAACCTAATGAAAAAATTTACGTTGAAATTCCTTCGGGTATGAAAGAGAAACTGCTAGCTAATCCTTTTACAGGAGATGGAACATTACATCCCGATATGCACCTAATCTATGTGGATGAAGTTTGTGGATTATTTAAGCTTGCAGGTATCCCCGAGGATGTTATCAAGAAGAAGGTATTTTTGTTATCTTTGAAGCGAAAGGCATTGAAATGGTTTAGTCTATGTGATGATATTAGATCATGGAACTACAACCGATTGAAATTGGAATTTCATCAGAATTTTATCCTACGCATATGGTTCATCGTGATCGTAATTATATATATAATTTTTGGCCTCACGAAGGAGAAAGTATCGCTCAAGCTTGGGGGAGGCTTAAATAAATGTTATATTCATGCCTCAATCATGAGCTCTCAAGAGAAATTATTATTCAAAAAAAATATGCTCGATTTTCTCTCAATAATCGCTCCATGCTCGATACTTCTTGTACTAGTTCTTTTATGATGAAGACTATTGAATTCAAATAGGATTTATTGGAAAGAATTAAACGCAACTCTGAATATTGGGAACTCGACGAAGGTAAGGAGTCGGGTATAACACCTAAGTTTGCTTGTGTTAAATATTTTATGGATACCGATGCTTTTTGTGAATTTAGCACTAAATATGGACTTGACTCTGAGATAGTAGCTTCTTTCTGTGAATCATTTTCTACTCATGTTGATCTCCCTAAGGAGAAGTGGTCTAAATATCATCCTCCCATTGAAGTAAAAGTAGTTGAACCTATTAGAGTTGAATAAAAGACTATCACTTATAATGTTGAATCTATTGTTTCTACCGCTTATATTGAGAAACCATCTTTCCCTGTTAGAATAAAGGATCACGCTAAAGCTTCAATTGTGGTTCGTAAGAGTAATGCTAGAACACCTACACCCTCTGAGCAAATTAAAGTTGAACCTAGTATTGCTATGGTTAAGGATCTCTCGGTCGATAATATTGATGGGCATGTTATTTACTTCTGCGATGAAGCTGCTAGAATTGCTAGACCCGGTACTAAAAATAAACATTGACATGTTGTTGGCATGTCTTTTGTTTCTGTTAAAATAGGATATCATCGTTATCATGGCTTATGTGATATGGGTGCTAGTGTGAGTGCGATTCCTTTTACATTATATGAAGAAATTATGAATGAAATTGCACCCGCTGAGATAGAAGAAATTGATGTTACTAGCAAGCTTGCTAATAGAGGTACTACATCACCAATTGGGATTGTTAGAGATGTTGAAGTCTTGTGTGGGAAAATAAAATATCCTACTGACTTTCTTGTTCTTGGTTCCCCACAAGATGATTTTTGTCCCATTATATTTGGTAGACCCTTCTTGAATATTGTTAATGCTAAGATAGACTGCAAAAAGGATATTGTTACTGTTTGTTTATGGCATATGTATCATGATTTTAATTTTTCCAAAATTCGTAGCCAACCCCATGATAAAGAATTGCCTAGTAAAGATAAAATTATCGGTCTTGCTTCTATTTCCGTGCCTCCTAATGATCCTTTAGAACAATATTTGCTAGACCATGAAAATGGTATGTTTATGAATGAAAGAAGGGAAATAGATGAAGTTTTCTTTAAACAGGGACCTATTTTGAAACACATCTTGCGTGTTGAAATTCTAGGGGATCCTCCTCCACCCAAGGGTGATCCCGTGTTTGAGCTTAAACCATTACCTGATACTCTTAAATATGGAAGAGAAATAGATGAAGTTTTCTTTAAACAAGGACCTATTTTGAAACACATCTTGCGTGTTGAAATTCTAGGGGATCCTCCTCCACCCAAGGGTGATCCCGTGTTTGAGCTTAAACCATTACCTGATACTCTTAAATATGCTTATCTTGATGAAAAGAAGATATATCGTGTTATTATTAGTGCTAACCTTTCAGAGCAGGAAGAAGAGAAATTATTGAAAACTCCGATGAAGCACTGTGCTGCTATTGGATACACTCTTGATGATCTTAAGGGCATTAGTCCCACTGTATGCCAGCACAAAATAAAATTGCAGAAAGACGCTAAACCGGTTGTTGATCACCAACGACGGTTAAATCCTAAGATGAAAGAAGTGGTAAGAAATGAAATACTAAAGCTTCTGGAGGCAGGTATAATTTATCATGTTGCTGATAGTCAGTGGGTAAGTCTTGTCCATTGTGTCCCTAAGAACGGAGGTATTACTGTTGTTCCTAATGATAAAGAAGAATTGATCCCACAAAGAATTGTTACAGGTTATAGAATGGTAATTGATTTCCACAAATTAAATAAAGCTACTAGAAAGGATCATAACCCTTTACCTTTTATTGATCAAATGCTAGAAAGATTATCCAAACATACACATTTTTGCTTTCTAGACGGTTATTCTAGTTTCTCTCAAATACCTGTGTCAAAGGAGGATCAGGAAAAGACCAATTTTACTTGCCCTTTCGGTACCTTCGCTTGTAGACATATGCCTTCTGGTTTATGTAATGCACCTTCTACCTTTCAAAGATGTATGACTACTATATTCTCTGACTTTTGTGAAAAGATTGTTGAGGTTTTCATGGATGATTTCTCCGTGTATGGAACTTCTTTTGATGATTGCTTAAGCAACCTTGATCGAGTTTTGCAGACATGTGAAGAAATTAATCTTGTCTTGAATTGGGAGAAGTGCCACTTTATGGTTAATGAAGGTATTGTCTTGGGGCATAAAATTTCTGAAAGAGGTATTGAAGTTGCTAAAGCTAAAGTTGATGTTATTGAAAAGATGCCGTGTCCTAAGGACATTAAAGGTATAAGAAGTTTTCTTGCTCATGCCGGTTTTTATAGGAGGTTCATTAAAGACTTCTCAAACATTTCTAGGCCTCTGACTAATCTCTTACAAAAAGATGTTCCTTTTGTCTTTAATGATGATTGTGTAGAAGCATTTGAAATACTTAAGAAAGCCTTGATTTCTGCACCTATTGTTCAGCCACCTAATTTGAATTTACCCTTTGAAATTATGTGTGATGCTAGTGATTATGATGTAGGTGTTGTTCTAGGACAAAGAGTTGATAATAAATAAATGTTATCCAATATGCTAGCAAAACTCTAGACAGTGCCGAGAGAAATTATGCTACTACTGAAAAAGAATTTTTAGCAGTTGTATTTGCTTGAGATAAGTTCAGACCTTATGTTGTTGATTCTAAAGTAATTATTCACGCTGATCATGTTGCTATTAAATATCTTATGGAAAAGAAACATGCAAAACCTAGACTTATTAGATGGCTTCTCCTGCTACAAGAATTTGATTTGCATATTATTGATAGAAAGGGAGCTGAGAACCCCATTGCAGACAACTTATCTAGGTTAGAGATTGTTCTTGATGACCCACTACTATTGATGATAGCTTTCCTGATGAACAATTAGTTGTCATAAATACTTCTTGTACTGCTCCATGGTATGCTGATTATGCTAATTACATTGTTGCTAAATTTATACCACCTAGTTTCACATACCAGCAAAAGAAAAAGGTTTTCTATGACTTAAGACATTACTTCTGGGATGACCCACACCTAGAAGGAGTAGACGGTGTGATTAGACGTTGTGTACCTGAGCATGAACAGGAACAGATCCTATGCAAGTGTCACTCCGAGGCTTATGGAGGACACCACGCTGGAGATAGAACTGCACGTAAGGTATTGCAATCCGGTTTATATTGGCCTACTCTTTTCAAAGATGCCCGTAAGTTTGTCTTGTCTTGTGATGAATGTCAAAGAATTGGTAATATTAGTAGACATCAAGAAATGCCTATGAACTATTCGCTTGTTATTGAACCATTTGATGTTTGGGGCTTTGATTATATGGCACCATTTCCTTCCTCTAATGGGTATACACATATTTTAGTTGATGCTGATTACGTTACTAAGTGGGTAGAAGCTATTCCAACTAGTAGTGCTGATCATAACACCTCTATAAGATGCTTAAAGAAGTTATTGTTCCGAGGTTTGGAGTCCCTAGATACTTAATGATTGATGGTGGTTCACATTTTATTCATGGTGCTTTTCGTAAAATGCTTGCTAAGTATGATGTTAATCATAGAATTGCATCTCCATACCACCACAGTCTAGTGGTCAAGTAGAACTGAGTAATAGAGATATTAAATTAATTTTGCAAAAGACTATTAATAGGTCTAGAAAGAATTGGTCCAAGAAACTTGATGATGCATTATGGGCCTATAGAACTGCATATAAAAATCATATGGGTATGTCTCCGTATCAAATGGTTTATGGAAAAGCATGTCACTTACCTCTCGAACTATAACATAAGGCATATTGGGCCATTAAAGAGTTCAATTATGATTTCAAACTTGCTGGTGAGAAGAGACTATTTGACATTAGCTCACTTGATGAGTGGAGAACCCAGTCCTATGAGAATGCCAAACTGTTTAAAGAAAAAGTTAAAAGATGGCATGACAAAAGGATACAAAAGCTTGAGTTTAATGTAGGTGATTATGTTTTGTTATACAACTCTCGTTTAAGATGTTTTGCAGGAAAATTCCTCTCTAAATGGGAAGGTCCTTACATTATAGAGGAGGTCTATTGTTCCGGTGCCATAAAAATCAACAACTTCGAAGGCACAAATCCGAAGGTGGTGAACGGTCAAAGAATCAAACATTATATCTCAGGTAATCCCATAAATGTTGAAACCAATGTTATTGCACCGTAACCCTGGAGGAGTACATAAGGGACACTTTCCAGAATGTTTCAGACTCCGAAAAGGAATAGGTATGTGGTATGGTAAGTAAACGAACTCCAAGACAGTTCTAACAACAATTTTCTCCGTTTTGGAATACTTAAGAAAATAGGAAACTAAGGAAGTAGTCCGGAAAGGACACAAGGCATCCACGAGGGTGGAGGGTGCGCCCTACCCCCCCTGGGCACGCCCCCTGCCTCGTGGGCACCTCGTGTGCCCTCCGGACTCCGTTTTCTTGCACGATACTTCTTTTGGTTGGCAAAAATTCATTATATAATCTCCCGAAGGTTTTGACCCCCATACCACGACAAAATCCTCTGTTTTTGTTTTGAGTTGTTTTTGCCGCAGGTTAGAGCAATATGTAGTCCCAGTATTCAGAGGGAGAAATCCATGTGGTTGATTACCTTGCAGACCCTAAGGTCTACCGGGACTTGGAGAATTCTGGTTGGACCACAGAGGAAGAAGAAGACTATGATCCTAGGGGAAAGGAGGAGACGAGTTAAGATGAAGATAAAGTCCCATTACCTCAACCTGGGGACATGCATGTGGAGTTCAAAAAGTCAAGCCTACCTGATAGAGCAAAGAAACCTAAGATCGAGTTTATCCCTTTTCGCCTCTTGAAGGAGAACAAGCAGGAACTATGCAAAAAGATATTGAGTCTTGAGCAGGGGATCGATGATCTAAGGGAGCAAAATTCTATCATCAAGCACAAATTAATGGACAAGCCAACATCATCATCAACTCCATCATCACCACCTCCGAAGCAAGAGACATAAACACATGGGTATGGGCACTCCCCTTGGCAATTGCCAAGCTTGGGGGAGTTGCCCCGGTATCGCATCACCATTACACTTCTATCTTTACCATTTTTCTTAGTTCGATCCTTTTGGTTATATCTTGATCTAGTAGAATAAATTTTAGTATGATCTAGCTTTTAGTTTTTGTGTTGATCCTTATCTATGTAATCGAGTCTGTGAGCTATATATAATAAAGATTAGTCTTGAGTCGAGGGCTTGGTTATCTTGCTATGATCTTGAGGGAATAAAAGAAAAAAGAAAGAATAAAAATAAATAAAGAGATCGTATTGATCTTATGGAGAGTAATGACTTCACATATAAAGAGTATGATGAATAAAAGTTGTTGAGAGTTGACAAACATAGTCTTGGTCATCGTGGCAATTAATAGGAAGTAATAAAGAAAGAGAGGTTTTCTCATATAAATATACTATCTTGGACATCTTTTATGATTGTGAGTACTCATTAAAATATGACATGCTAAAAAGTTGATGCTGGACAAGGAAGACAACGTAATGGGTTAGGTTTTCTTATATCCAAAATAAATTATATTGTCATGGATCATCCAACATGTTGAGCTTGCCGTTCCCCCTCATGCTAGCAAAATCCTTTGCACCAAGTAGAGATACTACTTGTGCTTCCAAATATCCTTAAACCCAATTTTGCCATGAGAGTCCACCATATGTACCTATGGATTGAGTAAGATCCTTCAAGTAAGTTGTCATTGTTGCAAGCAATAAAAAATGCTCTCTAAATATGTATGATCTATTAGTGTGGAGAAAATAAGCTTTATACGAGCTTGTGATATGGAAGAAATAAAAGTGACGGGCTGCATAATAAAGGTCCCTATCACAAGTGGCAATGTAAAGTGACGTTCTTTTGCATTAAGATTTTGTGCATCCAACCATAAAAGCACATGACAACCTCTGCTTCCCTCTATGAAGGGCCTATCCTTTATTTTTGTCTTATACCTTATACAAGAGTCATGGTGATCTTCACCTTTCCTTTTTACACTTTATCCTTTGGCAAGCACTATGTGTTGGAAAGATCCTGATATATATATATATATATATATATATATATATATATATATATCCAATTGGATGTGGGTTTTCATAAAGCATTATTGTTGACGTTACCCTTGAGGTAAAAGGATGGGAGGCAAAACTATAAGCCCCTATCTTTCTCTGTGTCCGATTAATACTTCATACCCATAAGTATTGCGTGAGTGTTAGCAATTGTGAAAGACAAAATGATAGTTGAGTATGTGGACTTGCTGAAAAGCTCTTATATTGACTCTTTCCGATGTTATGATAAATTGCAATTGCATCAATGACCGAGATCATAGTTTGTTAGTTTTCAATGAAGTTTCTGATTCATACTTTACATTGTGAATATATTGTTACTTCATCATAAGAAATCATATGACAATATATATGTTGCTATTCTAAGAATGATCATGATGCCCTCATGTCCGTATTTTATTTTATCGACACCTCTATCTCTAAACATGTGGACATATTTTTCGATACCGGTTTACGCCTGAGGACAAGCGAGGTCTAAGCTTGGGGGAGTTGATACGTCCATTTTGCATCATGCTTTTATATCGATGTTTATTGCATTATGGGCTGTTATTACACATTATGTCACAATACTTATGCCTTTTCTCTCGTATTTTACAAGGTTTACATGAAGAGGGAGAATGCCCGCAGCTGGAATTCTAGGCTGGAAAAGGAGCAAATATTAGAGACCTATTCTGCACAACTCCAAAAGTGCTGAAACTCCACAAAAGTCAGTTTTGGAATATATTAAAAATATTGGGCAAAGAAAGCACCAGAGCGGGGCCACCCACTGTCCACGAGGGTGGAGGGCGCGCCCTACCCCCCTAGGCGCGCCCCCTGCCTCGTGGGCCACCTGGAAGCCCCCCGATGCCCATCTTCTGGTATAAGGTGTCTTTTGCCATGGAAAAAATTATAAGGAATCTTTCGGGACGAAGCGCCGCCGTCTCTAGGCGGAACCTTGGTGGAACTAATCTAGGGCTCCGGTGGAGCTGTTCTAGCAGGGAAACATCCCTCCGGGAGGGGGAAATCGTCACCATCATCATCGCCATCGATCCTCTCATCGGGAGGGAGTCAATCTCCATCTACATCTTCACCAGCACCATCTCCTCTCAAACCCTAGTTCATCTCTTGTATCCGATCTTTGTCTCAAAACCTCAGATTGGTACCTGTGGGTTGCTAGTAGTGTTGATTACTCCTTGTAGTTGATGCTAGTTGGTTTATTCGGTGGAAAATTATATGTTCAGATCCTTTATGCACATTAATGCCCCTCTGATTATGAACAGGAATATGATTTGTGAGTAGTTACGTTTGTTCCTAAGAACATGGGAGAAGTCTTGTTATAAGTAGCCATGTGAATTTGGTATTCGTTCGATATTTTGATGAGATGTATGTTGTCTTTCCTCTAGTGGTGTTATGTGAACATCGACTACATGACACTTCACCATTGTTTGGGCCTAGGGGAAGGCATTGGGAAGTAATAAGTAGATGATGGGTTGCAAGAGTGATAGAAGCTTAAACCCTAGTTTATGTATTGCTTTGTAAGGTGCTGATTTGGATCCATATGTTTCATGCTATGGTTAGGTTTACCTTAATTCTTCTTTCGTAATTGCGAATGCTTGCGAGGGAGGTTAATCATAAGTAGGATGCTTGTCCAAGGAAGGGCAGTACCCAAGCACTATCCTACCCACATATCAAATTATCAAAGTAACGAACGTGAATCATATGAGCATGATGAAAGCTAGCTTGACGATAATTCCCATGTGTACTCGGGAGCACTTTTCTTTATATAAGAGTTTGTCCAGGCTTGTCCTTTGCTACAAAAAGTATTGGGCCACCTTGCTGCACCATGTTTACTTTTGTTACTTGTTACCCATTACCGTATTACAAAACTATCTGTTATCGATAATTTCAGTGCTTACAGAGAATACCTTACAGAAAACCGCTTGTCATTTCCTTTTGCTCCTTGTTGGGTTCGACACTCTTACTTATCGAAAGGACTACGATAGATTTACTATACTTGTGGGTCATCAATGACATGTATGCTATATTGAATAATTATAACCATGAAACTTGTGATCGTGACTTTAATTTTCAATCTCATGATATTTATTTTGTTGGGCTTGCTCCCACCACTATTCATGAGAATAAATTTTCTTATGTGGAGAGTGGCAAAATTTCTATGCTTTTGCATCATGAAAAGAATGCTTTATGTGATAGCTATATTGTTGAATTCATTCATTATGCTACTGAAAATTATTATGAGAGAGGAACATATGCTTCTACATATTTCAATAATATCAAGTTTCTTCTCTATGTGTTGAAAGTTTTGAAGTTTTGCTTGTTTTCCCTTCCTATGCTAGTTGATTCTTGCTCCCATAATTCGTTTGCTCACAAAATACCTATTCATAGGAAGTGTGTTAGGATTAAATGTGATTGCCATGTGATTCATGATGCTGTGTTGCATGTTTCAATTCTTTACTTCTATGTGAGCATCATTGAAATCATCATGCCTAGCTAAAAGGCATTAAAGAAAAGCGCTTGTTGGGAGACAACCCAACACTTATACATACCGTTTTTGTGTTTTCCCATGATTATGCTACTGTAGTAATCATGTTTTATAGCTTTTGTTTCAATAAAGTGCCAAGCAAAGCCTTTGGATCTTGTTGGGTCATAGTAGATTTGATCTTGCTGAAAAATAGAAACTTTTACGCTCACGAAACAATTCTAATTTTTAACAGAAGAGTGCTTTTGAGTTGATTCTTTTTGCAGAAGGTTAATATATAAATTGTTCATGTGGTCCTTTTTTCAAGATTTTTAGAGTTGCAGAAGTATGGTGAATGTTCAGATCATTACAGACTGTTCTATTTTTTGACAGATTCTGTTTTCAATGCATAGTTTGCTTGTTTTCTAGTTTCTATGGCTTATATTACTCAATATAAATTGTGGAAATGATATTCTAAAGTAGGCATTGTGTGAGAGCAATTATGAATCTTGTCTTTGATAGTACCCAAAGTGAATGATTTGTTTTATCTTACTAACCCATCTCACAATGTTTTGTCAAGTTTTGTGTGATTGAAATTTTCAAGTTTTGCGTGAGATGTCGATATGAGGAGAACAAGGAGTGACAAGACACTAAGATCGGGGATTCCCAAGGCACCCCAAGGTAATATTCAAGGAAGAGCCAAGCAACTAAGCTTGGGGATGCCCCGGAAGGCATCCCCTCTTTCGTCTCCAACATTATCGGTAACCTCACTTGGAGTTATGCTTTCATTCGTCACATGATAAGTGTTTTGCTTGGAGCGTCAATTTTCTTTTGTTAGGATTTTCTTGCTGTTATATAGAATAATGTTTTGCATCTTTCATTTCAATAAAAGTGTCAAGGATAGCCTTTATGATGCTTATTTTATAAGTCTACATGTTGCTGTTTCAAAACAGAAAGTTTATCAATGTTGCAAAAATTCCCTTAAAGGGCCAGAATGTGATAAAATGTGGATGTTTTTTGAAAAATAAGCTCTCATAATTTTTCTACAGTGTGGTATATTTTCATAACTTTTTGAGTTAGGGAAGTATTGATACTCTAGCATTCTTTACTGACTGTACTGTTTTGGCAGATTGTTGTTATGTTTGCATTGTTTGCATATGTTTGCTTGTTTAATGATTCTATTTGAGGATAGGAGTATTAAATATGTAGAGGCATTTAGTATGGAATGTTGAATAATAATTTTAGTGATTTTCTACAGTAGAGAATGATAAGGTTTTTGCATTGGTTTATACTAACTTATCTCACAAGTTGTTGTTGAGTTTTGTGTGGATGAAGCTTTTGAGATTTAGGAAAACCGTGATATGAGAAGAATTAAGGAGACACAAAAGCTCATCCTTGGGGATGCCCAAGGCACCCCAAGATAAACAAGAAGTCTCAAGCATCTATTGTAGGCATCCCACCTTTCTTCATCAACAATAATCTGTTAGTATCGGTTGATCCTAAGTTTTTGCTTCTTCACATGAGATGTGCTATTCTTAAAATATCATTTTATTTTGTTTGCTTGCTGTTTTAATAAAGTACTTAGATCTGAAAGTTTTTAAATAAATTAGAGCCCTCAAATAGTTGCCATGGAGGCTAAGTAAGCGGCATTCACATCCCATCAATGAAGCTCTTTTCTGGCGTTGTTGCTCTAGTGCTTCACTTATATCTTTTTTAGTACGGTGTGCTTTAGTATTTCTGAAGAAATTCTCTCTTGCTTCGCTTAAATTATTTTGAGAGAAAGAAAAATTATGCTCATGATCTTCACTTATATTTTTTGAGCTTATGAAAAGCAACAATGAAAATTAGTCCCAAAGTGATAGATATACAAGAAGGATATAATAAAAACTTTCATGAAGATCATTGGACAAAATAAACTTGATTTCTTGTAATAGTTTTGAGATATGATGATGTGATATGTGAGTCATGTTGATGAGTAATTGTGCTTTAGTAAGAATATTGGTGTTAAGGTTTGTGGTTCCCTATGCAAGCATGAAAGTCAATAGTCATGCAATGAAATTACATCCTGCTTGTGGTGCATTATTTGGTGTTAATTATGCTTAATGCTCGCTTATGAGACTATTTGTTTCTTGGTTGGCCGCTTCCCAATCTTTTGCTAGCCTTCATTTTGCACTAAGTATGATCACATCTTGTGCATCCAAAATCCTTTAAACCAATTTTGCCACATGAGTCCACCATACCTACCTATATGCGGTATTCCTTTGCCGTTCTAAGAAAATTTGTATGTGCCATCTCTAATTTTCAAAATAAATTTCCCTTTTGTGTGCTCGTACCGCTCGCGAGATGGTGAGGGGTGGCTAATATTTTCCATGCTAGATGTGTTATTCTCACGATGAGTGTTTATTCACTTGTCATTGCACGAGAGTAAGGCAAAGGTATTAGGGATGCCCAGTCCCAAAATGAAAAAATGAATTTACTTTATGTTGTCAAATAATAAATTCCTTGGATAGTGTTGGTATGGAAGGCACCCGTGGATACAGTTAGCCATGGCTTGTGAAAGTTTGTTGGAAAAAGGAATAAACTTTATCTTATGTTTGGGAACCGCCAATGATATATCTAGCAAGGAATGTGTTGGGAACTCTAAGTCGTTTTCGTTGGTGGGAAAAGTATGCCACCCAAAATAATTTTATCTCTCAATTTAAGCTTTGAGCTCTGGCACCTCTACAAATCCCTACTTCCCTCTGCGAAGGGCCTTTATTTTACTTATGCAATTTTTTTAATTTGAGTCTCCATCTTCTCTTATAAAGCACCAACTAGGAAACACTATGATCGTACTTGAGAATTGGGTGTAACTAATATGTGAATGTGTTTCATGAATGGGTCAATGTTTAAGCATGATGGGCTAGGGATAACTTATTTTAGCATTGATATTTTGAAAGGCATGATTGCTTGTTGATATGCTTAAGTATTTAAATCTCATATCAAAACTAGACTATTGCTTTAAACCATATAAAAGTCCAAATGTCCATGCGATAAAGAAAATAATATGATAAGACATGTTCGGCAGCATTCCACATCAAAAATTCTATTTGTATCATTTACCTACTCGAGGACGAGCCGGAATTAAGCTTGGGGATGTTGATACGTCTCCAACGTATCTATAATTTTTGATTGTTCCATGCTGTTATATTATCATTCTTGGATGTTTTACAATCATTTTATAGTCATTTTATATCATTTTCTGGTACTAACCTATTGACATAGTGCCAATTGCCAGTTACTGTTTTCTGTATGTTTTTTACATCGCATAAAATCAATATAAAACGGAGTCCAAACACCGCGAAACTTTTTGGAGATTTTTTATGGGCCAGAAGACACCCAATGGTCTAGAGCTGCACCTAGGGGTGCCCCAAGGGGGGCACAACCCACCAGGGCATGCCAGGCCCCCCTGGTGCACCCAGGGGGGTTGTGCCCACCTCGGTGGCCTCCCGCACCCCCTCTTTACCCTATAAATTCACAAATATTCCAAAAACCCTTGGGGTGAACCTAGATCAGAAGTTCTACCACCGCAAGGCTCTGTAGTCCATGAGATCCAATCTAGATCCCTTTTCGACACTCTGCCGGTGGGGGAAACCATCACCGGTGGCCATCTTCATTATCCCGGCGGCCACCATGATGAGGAGGGAGTAGTCCACCCTCGGGGCTGAGAGTTTGTACGAGTAGCTATGTGTTTAATCTCTCTCTCTCGCTCTCATGTTCTTGAGATGTCATGATCTTGATGTATGGCGGGATTTGTTAATATAGTCGGATCATATGGTGTTTTCCGCTCTCTATCTTGTTGTGATGAATTGAGTTTTTTCCTTTGAGATTTTGTTGTTATCGGATTGAATACTTTCATGGATTTGAGAACACTTGATATATGTCTTGCAATTGAATACTCATGCTGACAATGGGGTATCGTATCGATTCACTTTATATATGTTTTGGCACTCAACTCGCGAATTCCCGAGGTGAAATTTGGGTAATCTATGCATAGGGGTTGATGCACGTTCTTCTCTTTGTTTCTCCAATAGAAATCTTGGGGCACTCTTTGAAGTTCTTTGTGTTGGATTGAGTATTATAAATATGAATGTGTTTTGGTGTTATTTTAGTACGAACTCTTGATAGATCGATCGGAAATAATAACTTGTGTTATTTCAGTACGAACTCTTGATGGATCGATCAGAAAGAATAACTTGGTGTTATTTTAGTACGAACTCTTGGATAGATCAATCAGAAAGAATAGCTACACACAATTTCTTCTTATGTTCTCCGCTAGATAGGAACTTTGGAGTGGTTCTTCATCGCATGTTGAGGGATGGTTATGTGATGCAATTATATTAGGATTGTTGAGAGATTACCCTAGCGAAAGTACGGACCCTAGGCCTTATTTTCAAGCATTGCAATATCGTTTGTGCTCCGTTTTATCACTTGCTACCTTGCTGTTTTTTATTGTTCCAATTACAAAAATCAATATCTACTATCCACACTACACTTGTATCGTCATCTCTTCGACGAACTAGTGCACCTATACAATTTTCCTTTGTATTGGGTGTGTTTGGGGCACGAGAGACTTTTTATTATTTGGTTGCAGGGTTGTTTGAGAGAGACAATCTTCATCCTACACCTCCCATGGATTGGTAAACCTTAGGTCATCCACTTGAGGGAAATTTGCTACTGTCCTACAAAACTCTGCGCTTGGAGGCCCAAAACGAGTCTACAAGAACAAGTTGTGTAGTAGACATCATGGATCTGTTCCTGTTCATGCTTAGCTACACAACATCTAATAACATCATCTACTCCTTCTTTATAAAGATGTGGGTCATCCCAAAAGTAATGTCTTAAATCATAGAAAAACTTTTTCTTTTGTTGGTATGTGAAGCTAGGTGGTATAAATTTAGCAACAATGTAATTAGCATACTAGGGAGCATTACAAGAATCATTTATGACAGCTAATTGTTCATCAGGAAAGCAATCATCAATAGGTAGTGGGTCATCAAGAACATTTTATAACCTTGACAAGTTATCTACAATGGGGTTCTCAGCTCCCTTTCTATCAATATTATGCAAATCAAATTCTAGTAGCAAGAGAACCCATCTAATAAGTCTAGGTTTAGCATCTTTCTTTTCCATAAGATATTTAATAGCAGCATGATCAGTGTGAACAGTCACTTTAGAATCAACAATATAAGACATGAACTTATCACAAGCAAAAACAACTGCTAAAAATTCTTCTTCACTAGTAGCATAATTTCTCTGGGCATTGTCTAAAGTTTTACTAGCATAATGGATAACATTCATTTTTTATGAACTCTTTGACCTAGAACAGCACCAACATCATAATCACTCGCATCGCACATAATTTCAAAGGGTAAATTGCAATCAGGTGGTTGAACAATTTTTTACAATTATTAGCTAAGCATCTATGCATTTTTTTATTTGAGTGCCATTTGGAAATTTCAGAGGCATTTGAGTTTTATCTGACTTTGAATTCAACGTGGCATTTGAAATTTATTTCAAAACTCCCTGACAAATACTTGTTCAAAAGTATGAGAGGAGCTAACATGATACTTCAAAAAAAGTCAGAAGAAAACAATGCCAAAAGTTTTGAATTCAACTTTGAGTTTCATTGGGATTTTTTTTAGAAAAATGTTTTTATAGAGTTTTTATTTAGCCTCTGAAAAATAGTTCATCTTGTAGGATTTATGTTTTATGAATGTTTTGATATATATATATGTTCTATATAAAAATATATTATTTTCTATCTTTATATTTTTTTTGTCTCGTTGTCTAATTAAAAAAAAAGAGCCCCCAGGCTAGGCCAACTGGCCCAACCCAGCAGCGAGGCCATAGCCAAGCAGCCAAGGGAGTAGCGAGGTGAGCGCTCGCGTCCAACCCTAGTGCTAGCTAGCGCCGCCGCACCTCCCTGTCTCTCGTAACCCTCTCTCTCCCTCGTTGACTCTCTCTCTCTCTCTCTCTTCTCTGGCGACTGGACCCCACAGCACCTCTTCTTCTTCCCCCCACGAACGGACCACATAAACGTACGCGTACACCCGACGCCGTTTCGTTTCGAATTCTTGAAAAACCTATCTCTAGCTAATCCCATGCCCAAGCAATATGTCCTATAAATAGCCATGACCCTCCTCGACCGATTCAGTCGAAAATCTCTCACCAAGTCCACCCCTACAACACGTACTCGACGTTCCAATCTCGCAGCAGAAGCTCCAGTTCATCGCCGGATTACGACGCCGGTGAGTGGTCCCGAGCCCTATCCTTTTGGGTTCCGACTTCTCTCGATCCCTAGACTATGTTTGACATATCTTTGTGATCCCTCTCCATCTACAACCGCCACCCCGACCACGTTGTCTTCACCGGAGCACCCGGAGTACGCGAGCTTCATCGCTTGGTTTTGCCGCCGTTCTTCATCACCGATCTTCACCGACTCCACCACCGGACGAGCCACTCTTCACCACATCTCCTAGACACCTCCGCCACCGCCCACGACCGCCGGAGCCGCCGCCACCATCATGCCCGAGCCGCCCCCAACTCACGTACTTCTCTGTACGTGAACGAACTTCTATTCGTTAGTTCAGTAAACAAAAAAACCGTTTAGTTGAGTTAGATAGGTTTTCTTCAGTTGATCGAACCGGCCTTCGGTTCTGTTTTATTTTTTTCTTTTAGCCGCAGCAAACAACCCAGCCAATCAGAGAGCGCCACATGGCATCTGGTTGAATTCCTTTTTTTCTCTTTTTCCAGTAATTCTTCAATCTCAGATTATATACCAATTATTATTTCTAGTATATCTTTTAATCTATAGATCCGATTTAGTTGATTCTTTTTCCTACAGTTTCGTAGAAATATCCTCTATCCAGAGAACCAAATGAAAAATATTTTTTAAAATATTAAAAAATAAATTCAAACAGATCTGAATTCAAACTTCATTAGGCCGCAACTCGAGTTTCGTAACTCCGTTTTGGGTGATTCTTTTTGCTAATCGAAGCTTGTGACATGTACCTTCTGTTAAAACCAAAACCATTTATTTTTGTTGCTGTAAAAATTAGGTTCTGTACAGAAACTTTATTTGGGTGTTTTTGGAGTTTTTCGAAGTCTTTTATTTGTTTTCTTTTTGGATCTTTGCTTGTATGCTTATGTATGTTATTGCTTGCTTACGCAAGATCATACGGAGTGCGAAGCTTGCTACTACGAATCTTTAGAGATCAACGAACGTCAGCAAGGCAAGTTCACACTTTGATCATAATTTTCAATACCCAGTTTTTACTATGCATTAGTTTCACCCTCAAAGATTGCATGAGTAGGATTGGGAACTTGTGGATATGCTTTGTAGTTTATGTGGTAGGAACCTATGATTTTTGATCACCCCGGAAATATTCGCTATATCATATATTGCTTAGCCATGCTCGTAGACGAGGATTGGTATGTGTGATACATGTAAGTGGCGAGAGATAATAATTCTGGGACAACATAAGGTGGCAACTTTAATACACATCTGGGTGGATTGTTTGGGGCACCTGGAGAAACTAGTGCTTGCCCAAGGGGAATCCCGGAGTACCCGTGTGATTACCCTAGGTCCGTCACCCAGGCTCAAAGGGATCATAAGATATTTCATGCCTAGAAACTTCCGTGTGCAGCCACAAGCCATTATGGGCTCTGGCATAGTTGAGTAAGTTGTGTGACCTCTTTCCGTGGTAGACTTGCTGATGTAGGGGAAAGTAGGTGTACCGGTCTACCCAGGTGTCGGGGAAACTGACCGCCCACGAACACCTATGGGACCGGAGCCCCTTCTACGGTACGGCAAGGGAGCGGAGGGAGCACGAAGAGCAGATCGAGGAGCGCACGCGGGCAGTTTACCCAGGTTCGGGCCGCGCGGACGCGTAAAACCCTACTCCTGCCTTGGTTGTATTGAGTTCTTGAGCTCGGGAGCTGGAAGATCTACAGTACTAGCTACACCGAGCGAGGGGGTGATCGAGTTTCTGGGCTCCAACCCCCTCTACGTTGTGCATGGGCCTCCTTTTATAGCTCAAAGGGGTCACCGACAGGTGTCAACGTAGAGGAGGGTAAAAGTGTAAAATTGGTGGTAGATGGAACAGTGCATGAACAGTGTATGCATAGTGGTCTATACCTAACCCAGACGGTGGGGGACAAGGGCATTGAATGACCGTCGCCGTCACCCCAAAAGCTTCCGCCCGGGCGTCTCCGTTCGCCACGGCGATGGTCTTGTCACCGTGGCTCGCCACCGTGTACCCCAGGCTGCACAGCCATCTGCCGCGTGCCCCTGGAAGGGCCCCAGGGCGACGCGTGGCCAGATGAGCTGGAGCGCAGGCACACAGTGTAAGCCTCCCCCGGCAAGCACCTTGCCGGGGCTGCTATCTTGCCGGGCCCGGAAGCTTGTCGCTCTCCGGGTCCTGCCGGGGCGCATGATGCGCCACGATATATCTTCTGAGGCGCTGTTTCCTGGTCTTCCTGGCAAGCTCCTTTTGCCAGGGTCTTGTGAGAATAGAGTGGTCTTGTGCTTGGAGCAGCCTTCCCGGCAAGCTCCTCTTGCCGGGGCCTTAATCTTCTGACTTGTATACTTTGTTCTTGAATGGCTTCAAAGGGGTCCAGAGTGGGTTTTGGCGGGCGCGTGGTGAGCCAGACCACGGGACGCTGCTACTGCCCGTGCACAAGTCGGGATACTAAGGTACCCCTACTTTAGTACACCGACAGGTACCTTAGTATCCCGACTTGTGCACGGGCAGTAGCAGTGTCCCGTGTTCAGGCTCACCACGCGCCCGCCAAAGCCCACTCTGGTTCCCTTGAAGCCATTCAAGAACAAAGTATTCAAGCTAAGAAACAAGACCCCGGCAAGAGGAGCTTGCCGGGAAGGCCGCTCCAGGCTCGAGATCATCCCTTCTGCACAAGACCCTGGCAAGAGGAGCTTGCCAGGAAGGCCAAAGAACAACATTTCAGAAGACATGCAGTGGCGCATCGCGCGCCCCGGAAAGACCCGGAGAGCGGCAAGCTTCCGGGCTCGGCAAGGTAGCGACCCCGGCAAGGTGCTTGCCGCGGCAAGCTTTCACTGTGTGCATGCGCTCGAGCTCACCTGGCCATGCGTCACCCTGGGGCCCTTCCTGGGGCACGTGGCGGATGGCTGTGCAGCCTGGGGGTACACGGTGGCAAGCCACGATGACGAGGCCTCCGTCGTGGCGAACGGAGACGCCCGGACGGACGCTTTTTACACTGTTTGGGGCGACGGTGATGGGCATTCAATGCCCTTGTCCCCCACCATCTGGGTTAGGTATAGACCACTGTGCGTACACTGTACATGCACTGTTACAACTACCACCAATTTTACGCTTTTACCCTCACCTATGTTGACACCTGTCGGTGACCCCTTTGAACTATAAAAGGAGGCCCATGCACAACGTAGAAGGGGTTCCGAAACTTGATCACTCCCACGCTCGGTGTAGCTAGTAATGTAGATCTTCTTGCTCCCGAGCCAAGAACTCAATACAACCAAGGCAGGAGTAGGGTTTTACGCATCCGTGCGGCCCGAACCTGGGTAAACTGCTCACGTGTGCCCCTCGATCTGCTCTTTGTGCTCCCTCCGCTCCCTTGCCGTACCGAAAAGGGGCTCCGGTCCCATAGGTGCTCGTGGGCGATCAGTTTCCCCGACATCTTTGGCGCGCCAGGTAGGGGGCGTCGAGGTTGTACGAACCTGATACGGCGCTCACGCGGGCGCAACCTTCTCCAACTTCGTCAGCTTCATCGACTACATCGACATGCCGGCGAAGAAGAAAGCTTCAGAGGTCGGAGGCCCGTCCGCGTCGATCCCGCCACCACCAGAACCAACGGTTGGTGCGGTAGACGCTGGCGGAGGGGCGGACGCCGGCGAGGAAACTCACGGCGCCGCCAAGTCCAAGGACAAGACGGACGACCGAGCCCATTCCAAAACCTCGGTGTCCGTGCACGCACCACGCCCCTCTCAAGAGGTGCCGGACCAGCAGCGGCGTGGTACCCAGGGTACCATACGCTTGCTGGGACGTGGCCAAGCCGGCGGGTCGCGGGATGCTCAAGGCCAACGCGTCGGTACGAGCAAGGCACGGTCGCCGGGGCGAGACCCTGCTCCTTCTAACGCTGTTAGGAGTCCGAGCATATCTCGCTCCTCGCACCGCTCGCCACCGCTTCCCTCCTCTCCAGCGGAAGCTCTAGCTAGGGCTCAGCTGCTCCTCGACTTCCCTCCAACGGCGGACAAGGCCGAAGACTGGAGGGCTACAATCCAGAGCCTCATCGCCTTCGCCAACAACGACACGCCGCAGCAGCCGGCAACATCACGGCCGCGGCAAGTCAGCCAAGCGAAGGCCGATGGAGACAAGACCGCCGGGGGTGCAACTACCGTGCACTTCCCGCCGCAGAAGCAAAAATCACCGACTCGCCGGATCAACGTCGACGACGACTCCACGGCGTCGTCAGATCCGCGAGCTCGCCACGATCAGCGCCAAGTCCGCGACGACAGGCGACAAGAGGACGCTCGAACTCGCATCGAGCGTCGAAGAGAAGCACGGCGACAGTCCGACCAGCGCGCTGGGACCGCTGTCGACTTGCTCGCGCCCGGTGAACCAGGTGACTTGCCGTATGCGGCAGGTTGCCCTGCGTTCACCCGAGAGCTGCGGCAAGTCCAGTGGCCCAGCATGAAGAACTTCAAGCCCGACGTACCCGAGAAGTACGAAGGCAAGACCCACCCCTCGGAGTTCCTCAGCATCTACACCATTGCGGTGCAGGCTGCCGGGGGACGCGACGAGAAGATTCTAGCGAACTACTTCCTGCTTGTGCTCAAGCCCAATGTCAGATCTTGGCTCATGCACTTGCCGGAGAACTCCATCTCTTCTTGGGCAGACCTGTGCCACCAGTTTGTCGGCGCCTTCACGGGCGGCCACAAGCCCCACGGCCAGGAGAGTGATCTCCTCATTCTTGCCCAGAAGGAGGGAGAGTCCCTGCGAAAGTACATCCAGAGGTTCAGCCGCGTTCAGCACAACATCCCGGATGTCCACCCTGCCGCGGTTATCAGCGCGTTCCACCAGAACGTGCGTAACCGCCGGATGAGGGAGGAAATGGCGATGACCAAGATCCGGGACGTAAGCGAGCTTTACGCTCTGGCCGACAAGTGTGCGCGCGCTGAAGAGGGGAGAAGGCTCCCCGGAGAGGATACTGGAGCAGGAGGAACGGACAGCGAGGATGCCGCCCCGGCAAGGAAAGGCCGGCGGCGGAACAAGAAGAAGAAGAACAAGGAAGTACTGGTTGTCGAGCAGTCCGGCAAGGAGGCTGCCACCAAGAAGAAGCAGGCTGGTGGCTCCGGCAAGGAGGCCACCCCTGTGGCGGCCGCCGACAAGAAGGACGGCTCCGACAAGCAGTACTGCAAGATCCACCGCACCAAGGGCCACGATCTCCAGAACTGCAAGAGGGTCGAATACCTCATAGAGCAACAGAAGGCTGAATACGAGAGACACGACAAGGAGAAGGCCCAGGGAGGCGGAGGTGAGTCCGGCAAGAAGCGGCCATTCAATGGCCGGGGAGGGCGCCGCGGCAAGGCCAAGCAACGGCAAGGAGACAGACCTCCCCGCGGCCGCGACAAGGATGAAGACCAAGACGATGACGAGGACATGGATGACGGAGACAACAGCGAGCAGGAGTTCCAGAAGGCCACAGAAGTTTTTTGCGTCGATGGAGGTGCCTCTCTGCACACTTCCCACCGCCAACTCAAGCAATGGGTGCGGGAAGTGAATGCAGCTGAGCCACCCGTCGAGTCGCACAAGCTACTGAAGTGGTCCAGCACGCCCATCATCTTCGACCTTGAGGACCACCCTGACCGCACAACTGTGGTCGGGTGCTTGCCGATGTTGGTTTCGCCAACCATCCGCAACCTCAAGGTCACCAAGATGTTGGTTGACGGCGGGGCCGGCCTAAACTTGATCTCCTCTGCTGTAATCCGGAAGTTGCAGATCCCCGATAGCGAGCTCGAGGAAACCAGAACTTTCCAAGGAATCAAGCCGGGAAGGAGCAAGCCGAAGGGGAAGATCACACTGCTGGTAACCTTTGGTGGAGAGCTAAACTTCAGGACTGAGAGGATCACCTTCGACGTCGCCGATATCCCATTGCCATACAATGGGATACTTGGCCGTCCTGCGCTCGCCAAGTTCATGGCAGCCTCTCACTATGCATATAACATGCTCAAGATGCCCGGCCCGATAAGCGTCATATCTGTCCCCGGCGACAAGAAGGACGCGCTTATCTGCGCCGACAAGATCTACCGGGATGCAGCAGCCGCGGCAGACAGCAAGACACTTGCCGCTGAAGCTCCCGGGGGGGAGACCAAGACCAAGTCCGGCAAGAGCTCTGGAGCCCACTCCGACAAGCGCACCTCTGCGGAGTGCTGCGCTGCCGTCGAGGACACATCATCGAGCTCCACCGGCAAGTGCAAGAAAGGAATGGCAGCTCCACCTGCAACCAAGAAGGTGTCCGCCAAGGAGGACGGCACTGGTGGTACCTTCACCATCAGTGCTACGCTCGATCCCAAATAGGAAAGCGCGCTCGTTGCCTTCCTGCGGGCGAATGTTGATGTGTTTGCAAGGCAACCGTCTTACATCCCCGGCGTTCCCAGGAAGATAATTGAGCACAAGCTTGCTGTTTGTCCTCACGCGTGGCCCGTCAAGCAGAAGGTCAGGAAGCTAGCGGTGGAGCGCCAAGAGTTCATTGCTGAAGAGATCAAGAAGTTGGAAGCAGCAGGCCTTGTTAGAGGTGTACTTCATCCCACGTGGCTGGCCAATCCAGTTGTCGTGCGCAAAGCTAATGGGAAGTGGAGACTTCGTATAGACTTCACTGATGTGAATAAAGCTTGTCCCAAGGATCCATTCCCCTTGCCGCGCATTGACCAGATCGTTGACTCCACGGCTGGATGTGAGTTGCTTTCATTTCTTGACGCATACTCCGGGTATCACCAGATATTCATGGCTGAGGAAAATGAAGAGAAGACCACATTCATTACTCCATGTGGCACTTACTGTTTCATACGCATGCCCTTTGGATTGAAGAATGCGGGCTCAACATTTGCAAGGGTGGTCCACACTGCTTTTGAGCCACAGATACACCGGAATGTAGAAGCCTACATGGATGACATAGTGGTCAAGAGCAAGGATAAGGATACCCTGATCCAAGACCTGGATGAGACTTTTGCAAATCTGCGCAAGATACAACTCAAGCTGAACCCCGAGAAGTGCGTCTTCGGAGTCCCTTCCGGCAAGCTTCTCGGGTTCTTTGTGTCCCAGACTGGATTGAAGCCAATCCCGACAAGATCAAAGCCATTGAGCAGATCGAAGCTCCGAAGCGCGTCAAGGATGTACGGAGGCTTGCTGGTTGTGTGGCTGCCCTCAGCAGGTTCATTTCAAAGTCTGCAGAACGCGCCCTGCCTTTTTTCAAAATCTTGAAAAAGGCAGGTCCTATGAAATGGACTCCAGAAGCGGAGACAGCGCTGCATGACTTGAAAGGATACCTGTCCTCCACTCCAATACTTGTCGCACCTAGGCCACAAGAGAAGTTGCTGCTGTATTTAGCAGCAACCAATCAAGTGGTTAGTGCTGCGTTGGTAGCGGAGAGGGAAGCAGATGAGGGATCCACAGCCCCGGCAAGCGCATCCAGTGACAAGCAGGGGGCTTCCCCGACAAGCCCTGGCCCCGACAAGGACGAGTCTGCGCAGATACAAGGAGAAGTGCGAAAGAAGATGGTACAACGCCCAGTTTATTTTGTAAGTTCCCTCTTGCAGGGGGCTAGATCAAGATACTCTGGGGTGCAGAAGCTGCTTTTCGGCCTCCTCATGGCCTCGAGAAAGCTGCGCCACTACTTCCAAGCACACGAGATAACGGTGGTCACTCGCTTTCCGTTGAAGAGGATATTGCAAAACCCAGAGGCAACAGGTAGGATTGTCGAGTGGGCACTGGAGCTGTCAAGCTTTGGTCTCAAGTTTGAAAGCACTTCAACTATACAGAGCAGAGCTTTGGCAGAGTTCATAGCAGAATGGACACCAACACCAGATGAAGAAGTTCCAGAGACAAATATCCCCGTTAAAGAAGCAAGCAAAGAATGGATAATGTACTTCGATGGAGCCTTCTCGCTGCAAGGCGCCGGTGCTGGTGTGCTGTTTGTCGCACCCACCGGGGAGCACCTCAAGTACGTTGTCCAAATGCAATTTCCCAAGGAACAAGCGACAAACAATACTGCTGAATATGAAGGTTTGCTTGCCGGCCTCAGAATTGCAGCCGAGCTTGGGATCAAGAAGCTGATTGTGCGGGGAGATTCACAGTTGGTGGTCCGACAAGTAAACAAGGGCTACCAGAGTCCTTTGATGGAAGCTTATGTCGATGAAGTAAGGAAACTTGAAGAACACTTTGAAGGCCTGCAGATGGAGCACGTTCCAAGAGCTCAAAATGATATCGCAGACGGCCTGTCAAAGTGTGCTGCACTGAAGCTACCTATGGAACCAGGGACCTTCGTGCCCAAGCTAACTCAGCCATCCGTTACACCATCAGTTGGGCAGAGCAAGAAAAGAAAGTTGGTCTCCGGTGACTACTTGCCGGCGGATCTTCCTGAAGTTGCCGCCAAGATCCCCAGGATCGACGACCAAGTTGCTGAGGAACAGTCTGCTCCTGCGGATCCTAGGGTTCGTGCAGTTGAAGCAGATGTTCCCGGCAAGTCTTGCTCCGGCAGGCTTGCCGGGGAACATCCAGCTCCGGCAGAGCCGCGGGTTCTTGCCGTAGAAGCTGACGTTCCCGCAGCAGCCCTGATGCCTTTAGTCCTTGTTGTTGAGCCTCAAGCTCCAACCTGGGCACAGCAAATTGTCCGTTTCCTTCAAACTGGAGAACTTCCCGAAGAACCAGAAGAGATAGAGAGAATAACCAGGCAGTCAAGTATGTACCAGTTCGTCGGCAACGAACTGTACAGAAGAAGACTCAATGGTGTCAGATTGAAATGCATTTCCCGGGAAGATGGATAGAAGCTGTTGGCAGAGATACACGGAGGCATATGTGGACACCGCATTGGCGCAAGAGCACTTGCCGGGAAGGCGTTCCGGCAAGGTTTCTTTTGGCCAGAAGCCCTCCAAGATGCAACTGCACAAGTGACCAAGTGTGAAGCGTGCCAGTTCCATGCCAAGCAAATACACCAGCCAACTCAAGCTCTCCAGACGATCCCTTTGTCCTGGCCCTTTTCGGTCTGGGGGCTCGACATCCTCGGCCCCTTTCCCCGCGCTGTCGGGGGCTTTGAGTACTTGTACGTTGCTATCGACAAGTTCACAAAGTGGCCGGAAGTGGAACCAATGAGAAAGGTGACCGCACAGTCAGCAGTCAGGTTCTTCAGATCGATCGTTTGCCGTTTCGGAATCCCTAACAGGATCATCACCGACAACGGCACACAGTTCACAAGTCGCACCTTCATGCAATACGTCCAAGACCTTGGCGCCAAGGTCTGCTTCGCTTTTGTTGCTCACCCGAGGAGCAATGGTCAAGCGGAGAGGGCAAATGCTGAAGTGCTGCGCGGACTCAAGACAAGAACCTTCGACAGGCTGCACAAGTGCGGAAGAAACTGGATCGAGGAGTTGCGGGCGGCTCTTTGGTCAATCAGGACGACACCAAATCGAGCCACCGGACAGACACCCTTTGCTCTTGTCTATGGAGCAGAGGCAGTTCTCCACACGGAACTCGTATACGGATCTCCTCGAGTGCTCGCTTACGATGAGCTTGAGCAGGAGCAGCTGCGGCAAGATGATGCATTGCTCCTCGAGGAGGACCGTCTCCAGGCTGCTGTACGAGCTGCTCGATACCAGCAAGCTTTGCGTCGCTATCATAGCCGCAAAGTCAAGGCCAGGAGTCTCGAGGAAGGCGACCTTGTTCTTCGGCGCGTTCAGTCCGCCAAGAACTCCAACAGGTTGACGCCGAAGTGGGAAGGCCCTTATCGGGTGAGACAAGTCACAAGGCCCGGCGCTGTCCGCCTTGAGACCGAAGAAGGCTTACCGGTGAGCAACTCCTGGAACATTGAGCATCTTCGCAAGTTTCACCCATGAGGCGCGGTTGCCGTGATCCGCTCCGGCAACGACCTTTTGTACAAGTCTTGCCGCTGTTGCATGTAAACCTTTGTACAAAGCCGGGCGCAGACCCCGTGCATTAGTAAAACTTTTGTGCTTCGCATGGCTTGTCGTTTCTTGCATTCTTGTTTTCATTACATGTATTATCTGACACTTTGTGCAGCACACGACCCCGGTAAGCAATAACAAGCCGCAAGGCTCCATATCTATGTTTCCCCCCCTCTTCCTTTTTCTCTCAAGCAGAAGAAGTGTTCCTCGCGCACAAGTTTGCCCGGGGGGAGGAGACAGTGGTATGGACCAAGTGCTGTTCAAGGAAGGAGAGCCTTGCCGGGAAGCAAACAGAACACAAAAGCTAAGTGGCCAAAGTTTGAGTATTCAAAATTTTAAAATTCTTAGTTATCTTCCTTGAACGAACACACTTTGTATTGAAAACCTGTGCGCGAAGGAACCTACCCGTGGCTAGCCGCGCCCTTACTTTGTTTCGAGCACGCTCAACGGCTTAAGTGAGCTGCGCCAAGTGTCGCGCCCTTATTTCGTTTTCGAGTTCGCTCAACAACCTAAGTGTGCTGCAACTAGCTGCGGCAAGGTTTCTTGCCGGCGAGGGCATTGCCAGTAGGCCGCTGAAGTCCCGCACTCAGCACTCGCGGCAAGGGTCCCTTTGCCGGCAAGCTCCCTAGAAGCGTGGGGTGAGAAGCATACAAAGTAAAGGGATCGAGCAAGAGAGATAACACTGCATTGACTATCCAAAATAAAGTTATATTACCAAATAACTTGCCACTGTTCTAACAAACTACTGTCCATGACTTAATCGACAGCGGCAAGGGAAGCAGAAAGAAGGAAGCCTAGTCTACGCGGTCTCCGTCAACCCTCCTGATCTTGCCCACCTTGGCCACGATGTGGGCAACTTGCGCCTTCAACGCTTCCTGGTCAGCTTCGGGCGGCAAGGTCCGGAGGACGTTCTCAAGATTAATCCCGGGGTTGCGGTAGACGATCTTCGTCAACACTCGCTCCATAGTACCCATGCAAAGCCGGCGTGCCTCGTTAGCCAGCTGCGTCGGGAGCTTCTCCCGTAGCTGCGCGAGGGCCGGCGCCACTCCTCTGAAGAACAAGCTTAGCTTGGCGCTGTGGGGGAGGCTCTCGTCGGGGGAGTACACGAGGTGCTCCGTCCCCAGCGCCACCATCTCCTTGTCGATGTTGGCGGCGGAGGCGACGAGCTCCTCGGTCCACTGCTCCACCGTCCCCTGGAAGTTGTTCTGCGTAAGGGCGGCGCTGTCCAGCAATGCCCTCTCAGCGCGAAGATCCTCCTTCAGCTTCGTTTCACGGATCCGGGCACCGTCAAGTGACTCAGTGAGGGTGGAAACCTTCAGCTCCAAGTATGCGATGGAGTCCTTGGCGTCGTTGAGCTCCTTGCCCTTGTCAGAGAGGCGGACCTGCAGCTCCGAGTGGCTGTGGGCGTCCTTCTCCCTTTCAAGCTTGAGCGCGGTAAACTTCTCCTCGCTCGTCTTCAGATTGAGCTCCAACTGCGCCACCCTCGCCTCTAGGTCCCTCTTGGCGGTCTCTGCAGCAGCAATGGCGTCCCTCGCCTCCCGCAGAGCCCCGCCAATGGACTGCTCGCGCACGGCAAGGTCGTCCTCATGGCTATCGAGGTCGACCTTCTGCTGGTTCAGCTCTCCTTCCCGCCGAGACAGGTCCTCGGCGGACCGTCGCTGCTGCTCCTCAACCTCGGCCTTCTCGAGGATGAACGCCTGGTGCGCCTCGGCGAGCTCCTCGCGCTCCTCCGCCAAGTTCCGGAGGGCCGCTTGGTTGGCGGCGCGGAGCTCCGCGGCGTGCTTCTCCAAGTCGACACCGGCCTTGGCAGCCAGAGCCTCTCGGGACTCCAGCTTGGCCTGCCTGGCCCGATACAAGGCCAGAAGCCGGCGCAAGAGCTCCTCCTCTTCGGGCTCGCTGCTGCTGCCGGGCGCGTCGACAAGCCTCAGCCCGGCGGAGGCGAGAACTTCTCCATCGAAGCTCTCCCCCTCCGTGGGCGCCCTTGATGAGGACGCCCACGGGACTTGGATGAAGACCCCGTTGGCGGCCTCCAGGTAGAAGCCCGACCCGGTCACGGCGGCGGGAGGGTCGGCGGCCGGCGCAGCGTCCGGCGCTCCTGCGGCCTCAGGGCCTGCAGTGCGGTCGCCGGTCCCTTCCCCAGCTGACGCGTCAGCGGCCGCGGTGGTCTCGTCGGCGGCTGGCTCGTCGGCGCCGGCCATCCCTTCAGCGGTGGTGGCGTCGCCAGCATTGCCGTGCACGTCCTCCTCGGCGATGGCCTCTGTCTCCATCGGCTCCGAGGTGGGCGGATCTGACAGAAGAAAAAGAAAAGAAAGAATTGTCAAGCAAATATCCAAAAGGAAGAATTCAAGAGAAGAAGAGTACAAGGGTTACCTGCGCGGGCCTCTTCCTCCACGGGGATCCTTGCCGGGGAATCCTCCCTTGGCAGCGTAGTAGTGGCCCCCACCGGCGGAGGGCCGCTGGCGCCTTCCCTTGGCGGGGTGCTCGCCTTTGGCAGGGTACTCGCCCTTGGCGGAGTACCCGTCCTTGGCGGAGCGCTCTCCCTCGCTGGGGAGCTCCTCCTTGGCGGGGAAGGTGGGACAAGCGGCTCGTCGGGAGCAGTCTCTTGACGCTCCTGCGGCTGCGGCTCCACTTCTGCACAAGTCAACAAGCAAACAAGACATCAATAAGGATAAGAAGCTCAAGCGCGCCCGACCAACGAAGAAGTAAACAAGGAACTTACGCTAGGGACTGCGCTGGGGGCTGCCCTGTGGGGCAGCCGGCTGGTCCGGCAAGCCTGTCGCGGGCGCATCTCCTGCCGCGGCGACGGGCTCGTCCTCCTCGAGATCAACCACCGGGATCTTGGCCTTCTTCGCCATCCTCTGGGTCAAGGTCCTGGAAGCCAAACAAGATCAGAGTCAGACAAAGAGAATTCAAGACAAGAGCAACAAAAATCAAAGGAAATAAAAGTTGCAAATGCTTACTCTTCCTCCTCCTCGTCGGAACTAAGGGCGGAGAAGTCAAAGTTTGCCTCGCGCGTCCCGGCGCGAGGAGCTGGAGGAGTAGGCTCCCTCGGGTGCTTGGCGGGCTCTGGAGTCGTGGGCTGAGAAGACCCCGCTCCGGTCGTCGCCGAAGACCGAGGGGCGGAAGGAGCGCCGGAACCGGTTCGGGAAGATCCCCCTCCGCTTGCCGCTGAGGCGCGAGGCGCCTCCTTGACGACCTTACTCGTCGTGGTGGCACGCGTCGAGCGACGCTTCGGCTGCTGTCGGGGCGCCGGCTGCTTCACCGTCTTAGTGGTCTTGCAGAGGCGCTTCTTTGGCTGTGGCGGAGGACTTGGCGGTGGCGGAGAATTCTCCGAGGATGAAGAAGTGTCGTCGAGGTTCAGTGACCCGCCCAAGTCTTCGTCGGAATCGCCCGATTCGGCGTCCTCCTCGGCGGGTTCACTGGACTCGGTCCCCTGCCCGGCAGCCTCGCTCTTCCCGGCAGGCTCCCCGGCGGGCTTCAACAGCTTGAGGATCTCTTCCTCCTCGGCCCTGCTCACTTCATCCACTGCTTCTGCCTCCTCCACAGAGTAACCAAACTCACCCGCGGCCTCAGCTGCGGCGGCCTCCTCCATTCTGCTAGCGATATACGCCACATCCCGGTCGGTGGTCGCGCGGGTGAGACCCTTCTTCTCTTCGGGATTGACCGGCCGTTCAACTAGGTTATCAAAGAAAGTTTGCACGGTCTCTTCTGAAGGCGCCAGCCAAGTGGGATCCACCCCGTGGGAATCGCACAGAGGCATTACCGCACGGATGTCACTAAGTGAAGAGTTATTGCATAATGGAACTACTCCCCGCGACGCGGTAAACCACTACGTGTGCTTGGGATCATGCTTGAACAGCGAGCGGACCATTCCCTTGAGTTCCAAGACGGTGAAGTTGTAATTCAGGCCGGGGCGCAGCCTCATGCAGTCTACCGCGTTGCCAAATTCCCAAGCGGACCTCTTCCTGTCCTGCAAGGGGGCAATGCGGCGGCGAAGGAAATCCGCCCCGACCTCACCTATAGTAAGGTTGGCGGCCCGGAGACGAAGGATCCTAGTAAGGGCAATCTTCAGCCTCTCGTCCTCCGGGGCCAGATCGCTCCAGTTCTTGCCGCGCACTATTGCGGCCCGGCGAGGTGATGTAAACTGCTGAGGTTCCTCTTCTACAATCCAGCACCAATCGGCCCTCCACTCATCCCACTTGCCGCGGAGCTCTCCAATCAAGTACGCCTCTTTCTTGTTGAGCCTAAAGATCCAGGAGATGCCACCGGAGAGTGGAGACCCGGACTCTACTCTAGGTGTGAAGAAGTGGCGGAAGAGAGCTACGTTGGGGTGGACCCCGATAAAGTTTTCGCACAGATGTGCGAAAACGGCCATAGTGAGGACAGCATTCGGGGTGAAATCGAGGGGTTGGAATCCGTACGTGTTCATCACATCGCAGAAAATCTCAGAGTACGGAGGACAAAGACCACAGTGGAAGAACAGAGCGAAGTAATGGTAACCTCCCGGATACATGTCGGAGGCTTCGGCGGGGAGGACCCTGGTGCGCGGGTGAGCCTTCGTCTCCCTCGCCCAGAACAGGTAGTACTTGTCCCTCAGCTCCCTCGCGCCGAGCCTCGGCGGTAAGACCACCATCCTCTTCCGCATCGCTGCCAGCTTCGCCGCCTTCTCGGACTTCGCGTTCTTCGCCTTGTCGCTCTTCGGGGCCATGGCGGGGATGGCGAGGAGGGTCGGCGGCGCTGAGGATACTGGAGACGGCGGAGGAAGGGCGGGGCTCGGCTCTCTGTCGATCTTTGGGGAAGCGGAGAGCGACGGGGGTTTCTGGAGATTGAAGACACAATGAAGCAATGGGGGGGGGGACTGCCCCTTCTTCCTCTGCTTTTAAGGGGGAAGTGGGGGACGTTCCGCATTTTCCCATTAAAGAAACAGGCCACGATCTCTCCCACGACGCCGCAATCAACGCGTGCCGCTAGGGAGGGATGCGGCGAATACGGAGTGGGAAGCGGCGCGTCGTGGGCCGTGTGTGCCCGTGCACTGTTTTGGGCCTGGCCCAACAGCGCTCGGCACCGTGTGTGGCCCAGGCCCGGGGGCTCCTGTCGGTGTACTAAAGTAGGGATACCTTAGTATCCCGACTTGTGCACGGGCAGTAGCAGCGTCCCGTGGTCAGGCTCACCACGCGCCCGCCAAAGCCCACTCTGGTTCCCTTGAAGCCATTCAGGAACAAAGTATTCAAGCTAAGAAACAAGACCCCGGCAAGAGGAGCTTGCCGGGAAGGCCGCTCCAGGCTCGAGATCATCCCTTCTGCACAAGACCCTGGCAAGAGGAGCTTGCCAGGAAGGTCAAAGAACAACATTTCAGAAGACATGCAGTGGCGCATCGCGCGCCCCGGCAAGACCCGGAGAGCGGCAAGCTTCCGGGCCCGGCAAGGTAGCGACCCCGGCAAGGTGCTTGCCGCGGCAAGCTTTCACTGTGTGCCTGCGCTCCAGCTCACCTGGCCATGCGTCGCCCTGGGGCCCTTCCTGGGGCACGTGGCGGATGGCTGTGCAGCCTGGGGGTACACGGTGGCAAGCCACGATGACGAGGCCTCCGTCGTGGCGAACGGAGACGCCCGGACGAACGCTTTTTACACTGTTTGGGGCGACGGTGATGGGCATTCAATGCGCTTGTCCCCCACCGTCTGGGTTAGGTATAGACCACTGTGCGTACACTGTACATGCACTGTTACAACTACCACCAATTTTACGCTTTTACCCTCACCTACGTTGACACCTGTCGGTGACCCCTTTGAACTATAAAAGGAGGCCCATGCACAACGTAGAAGGGGTTCCGAAACTTGATCACTCCCACGCTCGGTGTAGCTAGTACTGTAGATCTTCTTGCTCCCGAGCCAAGAACTCAATACAACCAAGGCAGGAGTAGGGTTTTACGCATCCGTGCGGCCCGAACCTGGGTAAACTGCTCGCGTGTGCCCCTCGATCTGCTCTTTGTGCTCCCTCCGCTCCCTTGCCGTACCGAAAAGGGGCTCCGGTCCCATAGGTGCTCGTGGGCGATCAGTTTCCCCGACATTTATGCTTAATGCTTGCTTATGAGATTATTCATTTCATGGTTGGTCGCTTCCCAGTCTTTTGCTAGCCTTCATTTTGCACTAAGTATGGTCACTACTGGTGTATCCAAAATCCTTTATCCCAGTTTGCCACATGAGTCCACCATACCTATCTATATGTGGTATTCCATTGCCGTTCTAAGCAAATTTGTATGTGCCATCTCTAATTTTCAAAATAAATTTCCCTTTTGTGTGCCCGTACCGCTCGCGAGGCGGTGAGGGGTGGCCAATATTTTCCATGCTAGATGTGTTATTCTCACGATGAGTGTTTATTCACTTATCATTGTACGAGAGTAAGGCAAAGGTATTAGGGATGCCCAATCCCGAAATGAAAAACAAATTTACTTTATGTTGTCAAATAATAAATTCCTTAGAAAGTGTTGGTATAGAAGGCAACCGCGGATTCAGCTAGCCATGGCTTGTGAAAGTTTGGTGGAAAAGGAATAAACTTTATTTTATGTTTGGGAACCACCTATGATATATCTAGCATGGAACGTGTTGGGAACCTTAAGTTGTTTTTATTGGTGGGAAAAGTATGTCTCCCAAAATAATTTTATCTCTCAATTTAAGCTTTGAGCTCTGGCACCTCTACAAGCCCCTACTTCCCTCTGTGACGGGCCTTTCTTTTACTTATGCAATTTTTATTTTTGAATTAGAGTCTCCATCTTCTCTTATAAACCACCAACTAGGAAACACTATGGTCGTACTTGAGCATTGGGTGTAACTAATATGCGAGTGTGTTTCATGAATGGATCAATGGTTGAGCATGATGGGATAGGGATAACTTATTTTAGCATTGATATTTTTAAAGACATGGTTGCTTGTTGATATGTTTGAGTATTTAAATATGATGTCAAAACTAGACTATTGCTTTGAACCATATAAAAGTCCAAATGTCCATGCTATAAAGAAAATAATATGATATGACATGTTAGGCAGCATTTCACATCAAAAATTCTATTTTTATCATTTACTTACTCGAGGACGAGCAGGAATTAAGCTTGCGGGTGCTGATACGTCTCCAACGTATCTATAATTTTTTTATTGTTCCATGTTGTTATATTATCATTCTTGGATGTTTTACAATCATTTTATAGTTATTTTATATCATTTTTTGGGACTAACCTATTGACATAGTGCCAAGTGCTAGTTGTTGTTTTCTGCATGTTTTTTACATCGCAGGAAATCAATATCAAACGGAGTCCAAACACCGCGAAACTTTTTGGAGAATTGTTATGGGCCAGAAGGGCAGCACCTGGGCGGTGCCCTGATGGGGGCACAACGAGTATTAAATTGCAAGACATATATCAAGTGTTATCAAATCCATAAAAGTATTCAACCCAAAGAAATCTCAAAGGGAAAACTCACTTCATCACAATAGAGTGGGAAAAACACCATATGATCTGACTATATTAACAAAGTCCGCGATACATCAAGATTGTGCATCTCAAGAACACGAGAGAGAGAGAGAGAGAGAGAGAGAGAGAGAGAGAGAGATTAAACACATAGCTACTGGTACAAACCCTCAGCCCCGAGGGTGGACTACTCCCCCCTCATCATGGTGGCCATCGGGATGATGAAGATGGCCACCGGTGATGATTTCCCCCTCCGACGGAGTGCCGGAAAGGACTCTACATTGGATCTCGTGGAGTACAGAGCCTTGCGGCGATGGAACTTCTGATCTAGGTCTACCCCGAGACAATGGGGTATCATATTGATTCACTTGATATATGTTTTGGCACTCAACTTGCGGATTCCTGTAGTGACATTGGGGTATTCTATGCATAGGGGTTGATGCACGTTCTTGTTTTTGTTTCTCTAGTAGAAATCTTGGGGCACTCTTTGAGTATTATGAATCTGATTTGTCTTGGGGTTATGATTAGTACAGACTCTAGATAGATAGATCGTAAAGGATAACTTTATGTTGTTTTAGTACGAACTCTTGATAGATTGAACGGAAAGGATAACTTTGAGGTGGTTTCGTTGAGGGGTGGTTATATGATCCAATTATATTATTATTTTTGAGAGATTGCACTAGCGAAAGTACGGACCCTAGGCCATGTTTTCAAGCATTGCAATACCGTTTGTGCTCACTTTTGTCACTAGCTACCTTGCTGTTTTTTTATTGTTACTATTAAAAAATCAATATCTACAATCCATATTACACTTGTATCATCATCTCTTTGCCGAACTAGTGCACCTATAGAATTTACCATTGTATTGAGTGTGTTGGGGACACAATATACTTTTTATTATTTGGTTGCAGGGTTGTCTAAGAGAGACCATCTCCATCCTACACCTCCTACGGATTGATAAACCTTAGGTCATCCACTTGAGGGAAAATTGCTATTGTCCTACAAAACTCTGCACTTGGAGGCCCAACACGTGTCTAAAAGAATAAAGTTGCATAGTAGACATCAAACATCAGCGACCCGAGGCAGCGCGAGCGAGCGAGGAGGCACGGACGGGCGCGGAGGACGCACGCGGGGACACACGAGGGCGCGGCCGAAAGCGGGGATGGGCGCAGGCAGGCGCCGGCTAGTAGGGGCGTGCGCGAACACGGCGAGCGCGCAGCCACGGTGAAACGGTGACGAAACGGGGGGTCAATGGGAATGGGAGTGGCGCTCACGGTGGGAGGCGAAGGACGCAGCCAGCGTGGCAGAGGAGTTCCGGTGAGGTAGCTTGAGCACGGGGCGGCGGCGGCCGTAGGCGAGGAAGACGCGTCGATCCAGTAGCGTTGCTGCCGTGCTGCTCGATCCAAAGGGCGAAGGTGACGTAGTCGATGAAGGCGCACCCTCTAGATATGCTCCCAAGCGACAGCGGTGATGGTGGCCGCGGCAACGATGGCGAACAGCGCGGTCGCCACACTCGGTTCCTAGCTCGATTCCGAACAGAGGAGGACGAGGCTCGATGGGGAAAGAGGGGGAAACAATCGAGAGACGACTAGGGTTTCCGGGGAACGTAGATATAGGTCGCAGGGGGCGACGTGGAGGCAATCCATGGCCAGGATGCCATGGATGCAGGACACGCATGCACTCTGTCTCCTTGTGAATAGAAGATTGAAGAAAAGTCCCTAGATGGGTCGGGCTCCTACTGTAGCAATGGGCCAAGTGCACAATTCCATTCTTGTTTATTTCCTTTTTTAATTAATTTTTAGTATTTAAAACAATACAAAAGTTGTACCTAAAATAGTATTAATAATTATGCCACAACCACAATTTACTTGGCACCTAAAATAAATTAGTTTTAATTGTTTATTACTTTAAAAGCATTTAAATAATTGTTTTTGTTATTGCTTTATTCATTTTAGAGTATCTAAACATTTTATAAAAGTGTGGTTTCTCCACCATAATTACCTATGCATTATTTGGCAGAACCCGAACATTTTAGTTTTAATATTTGAAAACCTTTGTTTTTGCCTTGATTTTAAATTTCAATTTCGACGGGATTTGAATCAACGTGAATTTAACAACAACAATCGTGCTGATGTGGCATCATTAGTAGAGGGTTACTATAGCTTAATTTTTTTGGGCGTTACAATTCTCCTCCACTACGAGAAATCTCGTCCCGAGATTTAGGAGGTAGAGTTAAGGGGAAAGAATTGGTCACGAAATTCTAACTAGTCTTCTCGGTCTTGGTTGCCCTTTTCTAAGAGGTCGGTCCATTACATTGATGTCTCTATTTCTCTGCTTCAGCACATTATGATGAAGTTGGCATCCGTTCTTCTGGAATTCCATTGTACTTACGAATAGGTAAGGGCAGATTGACAATGATAGGATGCTATAAGGGGTAGTCATCTGGGGTTATCCCATGAAGGAACACAGGAGTGTGTCTCGAGTTAAACAAATAAAACACGTCGAGAGGAAAGTAAGAAGGTACAATAAGAAGTTTCAAACGAATAGACAATCGTTCGATGTCTGAAACAAAGTGTGAAAGGGATCAAGAGCAACAAGAATAAGTATTGTGTTTGATACCAGAATAGATCACTAGGAAGGTGGCTCGTGATTCACACACGAAGCCAACAACAAGGAATAACTTTGGAAATAGGGGTGCATAGGAGAGTCAGGTTTCAATCCCGTGGAACTGTGGCTCATGGGCCCACCATGTGGGATAAACGTAGGAAGGGTGCTGACATCTTGCGCGGTCATGAAAGGAAGGCATGTTAGAGGATGGCTTGTCAGTGATGTCGGCAACAACGTTGGTACCAAGGGCGAGGGACAAAGAGAACCATTTTCATGCTCATTGAACGAGGCAGACCAATAGGAAAAGTTCTCGTCCATCGGTGGTTACCGGAATGTCATCAACAATAGGTCTTACTGACAGGGTCATACAGTAAGGTGTTTAAATAATCGGGTATATATTACTGCTTAGCTCATATAGACAATAGAAAGGTTAAACAAAACAATGGAAAGAAAAATGTGATTATCAGATTAAACAGAACAATGGAAACAAAAATGTTTTTAAACACATATTTCAGGGGCATATCCATCCCAAGGACAAGGACAACATGATATCCATGACAGGATAGAAAGTAGAAAACCATTTAGGTAAGGGGAGAGGAATTTCTTGACATTACCCAAACAACGGTGTTTGAATAATTGATAAAGAAAATTTAGTTGTGTGCTTCAAATGTTCTTATTGATGATCGGAGTATCACAGACATGCTACGAGATAGCATTGACATGGTCATCGGGTAATTATTAGACTTTGGATATACAAAGGGTCTATCAGGAACAACTTGAAGAATTAAGGCTTACAATTTCTTCATGGAAGAATGGCTAACCTTGCTAAAAAGGAAACTATAACAATAGGTTCTCCGGCCAGGTGTGCTAGGCATGACATCACCTTACTAGGTTATATAAAGAACAATGTTATAACCCTTGGAAATATGTCATAACCATCATACCTGACCGAGGATCAGATCCGATTGGTGTCAGCATACCTCGGACTCAGAATGCCTGAGAAGAAAAAGGTGCAACTCAATTTGGCGAGATGACATTGCAAGATTCTCGGGAAATGAACTATGGAAGCAAGTTCCAAAACAATCATTAACCAAGGAGAAGACGAGGATGTGGCTGATGGACTCAGCGATAATTTTTCGAGAATTCCAACAAGATGTATTTCCACAATTATGTGAACAAGGAGATAACATTTGTTAGATCAAAAGGTATAATATAATGATGTATGTTCGAGGAAAACATCCACCATTAAACTTGCTTGAAAGGTGCACTCAAAATATGAGCGGGGTTGCACGGCCGTCGTCAAAATGGCGATTTAGCAACTAGCACACTAAATTGGAATTATTTTCCATTAACTCTAAAGAAATAGGCTTGGTAGAAATACTAAAGTCTCACAACAGAGTTCACTTATTGGTATTCCGGTTGGAAGCAACACGGGGACTAAGAAAAGTATGGTGATGGCGAGAAGCATCACTGTATCAAGAATTCTTAAGAGGTGATGAAATTCTCACAACATCCTTGATATAAAAGATGATAATACTCTAAGGTAGAACATAATACAAGCAGTATGACAAGTTGCATCCATAACATGAACAAATTTGTGATGAAGGGAAGGTAAGGATGTTGACAATGGTAACTCAATTTACCATGGGATGAGGATGACACTTATCATTAAGAATTCGATTGATATCCTTGGAGGGGTCAAAATGTTGATGATGATCACGACAAATTTTGTCGAGAGGCTCCACGAAGAAGCAATCAAATAGTGACTACGTCAAGCAAAAGGGACTGATGCAGCGAAAAATATTGGAATCACGGACACGACACAAACTCGAATCAAGCTTGTTGTTCAAGGCATTACGATATGACGAGGAAGATTGACGTAAGCTTAGCTCATCATCGAAAATTGTGCTCCAGGAAGAAGGACCAGGAAGCATAGTTAAAATTTATCCTAATAATGGTATAGCCAAACCGGCTAGGAATGACGTGATGGGGTATTAAACTTCCCAGCAGCAAAGTACTAGACGTACTGAATTGCAGTGCAGATTCGATTCACTACTCGGCGTTCTCGGTTGACGATGACCCAGAACCCGTGGAGTGACCAGGATAGGGAAAGATACTACTTGATACGTCCATTTTGCAGCACGTTTTCTTGCTGTTATTTATGTTGTTATTATGCATAATAATACTTTTTGGAGTAATTCTAATGCCCTTTCTCTCATAATTTGCAAGGAATGCATCAAGGGGGAGAATTCCGGCAGCTGAAAATCTGGACCTCAAAAACCTACGTCAGGCCACCTATTCTGCACAACTCCAAACAAGTTGAAACTTCAAGGAGATTTTTTATGGAAAATATGAAAAATAATGGAGTTGATAACCACCAAAGGGGGCCCACCATGTGGGCACAACCCACCTGGGCGCGCTAGGCCCCCCAGGCGCGCCCTTGTGGGTTGTGCTCACCCAGGCCCATTTCTGGTGCCCATATTCTGGTATATAAGACCTTCCGACCTAGAAAAATAGGGAGAAGACTTTCGGTACAGAGCGCCGCCGTCTCGAGGCGGAACTTGGGCAGGAGCACTTTTGCCCTCCGGCGAAGCGATTCCGCCGAGGGAACTTCCTTCCGGGAGGGGGAAATCATAGTCATCATCGTCACCAAAAACTCTCCCATCCTGGGGAGCGCTATCTTCATCAACAACTTCAAAAGCACCATCTCATGTCAAACCCTAGTTCATCTCTTGTGTTCAATCTTGTTACCGGAACTATAGATTGGTGCTTGTGGGTGACTAGTAGTGTTGATTACATCTTGTAGTTGATTACTATATGGTTTATTTGGTGGAAGATTATATATTCAGATCCATTATGGTATTTAATACCCCTCTGATCTTGAGCATGTTTATCATTTGTGAGTAGTTACCTTTGTTCTTGAGGTCATGGGAGAAATCATGTTGGAAGTAAACATGTGAATTTGATATGTGTTCGATATTTTGATAGGATGTATGTTGTGATTTCCTTAGTGGTGTCATGTGAACGCCGACTACATGACACTTCACCATGTTTGGGCCTAAGGGAATGCATTGTGGAGTAGTAATTAGATGGTGGGTTGCGAGAGTGACAGAAGCTTAAACCCCAGTTTATGCGCTATTCCGTAAGGGACCAATTGGATCCAAAAGTTTAATGCTATGGTTAGAATTTATTCTTAATACTTTTTTCGTAGTTGCGGATGCTTACGGGAGGATTAATCATAAGTAGGAGGTTTGTTGAAGTAGGAACAACACCTAAGCACTGATCCACCCACATATCAAATTATAAAAGTAGCGAACACAAATTGAACCAACATGATGAAAGTGACTAGATGCAATTCCCGTGTACCCTCAACGATGATTTGCTTATTATAAGAGAATGTCTTGGCCTGTCCTTTACCTCAAAGGGATTAGGCTATCTTGCTGCACTTTTGCTACTACTATCGTTACTTCCTTGTTTCAAAATTATCTTGCTATCAAACTACTCTGCTACTTACAATTTCAGCACTTGCAGACATTACCTTACTAAAGAACACTTGTCATTTCCTTCTTCTCCTTGTTGGGTTCGACACTCTTACTTATCGAAAAGAGATACAATTGATCCGCTATACTTGTGGGTCATCAAGGAAATTTTCTGGTGCCATTGCCGGGGAGTGAAGCGCTTCTGGTAAGTGGAAATTGCTAAGGAAACATTCATATAGTGTGCTGAAATTTATTGTCACTTGTTACTATGGAGAACAATCCTTTGAGGGGTTTATTCGGGGTATCTTCAATTCGATCGAAGCCACAATTAGCTACCCTTCAACCCGCTGTACCTACTGAAAATATTGAATATGAAATTGATACGTCTCCAACGTATCTATAATTTTTTATTGTTCCATGCTATTATATTATCCTTCTAGGATGTTTTATGGGCTTTTATATACACTTTTATATGATTTTCGGGACTAGCCTATTAACCCAGAGCCCAGTGCCAGTTTCTGTTTTTCCTTGTTTTTGAGTTTTACAGAAAAGGAATATCAAACGGAGTCCAATTGATGTGCCAATTTTGATGATTTTTTATGGACCAAATGAAGCCCCCGGAGTAAAAGAGTAGGGCCAGGAGAGTCATGGGCTGCCCACGAGGGTGGGGGGCGCGCCCACCCCACTGGGCGCGCCCCCTATCTCGTGGACAGCCTGGGGACCCCCCTGACTTGTGCCCTACGCCAAAAAATCCTATAAATACAGAAATCTCCGGAAAATAACCTAGATCGGGAGTTCCGCCGCCGAAAGCCTCTGTTGCCACCGAAAACCAATCTAGACCCGTTCTGGCACCCTGCCGGAGGGGGGAATCCCTCTTTGGTGGCCATCTTCATCATCCCAGCGCTCTCCATGACGAGGAGGGAGTAGTTCACCCTCGGGACTGAGGGTATGTATCAGTAGCTATGTGTTTGATCTCTCTCTCTCTTGTGTTCTTGAGATGGCACGATCTTGATTTATCGTGAGCTTTGCTACTATAGTTGGATCTTATGATGTTTCTCCCCCTCTACTTTCTTGTAATGGATTGAGTTTTCCCTTTGAAGTTTTCTTATCAGATTGAGTCTTTAAGGATTTGAGAACAATTGATGTATGTCTTGCATGTGCTTATCTGTGGTGACAATGGGATATCACGTGATCTACTTGATGTATGTTTTGGTGATCAACTTGCGGGTTCCGTGACCTTGGGAATCTATCCATAGGGGTTGGCACACGTTTTCATATTGACTCTCCGGTAGAAACTTTGGGGCACTCTTTGAAGTTCTTTGTGTTGGTTGAATAGATGAATCCGAGATTCTGTGATGCATATCATATAATCATACCCACGGATACTTGAGGTGACAATGGAGTATCTAGGTGACATTAGGGTTTTGGTTGATTTGTATCTTAAGGTGTTATTCTAGTACAAACTCTATGATAGATCGAACGGAAAGAATAGCTTCGTGTTATTTTACTACGGACTCTTGAATAGATCAATCAGAAAGAATAATTTTGAGGTGGTTTCGTACCATACCATAATCTCTTCGTTTGTTCTCCGCTATTAGTGACTTTGGAGTGACTCTTTGTTGCATGTTGAGGGATAGTTATATGATCCAGTTATGTTATTATTGTTGAGAGAACTTGCACTAGTGAAAGTATGAACCCTAGGCCTTGTTTCCTAGCATTGCAATACCGTTTGTGCTCACTTTTTTCACTAGTTACCTTGCTGTTTTTATATTATCAGATTACAAAAACCTATATCTACCCTCCATATTGCACTTGTATCATCATCTCTTCGCCGAACTAGTGCACCTATACAATTTACCATTATATTGGGTGTGTTGGGGACACAAGAGACTCTTTGTCATTTGGTTGCAGGGTTGTTTGAGAGGGACCATCTTCATCCTACGCCTCCCATGGATTGATAAACCTTAGGTAATCCACTTGAGGGAAATTTGCTACTATCCTACAAACCTCTGCACTTGGAGGCCCAACAACATCTAAAAGAAGAAGATTGCGTAGTACACATCAGAAATTCCTTCGGGTATGATAGAATAACTGCTAGCTAATCCTTATGGAGGAGATGGAACCGAACATCCTGATATGCACTTGATATATGTGGAACAAATTTGTGGATTGTTTAAGATTGCAGGTTCACCCGGAGATCAAGTTATGAAGAAGGTTTTTACTTGATCTTTGAAGGGAAAAGCATTAGCACGGTATAGGCTATGCGATCGTATTCGATCTTGGAACGGGAACCGATTGAAAATGGAGTTTCACCAAAAAAAATCCTATGCATCTTGTTCATCATGATCGGAATTACATATATAATTTTTGGCCTCGTGAAGGAGAAAGTATGGCTAAAGCTTGGGGGAGGCTTAAGTCAATGTTATACTCATGCCCCAGTCATGGGCTCTTAAGAAATATTATTATTCGGAATTTTTATGCTCGGTTTCTCGTAATGATCAATCCATGCTTGATACTTCTTGTGTTGGTTCTTTTATGAAGAAAACTATTGAATTCCGGTGGGATCTTTTGGAAAGACTTAAACACAACTATGAAGATTGGGAACTCGACGAAGGTAAAGAGTCAGGTATTAAGCCTAAATATGATTGTGTTAAATATTTTATGAATACCGATGTTTTTTCAAAGTTTAGCACTAAATATGGACTTGACTCTGAGATAGTAGCCTCTTTTTGTGAATCTTTTGCTACTCATGTTGATCACCCTAAAAAGAAGTGGTTTAAATATCACCCACCTATTAAACAACCGGTTCCAGTTAAAGAAGAAATAATACTTTATAATGTTGATCCAGTTGTTGCTACTGCTTATATTGAAAAACCACGTTTTCCTGTTAGGATAAAGGAACATGCTAAAGTTTCAACTATGGTAAACAAAAGTTATATCAGAACACCTAAAGCAGATGAACAAATTAAAGTTGAACCTAATATTTCTATGGTCAAAGATCTCTTGGAAGAAAATATAGATGGGCATGTTATTTTCTTTAATGAAGAAGCTGCTAGAATTGCCAAGCTGATAAAAAGGATAAACACAGACCTGTTGCTGGCATGCCCGTTGTCTCAGCCAAAACAGGAGATCACTGCTATCATGGTTTATGTGACATAGGTGCTAGCATAAGTGCCAATCCCTACTCCTTATACCAATAAATTATGAATGACATAGCACCTGCAGAGATAGAAGAGATTGATGTCACTATTAAACTAGATAATGGAGACATTATATCACCAATTGGGATTGTTAGAGATGTTGAAGTCTTGTGTGGAAAAATAAAATACCCTACTGATTTTCTTGTTCTTGGTTCCCCACAAGATGACTTATGTCCCATTATCTTTGGTAGACCTTTCTTGAACACCGTTAATGCTAAAATATATTGTAAGAAACAAACTGTCGGTGTTAGTTTTGGTGATGAGTCTCATGAATTTAATTTCTCCAAGTTTAATAGAAAGCTTCATGAAAAAGAATTTCCTAGTAAATTTGAAATTATTGGCCTTCCTTCTATTGTTGTGCCTCCTACTACCTCTTGAGCTTGTGTTGTATTCCCTCGAAGAGGAAAGGGAGATGCAGCATAGTAGCGTAAGTATTTCCCTCAGTTTTTGAGAACCAAGGTATCAATCCAGTAGGAGACCACGCATGAGTCCCTCGCACCTGCACAAACAAATAAGAACTTCGCAGCCAACGCGATAAGGGGTTGTCAATCCCTTTTCGGTCACATACAAGAGTGAGATCTGATAGAGATGATAGTTTATATTTTTGGTATTTTTGGTTTAATAAAACAATAAATAAAAGCGGTAAAAGTAAAGTAGATGTAGATTGATATGTTGAGAATGGACCCGGGGGCCATAGTTCTCTCTAGTGGCTTCTCTCATGATAGCGATATTCTACGACGGGTAAACAAATTACTATCGAGCTATTGATAGAAAAGCGAATAATTATGAGACTATCTACGCATGATCATTGTATATTGGCATCACGTCCGAGACAAGTAGACCGAAATGATTCTGCATCTACTACTATTACTCCACACATCGACTGCTATCTAGCATGCATCCAGTGTATTGAGTTCATACGAACAGAGTAACGCTTTAAGCAAGATGACATGATGTACAATATGATGTAAACCCCATCTTTTTATCCTCGATGGAAACAATACAATACGTGCCTTGCTGCCCCTACTGTCATTGGGAAAGGACACCGCAAGATTGAACCCAAAGCCAAGCACTTCTCCCATTGCAAGAACTATAGATCTAGTAGGCCAAACCAAACCAATAATTCAAAGAGACTTGCAAGGATATTATGAGAACACATAAAAAGTTTAGAGAAGAACCAAATAACTTTCATAGATAACCTTGATCATAAACTCACAATTCATCGGATCTCGACAAACACACCGCAAAAAGAGATTACATCGAATAGATCTCCTCGAAGACCGAGGCTAACTTTGTATTGAGATCCAGAGAGAGAGAGAAGAAGCCATCTAGATACTAGCTATGGACCCGAAGGTCTGTGGTAAACTACTCACAACTCATGGTGAGGGCGATGATGATGATGATGAAGGCCTCCGTGATGGATCCCCCTTCGGTGGAGCTCCGGAACAGGCTCCAAGATGGGATCTCCACGGGAATAGAAGCTACGGCAGTGGAATTAGGGTTTTCTCTCTGTGTACTCCGTTTCTGGGGTACGCGGACTTATATAGGAAGAAGGAAGGTACCGGGGGCCACACGAGGGGGCCTCGAGGCAGGGGGCGCGCCCTGGGAAGGGGGGCACGCCCCCCACCCTCGAGGGCGGCTCCTCGATCCTCTGACGTGGTTCTCAAGCTTCCTGGGCGTGATTTTTTCCAAAAATATCTCTCGCGAAGGTTTCATTCCGTTTGGACTCCGTTTGATATTCTTTTTCTGCAAAACCCTAAAATAGGCAAAAAAAACAGCAATCTGGATTGGGCCTTTGGGTTAGTAGGTTAGTCCCAAAAATGATATAAAAGTGAATGATAAAGCCCATTAAACATCCAAGACTTCATAAATAATAGCATGGAACAATAAAAAATTATAGATATGTTGGAGACGTATCAAGCATCCCCAAGCTAAATTCTTGCTCGTCCTCGAGTAGGTAAATGATAAAGAAAGAATCTTTGATGTGGAATGCTAACCAATAAAGTTTTTAAATGTAATTCTCTTAATTGTGGCATGAATGTTCAGATCTGAAAGATTCAAGATAAATGTCTATATTGAGATAAGAAATAACAATACTTCAAGCAATACTAACAAAGGAATCATGTCTTCTCAAAATACCATGGCTAAAGAAAGTTATCCCTACAAAATCATATAGTCTGGCTATGCTCCCTCTTCATCACACAAAATATTCATATCATGCACAATCCCGATTTCAGCCAAGCATTTGTTTTCATAATCTATCTTTTCAAACCTTTCAACTTTCACGCAATACATGAGCGTGAGCCATGGATATAGCACTATGGGTGGAATAAAGGTGGTTGTGGAGAAGACAAAAAGGAGGGAGATAGTCTCATATCGACTAGGCGTATCAACGGGCTATGGAGATGCCCATCAATAGATATCAATGTGAGTGAGTAGCGATTGCCACGCAAAGGATGCACTAGAGCTAAATACGAATGAAAGCTCAATAAAAGAAACTAGTGGGCGTGCATCCAACTTGCTTGCTCATGAAGACCTAGGGCATTTGAGGAAGTCCATCGTTGGAATATACAAGCCAAGTTCTATAATGAAAATTCCCACTAGTATATGAAAGTGACTAAACATGAGACTCTCTACAATGAAGAACATGGTGCTATTTTGAAGCACAAGTGTGGAAAAAAGATAGTAGCAATTGTCCCTTTTTTTTCTTTTTCTCTTTTTTTTGGGCCTTTCTTTTTCTTTTGGCCTTTCTTTTTTTTCCTTTTTTGCGGAGGGGCTTTATATATTTAGCCTTTCCTCCCATGGTACAATGCTCTAATAATGATGATCATCACAGTTTCATTACAACTCGATATTTCAACTCGATACTACGACAACAAAGTATGACTCTATATGAATGCCTCCGGCGGTGTACCGGTATTTGCAATGAAACAAGAGTGACATGTATAAAAATTATGCATGGTGGCCTTGCCACAAATACGATGTCAACTACATGATCATGCATGGCAATATGACAATATGATGCTTGTCATATAAACGGAACGGTGGAAAGTTGCATGGCAATATATCTCGGAATGGCTATGGAAATGCCATGATAGGTAGGTATGGTGGCTATTTTGAGGAACAATATGGTGGTTGTTTTGAGAAAGGATATATAGTGGGTTTATGGCACCGGCGGAAGTTGCGCGATACAAGAGAGGCTAGCAATGGTGGAAGAGAGTGCGTATAATCCATGGACTCAACATTAGTCATAAGAACTCATATACTTATTGCAAAAATCTACGAGTCATCAAAACAAAGTAAACAACGCATGCTCCTAGGGAGGTTGGTAGGAGTTAACCATCGCGCGCCCCCGACCTCCACACAAAGGTTGGCACTCTACAAATACCTCATGCTCTAACTTCGTCACATAGCGGTTCACCATACATGCATGATACGGGAATCACTAACCTTAACAAGTATTTCTCAATTTCATAATAACTCCACTAGCATGACTCTAATATCACTATCCTCATGTCTCAAAACAATTATCAAGCATCCAACATCTCATTCTATTCAATGCACTTGGTGCGAATTCTTTTACTACATTGACATTGGATGTTTATCATGTGAAGACTAGTTTCTTTAGCCTAAACACTTTACCATGCTGTTTTAATAGACTCTCAAATATATATAAGTGAAGCATGAGAGTTCAACAATTTCTACAAAATATTACCACCACTGTGCTCTAAAAGATATAAGTGAAGCACTAGAGCAAAAACTATTCAACTCAAAAGATATAAGTGAAGCACATAGAGTGTTCTAACAATTCCTAGGCCATATTTAACTCTCTAAAATAGGTGTGTCCAGAAAGGATGATTCTGTCAAACTAACAAGCAAAGACTCAAATTTTACAAGACGCTCCAAGCAAAACACATATCATGTTGCGAATAAAAATATAGCTCCAAGTATAGTTACCGATGGATGAAGACGAAAGAGGGGATGCCTTCCCGGGGCATCCCCAAGCTTAGGATTTTGATTATCTTGAATTTACTTGGGGTTCCATGGGCATCCCCAAGCTTAGGCCTTTGCTACTCCTTGTTCCATAGTCCATCAAAGCAATACTCAAAACTTGAAAACTTCACAACACAAAACTTAGACAAAAATTCTCGTCAGCTCCGTTAGTATGAGAAAGCAAACCACTACTCAAAGGTACCACAATGAATTCATTCTTTGTTTATATTGGTGTTAAGCCTACTGTACTCCAACTTCACTATGGTTCATATCGTCCAATATTCCTCATATATGCATCGGAATAAGCAAACAACACACGAAAAACAGAATCTGTCAAAGACAGAACAGTCTGTAGTAATCTGCAGAGTTCGCCTACTTCTGGAACGCCAAAAACTTCAAACTAAATTGATAAATTTGCGCAATTTGTCTACAAATCATCAGCAAAAATAATCAACTAAAAATCACGCTCCAGTAAAATCTGAAGACTACTTTAGCGAGCGCTAACGATTCTGTTTTTCACAGCAAGATCATATAAAGTTCACACAAGTCTTCCCAAAGGTTCTACTTGGCACAAATACTAAACAAAACATGAAACCACATCTAATCAGAGGCTACATGCAATATTTATTCCCTAACAAGAACAAAAACAAAAAACAAAAAATTGGGTTGCCTCCCAACTAGCGCTATCGTTTTACGCCCCTAGCTAGGCTCGATTAATTCAATGATGCTCACATGAAAGACAATACTTGAAGCAAAAAAAGAGCATCATATAGCATGTGAAAATCACATATAAGTCTAACATACTTCCTATGCATAGGCATATTATAAGCAAACAAATTAGCAAGGCAAGCAAAAACTAGCATATGCAAGGAAGCAGAAAGGAACGATAGCAATCTCAACATAAAAAGAGGTAATTTAGTAACATGAAAATTGCTACAACCATATTTCCTCTCTCATAATAATTGCAGGTAGGATCATAAGAAAATTCAAAAATATAGCTATCACATAACATATTATCAACATGATCCACATGCATACGGAGTTGACATTCTTCCAAAATAGTGGGAGGAACATTAGCTAAAGTCATGACCTCTCCAAACCCACTCTTATCAAAAATTTCATAAGATTGATCATATTCCAAATATGTGGGATCTAAAGTTGACACTCTTCCAAACCCACTTTCAATATTATTGCGAACATTATTATCAATCTCATATTCATCATAGGGTTGAAATATATTTTCAACATTGTAAGAAGCATCACCCCAATCATGATCATTGCAACAAGTAGTGGACATAGCAATACTAGCATCCCCAAGCTTAGGGTTTTGTGTATCATTAGCACAATTGACATTAATAGAATTTATAATAACATCATTGCAATCATGCTTTTTACTCAAAGAGCTATCGCGAATCAATTTATGTTTTTATTTCAATATTTCGTCACAAATTTCAGATTCACAAATTTCAAGCAAAAACCCATAAAGATAATCTAGTGCAGTCAACTCACTAGCAATAGGTTCAACATAATTGGATCTCTTAAAGAGATTAGTAAGTAGATGAGGATCCATACTTCAGGAAGCAAAGATGCAAGCTAATTGAGGGCACATAGCACACAAGCAAACAAGCGGCAAGCGAACGATAAACACACGGCGGAAGAAGGGCAAATAGAACGGCAAGGGTGAAGTGGGAGAGAGGAAAACGAGAGGCAAATAAATGTAATGCAAAGGATAAGGGTTTGTGATAGGTACTAGGTATATGACTTCTGCGTAAGCCTCCCCGGCAACGGCGCCAGAAATTCTTCTTGCTACCTCTTGAGCTTGCGTTGTATTCCCTCGAAGAGGAAAGGGAGATGCAGCACAATAGCCTAAGTATTTCCCTCAGTTTTTGAGAACCAAGGTATCAATCCAGTAGGAGACCATGCGCGAGTCCCTCGCAGCTGCACAAACAAATAAGAACTTCGCAGCCAACGCGATAAGGGGTTGTCAATCCCTTTACGGTCACTTCCGAGAGTGAGATCTAATAGAGATGATAGTTTATATTTATGGTATTTTTGGTTTAGTAAAACAATAAATAAAAGCGGTAAAAGTAAAGTAGATGTAGATAGATATGTTGAGAATAGACCCGGGGGCCATAGTTTTCTCTAGTGGCTTCTCTCATGATAGCGATATTCTACGGCGGGTAAACACATTACTGTCGATCTATTGATAGAAAAGCAAATAATTATGATACTATCTAGGCATGATCATTGTATATAGGCATCACGTTCGAGACAAGTAGACTGAAACGATTCTGCATCTACTACTATTACTCCACACATCGACCGCTATCCAGCATGCATCTAGTGTATTGAGTTCATACGAACAGAGTAACGCTTTAAGCAAGATGACATGATGTAGAGGGATAAACTCAAGCAATATGATGTAAACCCCATCTTTTTATCCTCGGTGGCAACAATACAATACGTGCCTTGCTGCCCCTACTGTCACTGGGAAAGGACACCGCAAGATTGAACCCAAAGCCAAGCACTTCTCCCATTGCAAGAACTATAGATCTAGTAGGCCAAACCAAACCAATAATTCGAAGAGACTTGCAAGGATATTATGAGAACACATAAAAAGTTCAAAGAAGAACCAAATATCTTTCGTAGATAACCTTGATCATAAACTCACAATTCATCGGATCTCGACAAACACACCGCAAAAAGAGATTAGATCGAATAGATCTCCTCGAAGACCGAGGAGAACTTTGTATTGAGATCTAGAGAGAGAAGAAGCCATCTAGATACTAGCTATGGACCCGAAGGTCTGTGGTAAACTACTCACAACTCATGGTGAGGGCGACGATGATGATGATGAAGAAGGCCTCCGTGATGGACCCCCCTCCGGTGGAGCTTCGGAACAGGCTCCAAGATGGGATCTCCACGGGAACAGAAGCTAGGGCGAAGGAATTAGAGTTTTCTCTCTGCGTATGGAGTTTATGGTGTACGTGGACTTATATAGGAAGAAGGAAGGCACCGGGGGCCACACGAGGAGGCCTCGAGGCAGGAGGCGTGCCCTGGGAAGGGGGAGCCCCCCCCCCCCCACCCTCGAGGGCGGCTCCTCGATCCTCTGGCGTGGTTCTCAAGCTTCCTGGGCATGATTTTCTCCAAAAATATCTCTCGCGAAGATTTCATTCCGTTTGGACTCCGTTTGATATTCTTTTTCTGCAAAACCCTAAAATAGGCAAAAAAACAGCAATCTGCACTGGGCCTTTGGGTTAGTAGGTTAGTCCCAAAAATGATATAAAAGTGAATGATAAAGCCCATTAAACATCCAAGACTTCATAAATAATAGCATGGAACAATAAAAAATTATAGATATGTTGGAGACGTATCACCTCCTACTGATCCTCTAGAACAATATTTGCTAGACAGTGAAAGTGATTTACATATGCATGAAAGAAATGAAATAGATGATACTTTCTTTAAGCAACGTCCTCTGCATAAACACAATCTACCTATTGAAACTCTAGGAGGTCCTCCTCCACCTAAAGGTGATCCTGTGTTTGAATTAAAACAATTACCTCACACTTTGAAATATGCTTATATTCATGAAAAGAAGATATATCATGTTATTATCAGTGCTAACCTTTTATAACATGAAGTAGAGTGATTATTGAAAGTTCTAAGGAAGCACCGAGCTGCTATTGGATATAATCTTGATGATTTAAAGGGCATCAGTCCCACTCTATGTCAGCACAAGATTAGTATGGAACCTGATGCTAAACCAGTTGTCGATCATCAATGATGGTTAAATCCGAAAATGAAAGAAGTGGTAAGAACGGAAATATTTAAACTTCTGGAAGCAGGTATAATCTATCCTATAGCTGATAGTAGATGGGTAAGTCACGTTCATTGTGTTCCTAGAAAGGAAGTATTACTGTTGTTCCTAATGATAAGAATGAACTTATTCCACAAAGAATTGTTACATGCTATAGAATGGTAATTGATTTTAGGAAATTAACTAAAGCAATTATAAAAGATCATTACCCTCTACCTTTTATTGATCAAATGCTAGAAAAATTATCAAAGCACACACGCTTTTGCTTCCTTGATGGATACTTAGGTTTTTCACAAATACCTATCTCTCAACCTGATCAAGAAAAGACTACTTTTACTTGTCCCTTTGGAACTTATGCTTATAGATGTATACCTTTTGGTTTATACAATGCACCTGCTACCTTTCAAAGATGTATGACTGCAATATTCTATGACTTTTGTGAAAAAATTCTAGAGGTTTTCATGGATGATTTCTCTGTCTATGGGAAGTCATTTGATGATTGTTTAAGCAATCCTGATCGAGTTTTGCAGAGATGTGAACAAACAAGTCTTGTCTTGAATTGGGAGAAATGTCACTTTATGGTTAATGAATGTATTGTCTTGGGCCATAAGATTTCTGAAAATGGTATTGAAGTGGACAAAGCTAAGGTTGATGCAATTGAAAAAATGCCATGTCCTAAGGATATCAAAGGTATTCATAGTTTCTTAGGTCATACTGGTTTTTATAGGAGGTTTTTCAAAGAGTTCTCTAAAATTTCTTGGCCTCTCACTAACCTTCTACAAAAGGATGTTCCTTTTGTTTTTGATGATGATTGCTTTGAAGCCTTTGAAACACTTAAGAAAGCTTTAATTTATGCACCTATAGTTCAACCACCTGATTGGAACTTACCTTTTGAAATTATGTGTGATGCTAGTGATTATGTTGTTGATGCTGTTCTAGGACAAAGAATTGATAAAAAACTAAATGTTATTCATTATGCTAGTAAAACTCTAGACAGTGCTCAAAAGAATTATGCTACCACTGAAAAAGAATTCTTAGGAGTTGCGTTTGCTTGTGAAAAAATTAGATCTTAAATAGTTGATTCAAGAGTAACTGTTCACACTGACCATGCTGCTATTAAATATCTTATGGAAAAGAAAGATGCTAAACCTAGAATTATTCAGTGGGTTCTCTTCCTACAAGAATTTGATTTGCATATCACTGGTAGAAAAGGAGTTGAGAACACTGTAGCTGATAACTTGTCTAGACTTGAAAATGTGCTTGATGACCCACTACCTATTGATGATAGTTTTCTTGATGAGCAATTAGCGACAATAAATATTACTAATAATACTCCTTGGTATGTTGACTATGCTAATTACATTGTTGCTAAATATTTACCACCTAGTTTTACTTACCAACAAAAGAAAAAGTTCTTTTATGATTTAATACATTACTTTTGGGATGACCCACATCTTTTTAAGGAAGGAGTAGATGGTATCATTAGACGTTGTGGACCTGCGCATGTACATGGATAAATCCTTCGGAAGTATCACTCCGAAGCATATGGAGGACATCACGCTGGAGATAGAACTGCTCACAAGGTATTGCAGTCTGGATTTTATTGGCCTACTCTCTTCAAATATGCCCGTAAGTACGTCTCATCTTGTGATGAATGTCAAAGAATAGGTAATATCGGTAAGCGTCAAGAAATGCCTATGAATTATTCACTTGCTCTAGAACCATTTGATGTTTGGGATTTGATACATGGGACCTTTTCCTACCTCTAATGGGTATACACATATTTTAGTTGATGTTGATTATGTTACTAAATCGGTAGAAGCTATTCCAACCAGTGGTGCTGATAACAACACCTCTATTAAAATGCTTAAGGAAGTTATTTTCCCAAGGTTTGGAGTCCCGAGATATTTAATGAATGATGGTGGTTCACACTTTATTCATGGTGCTTTCCGTAAAATGCTTGCTTAATATGATGTTAACCATAGAATTGCATCACCTTATCATCCTCAGTCTAGTGGTCAAGTTGAGCTTAGTAATAGAGAAATAAAATTAATTTTGCAAAAGACTGTCAATAGGTCCAGGAAGAATTGGTCTAAGAAATTAGATGATGCACTTTGGGCTTATAGAACTGCTTATAAAAATCCCATGGGTACGTCTCCTTATAAAATAGTTTATGGTAAAGCTTGTCATTTGCCTCTTGAGTTAGAACATAAAGCTTTTTGGGCAATCAAGCAACTCAACTATGATTTCAAACTTGCTGGTGAAAAGAGGTTATTTGATATTAGCTCACCAGATGAATGGAGAACCCAAGCTTATGAAAATGCCAAGTTATTTAAAGAAAAGGTTAAAAGATGCCATGATAAGAGAATCCAAAAGAGTGAGTTCAAAGTCGTAGAATATGTTCTTTTGTACAACTCTCATTTCAGGTTCTTTGCAGGCAAACTCCTCTCTAAATGGGAAGGCCCCTATGTTATTGAGGAGGTTTATCAGTCTGGAGCCATCAAAATAAATAATGCTAAAGGTACTAACCCGAAGGTTGTTAATGGGCAACAAATAAAGCATTATATCTCAGGTACGCCCATTAATGTTGAAAGCAATATTATCCAAACTTTGACACCGGAAGAACACATAAAAGAATCCTTCCGGAACACTCTAGAATCGTGAAAATAAGGAGGTACGTGATACGGAAAGTAAACGGACTCTGAAAAATCCGCAAAAATATTTTTTATCAGTTTTGGAATTTTTGAAAAAATAGGAAAATAAGAAACTACCAGGAAGCGTACCCTGGTGGGCACAAGATACCAACCCGGCGCGCCCAGGTGGGTTGTCCCCACTGATACGTATCCAACGTATCTATAATTTTTTATTGTTCCATGTTGTTATATTATCATTCTTGGATGTTTTACAATCATTTTATAGTCATTTTTTGGTACTAACCTATTGACATAGTGCAAAGTGCTAGTTGCTGTTTTCTGCTTGTTTTTTAATCGCAGGAAATCAATATCAAACGGAGCCCAAACACCGCAAAACTTTTTGGAGAATTTTTATGGGCCAGAAGACACTTGATGGCCCAAAGCAGCACCTGGGGAGTGCCCCGAGGAGGGCACAACCCACCAGGGAGCGCCAGGCCCCCCTGGCGTGCCCAGGTGGGTTGTGCTCACCACGGTGGCCTCCCGCGCCGCCTCTTTGCTCTATAAATACCACAATATTCTAGAAACCCTGGGGGAGTCGACGAAATATTCATCTAGCCACCGTATAGAACCACCAGATCCAATCTAGACACCATCATGGAGGGGTTCACCGCTTCCATTGGTGCCTCTCCAATGATGTGTGAGTAGTTCCTTCTAGACCTACGGGTCCGTAGTTAGTAGCTAGATGGCTTCCTCTCTCTCTCTTTTGATTCTCAATACAATGGTCTCTCTGAGATCCATATGATGTAACTCTTTTTGTGGTGTGTTTGTTGGGATCCGATGAACTCTGAGTTTATGATCAGATCTATCTTTTTATATCCATGAAAGTTATTTGAGTTTCTTTGATCTCTTATATGCCTGATCTCTTATAGCCTCGTAATTTTCTCCGATATTTGGGTTTTGTTTGGCCAACTTGATCAATTTATCTTGCAATGGGAAGAGGTGCCCGGTAGTTGGTTCGATCGTATGGTGCTTGATCCCAGTGACAGAAAGGGAACCGACACGTATGTATCGTTGCTACTAAGGATAAAACGATGAGATCCATATCCAATGCCATAGATAAACAGATCTTGTCTACATCATGTCATCGTTCTTAATGCATTACTCCATTTTTTCCATGAACTTAATGCACTAGATGCATGCTGGATAGCGGTCAATATGTGGAGTAATAGTAGTAGATGCAGGCAGGAGTCGGTCTACTAGTCTTGGACATGATGCCTATGTAATGATCATTGCCTGGATATCGTCATGATTATTTGAAGTTCTATCAATTGCCCAACCGTAATTGTTTTCCCACCGTTTGCTATTTTCTCGAGAGAAGCCACTAGTGAAACCTACGCCCCCGGGTCTTCTTTCTCATATATTTGCCTTTGCGATCTATTTTCCTTTACTTTTATTTTCAGATCTACTAAACCAAAAACCCCAAAATACCTTGCTGCAATTTATCTTATTTATAAAACAATCTACCAATATTTCTATCTCTCTCACGTTCCTTACCCGAAAGGGATTGACAACCCCTTTCACGCGTCGGGTTGCGATGTGTTGTTATTTGTGTGCAGGTGTTGTTTACGTTGTGTTGCTTGGTTCTCCTACTGGTTCGATAACCTTGGTTTCACATATGAGGGAAATACCTACCACCGCTGTGCTGCATCATCCCTTCCTCTTTGGGGAAATACCGACGTAGCTTTAAGTGACATCACCCACCTCGGGCACCTTCCGGACTCCGTTTTTCTACAGCTTGTTTGTTTCCCAAGATAAAAATTCCTTATATACCCCCCGAACCTATTGACCACCGTATCATGGAGAAATCTTCTATTTTCTTTTCTTGCTGTTTTTGGTCAGATCTACCAAGCTAGGCATCATGTCTCACAACAAAAAAAGACACATCCGTGACATTTTGGGCCGAACGAAAAAAAATATGTCATACTTATGACACTTCTATGACAATAATTGTGACAAAACACGTGTATCATCATAGATGTGGTGGGGTCCTACTTCTATGACAAAAAATGGGTTTTTCGTCCTGGGCGGGCCGGAGACGCTGCTGCATCACATTCTTTGGGCCGTCCAAGATGGAAAAACCCATTGTAGAAGTGAGGGCGAGGAAAATATCGGGGTGTTCCCGGTTACGGTGGGTGATCGGGGCTGAGCGATGCGTGTTTCTATCGTACACGCACACGCGTGGGTGGAAAGCATTGGGCTCTAACTGAACCCGAGCGAGGCGTTGGGCTCTAACTGAACCCGAGCGATTGCACTGCAGGCTACGCGTTACTCAACCCGAGCGATCGATCAATGGCTGTTAACTGAACCCAATTGAGCGATTCCATCGCTACTGCTGCTAACTAAAGCCGATCGATGCTGCCTCTGGATGAACAGTGGGAGTTGCTGGGGGTGGATGAACAGTTCCAAGTGGTTTTGGATGAACATGACCCCGTGGTGTTGCCTCTGGATGAACAGGACCCCGATCGATCGAGCCGGTTAGGGTTGGATGAACAGGACCCCTTGGAGGGCTGGATGAACAGGACCACCTTGTGGAGGGCAGGATGAACAGTAGACGCTGGAGGGCTGGATGAACAGTAGCCCATGGAGGGGTGGCTGAACAGGAGCCCGTGGAGATTGCTGGTTGAACATTAGCCGGTGGAGTAGCGCGCGGTGGAGGCTGGATGAACAGGAGCCCGTGGATGAACAGTCGCAGGTGGAGGCAGGAGGAGGTCCACGGTGGATGAACAGTAGCCCGTGGAGGCTGGAGGGGGTCAACGGTGGAGATGAATAGTATCCCGTGGAGTCCCGTTTTGCGGTACACCACACCCCCTCTCGATGAACAGGACCCCCGTTTCGACCGTAGCGCTCCAACACAAGTCTGTTTCCTCCGTTTTGCGGTACGCCACAGCCCTCCCGATCAACAGGACCCCCGTTTCGACCATAGGAGGTCCGTTTCCTCCGTTTTGCGGTACGCCAGACCCGTCCCGATGAACAGGATCCCGTTTCGACCGTGGCCGGTCGAACACAAGGCCGTTTACTCCGTTCTGTGGTATGTGAGGCCTCGTTTCCATCGGCTGTTCCGTCCAAGCCCTCCCGATAAACATGACGACGCATTCCGTTCCGACCCAGCCGGTTGGCTCCCCATGAACACGACGACGACGCTATTTCTCCGTTCTGACCCAGCCATGTACACGAGCCCTGGCCGTACGTACGTGTGGGTAGGCGTTCGAGACCCCGCCCGTATGTACGTACGTGGCCGTATTTACTTTCTTACACCCTGGTCGTTGTACATACGTGTACATGCTACGTGCGCGACTCTGCTACGACACGTGTGTGCCTCTACATCGACCAGTATGTATGTACATGTTCGCGGCCAGAATGACAATGCTACGTACGCTTCGACCAGGAGGGTCCCGACTGTCAGGCACTTCCTTGCGTGCGAAGATGTAGCTGGTGGGTCCCAGCAGTCAGGGGGGCGAATCGGTTTTTTTTGCCCGAACGCACTTCCTTGCGTGCGAAGATATAGTTGGTGGGTCCCAGCAGTCAAGGGGAAACGTTTTTTTTCGTGAAATACGGTGGCCCGTCCGGTGGGTCCCCGATGTCAGGTGGAGGAATAATTATTTTGCGCGTAATAAGGAGGCACTTCCTTGCTACGGCCGTGGACCCAGCTGTCAGCCTCTCCACGTACAATACTCTTCCGATGGAAGTCGTTCCTTGACCATGTTGACCATACCGCGCCGAGAGCACCAGGGCGGTGGACGATGGCGAGGCCTAGGAAGGGGACGACGCGGAGCCGGGGAAGACGCGATAGTGGAAGCCTGCGCGGAGAGGAGTATGAGGGTTCACTGGTTCAGCTGCGGTGTGAGGCTGCCGTCGCCGCAGGGCCTGTCCAGCGGTGGGAATAGTAGGGGGCGGTGAGGCCTCTGCGGCAGCACAGCCGACCACGGGAGGCAGGAGCACGCGGCACAACCGGTGCTGCTTTGGGCGGCTGGAGCAAGAAGACCAGAGGTTGAAGAAGCACTACGGCCGTTGGATGTACATCGTACGGTCACTGGAGCTAGAGTCGTTCATATTGCTAAGTTGACAAAGCACTCTGTCCCCGTCAACTTAGTGGGCCCACAAGTCAGCCACCCACCAAGATGGGTCCCAACTGGCAGGGGGAGTATTCTTTTTTTGTGCGTAATAAGAAGGCACTTCCGGTGGGTCCGAGCTGACAGCGGGGGAAACGTTTTTTTGCGAAATACGGTGGCCCGTCCGGTGGGTCCCAGCAGTCAGGGGGAACTTTTTTTTCGCCAAATACGGCGGCCCGTCCGGCGGGTCCCTGCTGTCAGGTGGAGGAATAATTATTTTCCGTGTAATAAGGAGGCACTTCCTTGCGGGTGCCGTGGACCCAGCTGTCAGCCTCTCCACGTACAGTACTCTTCCGATGGAATTCGTTCCTTGACCACGTTGACCACACCGCACCGAGAGCAACAGGGCGGTGGATGACGGCGAGGCCTAGGAAGGGAACGACACGAAGGCAGGGAAGACTCGCAGTTGTTTCCCACGTGGAGGGGAGTACGACTATATGAGGGTTTACTAGTTCGTCTACCCTCGCCGGAGAATAACAGCAGGTGTGGGTGAGTAGAGGGATGGCTAGGCCAGCGATGGGAGTACGGTGGGGCGGTGAGGCCTACACGGCAGCACAGCCGACCGCAGGGAGGAGGGAGCAGGCAGTCCCACCGGCGCTTGTTTGAGCGGCTGGAGCAGGAAGAGCAGAGATTGAAGAAGCACGACGGCCGTTGGATGAACGTCCAACAGTCACTACTTGTACGTCAACCTTTTTTTTAGGAAAACCCTCAAATCTGTGGAAAACATCATACAACCCATCCGCCATTATTTCTAATAATTGAGAGCCCATTTGCTAATTCTTTAGGTTTTTTTGGAGCCCATATTATTTTTGTTAGCATTACAGCGCATATTGTGGCCACGGTTAAAAAATTATACGAAATTTCGCATAGTTCGATGCGGTCCGAAATGTTTTTAATCCCGAAATTTTGAGTCACATTCAAACTGATTTTAAAAATAAATGTATATCAATATAAAATCCAACAAATTGTCCACGCATAAAAATCAATGCAATTTAAAATCTTGAAATGAAAAAAAATAAAATTAAAACTAATTGCCGGTTTGATGTGTTTTAAAAATCTACACCCCTTTTCTCATTACTCATAGGCCATTTTCTCGGCTAGCCGAATGAAGCTCTCCTCGTCTTGAAAGATTTGCAGCCCAACAGGCCTGACAAAGCGACTTACTTGGCAAATCACAAAAAAACTGGGTTGTGGCCGTCGACCCAGCTGTTAGTCTCTCCACGTACAGTACTCTTCCGATGGAGGTCGGTCGTTGACCACATTGACCACGCCGCGCCAAGAGCATCAAGGCGGTGGACGACGGCGAGGCCTAGGAAGGGGACGACGCGGAGCCGGGGAAGACGCGGCAGTGGATGCCCACACGGAGAGGAGTACGAGGGTTCACTGGTTCGACTCCGGTGTGAGGCTGTCGTCGCCGCAGAATAACAGGGGGTGTGTGTGAGTACAGGGATTGGTGGCCAGCGGTGGGAGTAGTAGGGGGCGGTGAGGCCTCCGCGGCATCACAGCCGGTCACGAGAGGCAGGAGCACGCGGCACGACCGGCGCTGGTTTGGGTGGCTGGAGCAAGAAGACCAGAGGTTGAAGAAACACTACGGCCGTTGGATGAACATCGTACAGTCACTGGAGGTAGATTCGTTCATATTGACAAGTTGACAAAGCCCTCTGTCCCCGTCAACTTAGTAGGCCCACAAGTTAGCATGCCACCAAGGTGGGTCCAAGTTAGTAGGGGGAGTATTCAATTTTTTTTCTGCGTAATAAGGAGGCACTTTCGGTGGGTCCGAGCTGACAGCAGGGGGAATGTTTTTTTTTCACGAAATACGGTGACCCGTCCGGTGCGTCCCAGAAGTCATAGGGGAAACATTTTTTTTCGCAAAATACGGTGGCCCGTTAGGTGGGTCCCTGATGTTAGGTGGAGGAATCATTATTTTCTACGTAATAAGGAGGCACTTCCTTGCTGCGGCTGTGGACCCAGCTGTTAGCCTCTCCACGTACAGTGCACTTATGATGGAAGTCGTTCCTTGACCACGTTAACCATGCCGCGTTTCGTTGCATGCATGCGTCCATGGGCGTGGTGCGTCCCCACTGTCAGCCTCTCACGTACAGTCATCTTCAGATGACTCTCGGTTGTTGACCATGTTAACCACACTATGTCGAGCGCACCAAAGGCCGGTCGACGACGGTGAGGCCCTAGATTGGAACGCCCCGAAGATGGGGAAGACAGGGCAGTGGAGTCGCAGATGGAGAGGAGTGGGAAACTTGACTGGTTCAGGTGCGCGGCAACACAGCCGCGATGCCGCCCACGGGAGACAGGAGCAAGAACAGAGGTTGAAGAAGGAGCACGGCTGTTGGATTAACATCCAACGGTCCAGCTGCTAGAATCATTTGTTGGTTAAGTTGACAAAGCCCTGCGTACACGTCCGCTTAGTAGGCCCATAAGTCAGCCACCAAATCTGACGGGTCCCATCTGTCAATAGGAGGAATAAATTTTTTCGCATAACAAGGAGGCACTTCCTTCCGTGCGAAGATACAGCCGGTGGGTCCCAGCTGTCAGGTGGAGGAAACATTTTTTTCATCTTAATAAGGAGGAACTTTCCTGGCGTGCGACCATGGACCTCGTGGGTCCCAGCCGTCAGGCTCTCCACGTACAATCCTCTTCTGATGACTCTCGTTTGTTGACCACGCCGCACCGAGTGCAGCGAGGTGGTGGACAACAGTGAGGCCCCGGACGGGAACGACTCAGAGATGGGAAGACGCGGCAGTGGAGTCGCAGATTGACTGGAGGAGAAGGGTTATAACTAGTTCTGGTGCAGCATGGGGCTGCAGTCGATGGAGAATAACAGGAGGTGTGGAGGGGTGGAGGGATAGCCTGGCCGGCGGTGGGGTAGCGCTTTGCAGCGATGCGTGCTAAGCAGAGCCGCTAGCCGCCGGAGGCCGGACCAGGTGGTCCCGGGGGCGCTGGAGGAAGAAGACGAGAGATTGAAGGTGCATGCCGACCAAGTTGACAACGCCATGCGTAGGCTTCGACCTATTGGCCCACATGTCAGCCTGCAAAAATGTCGCATATATTTAACCCATGTTTTCAAGAATGTACAGTCCATTTGCTGGGCTGGGTGAACAAATAATTTCACGTCAATGCGGCCCATTTATATTATCTAAGAAATCCCAGCCCATTTGCACTTCCTTCAAATACACGGATTAGTTGGGCTCATTATATATATAATGTTATGTTAGAAGGAGCAATTAATATCAAAAATAAACCAGAGAGGCACATTTTTATATACATAATTAACAAATTAGCGAGTTATTGCTCAAAATAAAAATGAGCGTGTTATTATTACATTGGTCCTTAAAATCTTTGCAAGCTTTTGTACGCAATCACCAAGATTTTCCTTCCCGGTGAGTCAAAAACAACCAGAATTTTCCTTGCCAACTTATGTTAAACATTAACTTTTATAAGTTAATAACACGTGGGATGTTTTTATAATGTATATATAAGTCTCTATAAAATATACAATAATAGTAATAATATAAATATACAATGTGGTTAAAAAATACATTGGCTTGCTGATCTTTAAGAAAAATCCCATAGGCCGGTATGGACCTCAAAAAATAAGTTGAAACCACTGTCACCGTATGTCGTGGGCTATGCATGTTAAAATACAAAATGTAGGCCTAGCTGATACTTGTTCGCCCTCTGGAAAAAAATGATACCAGATCCCCGAGCGAACTGGATTATAGGGGGGGGGGGGCGGTGGCACGACTGAAGAAGCATATCAAGAGCGATTTTTTTTCTTCAGTGGATGGCTCTCGATGGCGTTTTTTTACTTGCCTCTGCACCATACAACTTGCATTTTTAGCCTCCCAGACCGTGGTGGACCAGCAGCCCATTTGCTGGGCGGGCCAACCTACAGAAACCAGCACTTGATTTTTCATCAAGCCCCCAAAACAACGCAGTACTATGTTTGTTTTGAGGCCAAAAACATTACGGCAGGGGTTGAGCAGGGGAGGGGGCAAGACAGAGCAAAACGATTAAATAGAGTTGATGCGTCGTTGCTACCCTAACAAAGCAGGTGCAATTCTTCTTGGGAAGAAGGTATGCCGTTGACACCCACATGTCACATACCCCACAGTAGACATACTAACAAGTTCACACACAAGCACAACAGAAAAGGTAAACATTCATATCAAACTCAGCTTCACAGGACACGTTCATATTCATAGCCAACATTCACTATCAACAACTCAAAAGATTCATATATACACAAGTTCAGCATGTCTATGGATCGAAATGATTGATAGATCACACAACAATATTCATAGATAATTCACAAAAAGATTTAGATATACACCTGTTCAATATGTTTATGCATCCAAATGATTGAGATCACAACCAATATGATCAATGGACGAACTTTAATTACCTAGGGTACAGACTGGTAAATGGTGTTCAGTCGGAGGTACTTCTTGCTAAAATTAATGCTTGTACGAGTAACCTTTCGAGTACATAAGAGGTAGCACAGACAATCTGAACTTTGCTTGTAGGTTTATCCTCCAATAGTGGCCTCGTGTCGAGGGAGGTTTGAGCAACTTGCCCACTACTATCATCCAACTAGTTTACTGGCTCATCTTGGTCCTGTAGCTCGCCAAAATTCTACATTGCAGACTGGTAAATGGTGTTCAGTCGGAGGTACTTCTTGCTAAAATTAATGCTTGTACGAGTAAACTTTCGAGTACATAAGAGACAGCACAGACAATCTGAACTTTGCTTGTAGGTTTATCCTCAAATAGTGGCCTCATGCCGAGGGAGGTTTGAGCAACTTGGCCACTACTTTCATCCAACTAGTTTACTGGCTCATCTTGGTCCTGTAGCTCGCCAAAATTCTAAACTGCAGACGAGAAAGGAGGCGGTTGAGAAAATGAACCACCCAAATTTTTTGTGCAGTTCAACTGAAATGGAGCATCCCTGGTGTGCAGACTGATTAAGTGCCAGATGAATATACGCGTCAACCAACTTGTCTGGAATCTTTAGACTCCATGCCATATAGTTCGCTACCATATATGCCGATAACCAAAAGGCACAAGTTGGGACCAAAGACAGGATTGTGTTTTTCTGGGCTATGCGCCAAGCAATATTTTTAGCGTTCACTCTCCTAATACTTGGAGTTTGACAACTGGTTGATGCCGGTTGATACTCGAATGAATATAGGCACTTCTTGTCAACATTGATGCTTGTCTGAGTGAACTTTGGAGTACATACCAGTAGCATAAGTATTTGTCCATCTGATCTTTTTGTGCAGTTCTACTGAAAGCACCCAATGCAATGATTTGCCTGCGAGTTCAGGCTCCAAGTTACTCCTTTATAAAATTGGCAAACAGTAGCACAATACCAAATTACCAATACATGACAAGCACAATAATTAGGATAAAGACCAGTACCAACCTGAGTGAGGTAGCATATCAATTAATTTTTCCTTTGACTAGAAATCGAGATAAGCGAAGCGACAGACAGCAAAGGAAGAAAGCAGGCCCAGATTAGCGACTAACAGGAAGGACGGAACCTGCCGAGGCAATTAAGCACCCATAGTTTTTGTGAAGTTCCACCAAAATCGAGCATCCCTGTTGGCACATATATTGAGAGAGTGATATTACTGTAATAGTGGGACTAGTTGATGAAACATACACTAACAAATAGAAGTACCCTCATTATCTTAATGGGTAAAGTTAGCAACATAGTAGTCTTGCTTAAAGAGAGGTATTAGTTTATTTAATCAGTGCCAATTAGCTCAACACTCAAAGCATTGCCATGTATCATAGGTTGCAAAACTTTAACGTGCAAAGATAAAGGAGTTTCTCATGACAGTAACACGATACAAATAGAGATGACAGCAAACTAGTATGGATGAAGGCCTTAGGCTCGTACCAACCTGAGGAAAAAAGCTTATTCGTGTAGTCCCATAAGAGATGATAAAGCACTCACTGGAATCACTCAATAGTATATATTTTTGTGCACTTCAAATGTATGGTTGAAATCACTCTTGTTTACCAGTGTTGAGATTATATTGAAAGATTATCAAGAACTTCCAGGATAATTAAAGCACAGGCTGGGATACAGTTCATTGTATTGTCTTGTGTAGTTCCACTAAAATGTATGATTGGCACAACATGATCCCTTTGCACAAGTAGGAACAAGGTAAAACCTTCATTAGCTTAGTGAGAAAGGATAGAAAGACATTAGCATATTACTCTAACAATAGCATCAAATTCATGATGGACAATACGCAAAACATTGCCTCATTGAACCAATGGCAATAAATTGACATGCAATACAATAACACTATTATGTCATGACACTAATAATATTCCCTCCCTGCTCCACCACATGATTCACCTCCATAGACAAACATACACACGTACATGATTCAGCATAGGGTGCTACTAAAGATTTGTTTAACTCCGACAGGAAAATTAGGTAGCAATAAATTAGTGGTACTTAAGTACTCCTAATTAATTAAGTGAGACAGCAGAAATGGAAGGGCTCCCTGGAGGATCGTCTCACATGTAAGGTAGTCGTTGCCGGAGCCCTTGAATGGCCTCGACTAAGGCCTCTAGCTTCAGCAAGATCGCCTTGGCACTGTTTATTCTTCTTCTTCTTTCTCTTCATGCTCTGTTTCTCATTCTCCTCACTAGTTGGTGAAACCAAGTACATGATTGGCCTTCTATTTCAGAATTGGTTTTGTCAGTGAGGGAGTACAAGTGTACTAGTAAAAATAGCATTATTTTCTCATGATAGTCGCAAAATAGAGATGAACACATGCATTAAATATCATTCTTACCTAAAGGAAGGTTATGGTGCCAATATGGATGATGAGGATTGGAACACAGATCTCCCTTTGTGCAGTTCCACCGAAATGAACCAACTGTTCCATTCTAACATTCCAATTAAACATCACAAAAGTCACTTCTTTTAAGAAGAGTTTTGTGTAGTGCACCAAAAGGTCACAATAGCAACCACGTGAAATGGATATCCCTGTTTACACAAAAAGCTACAGAGGAAAGAGTCAGAGTCTCAAATAATTACATGCAAAAACATTTGGCTAAACTTGTCATGGCTTATAATAGTGGCATGGCCTCATTTTTACCAGGGGCATTAGATTAAGAACAACTAAATATTTGGTATAAGGGCATGGGACAGTGGGTGCACCAGCAGTCCAGCACCATGTGCCTAAACAGGGGCATAAAGTGGTGATTCATAGTTTGCTGCCCCGAGAAACAAACATCCAATAAACAAATCTGGGTTGGTCCCATTTTTGTTCACTCTAGCCACCTACTCCTATGTGTGGATAGAAAAACTAGTCCTGGTCATACCACCGTGTTCAACGTTATCCCTATATTTCCCTTTTCGACCAAGAGACCGGTTGGATGACCAGTCTGTACTACTTTCACCCCCTTTCCTTCTTGTTTGTACCAAGTCTGTTGTACTACATACTAAATTCCCCCACACCCACTTTATTTCTTGTTTGAACCAAGTACAAGATTTGACTCGATGAAGTAGCTTTACCTAGAACAATAGAAGAAAAAAATAGGTGACGTTGGACCATCCGATCAAGAGGGGCTAATAGGTAGGAAATGATGCACATGCAGCGACGTAGCGAGCTGGGGAAGTAGAGCTAAGGCAGTTTCGAAGGAAGATATACCTGAAGGTCGTCAGCATGTTGATAGGTGGGCGGAGGGAGGCCGTATCCGCCCACACTAGGGCAACGACGAAGGGATCGGAGGACCTCCCGCGACGGCGCTCGGACAGAGATAACGGTGCGGCCGACAGTGGGTCTCCTCCCTCGCTGTCGACGACAGCCTAAACACCGCCCCTCCTCCCCTTCACCGGCGGAGGGGGATACGTCTGGATTTGTAACCAGCGGTGAGGATAGAAAGACAATGTTTTTTGAAGGGAGAAAGACAGTGTTAACACCCCTATCTTGTTTACATCTGGAGAGGATGAGAGTGTGTTAATAGAGCAACCCTAGCAAGCAAGCGCGGAGGCTCCAGCCTATATATACGTAGTGGGGTAGTTTTCCTTTTTCACTCCATCAAAACAATCGTTTAAAATTGTGTACTACATGCCAGGTCGCTGTTTTTTAGTTGTTGATTGTTTTTTGAGATGGCTATCCGCTTGTTCCAAGTGGTGTTACGGTGTGCCAGGTCACACTTTGTATCGTTCAAGTCTGGTACAAGTCCCTCCATTAAATGAACAACCACCCCCTCATAAAAATTGTGAACAAGCCCACGGCTAAAATTATCGGAAACATGGGTTGCCGTAACATGCATTATTATTTATATTTTCTACTCCCTTCGTTCCTAAATATAAGTCCTTTTTATTAGCCACACCTAAGACAAGAATTTTTTTTATTAGCAGTGAACCCCACATGTCATAGACACAAAAAGTGTGGCAAGATTCCCTTAGGCAAGACAAACTGTGTCTAACAATTTGAGTACCTCAAGTTAGGCAAGTGTGGCAAGTGTGGGAAAAATAATGTGGCAACATAAGACAAACATAGTCACAATCCAAACAGCCCCGTGAATTTTTGTGACATCCATGAAAATTTGGTTAGTTAAATTTATAGTCAAAATTTGGCAAGGTGCATCAAATCAACACATGCAAGTATCAAAAGGGAAGTCACGGCATGCATGCATGCGTTGTACTCCATCCGTTTCCAAATATAAGTCTTTTTAGAGATTGCAACAAGTGACTACATACGAAGCAAAATATGTCTACATACATCCGTATGTAGTAGTCCATCTGAAATGTGTAAAAAGACTTATATCGAGTGCAGTGCTTTGATGTGCCGCATCAACTCGTACAAGACCGAGAAGTTCGATTACTACAACGCCCTCTCCCTCGCGGACTGAGCTCCGGTGCCTTAACTGCACCTGCCTTTGGCTGCATGACAGGTGGGCCAACCACCTGTTGGGCCCACCTGTCATAGATGCAAAGGGAGGAGCAGTAAGTCATTGAAGTTGCGTCCCTCCCTCGCGCATGAGCGTGGTGGCTGGCAGGACTAGTAGGAGCTTTCGCTACATGCTTCTTGACGTCGACGAACTTGCCGATGGAGTTGACCATCATGTCGTCCATGCAAGAGGCGAAGCCGGCGTCGGCGAGGGCTACGACGCCGGGGGTCGCCAGCATCGTCTGGAAATGTTGCGTGGTGCGGGGCCACAGGCCGGCGCCTTGGATGATTTGGCATAGCCGACTGCCGCTCGCGACCATCGCCTCCATAGGTGCTTCTGGCTTCTGGTCACTTGGTCTTGGATTGGAGTGAGGAGTGTTGCCCAGTGATTGAGAAAGAACATTTATTGTCAATCTAACCCTGCCATCCATACACCTCTTTGGTTTAGAGTTATTTCAGGGTTAGAATCTAACTCTAACCTCTAACTATGTTAGTAGAGTTCTCCTCCTCTCGGTTCATCGCCATCATACTTTCCCCATTTCTATGTTTTCAGTATCCTGCGAATCAAAGAGGCCCTTAGACTGGTTTAGGTCCGGTAGTTTTTTATAAACGTGTTATGTCCAAAATTTAATGAATGTGCTCTGGTTTCTACGAAAATAATCCGATTTCATGTAGTAATTCATTTATTTATTTATTCTTCTGCCGGGGGTTTGCATGTAATTCGTGAGGTCTGAAATGTAAAGTACCCCGGCATATGCTCCGAGTCGTGCATGCACTACGACCCAGATGCTATATGTCCCACATGTCAGCGAAAGGGAGCGCGTGGAAATAGCCTAGGAGTACATATAGGAGGATAAATGTGTGGAAAAATATGTACGGTAAAGTATAGCTGCGGTTCGAAAAGGAGACCTAAAGTGATGACAGGTATAGGTCGCACGCACCCAACTAGTGGTAGTACTAGACATACGACTGCTTTTTCGCTAAAAAAAGAGGTACGACTGCTCAATACTCCTATTCTATCAACGCGAGTCCCATCTGACAACAGTGTCTGTGCTACAGCTATCTCTTCTCCCTCGTTTCTCTCTTCTAATTCTAAACTCAGTCGACGCCCAGTGGGTGGGGTGGGGATTTGCCGATGGTCGGTTTGCTCAACTGCGGCCCCACCTCACAGTGAAAACATTACTACTGGAATAAAAATGACATATACTCCTATACTAATAAAACATTAAGGCCACGAGGTGATGTAGTGTTGGTTAATGGAGGCAAGAAGAAGAGATGCATCCATCAACGACGTCCACCTCCTCGACTCAGGGCGCCGGCCCACTGAACGGCGGCTAAGTAGGAGCGGCTTTCGTGGCCAGGTCGACCTGCTTCTGAAAAATGACGTCCAAAGATTCCAGGCGCTGGAAGAAGGCCAACGTCTTTCTGTCCTCGCTGGCCTTGTAGTGGCCTATGTAGACGATTTCCTCGTAGACGTAGATGTGCAGGTCGACGGTTTCTTGCATGGCGAGGCGCTGCGCGACGAGCGCGGCCTCGAGGTGCACATTCTTCATCGCCACCTCCGGTAACTGCAGGGCCACCAGGGCTTGAAAGAGTTCGTCGCCATGGAGGCCGATGAGGGTGGCAGGCAATGAGGAGCCTGGGCGCGCATGCTGGAGCAGCACGGCAAGGTCGTTCGCGCGCTTCTTGACGATGGCGAACTTGTAGATGGAGTTAACCATCATGTTGTCCATGCGAGAGGTGAAGCCGGGATCGGCGAGGGCTATGACGCTGGCGGTCGCCAGCACCATCTGGAAATGCTGCGCGGTGTGGGGCCGTAGGCCCGCGCCTTGGATGATTTGGCACAGCCGACTGCCGCTCGCATCCATCGCCTCCATAGGTGCTTCTGGCTTCTGGTCACTTGGTCTTGGATTGGAGTGAGCAGTGTTGCGCAGAGACTAAGGAGTAGATGGATTGGAGTGGTGGGGCGCCTTCATACGATAATCCACACTCTGTTGCATTCACATTGTGCTGGCTCTATTCTGCTTCTCCAATTAATTCCATGTGCATGTAGAGTAATTTGAGGATGCATCATTGACCGTTCAACGTCTCGGGAACCGCTACCCTCTCCCTCCTTGGCATTCAAGCACCTATGGAGGCGACTGCCGCTCGCGTCTATTGCGTATCAGGAGACGTTCCTGTCGATGACGAGGTGCCGATGGTGACTTCGTAAATTTCAAGATGATATTGTACTACTAGTATACTCAATATTGTGCATCGCGACCAAGGCCAAGAGGAAAACGAGAGAACTACGTATTTATTTACGGTGTAGAGTCACTCATTTTGCTCCATATGTACTCCGTTTATAGGGCTATACTAGCAAGTAGTCCCTCTGTCCGAAAATACTTGTCACCAGCATGGATAAAAAAGATGTATCTAGAACTAATATACATCTAGATACATCCCCTTTTATTAATTTTGATGACAAGTATTTCCGGACGAAGGGAGTACTACAATAGTGGGCTCACATAGCAATTTTGTCTCATGCAAGAGCTTGGCTATATGCGTGCTCCAAGGTTCACAATTGCCACGTTCGGGTTGCGCTTGGCTATTCGCCTCTTCGAGAAGACAAACAATGATGTTACTACTACTGCTTCTATAGTATTGAATCCACTGTTGCATGTCTGTCCACCGCGAGCGGGAGGGATAGCTTGTTGTAGTACTATAAGCAAAAGCCCGTCCTCGTCTGCGAGCCACCGCGCGCATGGGCTAGGGAGAAGGCGTGTAGTAGTAAAATCAAGCTTCTCCTTGTTGTACGAGTTGACGCGACACATCATAGCACCAGCCCCACAAGGTTGCCTCTAAAGTTGGCTGAAAGACCCATAGTGTAAAATAGGGATGGCAATTTTATCCATGGATCCAGATACCCGTGGATACCCGACCCGGTTGGGCAAGGGTATGGACCGCATTTCTGCCCATGGGTCCATGGATATGGATATCCACGAATAGCTGGGTTGGGCACAGTTATAATTTGTGCTCCATGGATATCCAAGGAATACCCATATGAGCCCATATGCCAGTGACAGTAGACTAACCAAACCCCAAGTCACCCGCAGAATCAACCACTGGTACGTCACACCATTATAGTACTCGCTGCCTACTTATGCTTGTAGCTTATATTCCATTTGTGAATGAATGATGATGAGTTAATTTGATCTTTGAGAAGGATGCGAGCTGATTTTTCTATGCCCATGGAGCTCCACGGGTTTCTGGGTATCCAGCTGGTTTGGGCTTGGGCACAATTTGTGCCCATGGATACCTTGGTGGATGGGTAGAGGGTGCATAGACGGGTCATGGGTTGGATTTGGACCAGCTCCACCCGCCCCAAACCCGACCCATTGCCATCCCTAGTGTACAATACTCAATTTGCTGCAACCTCTAACATTTACCCCACCACAAATTAAAATATATATTCCTGTATTGACTAGATGAGCGTGCAAACTAGAATCACCAGGATGACAGGTAGGGCCAGAAGATTATTTTAATCAAAAAAATATAGCATGGAGCCGACCAGTGGCGGAGCTACGTTGGGGCCAACCCTTGCTTTGCCCCGCCCATCTTAGGCAGAACACTGCTCAGCTAGCCTGCTAACTGACCTACCCATCTTTTTTCTATATTGTTTTCTTTAGAATGGCCCGCCCAACTAATCTAATGAAGCTACGCCACTGGAGCCGACTCCAACAATTTTAAGCTTACAGGCACTGTACACGCTATCCTAGACTACTCTACACATGAAACTGCCACACGAGCGTCCGGGCTGCGCTTGGCTCTTCGCCTCTTCGGGAGTACTACTGCAGTGGAGGAGTACTACAGTATGCTTCTGGCCATTTGACACCGACTGAACTGCTGAATGTCCACCGCGTATGGAAGGGAGAGCGTGTACCGAACAAAAGCTTCTCCTAGTCCTGCCAGCCACCACGCTCATGGGAGAGGGAGGGACGCAGCTTCATTGACTTACTGCTCCTGCCTTTGCGTCCATGACAGATGGGCCCAACAGGTCGGTGGCCCAACTGTCATGCAGCCAAAGGCAGGTGCGGTTAAGTCGAGAGGGCATCGTAGTAATCAAACTTCTCGGTCTTGTATGAGTTGACGCGATTATCAAACCACTGCACTCGATATATTTCAATAATTTGCGTTTACCGATGCATTAATTACAACGCATGCATGCATGCCATGACTCTCCTTTTGATACTTGCATGTGTTGATTTAATGCACCTTGAAGTGGAAAAAGGCACAAATTTGACCTCGAGGCAAAACTATTTCACAAAGTGAACTGTTTTTAAAACTATTTCACTCAGTTGACCTCTAATGTGTAGCGCCTGACTGCAAGGCATTGCACTCTACTATGCAGCGCCTAACACTCAGGCGCCACACTTTGCAGCGCCTGACGGCTAGGCGCTCCACTACACTGTGCAGTGCCTAGCTGTAAGGAGCTGCACAGTAGATTGCAGCGCTTAGCTGTAAGGAGCTGCATAAAAAGGTCAGCAGTGTGAAATATTTTTAGAAATAGTTCAGTTTGTGAAATACTTTTGCTTTGAGGTCAAATTTATCAATTTTCCCCCTTGAAGTAGTATGAATATGTGACGGTAAAGCTTTGTAATGCCTCGGCCCTAATAAAGTGAGAGATGGTTGTGCACGAGGAGGGCGAGATCATGCAGACAGAACAGGACCCGACGGTGCAGCTCTCTATGGTCTCGATGGACCTCAGCTTGCTCCACTGCCCCTTGTGCCTCCACCCCTTGAAGCCTCCAGTGTATCAGGTTCGAATACACCTCGTCCGTTCGGCTGATCGAGCAAGGTGCAGGTTTCTTGATTGATGTGTTGTTCGATTGATTTGTGCAGTGCAAGGGAGGGCACCTAGCTTGCGCGGAGTGTCGCGTCGAGCACCCCGGGAACCAGCGGCAGTGCCAGAAGTGCGAGTGTGGTGGTGACTTCGACTTGTGGAACACGATGGTGGACGCCGTCCTCTCCTCGGTGAGGGTGGAGTGCCCGCACGAAGGCTTTGAGCTCTAGGTCACTTACCACAAGCTCGCCGATCACCAGAGCATGTGTCTGCTCGCGCCCTGCAAATGCCCCATGCCCGTCTGCGGCTACGCAGGCCCGCCACCGGTGCTCTCCCACCACATCAGCACCGCGCATCCCATGCCCGTGCACAGGATCCAGTACAGCAAGGCGCTCCAGCTGCAAGTGCCACTGTCGGAGCCACGGCTCTTGTTGTTCGCGGAAGAGGACGACCACACATTTTTCTTGGTCGGCGGCGTGCTCGACATTGGCGCGCCTATCGCCGTGTCGGTCGTCTGCATCAGAGCGGGGGCGTCCCCACTGCCGCACTACATGGCCAAGCTGTGGGTGAACGGCCCGCCGGGGGAGCCCAAAGGCAGGACCGACGCCGTCAAGGTGGAAATGGAGATGACAAGCAGCTGGGATCCCGGCGACATCGCCGTGCAGGAGCTGACCTTCTTCACAGTTCCGCCCAAGCTGCTGGCCGGGGCTAAGTTGGTGTCCCTCCACATTCAGATTGACAAGCTCATGTCCTAAATGCTTCTACAGTGTCTTCTATTTATCTTAGTAATATGTTAATATAAGGTTAGCTCAGTCTACTTTAGCTTAAGAGATGGTGGGTTTTGATGGCGATTCAGCAATTACCTCGACATCAGATCAGCAGTGAAAGTAATTTTGAACAGTCGAATGGATATTTTGTGTCTGTTGGATGTAAAGATCCTTTGGGTAAGAAGTACTCCCTCCGTTCCAAAATAGATGACCCAACTTTGTACTAAAATTAGTAACAGCTTATATGCTTTTTTTCGAAACGGAATAGCCATACTAGTATATTTTTTGTTGACATGCACTAATATTTTCGAAACGGACGTCGGGCTGTAGCTAGAAGGGCGGTTCGGACACGGTATCGGCCCGTACCGTGGTGACCCCCGATTGGGACGCACCGACTGTGGATTTTCTCCCTCGCCAATGTCGACTGCGTAGATGCAGAACATTGTTCCCTTCCCCCAGCTGCGGGATCAGGTCGGATATATGACCAGCGGTGTGGTCACCGTCGTTCTATGCTTGTGAATACAGCAACCCAAGCAAGAAGGCTTGTGGCTTAGGCTCCTGGTAGTGTATATATAGTGGTTTTCTTTTTCTCTCCATATCAACTGTTTTATATTGCGTACGTGTCATTGAAGACTGAAATGATGGTTGCTTCTTCCGACTAACTCACTGTGTGATTTGAATGCTCCTTTAGTGGCCCCTACATGTACTCCCCCTATGTGTATGCAACAGTCACATGTACACATGGAATCAAAAACGCGCGCAACGCCCTAATGCATGCATGTCCGAGCAAACGACGGAACACACACGGTCACGCTCAAGTGCTCAACCTACACGTGCATGCACACACATACTCAGCCAGGGTGAGCCAGTGACCGTATATACACCGGAAAATGTATATATTGAGCGCAATGAGCATATTATGAAGTCCACTGACCGTATTTTTACAAATATATAGCGACATATAGTGTATTTATCTCGTTTGAAATTAAGCCATATTAACCGGAGGGGAGGCAGTATGGACTAGCATTACTTTGTCGTGTCCCGTCAACTTGCCGAACGAGGAGAAGCTTGCAGGACGGGAGAAGCTTGCGCGCGGTGGCTTGCAGGACAAGGAGAAACTTTTGACTAATGCAAGCTGTCCTAAGCTCAGGCGATGGACGTGCAACAGTTAATTCGGTGTCAGATTGCCAGAAGCATACACTATACTAGTAGTACTATTATTGTTGCACTTCCCGAAGAGGCGAATAGCCAAGGCGCAAAGTTTACTAGTACTACTACTACTATAGTCTATAGAGGTATGTATTACTATACTAGAACTACGAACCGGATGGAGGAGCGTCTGCGCTCTTATTATATTTTTTAAATGTGATAAAGCAATCTTCAACACATTTGGTTTTCTTCGAGGGTTCTCGCATGTGAGAATGGAAGTTGATTGCATGGAATACTCGCCACAATTCTCGCTTAATTCTGGCTCATGTCCTGTTACAAATAGGAGCGCTCGGTAATATTTCCTCTATTTTTGTTATTCAGCATGTAAACAGGTCAGCAAACCTTGCGGCGCATCTTTGCGCGAACCATGTTTGCTGCACTTTGAATGTTGCCGAGAGCTGGCTTGATGAAACACCTCGCTTCCTACTTCTTTTTTGTGGGTACCTCGCTTCCTAGTGACCAGTGTCTTGGTTGATCGTCCTAAGAATGCGTATATATGAATAAAGCTCTCTCATTTACCCGCCAAAAAAGATTAAGCCATATTAACCGGAAAGGAGGGAGTATTGTGACACCCCGAGAACGATGCGCCAGGTGTCAGCCAGTTATTCGTCGTCGTTGCCATGTCATCTGCTTGCGTGTTGGACCTTGCCTTGTCATCATGTGCATTGCATCAGCATGTTTTCAAAACTTGCATCCGTCCGAGTCTGCCTGTCCTCTCCATTGTCCGTTCTGAGCCCAGACACACTTGCACGCGCCCGCGGCACCTCCGGTTATTTATTTTATGAGTGGCCGGAAAACGTTCTCAGAATGGGGTGAAACTTGGCATGCGGTCTTATTATAGCATATGTAGACCGCGTGTCAAGTTTCATCGCATTCGGAGTCCGTTTGATAGCCCAACGGTTAACCGCGTTAACCATCGGAAGCATTTTCTCTTTTGGCCCAGCACCCCTCTACAACAGCCCACTAGTCCATCCCAACCACATACATGCTCTCGGTCGTTGGATCGTGATCGTGTGGCCGAAAACCGCACCTCATTTGGACACTCCTAGCTCCCTTTACCTATATATATGCCGTATTTTTTCGCAGATGAAACCCTAACCCCGCTCCCCTCACGCCGCCGGACATGTCCGTCCACACCGGACATGTCCAGCCTCCACGTCGCTCCGGCCAATCCACCACCGCCATGTCAGCACCACCATCGCCCTCCTCCACTCAGGGTGCGACACGTCACCCGCGCCCCGCCTCTCTCTCCTCCCTCCTCCGCGCGGCCCGCGCCTGGCCCGCTCGGCCAGCGCTGCCGCCGTTCGCCCGAGCCTCCCAAGCGCTCCTCCTCGCCGCGCTGGCCTCCCACATCGGAATGCCGCCGCCTGCTCGCCGGAGCCAGCAAGCCATCCCGCCGCCGCAGGTGCCCCGTTCCAGCCCCTCCGCTCGGTCGCCGCCAACTGCACGCCGCCAGCCTTCCTCGCCCCATGAGCGTCGCCGCCGCCCATAATAGCTCGCCATCGGCCTCCCTGCTCCGGATCCAGCGCCCCCACGTCACCGGTGACCAGATCCGGCCGCCTCCGGCACCTCCCATGCCCCGTCGTCGCCGGTCCCTGCCAAGCTCACCGCGTCGCCGTCATGGTTCCGCTCGGATCGAGCGTGAGCTCGACCTACAACCGCACGGCCTTGTGGGCCCTTCCCCGCGCCGTGGGCCGCACGAGCACCTCGGCCTCGTGGGCGCGGCCTCGCCCGCGGCCCAGCTACCCCGCCGGGTCGGCCTGTCAGACCTCCTACCCCGCCACTTGGCCTCGGCCCGCTCGGTGAGCACGCCCCCTCTAAACCCCGCACATGCATGTTTTAGCTATTTGGCGCCACTCGTTTTTTTTCTTCAAAAAACTGCTAAGTCCTAAAATCTTTTAATTTGTATGCATGTTTGAGTGGCTGTAACTTTTCGTGTGATGGTCTGATTTGAGCATATAATATGTCAAAATGTTCGTTGTGATATGCTCTTCATATTGTTGTACTGTGGCATGCTTTTTTGAGTTCATCTTGATACCCTAATCATAGTTGCGGAAGTGCTTTATGTTATAAACTGCTTATAACTGTAATTTGTTGCATGCTTTTGGTGATGATATCTTTTTGCATGTTGGTCCAAATGGATTGCATGATATGTCAAAATGTTCATTGTGAAGTGCTCTACAAGATGGTTGTTGTAGCATTCATGTTAGGTGCCATATGGACATGTTAATCTCTGTTGCAAAAGTGCATGTGGTTGTTAAGTGCTGAAACTTGTTATTAGATGTTGTTTTGTCTTATTCATAGCTTTTGGTGTGTTTGTCTTTTATGCCACATGTCAATATGTTTTAGAAGCACAATCATGTCATCTTTGTTGTGGTGCAATCCACTTTTCATGATATTCCTTGTGGTGTTTGCAACAAGCTTGTAAAGTGGCCTACTCGATGTTGTTGTTTCCTGAGACTTGTTGAAAATCTCCTAAGTCTGAAAACTGTTAACCTAATGCCATGTTTGCTTGATGCCCCATTCAGATCCTCGCATGTTTTAGTATATTCAATGATCATGTCTTGTTGTCCATGTTATGCTCTATCCATCCATGCCCTTGTTTGCATATATGGCCTGCTGTAGCTTGTTTATTTCTTGCTCTCAAGTTGCTATAAATTGTTTCTGTCAGCCTGTTATCATCAAGTTCAGTTTTGCCATGTGAATAGCTATTGATCTATGCATCATATGACCATGTTATTGACATGAGTAGCTTCATAAACATGCCTTCTTGCTGTTGGTTATCTTCTTATGCCATGTTATGCTCTGAGTTGAGTTGCACAAGCTTGCAAACATGCCAACTTGTCGTTGTTTCTGCCATGCTCTATTTTTCACTAAGTCTGAGAAATTTGTAAACTTATTGAATCTTTCCATACTTATTTAATTGTGTTCCAGCAAGTTTTTGGGTGTGCTCTAAGTTCATGCTTGTTAAGTATCATGTATATTTCACATCCATGCCTTTTGTTATCATGTTTGGGTGCTGTAGCATATATATACCTGGCTCCAAAGTTGCTATGTTGCTGTTTTTGAACAACTTGTTGTTATATCTTGTTCCATGTGTATGTGTTGAACCGTTGCTCCATTTGGAGCGTGTCCTACATGAAACTTGTGTGTTTTTGCATGTAGATACATAATATCAAGTTGTTTACATGCTTGGAGTGTGTTTGCTTGTTGTTTGGATGCATCTTGCATATATGCCATGCTTAACTTGTTTTGCTCATATCTTCTAGGCCGTAGCTCTGAATTAAATAAACTTGATATGTAACTTGACTAGATTTTCGTGTAGATCATCATGGTACATGTTAACTTGTTGTTTAACAACTTTAACTTAAGGTTTGTTCAGATCTGGACTAATTTCGAAAATATGCATATGAGGGCTTACAGGAATTGTTATATGTTGATTCCGGCCTCATTTAAACATGTTGGTTTGTGTTGTTCTTGTACGCTTCATCCCTTGCCATGTTTTGCATCATATAGACTTGTCTTGCATCATACTTGGTTGAGCATCTTGTCATGATCTTGTGTGGTGTGTTTACCGTGTTACTTGCTTCTTCTTGCTAGTTCTTATTCCGTTGCGATCGTGAGGATTCGTTCGACTTCACTTGGTTCGTCTTCGTGGCTTCTTCTTCATCTTCTTCATGGACTTGTTCTTCTACCTTGCGGGATCTTAGGCAAGATGGCCATCACCTTGGATACCTTTACTATCATTGCCATGCTAGTTGTCTCGATGTTGTCGCTATATGTCACGTTACCTATGTATTGTCAGCCCTCTCCTTGTTGCCATGAAACCTCTAACCTTTGACACCTTCCTAGCAAACCATTGTTTGGCTATGTTACCTGCTCGCTCAGCCCCTCTTATAGCGTTGTTAGTTGCAGGTGAACATGAAGATTGTTCCTTGTTGGAACTTGTTGTTGGAATATCACAATATATCTTATATGTATTAACACACCTATATACTTGGCAACGGGTTGAAGGCTTGGCCTTTTTTTCGGTGTTTTGTTCCACTCATGCCACCTTAGGAGCCGATAAATCGGCGTTATGTTCCTTGATTTTGCATTCCTAACGCGGTTGGGTATATGGGGACCCCTTGACAGTTCGTCTTTGAATAAAACTCCTGCAGCAAGGCCCAACTTTGGTTTTAATTTGCAACATAATAATAACTTAATTAATTAATTAAATTGCATAGGGGGTCGCGTCCTGGAGGATTCTTTACTACATACAGGAGGGGCCAGTGCTGATGGTGTTGGTCCCAAACGGGCAGACTACAGGGCCGCCATGGGGAAACTCGAGGTATCTGGCTCCCGTAGGCTTACCCATCCGGACGTGGCATGAGACGAGATACGCGCGGCTAGTATCAGGGTGTCGGCACGCCGGGAGGTCTTGCTGGACTTGTTTTACCATTGTCGAAATGTCTTGTGCACCAGGATACCGAGTCTGATCGGATTATCCCTAAGATAATGGGTAATCATATTCTTGTACTCGTAAGTTAGCCACCATATATTTCTTAGCCGCTACTGCAACCTCACCACTATCCTTTTCCATACCCATTAAGCTTTGCTAGTCTTGATACCCATGGTTATGGGATTGCTGAGTCCTCGTGGCTCACAGATACTACAACAACAGTTGCAGGTGCACGTTTCCGATGACTTGATGTGAGAGCGATGTTACCTTTTGTTGGAGTTCTTTCTTCTTCTTCTTCGTCAGTCTTGGGCTAGGTTCCTGGTTGGCAGCCTGGGATAGGAGATGGATGTCGTTGAGCTTTTAATGTTTGCATCCGTAGTCGTATGTGACGCCCCCGATTTGACCGTACACTAATCATGCACGCAAATGTGTACGACCAAGATCAGGGACTCACTGGAAGATATCACAACACAACTCTAGACACAAATTAGAATAATACAAGCTTTATATTACAAGCCAGGGGCCTCGAGGGCTCGAATACATAAGCTTGAAAACACAAGAGTTAGCGGAAGCAATAATATCTGAGTACGGACATAAGTTAAACAAGTTTGCCTTAAGAAGGCTAGCACAAAAGTAACAACGATCAAAGAGGCAAGGCCTCCTTCCTGGGACCTCCTAACTACTCCTCGAAGCCGAACTCCACGTAGAAACATCATCGGGATCATCTGGCTCCTGGACTCCACCACCAGGTTCCATCAACCGAGAAGAAAGGAGAAAGGGGGGGAGGGGGAACAAAGCAACCGTGAGTACTCATCCAAAGTACTTGCAAGCAAGGATCTACACTACATATGTAATGATATATGTGTAAAGGGGTAATATATGTGGGCTAAACTACAGAATGCCACAATAAGAGGGGGATAACTAATCCAATCGAAGACTACGCTTCTCGTAGCCTCCATCTTGCAGTAGAAGATGAGGGTAGCTGGAAAGTAACAAGTATCCCCGCTTCTCGCAGCCTCCGTCTTGCAGCAGTAGAAGGGAGTAGATGGTAAGTTCACCAAGTAACATTGTATAGCATAATCCTACCCGGCGATCCTCCCGCACATCACCCTGTGAGAGAGCAACCACCGAGTTATATCTGGAACTTGTCTAGGTGTGTTTTATTAAGTATCCAGTTATAGTTGTCATGAGGTCAGGGTACAACTCCGGGTCGTCCTTTTACCGAGGGACACGGCTATTTGAATAGATTAACTTCCCTGTAGGGGTGCACCACATAACCCAGCACGCTCGATCCCATTTGGCCGGACACACTTTCCAGGGCCATTCCCGGCCTCAGAAGATCAACACGTCGCAGCCCTACCTAAGCACAACCAATGTTGAGGATATCACTTATCGTTATCGTATCGGTCAGCTGGGGATTAGAGATTAATTGAAAATCGGCCAGTTAATCGATTTTATCGGTCGACTATTAATCGGCCATTTTTTTTCAAATTTGAGGTTCCCAACACTAAAATATGCTATATTCAACACCAAAACAATATTTGATAGAAGTGTTACCTTCATTCCTAGCCTTTGAATCCTGGTATAATGACAAACAAAATAGGAAAATAGTACATATTGTGTAATAAGGTCCACAAAACGCAAATAAACTTAGTTTTTGCAAACATAGTCCTACGAATAGGCCCGATTTATCGGTAGATTCCCCATAAATCGCTTGTCATAGCGATAAATCGGCCCAAACGATAAATGGTGAAGATAAGGCATCATCTTGTCGGTCACCCCAAGAGTAGCGATAAGTCGGACGATAAATCGCTGAATCAGAAGATTTCTTGAACAGTGAGCACAACACAGAGGTCAGCACGCCGGTCTAAACCCTAAGCGCACGGGGGTCTGGGCCCATCGCCCAATGCACACCTACACGTTGCAAGGGCGGCCGGTGAGCAGACCTGGCAACTTCCATTACTAAGGAAGTTACGTTACGTGGTCCAACCCGGCGCGCGCCGCTCAGTCGCTAACGTCAAGAAGGCTTCGGCTGATACCACGACGTCGAGCGCCCATAACTATTCCCGCGTAGCTGGTTAGTGCGTATAGGCCAAATGGCTAGACTCGGATCAAATACCAAGATCTCGTTACACGTGTTATTATGAAATAACCGCGGACAACGACCAGGGCCAGGCCCACCTGTCTCCTAGGTGGTCGCAACCTGCCCTGTCGCTCCGCCACAAAGTAACCATCAGGGGGATGCCTGGAACCCAGGCCCACCACTACCTGTGTGGAACCACCTGCCCCTTCAGCCCCCATATTCGAATCATCATCATGTGTATGTAATAGTATAATATATACCCGTGATCACCACCCGAGTGATCACGGCCCGATAGTATAGCATGGCAGACGGACAAGAATGTAGGGCCACTGATGGGATACTAGCATCCTATACTAAGCATTAGGATAGCAGGTAAAGGTATCAACAGTTGTAGCAACAATGGCAGGCGATGCAACAGAATAGGAGCTATCGAATCAACAACAGTAGCAAATCTAATGCAAGAACAAGAGATAAGAGTGGGCGATATCTGGTGATCAAGGGGGGCGGGGCTTGCCTGGTTGCTTTGGAAAGAAGCAGCGGTCGTTGTCGACGTAGTCGATCACAGTGGCACCGTCAGCAGTCTCAGTCCCGATGTCTATCGAAGAGAAGTAACGGAGGGGGAACATAATAAATAACAGAGCAATCAAAGCATCAAAAAGTGTAACATGGCAAAACGCGGTGCTATGTTTGACCTAACGCGGTACAGAGTGATACTGGCAAGGATGGAAAACATCCGGGAAGGTATTCCCAGTGTTAGGCGTTTTCGGGCAGATGAAACGGAGGTTAAAAGTTGCAGGTTCGCTATGCTAGGGACGTGTGGTTGACAAACGGACCGCGTATTTGGATTCGTATTGAAATTCTGAGCAACTTACATATATAAATTATTTTCATCCGAGTTACGGAATATTTTATATGATTTTCTAAAGTTTATAACGTTTTCTAGAATTAATTATTTATTTAAATCTAACATTATCCATAATAGTGTCTGTTGATGTCATCATGATGTCAGCATGACGTCAGCGGTCAACGTGGGTTTGACTAGGTCAAAACTGACGTGTGGGTCCCGCATGTCATCGACTGCCAAGTTAACTAATAGTTTAATTAGCTTAATTAGCGATTAGGTTATTCTAAAACAGAATTAATTAAGTTGATTAAGTGATTAATTACTTTATTATTTATTTATTTATATTTATTTATTTATTTAATCTTTTTTGTGTAAAATCGTTCTGGGGGTGGGCCCCGGCTGTCATTGGGCCAGGGCCCCTAGCGGATCGGGCGTGCAGCGGGGATCGGGCGCTGCGGGCATCGGGCACCCGAGCGATGGTGCGGAAGGACCCTGCGACGAGCGCCGCAGGCGGGGGAGGGGAGCCCGGCGACGACCAGTGCGCGGGGGCGGCAAGGCTTGGCCGGCAGGAGCGTGGCCGGCGGGAGCCGCCGGAGTAGCTGGGCGGCGGGCCGTAGGGGAGAGCGGGGCCGCGGGGAGGGAAGCCGTAGGGCCCGAGGCTCGCCCAAGCGCGCGGGGCGCTGGCACGGCGCGGCCGGCCGGAGCAGCCGCGGCGTGGTGGGGCCGCGGGGGAGGCCGTGCGGCGGTGGCCGGAGGCGAGTGGCGAGGCGCGTAGCGGGGCGAGGCCGTGCGGCGGCGGCGGCCGGAGGCGAGTGGCGAGGCGCGTAGCGGGGCGAGGACACGCGGCGGCGGCCGGAGGCGAGCGGCGAGAGCAAGGGCGATGACTGGGGGAGCGGCGACCGGCGGTAGCCATGCGTGAGGGGGCACGATCGCGACGGGGAGTGCGTGAGCGCGCGCGGTTGCGGACGAGGGGCGCGGTGACCGCGGAGTTGGCGGTGAGCACGGCGCAGTGCGGCGGGAAGAGAAGAGGGAGTGGAAGCCGAAGGTGGCCTCACCGGCGTTGATGAGAAGGCCCGGGAAGGAGGACGAGGTCGATGGTGATGGTGCAGCGGCGACGGTTGACGGTGGGGTCGAGGCAGCGGAGCCTGGGGCGTCACGGCACGGGCGCTTCGGGGAGGAGGGGGGAAGCGACGGGCACTGGGGCGGCGACGTTCGTCGAGGGTGCGGGCGACGTTCACCGGGGGCATGGGCAATGGCGAGCTGCGACGCGGCGACGGGGGCGTCGGCTGCCGTCGGGGCAAAGGCGCGGTCGGATCCAGATCGAGGGGGAGGGAGATGTGGGGGGTGTGGGGGTGTCGGTGGGTTTAGGTTGCGGGTGGGGAGGCCATATAGGCCGAGCGGGGTCGGCTGGGCCGGCCTATTGGGCCGAGTGGCCAGCAGGGTCATGGCCTAGTAGGTGTGAGGGGGGGTTTCCTTCTTTCCTTTTTTTTATATTTTGTATTGTTATTCTATTTTATTTATTTCTGTTTTAGTTTAGTTTCCTTTTGAATCTAGTTTTATAAAAACTACAACTAGCACCTAAAGTAGTATTAATAGATATGCTCCTGCCATAAATAATTTGTTGCTATAATTAAAGTAGTTTGTATTTGTTTATTAATATAAGCGCATTCAAATAATAGTTTTTATCGTTGTTTGATTTATGATAGTGCATTAAAATACATTATAAAGGTGTGGTTCCTTCACCGACAGTTAATATGGATTATTTTCCACAAACCGAACATTTTGGTTTTCATGTTTTCAAAACTTTTGTTGTTTGCCTTTGTTTCAAAATTTGAATTTGGATCGTTCTGAACTAATGCGAGATTATCAACAGTGATCGTGGTGATGTGGCATCATTAGCGTGGAATTACTGTAGCGTAATTACCGGGGCGTCACAATTCTCCTCCACTACAAGAAATCTCGTCCCGAGATTTAAGCGGTGGAGTAAGGGGGGAAGTTCTGGTTGCGGAATTATAACGGGTCTTCTTGGTCTTGGTTGCCCTTCTCGAAGAGGTTGACTCCATGCGTTGATGTCTTCATTTGCTCTGCTTTCGGTCACCATGATGAAGTTGTCATGCTTCCTCCGGGGTCTTCATCGTCCTACGAACGCGATAAGGGGATTTTTTTTGGAAGAACGCATCTCCACAAGGCTGGGCATCTGACGGTGAACTAATTGGGAAATACACCAAGTACCCTACGAGTAGTATTGTAGTGAACTCATTGAGAGGAATACGTGATGGTACACAAGTTTCAGATGGGTAGGCATTCGTTCGATGCCTAAACAGAAGCTGAAACGGGGGCTTGAGTAATGAGAGCAGTTATTGCGCTTGATAGCAGGATGAAACATGGTATACCATTTCGCTCGTGAATTACTTACGAGCCAAGTGTAAAGGATACTTTAAAATCAAGGTTGTATAGAAGAGTCAGGTTTCGATCCCATGGACCTGTGGGTTCTGGGCCCACCATGTGGGTTGAAAGTAGCAAGGGTGGTGACATCTTGCACAGCCACGACAGGGAGGCATGTGAGTGGATAGCTTGTCAGCTATGTCGGCAACAATGTCGGAACCAAGGATGGGGATCAAAGAGGACCATTTTCCCGCTCGTTGAAACGAGGCGGACCAATAGGCAAAGTTCTCGTCCAGCGGCAGTACCGGGACGTTATCACCAATAGAATCAAGGTCTTACTAACAGAGTTGTACACCAAGGTGTTTACATAAGCAGAAAACTATTACTGCTTAGATTATATGTAGATCAAAGAAAGGTTATACCAACAAATGGAAAGGAAAATTGTGATTTTACACAATTAATAGGAGTATATCCTTCCCATCGACAAGCAGAACATGGCGTACAGGGTAGGAGAGCAAGGACCCAACCATTTAGATAAAGTGGCAAGGATTAATCAAGATGTTACCCATACAACGGTGTCTGGATAACTAACCAAGAAACATTTAGCATCGCGCCTCCAATGTTCTTGTTGATGATCGGGGTATCATAGTCATGCTTCGAGGTAGCAATGATATGGTGTTTCAATCAAGGGCCAGACTTTGGATACAGAAATGATCCATCAGGAGCAACTTATAAGATAAGTCTTACAATTCCCTCCGGGAAGAATGAATATCCTCGCAAAAGAAATTATAATGATGGGTCCTCCAGCCGGGGGTGCTAGGCATGACATCCTGTTACCGGGTCATCAAAGGACCAACATTATAACTACTGGAAAGTTGTCCCAACCATCATATCTGACCGAGATTCAGATCCGATTGGTGTCATGATACCTCAGACTCGGGATGTTCGAGAAGAAAAGGTGCAACACAAATCGACGAAATGGCATTGCTAGATTCTCGGGAAATGAACTATGGGAGCGGGTTCCCGAAACAATAGTTCATCATTAAACCAAGGAGAGAATGAGGAGGTGGCTGATGGGCTCACCGACAATTCATCGAGAATTCCAAACAGATGGATTTCCAAAATAATATGAACAAGAAGATGACACTTGTCAATTCAAATGATATAATGTTGTATGCTCGAGGAAAACATACACCATTAATCATTAGTTGAAAGTGTGCCCGAAATATGACCTTAGGCAGCAAGATCAATGTTAGAGTGACGATTCAATAACCAACAGTCTAAGAACAAACGGTCGATCGTTAACTTCAAAGCAATAGGGTTGCCAGAAGTGCAGAACTCAAGCAGCATCGTTAGCATATTGGTATCCCGGTTAAAAACAACACGGGGACCAAGGGAGAATGGTGATGTGAGAAGTATCATCATGCTGAGAATTTCTAAGAGGTGAAGCAATCCTCACAACATTCTCGTCATAAAAGACAGTAATACTTCAATGCAGAACACAACACTAGTTGTAGAGCAAGTTGTATTCATAATGTGGACAAGTTCGCGATCAAAGGAAGTCAAGGGTGTTGCCGATGATAATGAAAATCATCGAGGGCATGGAGGGTATTTCTCATCATGAACACAGTTGACATCTCGGTAGTAGTCAAGTGTTGAAGGTGATCTGACACATTAACCGGGAGGTTTCAAGAGGATGCAATCAAACAACAACGGCAACAAGGAAGGGAATGACGAAGTGGCAACTTATAGAATCAATATATATGATGCAAGCTCGGAAACAACGTTGCCCTTTGAGACAAGCAACATGATGTTGAAAGCCAGACGTAAGCCAGGCTCACACACTGAAGAATTTGTGCACCAGAGGACGAGGTAGCACAGTCAAAGATAGCGAGAGCAGGATGCAGCCGATAGTCTAGGAATGACCAGATTGAGTTCGGAATTTCTCCGTAAAAATACTAGGGGTATCTGAGTTGTAGTGCGGAATAATTTCACTAGTCGGTGTCCTTGGTTGACAACAACCCAGAACCCGTAGAGTGATTACGACAAGGAAGACATTACTTCAACAAAGTTAGTAAGATGTGGTGCAATGGCAAGACATCTTCGAGATACCAGGGGGTAATACTCAAAGGTAGAACATGATAGAAGTAGAACCGGGTCATTGACCTATGACAGTAGATACTTCAACTTTGTCAAAAATAGACGAGGCACTAGAATGGATTCCATCAGATATATCAGATCAGGAACGTATGGTCGGAACCATAACTGTAAGGAATCAATTCAAGAATACCGAAAGAATCATACATCTGGTTAATCATTTTGCAAGAAGCTTCCGAGACGGTCTACATCATTTTCATGGGCATGAACACAAAGTTCAAGGTCGGCTCCCACTTCTTTAATGCATATCATTTCATTCACCTCTCACTTTGATAAAACTGTAGTGTTGGAATATTATCTGGTAGAACACCGGAAGAGTATGACTTGTGAAAACTTTCGGGTTCTCACGAATTACGGGAAGGCATAGGTTCAACACATCGGGCATCTTAATAACTTATACCACAAGTTTCAAAGTAAAAGCACAAGCTCGAAAGCAGAGCATGGTTGGCCAAGCAGGGGATACAATTTACCAAAGGCATTATGCATCAGGGGAAGAACTGACAAGATGATTGAATATGAAGGGCACTGTTGGATAACAATCCAACAATGGATCGGGCGATCCACAACGGAGCTGATGTTAGTATCGGTACTCACTCAGAGGAAGAAAGAATGCAGAGGCATCAGATTCAAGAATCACATGATTAGTCGGATGGTTAAATAGAAAGAAATTATGGTTTCCAAAAACGAAGGATCAGAAGAAGACGCTCTGATCAAGGATGGATGAGTTGAAAACATTTAGTTGGACAATCAATAAAGGTCTGAATTGCCGGGAACCAACTCATGTCCGGAATGACGCCTGAGCCGGAAAGATAATTTTAAAAAGGATAACCTGATGACTGCGTGCATACGCACACATTGAATCAATAGGCTCAAAGTGGCTAAGACAAGGGATGATGACGAAGACTACTAGGCGTATGGAATTAACCATAACGCAAGCAGGCAAGAATTTCAAGAGTAACCGGCTGCAGAGGATTTTCTAAAGGTCAGAAAGTATTCCGAAGAATTTTGTGAGACACATGAAGAATTGAGAAGAACGGATCCTCGATAAATGTGAGAAATCAACCATAAGGGTTTTCATGCGAAATAAAACTGTAAGACAGTAAACTCAAAGGATTCTCGGGACAACGGATATTTTCAGGCATCTTGTAACAACAAGAGCGATGAGGAATGATCATGAGAATGACAAGTACATGGAGATATCCATAGGGATATATCGGTGGCCGTGAATTGCAAAGGCGATGAGCGCAAAGGTCTCGGGAAAATATCGAGGGATATCCTCCGAATCTTCTGACGAAGTAGTTGATCTTCCGAAATGAGGGCTCTCCGGGAGAAATAGATACGAGAACCTAGAGTCGGAGTTAGCAAAATCTTTTTACCCTAATAGAAGAGAGATCGGAGTCCTAGAGCATAGAAAGGAATAAAAGATCCTAATACCATCCATTGGTGATGTGGGCCCGTAAGCCACACAACAAGTTAGTAAATTTGTGTTTCAAAGACTAGACTCAACTTCGGCCAAGGAGTTGGAAAGGGGGATTCCTATAGGCAGTCGGCTCTGATACCAACTTGTGACGCCCCCAATTTGAACATACACTAATCATGCACGCAAATGTGTACGACCAAGATCAGGGACTCACTGGAAGATATCACAACACAACTCTAGACACAAATTAGAATAATACAAGATTTATATTACAAGCCAGGGGCCTCGAGGGCTCGAATATATAAGCTCGAAAACACAAGAGTCAGCGGATGCAATAATATCTAAGTACAGACATAAGTTAAACAAGTTTGCCTTAAGAAGGCTAGAACAAAAGTAACAACGATCGAAGAGGCAAGGCCTCCTGCCTGGGACCTCCTAACTACTCCTCGAAGCCGAACTCCACGTAGAAACATCATCGGGATCATCTGGCTCCTGGACTCCACCACCTGGTTGCATCAACCTAGAAGAAAGGAGAAAGGGGGGAAACGGGGAACAAAGCAACCGTGAGTACTCATCCAAAGTACTCGCAAGCAAGGATCTACACTACATATGCAATGATCTATGTGTAAAGGGGTAATATCTATGGGCTAAACTGCAGAATGCCACAATAAGAGGGGGATAACTAATCCAATCGAAGACTACGCTTCTCGTAGCCTCCATCTTGCAGCAGAAGATGAGGGTAGCTGCAAAGTAACAAGTATCCCCGCTTCTCGCAGCCTCCGTCTTGTAGCAGTAGAAGGGAGTAGATGGTAAGTTCACCAAGTAACATCGTACAGCATAATCCTACCCGGCGATCCTCCCGCACATCACCCTGTGAGAGAGCAACCACCGAGTTATATCTGGAACTTGTCTGGGTGTGTTTTATTAAGTATCCAGTTCTAGTTGTCATGAGGTCAAAGTAAACCTCTGGGTCGTCCTTTTACCGAGGGACACGGCTATTCGAATAGATTAACTTCCCTGCAGGGGTGCACCACATAACCCAGCACGCTCGATCCCATTTGGCCGGACACACTTTCCAGGGTCATGCCCGGCCTCGGAAGATTAACACGTCGCAGCCCTACCTAAGCACAACACAGAGGTCAGCACGCCGGTCTAAACCCTAAGCGCACGGGGGTCTGGGCCCATCGCCCAATGCACACATGCACGTTGCGAGGGCGGCCGGTGAGCAGACCTAGCAACTTCCTTTACTAAGGAAGTTATGTTACGCGGTTCAACCCGGCACGCGCCGCTCAGTCGCTGACGTCAAGAAGGCTTCGGCTGATACCACGACGTCGAGTGCCCATAACTATTCCCACGTAGCTGGTTAGTGCGTATAGGCCAAATGGCCAGACTCGGATCAAATGCCAAGATCCCATTAAATGTGTTATTATGAAATAACCACGGACAACGACCAAGGCCAGGCCCACCTGTCTCCTAGGTGGTCGCAACATGTCCTGTCGCTCCGCCACAAAGTAACCATCAGGGGGCTGCCGGGAACCCAGGCCCACCACTACCTGTGTGGAACCACCTGCCCCTTCATCCCCCATATTCGAATCATCATCATGTATATGTAATAGTATAATATATACCTGTGATCACCACCCGAGTGATCACGGCCCGATAGTATAACATGGCAGACGGACAAGAATGTAGGGCCACTGATGGGATACTAGCATCCTATACTAAGCATTAGGATAGCAGGTAAAGGTATCAATAGTTCTAGCAACAATGGCAGGCTATGCAACAGAATAGGAGCTATCGAATCAACAACAGTAGCAAATCTAATGCAAGAACAAGAGAGAAGAGTGGGCGATATCTGGTGATCAAGGGGGGGGGGCTTGCCTGGTTGCTTTGGCAAGAAGGAGCGGTCGTCGTCGACGTAGTCGATCACACTAGCACCGTCAGCAGTCTTGGTCCTGGTGTCTATCTGAGAGAAGTAACGGAGGGGGAACATAATAAATAACAGAGCAATCAAAGCATCACAAAGTGTAACATGGCAAAACGCGGTGCTACGTGTGACCTAACGCGGTACTGAGCATTGTTCAAGAAATCTTCCGATTCAGCGATTTATCGTCCGATTTATCGCCACTCTTGGGGGGACCGATAAGATTATGCCTTATCTTCATCATTTATCGTTTGGGCCGATTTATCGCTATGACAAGCGATTTATCGGGAATCTACCGATATATCGGGCCTATTCGTAGCACTATGTTTGCAAGAACTATGTTTATTTGTGTTTTGTGGACCTTGTTACGCAATATGTAATGTTTTTCTATTTTGTTTGCCATTATATCATGATTCAAAGGCTAGGATTCAAGGTAACACTCCTGTCCAATATTGTTTTGGTGTTTAATATAGCATATTTTACTGTTGGGAACCTGGGATTTGAAAAAATGACCGATTAATAGTCGACCGATAAAATCAATTAATCGGTCGATTTCCGATTAATCTCTAATCCCCAGCTGACCGAGACGATAACGATAAGCGATATCCTCAACATTGGTACTGAGTGATACTGGCGAGGATGGAAAACATCCGGGAAGGTATTCCCAGTGTTAGGCGTTTTCGGGCAGATGAAACGAAGGTTAAAAGTTGCAGGTTCGCTATGCTAGGGACGTGCGGTTGACAAACGGACCGCGAATTCGGATTCGTATCGAAATTTTGAGCAACTTTCATATATAAATTATTTTCATCTGAGTTACGGATTATTTTATATGATTTTCAAAAGTTTATAACATGTTCTAGAATTAATTAATTATTTAAATCTAACATTATCCATAATAGTGTCTGCTGATGTCATCATGACATCAGCATGACGTCAGTGGTCAACGTGGGTTTGACTGGGTCAAACTAACATGTGGGTCCCGCATGTCATTGACTGCCTAGTTAACTAATAGTTTAATTAGCTTAATTAGCTATTAGGTTATTCTAAAACAGAATTAATTAAGTGATTAATTAATTAATTAATACTTTATTATTTATTTATTTATATTTATTTATTTATTTAATCTTTTTTTTTGTAAAATCGTTCTGGGGGTGGGCCCCGGCTGTCATTGGGCCAGGGCCCCTAGTGGATCGGGCGTGCAGCGGGGATCGGGCGCTACAGGCATCGGGCACCCGAGCGATGGTGCGGGCGGACCCTGCGACGAGTGCGGCGGGCGGGGGAGGGGAGCCCCGCGGCGACCAGCGCGCGGGGGCGGCACGGCTTGGCCGGCCGGAGCGTGGCCGGCGGGAGCCGCCGAAGTAGCTTGGCGGCGGCCCGTAGGGGAGAGCGGGGCCGCAGGGAGGAAGCCGTAGGGGCAGAGGCTCGCCCAGGCGTGCGGGGCGCTGGCACGGCGCGGCCGGCCGGAGCAGCTGCGGCGGGGTGGGGTCGCGGGGGGAGGCCGTGTGGCGGCGGCCGTAGGCGAGTGGCGAGGTGCGTAGCGGGGCAAGGCCATGCGGCGGTGGCCGTAGGCGAGCGGCGAGAGCAAGGGCGATGACTGGGGGAGCGGCGGCCGGCGGTAGCCATGCATGAGGGGGCGCGATCGCGGCGGGGAGTGCGCGAGCGCGCGCGGTTGCGGACGAGGGGCGCGGTGACCGCGGAGTTGGCGGTGAGCACGGCGCAATGCGCGGGGAAGAGAAGAGCGAGTGGAAGCCGGACGTGGCCTCATCGGCGTTGATGAGAAGGCCCGGGGAGGAGGACGAGGTCGATGGTGACGGTGCAGCGGCGACGGTCGATGGTGGGGTCGAGCCAGCGGAGCCTGGGGCGTCACGGCGAGGGGGCTTCGTGGAGGAGGGGGAAGCGACGGGCGCTAGGGCGGCGACGTTCGTCGGGGGTGCGGGCGACGTTCTCCGGGGGCGTGGGCAACGGCGAGCTACGACGAGGCGACGGGGGCGCCGGCTGCCTTCAGGGCAGAGGCGTGGTCGGATCCAGATCGGGGGGCAAGAGGGAGATGTGGGGGGGGTGTGGGGGCGTCGGTGGGTTTAGGTTGCGGGTGGGGAGGCCATATAGGCCGAGCGGGGTCAGCTGGGCCGGCCTATTGGGTCGAGTGGCCAGCAGGGCCGTGGCCTAGTAGGTGTGAGTGGGGGTTTCCTTCTTTCCTTTTTTTATATTTTTTATTTATTATTCTATTTTATTTATTTCTGTTTTAGTTTAGTTTCCTTTTTAATCTAGTTTTATAAAAACTACAACTAGCACCTAGAGTAATATTAATAGATATGCTACTACCATAAATAATTTGTCACTATAATTAAAGTAGTTTGTATTTGTTTATTAATTTAAGAGCATTCAAATAATAGTTTTTATCGTTGTTTGATTTATGATAGTGCATTAAAACACATTATAAAGGTGTGGTTCCTTCACCGATAGTTAATATGGATTATTTTCCACAAACCGAACATTTTGGTTTTAATGTTTTCAAAACTTTTGTTGTTTGCCTTTGTTTCAAAATTTCAATTTGGATCGTTCTGAACTAATGCGAGATTATCAACATTGAATGTGGTGATGTGGCATCATTAGCGTGGAATTACTGTAGCGTAATTACTGGGGCGTGTTGTATTGATGATGTTGTATTCGTGTGACTTGTATGTATTGTTGTATCCCCCTATGTATGTATGTATTGGTACAATATAATGATATCCATCTTGCTAAAAGCCCGAAATGCGGTTGTGCGCCAATCACGAGTTTGTCACGTGATCGGGATAGAATCGCATCTTGGGCCTGACAAGTATGGACTAGCACTACTTGTTGGTGTGTCCCCTCAACTCGTAGAATGAGGAGAAGCTTACAAAGGTGAAGCTCGCTTACGCCTTTTAACTAATGCAACGTACCCTCGCCCAGGCGGTGGACATGCATCAGTTCATTCGGTGTCAGATTGCCAGAGGCATACACTGTAGTACCGAACATGCAGAGTACCATCATTGTTCGACTTCACGAAGAGGCGAAGAGCCAAGCACAAGGTTTAGTTGTACGAGTAGTACTATTACTAGAACCGCATGGTGGAGCCTCTGTACTCTTATTTTTCTTAATCTCTGATAAAGTACACATTTATTCCAGAGAAGGGCGGAAAATGGCAGCCCAACATGTAATGATGATATCGATCAACCATGCTCAAATATATCTTGTCCTCCGTGTGAGCCCGTCTGTGTGTTCTCGCTCCTCGTCTCTCTCAAGGAACGGCGGCCATTTTGCCATCAATTGAGATTGGTTTGCTCACACCCCGGTCCCACATATCAGTGATATGCCAAGAGGTAGTGCGTTGACCGACTGGTCGTACGCATACTTGGTTTTGCACCTTCATACTACTCCTCCCTCCGTCACAGTTTACAGGGCATGCTTCATTATGATGCATTTCTCTCAATGCATTTCCACCACCAGACAGACTTTAGACGTGTTTGGTTTATTGCTCAATTAGTTAGGGCGTGGTAATCGCAATTTTCTCTCGATGTAGTACTACGGAGTGGAGTAAGTGCATGCATGTGTGTACCCGGGGTGGAAGCACTGCATGCATGTGTGTACACATTATTTCCTTTAGTAATAGACGCCGTGCTATAACTACCAATGCTATTTTTTAGGCTGATCGCTAGTCGCCTTGGTCCCAGAGATTTTCTCTTTTTCTGAAGCGCGCTCTATAATCAGTGACGGATGGAGTAGTATGAGCGGATTCAAAGAAAAGCGTATTGATGGTTGGTTCTTCCGAGCAACTTACAGTGGGAAAGGTGGGGCTTATGATTGACTGCTCATTACTCACTATTAATGCGGTGCAACGACCGGTCTGAGTCTCCCATGCGGATGTGCACTACCCCCTCGGTTCTTAAATATACTCCGGAGTATTTGTCTTTCTAGAGATTTCAACGAGTGACTACTCAAATATTTGTCTTTTTAGAGATTCAAATGGACTACTACATACCGATGTATATAGACATATTTTAGAGTGTAGATTCACTCATTTTGCTCCGTATGTAGTCACTTGTTGAAATCTCTAAAAAGACAAATATTTAGGAACGGAGGGAGTACACATACGACGCAAAATGAGTGAATCTACACTCTAAAATATGCCCATTTAAAATTTGTAAAAAGAAAAATATTGTTGATGACAGTTGCGACGACAAAACAGAATCATATTCCTTGTCCTAAGGGAAGATAACAACACGGTTGTGTTTGTCTAAAACGATGTGAGGACGAGATTGCAATATGGAAAGTACGCCGGACGAGCTACGTTTTGTGCAAAGAACTATGGAAGATCCACATGCAGCGACGTGGGAAGACGGGCAGTGGAGCAAGGCCGGAGGGGATACCTAGAGGTCGTCGGGATGTAACTAGGTGAGCGGCGGCGGGCGGTATCTGCCCATACTGCGGCAGCGAGCAGGTGGCGTAGGCCCTACCGCACCGGAGCTTGGTCAGAGACAACGTCGTGTACCACAGATCGGGACGTGCTGCCTCGGCGCCGTCGAACGGATAAAAGATGCACGTCCTCCCTTTCCGCCGGCGGACGGGATGCGGCCGGATCAGTGACCAACGGTGAGAGAGAGAGGCCACCGCAGCCTTGTGTCAGATACTCTGAAGAGAGACAAACCAGGCAGGGAGGCTCCATTGTATATAGTGGAGCGGACTACCTTTTTCTCCATAAAAATTGTTTTATATTCTGCGTACGTGCCATTGAGCGATATAACTTTATTTAAAAATAATGTGCCAATGCATCAAGTCGAACTTTGTTTCGTGCGCGCGTGGTACACGACCTCCGTAGGTAAACAACCGCTACACGCGTTCAAGTTATCACGTGGGCTGCCATTTCGTACAGAAATGAGCTCCATTGTGTACCCGCGCGGGTGTGGCTGGGCACGAAGCGTGAGTACGTGCACGGTGCACCTATTCTCTTCTTGTATACGTACACCACCTACGTGGGGTTCTGTGAGAGAGATACAAATGTAGAGAGATATAGTGTGTGTGTCTTCGTGAGAGTTTTTTTGGG
>LR738711.1:730108244-730140588 GCA_902687465.1 Secale cereale
GAGAGAGCGGACATGTGTAGTTTGTCTCTGTGGCATGGATACCTACCTACAGCGCTTGATTATCAGTGTGTGGTGGGGGGGGAGGGAGGCCTAATTAACTATAGAGGTACAATGGCTGGTATATGTGTGGAGGAGGAGAGAGGCCCAGCTACCTCGTGTATTAAGGGAGATCGATCTACCTCATGTATTAAGGGAGATCGATCGGCATCCATGCATATGTGTAGGAGAGGAATAAGGTTGGGAGAGAGACAGAGCTAGAGTGTTGGAGGGGGTGGTAGTGGAGTTGCTTCTAACAAATGGTGGGATAGGCTTGCTAGATAACCGGAGGGCACGCCTGTAATATCAATAAGAGAGGGGATGGCTGGCTGGTTGTGCACGTGCGTGTGAGAGACGGGTCAGGAGGCATGCACGAATGATGAGGGGGGACGATATGGCTGTGGTAAGCAGACATAACTACATAGGAAGATTAATCGTCCTTTGTCAGAGAAAGAAGAGACATAACTTGTGAGGTACGTCGATCGATGGGGGGGAATAGTCAAAGTCGACCTAGGTATATGTTGGGAGATCGATCGGTATACATGCATGTGTGTGTTAGAAGCAAATGAGGCACGGGGAGAAAAATAGAGAGAGAGGGATGCATCTAGGAGGTGGTGCGAGAGTCATACTATATCAAGGGGGAAGGAGTGTGCGAGTACGAGATCGATGAAAAGAGTGGTGGGAGTGAGGCATGGACGGTGATAAGAGAAGAGGGGAAGCTTGTGTTTGTGCTAGGCACACCTGGCTAGAGAGGCATATCGATCAATGTGTGCCATAAAGAAGGAGCTGGGGGCCTACACACACCGTGGGTTAATGACCTAAAGTGAAAAGACGAATTTGCGCGATGGAGCTAGAGAATGCTGAGGGAGGGTGAGAGGGATGCAGGTGTGTGCATGCACGAGAGAAAGTTAGCGCTAGCTAGCTACAAAGATAAGAGGATTGTGTGGGTGTAAAAGACAAACAGAGATCATAATTCATTATAAAAAGCGAATTCAGATATTTGAAGAATTTATCATAGTGTTTTAAACCGACGCATGTGTGAATATATATAACGATGATACACATGGTGTGGTTATGAACATGTTATACTACATATAATATATTTTATCTCTACTCTTATAAAAACAAAGTTGTTGATGATGGTGTGCCTGCCATCCTACAATATAGGATTTCTGATTTATATCTGACGGATAGGAACGAAACGATGGCAATTTTGAAAAAAGATACCCACACCCCTCTCCATATTTGCAAATTAGGCCTCACCTTGATCATGTTGATGTTTGGTGGAACGCACATCTTGCTAGTACTACGTATAATATATAGAACATCGATCATAATTTGGGCTAATGTGTGGCTTTTGCAGCTCAGGCATAAATACTTGTCATAATGTAGGGGACGGGGCACTATACTATGTGTGATAAACATGGTGTACACTTAGAGAACATGGTTTAGATTATGAATATATAGTTAGTACATCAAATGTACTATTATTTGGAATCAACATCAAGTGTATTCAAAAAATAGAATTCGAGTTCATGTAGTACACATAGTTCATATCTATCTCTATAGTAATAATGTCGTGTGTTATTAAGGTAATACATGAATGATGGTTGAAGTTGGCAACAATCATGATTGTAGATTGTTATTGAAATAGATAAATGAATTCAAATTCAATTCAAATTGCAACGGTATAATAGACATTTGGAATGCACTAAAATGTTTGTATGAGTAGGTTACATGCATTATACAGCAAGCGAAAAAAATTAATTGGACATAACATGGATTCATACTACCGAATAGCATCTAATTGCACTAAATTGTTGGTATGAGTAGCTATAAATAGCATTTTATAGTGAAACGGGGCAAGACTCTCTCTTTGTGTGGTGTGAATAGTTCTATTTTTTGTTTTCTTTTTGGTTGAGGGAAGTGTGAATTGATTTGGTACGTACAAGTACAATATTACACGTTAGGCTTGTCCCTAAAATTCAACCCGCGTCTTGTTATATCCCAAAAATTCAGATATCGTGCTCCGAAAACTAGCGCCTTCACAACCTGCACCTTGCTATCCCGAAATTACAACACGCGCGAAAAGTCCCTCCAGCTGCCAAATCCCGACACGCAAAATCCCCCTTCTAACACTGAGCCGAAAGGGCCGCTAGTTCAAATTGGTGGGGGGTATTTTTGTAACACACCCTATATTTTGGACAAGCGCGTCTCCATCGCCACCTTTTTGCCATTCGAAATCCCAGGCCGCCATAACCTCTCCGCTCCAGCTGCGAAACCCCACCCTCCTCCGTCCGCCACCTCACCGCTGCCCAGCCGGAGCCTCTTCGCCGACGACGTCGTCCACCGCAATAGCTCGACGTCCCTCGTCCACCTCCCCAGATGAGGATCCGTCGGCCATCTCGTCGTCCCGCCGGTTCAGCCGCCCTGTCCTCAACCTCCAAGGAGCTGCTCCGACGATCGCCTCATCTATCGCGGCTGCTCCATCCCCACAGCGCCGCCTTAACCTGCTCCACCGGAACCACAGCATCCTCACCGACTCCTCAGACGAAGCCGAGGCCTACTCGGCGCCACCAAAGAGGTTGTACACTCATCGCATCGCACCTTCTCCTTAGCTCGACCTCCCAGCGTCAACGGTGCTCCATCCCGCACCCCCATGGAGCGGCTACCTTGAAGCCGACGCCGCGGGCGACATCTCCATGGCGGCTCTCCCCCAGTGCGAGGCCACTTCGGCGGCGGCGTCCATACCAGACGGATCTGCTGCTGTTGCTCCGGCTCTCGCTCGCTCGCTCGTGTTGCTGCTGCTGCTCCGGCTCTCGCTCGATCGCTCGCACGCCCAGCTACTGCTGCTCCGGCTCTCGCTCGCTCGCTCACGCTGCTGCTGCTGCTGCTCTCCCCCTCGCTCGTGCTGCTGCTCTGCTCCGATTTAGCTACACTTCAGTTGACTGAATCGACTTTTGGGTCAGTCGATTTTCAGGGGGTGGGGGAGCTCGCCGGAGTTAAGGAAGTACCACCTGCAGTGGGGACGAGGGCTCGCCGGAGAGGTACCCCACTATCTATCTTAGGGTTCAGGGTAGGGGCGGGGTGCCAATAGGGCTGGCCGAGGCGGCGGCGGACCGTCGGTGGGGAGTTGTTTCGGGGAGGCGAGGCGGCGCTGGGGCTGGTGGTTTGGCCGGTGGTGGCTGGCGGCTCAGGGGAGTGCAGGTTGAAGATGAACTGCAGGCCCTCCCTAAACTACATGTCAAGTGCCTCTCTGCTACCATTGCGTTCAGTTTCGACAGTAACATTTAGATTCCAAAGTAAATTTCAGTTTCGACAGTTAAGTTCAGAGTCAACAGTTTTTACCTCATATGTTGTAGTCAGGTGGTTTTTGGTGATGTAAATTTTACATCTATTTTACATCATCTATTGGAGATGCTATTAGAATCCCACTTGAGATTGACGATGTATGTCTTGTGCTACTTCAGCCTTGACGTCTTACGGCTCACCGGGGCTGCTCCAACGACAGAACGATCCATCACAACAGAGCAGTGCCCTGGACGCCGTCTACAGATTCCTCAGATCTTCCTCCACACCTCTGATAGCCACCTCTCCCTCAACTGCTTCAGCGACCAACCAAATGATGTTGAGGTCGACACGGCTACGGCAAAGAGGTTGTACACTTGTTGCATCACTTATCACTATACATTCATGTCGATCCATTAGGGCTATTTTGGTTCGACGAAAAAACATAGCAATAGGGAATTTTCCAATGGCACTCTACTATTCAATTATTCATGCATTTTGTTGAAAGGAATGAGGCAAAACATCCACCTGGACCTACCTTTCAAAATCCTATGCATGAAAACAAGACCAAGTGCATTAGTGGCAGAACAACATTCTAACTGTACACGCTTTCATATGGTTTCACTTTATTTTGGCCATGTTTCTTTGCATTCATCTGCTCTTCCAATTCCTGTAAACCGAACACCCAAGTTGACAGAAATCATGTGTTTACAAATGCTCTGCTTACCATGTGCATTCCTATCCTATTCCAGTGTTTTTCCTATCCCTGCATTTTTCGAATCATGCAAGCCAAATGAGCCCTTAAAGAACTACTTCAGTTATAGGTAGGTGTCGAAGGGAACTTTGTGTGGTTTGTCCTGCTCCTGTCGCGACATCGTACACCTCACCTGAGGTGCTCCATCGGCAGAAACATCCACCAAACTATACATCACGACTCCTGACCGTCTTTCGCCGCCTCAGATCTCCTTCCGTGCCGCCAGCACCTGATACGTCCAAAACGTATCTATAATTTATGCTTGCTCCATGCCACTTTTGGATGATATTGCTATGATATTCATACACTTCCATACACTTTTGATCATATTTGGACTAACTTACTAATCCAGTGCACCCCAGTGCCAGTTTCTGTTTTCGGCTGTTTTTGTATTTCAGGTTTTCACGTTTCGTGAACTGCCCAGAAAAATCCAGAAAAATTATATAAAAAATCAGCGTTCCGGAAACAACACTGCGTCCGAAGGGCAGCCTGGGGGGCCACAGGGGCTCCAGGCGCCCTGTGGGCGCCCCCCCCCCCCTGGGCCGTGCCGGGGGGGCGCCTGGGCCCCCCGAGACTCCCCCGGTGCCCTACTTTGGCATATATTTAAAGGACCCTCCGAAACCCTCAGAAAAGGACTTCTTTTCGCGATCCCATCTCTGTTCCGTCGCCACCGCCGCTTCCAAGATCGGGAGCACCAGGAGAACTCTTCCCGGCACCCTGCCGGAGGGGAGGATCACCACCGGGAGCTTCTCCACCACCATGGACGCCTCCCGGATGACTCGTGAGTAGTCTCCCTTGGACCATGAGTCCATGACCAGTAGCTATGTGATGTTCTCCTCCCGTTCTTGTGCTTCACTAATTAGTCCTCGTGAGCTGCCCTACATGATCGAGGCACCTATGTAATCCTTATGCTGTTGCTATGTTGAGTTTGCTGGGATCCGATGGATTATGAGATTATGTTCAGATTGATCTTGAGTAATATATTTGATTCACCTCTTTTATATTTTAGTTCATAAGTAATTCTTGCATGTTCTCCGTTGTTATTTATTGCTTTGGCCGAGTAATAGGTAGTGACTCCAAGAGGGAACGTTATGCTCGATTGTGGGTTCATGCCCCTCGATGACTAGCTTGAGTGACAGAAACATGAGTCTAGGGGATGTGCTGTTGCCACAAGGGGGAAAACAACGGTGCTTGTGCCCGCGGGTGCAAGGATTGTTTACTTTACGCAAAGTTCTTTTAATGCAGTTGTCTGTTGCATTGAGTTTACACTATGGGCGGGACTCGCAACTTAATACCAGCGAGATGTTCTGGATAGATATCTCAAGGTGGATGATTAGTAGTAGATATTGATGGATTTCGGTCTACTTACTTTGGCGTACCGCCCATGCTTTGAACCTCAACCTTTCTTGCAATATAGTCAGCATTGGTTTGCATTTGTGGTCCTGTCAATTGCCCAGCTGTAATTTGTTTACCTCACATAGTTGTTTTATCGTCTTTTGGGAGAGAGACATCACTAGTGAACATCATGAGACTCCGGTCCATATTACCATCATTGATCACATCCACTATTTATTTCCCGTTATTACTTACTATTGCAAAACACTATCTATCACTACTATCATATTGCTTTTAACCCTTTGTGAACTACAAGGCCGGAGAGATTGACAACCTCTCTGTACTCGTTGGGAGCAAAGTTATTTGTATCTGTGTGCAGGTCCACGTTGATTGCTAATTGCGCCGTTAGCAGTTGACACCTACTTGTTGAAACTAGGAGTCTCTGGGGATTCGATCCTTGGCATCTTTGCTAGGGGAAAACACTTCTACTTACTGCATCTTACACCTTCCACTTGGGGTAACCAACGAGGGGTTCGAGGCCCATCAAGGAGTATTTTCTGGCGCCGTTGCCGGGGACTCCACTCTTCAGGATAGGGGAGTTGCATGCAATCTTTTACCTTCGCTTTTTAGTCTTGTTAGTTTACCTTTCATTTTTGCTTTAGTTCCTTTTATCGAAAATCACAAAAATAGTTATCTTGCTTGCTTGCTACTATGGGTTCCACCGAGAACACCAAGTTGTGTGACTTCACTAGTCACAACAACGATGACTTTATCAGCACACCTATCACTACACCTGCCACTTCAGCACCTTCATATGAAATTAAACCTGCTTTACTTAACTTAGTCATGAAAGATCAATTCTCCGGTGCTGGAGATGATGCTGCTTTACACTTGAACAATTTTGTAGAACTTTGTGATATGCAAAAGTACCAAGAAATAGATGGTAATATTGTTAAGCTTAAGCTTTTTCCTTTCTCTTTGAGAGGAGGAGCTAAAATTTGGTTTCAGTCTTTGCCAAGAAATAGCATAGATTCTTGGGACAAGTGCAAAGATGCTTTTATCGGAAAATACTATCCACCTGCTAAAATTATCCAACTTAGAAGTAACATCATGAATTTTAAACAATTGGATAATGAACACGTTGCCCAAGCTTGGGAACGTATGAAGTCTCTTATCAAGAACTGCCCTACTCACGGTTTGACTACTTGGATGGTTATCGAAACTTTTTATGCAGGCTTAAACTTTACCTCGCGGAACTTGTTAGATTCAGCCGCGGGAGGAACTTTTATGTCAACTACACTTGGTGCTGCCACAAAGCTTCTCGATGAGATGATGACCAACTATTCCCAATGGCACACCGAACGCGCTCCAACAGGTAGGAAGGTAAACTCTGTCGAGGAGATTTCCTCCCTTAATGAAAAAGTTGACTTGATCATGTCTCTACTTTCGAAGCAATCTACTGTTGATCCTCGTGATGTTCCTTTAAATTCTTTGATTGCTCAAGAACAAGTAGATGTGAATTTTATCTCTAGAAACAATTTTAACAACAATGCTTATAGGAGTAACTTTGGTAACAATTCTAGACCGTTCCCCTCTAACTCTTATGGGAACAACAATGCTTATCCTAGTACCAAGAACTCCAATACTGAACTAGAGACTATGCTTAGAGATTTCATCACTACCCAAAAAGCCTTTAATAAGAATGTAGATGAGAAACTACATAAACTAGATGATCTTTCTTTTAAGGTAGACCACTTAGCCAATGAGGTAAAATTGCTAAAAATTAAAACTTCTCCTCTTAAGGAGAGTGAAGTCATCCCTATTAATGCTACTCAAGTACAAATCAATGAAAATATTAGGATGATGGCTAAGCTTAAAGAAAGATGGGCTAGAGAAAGGGAGGAAGAGGAAGGAATTAAGAGCCTTCCTACCCACCACACTGTTGCTACTATGCAAGTTATTGAGGATGTTCACACTCTTAGCACCCAATGTACTCCTGGTCCCAATGGACCTATTAATGGTGATGCTATAGAAACTACCAACCGAGTGAACCTTAAGGACACCACTACCACTTTACTTGATGCTCGTGACCTTGATTTTGATAATTGCACTCTTACCGAAGTTATTGATTTCCTTCACAAAATGTCTAGAGATCCCCGCACTAGCACGCTTAACCTTGCCTTCACAGAGCATATCACTAATGCTCTCATCAAAGCTAGGGAGGAGAAACTTAGAGTAGAAGCCTCCATACCTAGAAAGCTAGAAGATGGTTGAGATCCTATGATAAAAATTTATTTGAATGACTTCTCTTGTTATGCATTATGTGATGTTGGTGCTAGTACCTCTGTTATGCCCAAAAGGATATATGATATGCTTAAATTGAAACCTTATGATTCTTGTTCTTTTGGTGTTCGTCTCGTTGATTCTTCCATAAAGAAACCTTTGGGGAGGATCGACGATGTTCTTATTGTTGTCAATGATAATTATGTGCCCATTGATTTCACTATTATGGATATTGAATGTGATCCTTCATGTCCAATTATTTTGGGACGTCCCTTTTTGCGCACCGTTGGTGCTATCATTGACATGAAAGAGGGCAATATAAAATTTCAGTTTCCTCTCAAGAAAGGGATGGAACACTTCCCTCGTAAGAAGGTCAAGTTACCTTTTGAGTCCGTTGTACGGGCTAGCTATTCTTTTACTCTTGATAAAACTTGATCTATGCATTATGCCTAGCTTAAAGGCATAAAAGAAAGCGCTTTTGGGAGGCAGCCCACATGAATAATTTTTTTGCTTTTGTTGTGTCTTGATGTTGTTTACTGCTGTAGCATCATTATTGTATCTTTGATTTTCATATTTGTGCCAAGTATAGCCTCTGATTGCTAGAAAGTTCAAAAGTTGTGAGGTGCTGTCCAGGAAACAGATTTTGTCCTTGGATAGAAAAATTCGTATAAAATCACCAGATCATCTTTTTGGTCTCAATTTTTTCGACAGAGTTCTCTATATAATTTTCTTTCGTGTGTCAGTTCTGAGTTTTTTTATTTGAGTTGCATAATTATCCCGAACTGGTCAATTACTGCCTGCTGTTCTGTTTTTCACATATTCTGTCCTGTTTTGCCTTACCTTCACTTTGCAAATTAAGAACTTGCTTTTTCTTTGCAAAAACCTTTTGGCAATCTTGAGAAACAGTAGAACTTCAAGAATATCCTTATTTCCAGCAAGGTATAATTATTTTATTAAGGGTACTAACCTCGCTAATCAGATTATGATGAGTTATGTATGAAGGGAGTTTTCAAGTGTGCGGGGGAAGATGATAAAAAGATTCAGGAGTGTCAAGCGCTCAAGCTTGGGGATGCCCCCGTGCACCCCCAAGAAATATTCAAGGAGACTCAAGCGTCTAAGCTTGGGGATGCCCCCATGCATCCCCTTCTCCATCAACATTATCAGTTCGTCTTTCGTTTCGCTATATTTTTATCACTTCATGTGTTATGTGCTATGCTTGGAGCGTCTTGCTTTTAGTTTTCTTTTTAGTTTGTCATAACGGGTCGGAACCCAGCATTCCTTTATTTGGGAGAGAAACACGCTCCACCTCTACCTAGAACATTACATAGAATTTTCATGTCTATCTATGCTGTGTGTGTTCTTTGTCTTTTAATAGCTACTATCGTGCTCTGCTCTTAGTATTCATGCTTATTTTTTCAAGAGCTTTTATTTAGTTGGTTGCTTGAACTCTCTTTAATTACCATGCTCACCTTATTAAGAGAGTTTGCTTCCGTTGCATGGGTTAATGTGTCTATGATAAAGATGCTACTTTCATGATGGTGCTTAGTAGTTCAGGTTTTCTTTTGGTTAATCTCAAATAGCTGGGGGGTTCCCAATGTGTTATTGGAGTACCAACTTGGTTTGTTTGCCTATGATGTGGTATGGTTTAGTAATATCTTCCTTTGAGAATTTATTTTGATTGACTTGGCGTATGCTCACGCATATTCAAGACTGTAAAGAAAGTCTGTCAAGCCTTGATGATCTTTTATTTCTAAGTAGCGATATAACTACCATGCCTGATTCAATATTGCTTTGTCGCTCTGCATGATTATGACCGTCATTGCTCTCTTAGTTGGTCGCTCCCAGTCTTTTGCTAACCTCCACCTGTACTAAGCAAACTAACCTTGCAATACATAACTCATGGGAAAGTAGCCTAAAAACTATTGTGGTAAAGAATATGTTGCTTATGTATCTTATTCTTATGAGTTGCTTGTTGAGCGGTAACCATGTTTTTGGGGACGCCATCAACTGTCACACTTTTGTTGAATATCATGTGAGTTGCTATGCATGTTCGTCTTGTCTGAAGTAAGGGTGATTTACCGTGGGTTGAATAACTATGCATATTGTTAGAGAAGAACATTGGGCCGCCAACCAAAGCCATGCATCATGGTGGAAGTTTTAGCTTGGACCTTAATCCTCAATCTCTCATGAGAATATGCTTATGCATTAAAGAGGAGTCCATCATCTATTTTCAATGTTGTCCCGGTATGGATGTCCTCAAGTTGAGATCTATCAAAAACGAGAAATCAAATGCGATTTATCTCCTTGGACCTTTGTACAGGTGGCATAGAGGTACCCCTTTGTGACACTTGGTTAAAACATATGTAATGCAATGATAACCCATGGGGATCCGAGCTAATTAGGACAAGGAGCGAGCACTATTGGTATTCGATGCATGAGGCTTGCAACTTATAGGATGTTTTATGCATGACACATATGAAGTACTACTACCGTTGACACAATTGCTTCCATGTTTTCAAATAAAAAGCTTTAGCACTTAACCTTTCTTTTACCTTTATGTTGAAGCACCAACTACTGAGAGCATGATTGTCATTCTGAGTGTAATGTGCATTGTCCCAAAGTAGCATTGTCTTTTGCATGATTGTGATATCGTTTATTCTGAAATAATTGTATCTAGTCATCACTTAAACCTTGAAGGTGCCCTTGCATTTATGTTTTGCATCACTAAAGGGGGCAAGCTAGATATCACTTTATCATATTTGCACATCATGTTCATTGCAAATCTTTTTGATGTTTCAGTTTCATGTTGTAAAACTTTCAGTCATTTGTGATTTTCTCTTGAGACAACTTAATTACTTTAGGATCATTGTCTCAGTAAGCTTTTGTCATATGACTATGAGAAAGTCCTATATGGTTAATAGCATGTCACCACAGAAATTATTCTTGTTATCATTTACCTACTCGAGGACGAGCAGGAATTAAGCTTGGGGATGTTGATACGTCCAAAACGTATCTATAATTTCTGCTTGCTCCATGCCACTTTTGGGTGATATTGCTATGATATTCATACACTTCCATACAATTTTGATCATATTTGGACTAACTTACTAATCCAGTGCACCCCAGTGCCAGTTTCTGTTTTCGGGTGTTTTTGTATTTCAGGTTTTCACGTTTCGAGAACTGCCCAGAAAAATCCAGAAAAATTATATAAAAAATCAGCGTTCCGGAAACAACACTGCGTCCGAAGGGCAGCCTGGGGGGCCACAGGGGCTCGAGGCGCCCTGTGGGCGCCCCCCCCCCCCGGGTCGTGCCGGGGGGGCGCCTGGGCCCCCCAAGACTCCCCCAGTGCCCTACTTTGGCATATATTTAAAGGACCCTCCGAAACCCTCAGAAAAGGACTTCTTTTCGCGATCCCATCTCTGTTCCGCCGCCGCCGCCGCTTCCAAGATCGGGAGCACCAGGAGAACTCTTCCCGGCACCCTGCCGGAGGGGAGGATCACCACCGGGAGCTTCTCCACCACCATGGACGCCTCCCGGATGACTCGTGAGTAGTCTCCCTTGGACCATGAGTCCATGACCAGTAGCTATGTGATGTTCTCCTCCCGTTCTTGTGCTTCACTAATTAGTCCTCGTGAGCTGCCCTACATGATCGAGGCACCTATGTAATCCTTATGCTGTTGCTATGTTGAGTTTGCTGGGATCCGATGGATTATGAGATTATGTTCAGATTGATCTTGAGTAATATATTTGATTCACCTCTTTTATATTTTAGTTCATAAGTAATTCTTGCATGTTCTCTGTTGTTATTTATTGCTTTGGCCGAGTAATAGGTAGTGACTCCAAGAGGGAACGTTATGCTCGATTGTGGGTTCATGCCCCTCGATGACTAGCTTGAGTGACAGAAACATGAGTCTAGGGGGTGTGTTGTTGCCACAAGGGGGAAAACAACGGTGCTTGTGCCCACGGGTGCAAGGATTGTTTACTTTACGCAAAGTTCTTTTAATGCAGTTGTCTGTTGCATTGAGTTTACACTATGGGTGGGACTCGCAACTTAATACCAGCGAGATGTTCTGGATAGATATCTCAAGGTGGATGATTAGTAGTAGATATTGATGGATTTCGGTCTACTTACTTTGGCGTACCGCCCATGCTTTGAACCTCAACCTTTCTTGCAATGTAGTCAGCATTGGTTTGCGTTCGTGGTCCTGTCAATTGCCCAGCTGTAATTTGTTTACCTCACATAGCTGTTTTATCGTCTTTTGGGAGAGAGACATCACTAGTGAACATCATGAGACTCCGGTCCATATTACCATCATTGATCACATCCACTATTTATTTCCCGTTATTACTTACTATTGCAAACCACTATCTATCACTACTATCATATTGCTTTTAACCCTTTGTGAACTACAAGGCCAAAGAGATTGACAACCTCTCTGTACTCGTTGGGAGCAAAGTTATTTGTATCTGTGTGCAGGTCCACGTTGATTGCTAATTGCGCCGTTAGCAGTTGACACCTACTTGTTGAACCTAGGAGTCTCTGGGGATTCGATCCTTGGCATCTTTGCTAGGGGAAAACACTTCTACTTACTGCATCTTACACCTTCCACTTGGGGTAACCAACGAGGGGTTTGAGGCCCATCAGCACCCACCACAACGGCATCACCATCATCGACTCGGTAGATGAACCTGAGGAGTACACGGGTCCACAAGAGAGGTCGCACTCTTTTGATTCTGCTTATGTTATGCATTGCTTAAAATTACCTGCTACTTTATCGTCCTGTTCACCTCTTGGACTCCAAGTCAGGTCTAAATTAATGTTCAAACTTGAGTTATAAATTAGTTGTGGGGCACATATCGAGGAAGCAATGGAAAGTATCTCTATCTAATATCTGGTTCACCTAGGGTATGCCTATGTTGTTCATCTTGGGTGGGAAACAAATAGTAAAGCAATCATCATCTGTCTTTTTATTAAATTAAAGCAATCATCAGCCTGCTATCATTATTTTTGGATCCATCCACTGGTTGTTACCATCACTCTAAATTTCGGCATGCTCTCCTTACATAATCTCACCATATTTTTCCGTATGCATGTCAGATATTGTACACATTCATGCTGAACTTGTAGAGAAAAAGAGAAGAGTTTTGCGCGGCAATACAATGTCATGCAGACATTGCTCCATGGTGGGTTCAATAGCAAACCCTCCCCACCCCTCTCCAGATTGTAATCCAGAGGAAGATATCTGTTATGAGGAGGATTCAAACGCCGCTGACAACTCCTATTTACCCCCAAGGTGTTTGCTCTACCTTGGCATGATGATGTTAGTCATATCATGCATATGTTGCCTTGTAGTGCCTACTTTTGACATCATATATGTCATCTACTTAGTTTAGACATTAGCTGTCGCCACCTGTTTAGTTTCTATATCATATATGAGAATTATGCAGTCTCATGTCTTTTAGCCAGCCATAATATATGTGAAATGTGCAATGCCATCCTGTTTAACCAGGCATCATATATTTGAATGATATCTTGCCCATCCTTTTCTTCATTACATTTCCATTTGTCGACAATTTTTGTACATTAAACTACTCTTCCTGTGAATCAGCCATTTGGGTGGGAGATAGAAAAAACTGGAGTGAAAACAAGGCCTTCATAGCAGACAGTGCTACCTGTCGAAGCAGATCTCTTGTTGGGTCCCGATAGCTCCTCAGAGATGGATTCGCAGACAGATGACCAGTCCTATTCCCCCACTGAGGTGTATACTCTAACTTGGCACGATGTTTTAGTTATTCATCATATCTTTGAATTATGTTGTGCTATGCTATCCAGTTTAGAAGACATCATATATGTGAAATTATGTCATGCTATATGTTTTAGTTAAACGATATACATGTCAACTATTTCATGTCCTCTTTTTTCCACACTATCTATTGCATCTGTCTCTCATACAATGTTTGTACATTCAACTATGTTTCCTATTTATCAGCCATTTGAATTGGAGCGGGTGATGCCAGCATCTAGCGGACTAAAAATACAGTTTTCAAATAAAACAGTGCTACCTTTTGGTGGATATAGCACCCCGGTTGTACATGCACGAGAACCAGCCCTACCACACATAACCCAAACTCTCGCAGATTGTACCCCTACCGCGATGGACAGAGAACCAGCTTCACCCAATCTAACCCCAACCCCAGCAGATAGTAACCCAGTTCCTGTTGATATGGCGCCATCTCCACCACAGAGCTCCCAAACAAGAGCAGTTAGAAAGGTAGCTCCAGTGCCCAAAGGGTCAGTACTACCACGGCAAACCCCAACTCCACCAGTTAGTACGCCTATTCCTGTGGTGAAAGCACAACATCTAGTCGTACTTTAGCATCTATCACATTTGATGTTGTTAAATCGTATGTGCCTATCTTCCCATCTTGGAAATATTATACTCAAGATGAAGGAAAATGCCAGTTGCAGGTGTTTGTCCAAGAGTTATGTGTAAGTAATGTTATTCATGGTAATTACTTTGCTTTGTCCCATACATCCTACCTCCATGATGGCTATAATACATCAAATTTTCCCATTTTTCTCTATAGAGAAGGACCGATATGGAAACTCAGGATGAGGTAACATGTGCTAATACCTCTGCTATCTTCAAGAATGCTTGGTGGCAGTATCGGAATTACCTGAAGAAAACGCACTTCACCGGCAATGAAACTCATCAAATTTCCTTACGTTCTCCTAAGACACATTTACTGGACGATGACTGGGAACGCCTTGTTCTGTACTGGTCCAGAACCAAGAATGTGGTAAGGTCTATGAGCTCATTTTCTATTTTTTAAGTACTATATTCTTACGTCTTACTGTACTCTGTTCATGTAGAACAAGTGCCTAAACCTTAAGAACAACTGTTCTAATTTAAGATTCCATTGCTATCATAGTTCCAAAAAGCGCTAGGCGTTAATTGTGCGTTTTGCCACCGCCTTGCGCTTTACTCATGCTTATGCGCAGTTATGCATAGATTAAGTGTAGTTATGTGCAATGCATTTCACCGATGCCTAGAGCCTAGGCGCGCTTAAGTGCTCGCTTAGGCGCGCCTTTTCTAACTATGATTGCTATCATGCATACTGCTTTGCTCTTGTATCACTGTATTTAGTCATACAAACTTATTTTTAAATTGAAGGATCCAATCGAAACTCCAATGGCGCAGCAGCTATGTTCACACATGTTTCTTTAACCTGCTTGCTCTTATCAATAGCTCTGTTTATTTCAATTTCAATTGTGTATACAGTTGACTTCTTATATCATGCACATTACTAGCATCACGACAAAGCAAATAGTGTTATTGTACATGTAGAACCGTGGTACCCATCTGAAATCTTGTTGTGCCGTGTAGTTTCCCACGCTTTGTATTCTTTCACTGCTGCTTTGTCTTGAACTGATATGATTTGAACCATGTCTCTATTTTGATTTGGCAAGACAATGGAGTGACCATAGGACATAGATATATGTTTGTTTGATGCTTTTATTATGTATGAGTACTTGTCAATAGAATACTTGGTAGTTTAATCATGTCCACCTTATTAATGAACTGGTTCACCGAAATGAGTTTCATATACTAGTACATGCTAAATTGTTATGTGTCTGCTTGTTTCTTCTTTTAGAATGCTGACAGAATATTGGGGAAGAGTGCCTTATTAAGCAATGGTAAAGTAAGTAATGCAGATAAGGTGCAGGATAGTGACACATCCTTGTTGGTCTCCAACAAAGCTGATAAAACAGCTAAGGAAGACTATCTCGAAGACAGTGAGACAACCCCAAAGTCCTATCTTGGTTTAGTGTTGGAGTTACTGGCCACTACCGCTATTCAAACTCACTGTCTGAATCAGTTGGTTTCTTGAGTCTCAACTATAAGCTGAAATACATCGATGAGTTGTGCTGCGGCAAGAAGCGGAAGGACTGCAGAAGCCCCTGGAGCATTCAGATGCATACATTATGGTGCAACAGCAAGCGTTGGAGGATTTTAGCGCCAAACAGGACAAAGCTAATAAGCTTGCTAAGCTTATTGCCAGCATGGTGGATACCACGTTTCTTGAGCTCTTCTGAAGTTGTTTCAGTTATGCTCATGTTTTGCTGTCGCGTTTATTTGCACTGGTGGCCAATTTTGACGGCTAGTGTATGTAATATGCTGCTTTGTTCCCTATATTTGCACTGTTGGCGAACTTTGATGCCCAGTGGATGTAATATGTGTAATAGCGGTAATAGGCTTGCGTTAATTGATTTCTTATTTATTTCCTTATTGTCTTGTTTAGTTGTTTGCTTGTAGTCACTTTAGTTCTTTTTCTGTGTTTTTCTAGTGGCCACAATAACCTATCTTTGGAAACTAGGCCAAAATAATCATGGCAACACACAGACTGTTGAAACCATGGGCCTCCTGCGGGCCGTAGGATCCATTGGCCTTCTATACAGGCCATAGGATCCATGGGCCTTCTACGGGCCATACAATTCATGGGCCTTTTACGGGTCATACGATCCATGGGCCTTCTACGGGGCGTATCATTATTTAGCCAATCATGGGTCGTGCTATTCGTGGACAACAACGGGCCGTTAATAGGCCGTATTTGATAACTCTATGAAAATAGCCCAACGGGTTTTTTTGACATGAAAACGGCCCAACGTATTATCGGGCCAGGGCCGACTGTAACCACGAGCTGAATTTGGCCCACAAGCAGAAAATGACAGTAACGGGCCGTAAGTAAACGAATGTGGAAATGAGCCCAAGAATAAATGGGCCCCGAGAAGGCCGAAAGATAACATGGGTTGGAAAAGGCCCAACGGAATAATGGGTCGTTAATCAGTATACGGTGATACACTGTTCATTACGGCCCAGTTTCACCACGTGCCCTTAATGGGTATAAAGTGATACACTGTTCATTACGGGCAAGTTTTACCACGGGTCGTTAATGGGCCGAGAGTAATAAGGGCCTCATATGGGCCGAAAGACGTCATGGGCCATACATGGGCCAGAAGTTAAAATGGTCTGGAATTATATTGGATGGCCCAGATGACGCTATTGGGCCTAATTCGGATAGGTCGTAAATGGGCCCTGGGTTAGCGGGCTGTAAATGGGCTATGTGCAAACATGCCGTTCACAGGCTTACCGTGGGCTGGCCCGCCACCTTTTGACCAAGTCAAACGGGCTGGCCTTTTCACAGGAATGGGCCTCTGTTGGGCCGTGCCATGTGTCGACATATCATAGGCGCTTTGGGTCCAATGAGTGGATGACATCTGTCCCAACGGTGAGCCGACACGTGTTTCCTCCAGCCAATGATGATTTTACACGTGGAAAATCCCCATTGGTTAGGGCTGTTAACGGGTTATCGGATCCAAAACCGGACCTGGTAGCTAAATGGCGTTCCGTTACGGTGGATGCCACGTGTCGGTCACCCTTGACAAAAGCACTTCTGTGACGTGCGATTTATCGTCATGGAAGTGGACACTTCCGTGATGATAATTTTGGTAATGTCATGGAACACTTCTACGACAGCACAAGTATGACTATCTTGATTCTGTCATAAATTTGTCATGGATGTACATGCATGACCGAAAACGTCACCTCCTATGACAAACACGTATCATCGCAGAAGTGTATTTTTTGTAGTGTCTTCCTCCTCCTCCAACCCGATGGAAGAAGATGCTTGGCTTATGAAGATCGAGCTAAAGAGGGAAGAACCCGTAGAAGCCGAAAAAGGTGACAAAGGAGGAGGTTGTCGGTGATCAAGCATCGGCAGTTGAGCAAGCATTGCTGGCAGAAGAGGAAGGAGAAGAACCCCAACCAAAAAGGCCTCTACACAGGTTACATCATAACAATTTTCGTAATTTAATTCACAATTATGGGTTCGAGAATACTCCTCATAGGCACATACTGTCCAATTGGGATATATCTCATCCAAGGGAAAATGGTGCACGAATAAACCCGTGGGGCTTGGAAAACAAACACATAATGGCTGAGGTGAAGAAAAACAGCGGGTTGCTTCACCAGGCCCTTCTGGAGATTCAAAGTTTGAAGGATCTAGTCATGGTTATAGCGGAGAATACTTCATCACCACCACCATCTTCTTCACCACCTAAGGAAAATTGAGTATCGGGTATGGGCACTCCCCTTGTCTTTCGCCAAGCTTGGGGGAGGTGCCCCGATATCGTATCATCCCCACTATCCTTTTGCATTTACTTATCCTAGTTTGATATTTTGCTTTAGAATAAATGAAAGTTTAGTTCGATCTCTTCTTTTTGTGAGTTTGCTTAGTGATCTATCTTTGTAATCGTGTGTGAGAAATATAATAAAGTTTAGTTTTGAGTTTTTGCTTTCTTTACCTTCCTATTGCAATAAAAAGAAAGGTTATAATTGAATGAATAAAAGAAACGAAATAAATTAAGAAGATCATATGCTAATCTTATGGTAGGTGATGGCACCACATAAGGAAAAGTATAAGCAGAAAATTTTATTAGATATTGACAAACATAGCATTGGTCAATGATGCAACTCATGCAAGAATTAATAAGGGAAGACAAGATTCACATATAAATATACTATCCTAGAAATCTTTTGTGATTGTGAGCCCCCATCAAAATATTATATGCCAAAATTGTTCACGTTGGACAAGGAAAACAACTTAATGATTTATGTTTGTTCATATTCACATAGAAGTCATATTGTCGTAGATCCTTTAACATGTGGTGCTTGCTCAATATATTTTCTATCCAAAAAACTCTGCATTAAGTAGAGATACTACTTCTGCATCTAAAAACCCCTAAACCCAAACCTTTTTCGAGAGTCCACCATACCTACCTATGGATTGAGTAAGATCCTTCAAGTAAGTTGTCATCGGTGCAGTAAAGCAATAATAATTGTTCTAAAAGTGTGAGATCATTTAGTGTTAGAGAAAATTTAGTGTTGCACGAACTTGTGATGGTGAAGAATAAAAGTGATAGACTGCATAATAAAGGTTGCTATCACAAGGGGCAAAGCAACGTGACGTTCTTTTGCACTAAGGGATTGAGCATATGAACAAATAAGCGCATGACACTGTTGGGGAACGTTGCATGGAAAACAAAAAATTTTCTCTACGTTCACCAAGATCAATCTAGTAGATGCAACTACGAGGGGAGAGTAGGATCCACATACCCTTGTAGATCGCTAAGCGGAAGCGTTAAGAACGCGGTTGATGGAGTCGTACTCGCCGCGATTCAGATCGCTGAAGATCCAAGCACCGAAGCAACGGTGCCTCCGCGTTCTTCACACGTACGGCTCGGGGACGTCTCCTCCTTCTTGATCCAGCAAGGGGTGGAGGAGAGGTTGATGGAGAACCGGCAGCACGACGGCGTGGTGGTGATGGTGGAGAAGAACTCCGGCAGGGCTTCGCCTAAGCACCGCGGGAGAAGAAGATGTTATGGGAGAGGGAGGGCAGCACCGAGGCACGAACTTGTGTTGTCTGCCCTCCCTCTACCTCTCTATATATAGGGGGAAGGAGGAGAGGGGGGCGCCCTAGGGTTTCCCCTAGGGGGCCGGCGGCCAGGGCATGGGGGGGCGGCGGCCAAGGCAGGCCCTAGGGTTTCCCCCCCTAGGTGCCTTGCCCCCCAAGGCTAAGGGGGTGCGGCCACCCTAGAGGGGTCCACCCCCCTTGGCGCACAAGGAGAGGGCCCAGGGGGGCGCACAGCCCCCTGAGGGCTGTGGTGTCCCCCCTTGTGGCCCATTAGGCCCAGAACTACTTCCGGAACCCCCGAAACCCCTTTCGGTCGTCCGCCGATTTCCCGATGCTCCCCGGAACACTTCCGGACTCCGAAACCTTTCATCCTATATATCAATCTTCGTCTCCGGACCATTCCGGAGACCCTCGTCATGTCCGGGATCTCATCCGGGACTCCGAACAACCTTCGGTAACCATACACTTTTCTCACTAACAACCCTAGCGTCACCGAACGTTAAGTGTGTAGACCCTGCGGGTTCGGAAACCATGTAGACATGACCGAGACACTCCCAGGTCAATAACCAATAGCGGGATCTGGATACCCATATTGGTTCCCACATGTTTCTCGATGATCTCATCGGATGAACCACGATGTCAAGGATTCAGGCAATCCCGTATACAGTTCCCTTCGTCTCGTCGGTATGTTACTTGCCCGAGATTCGATCGTCGGTATCTCTATACCTAGTTCAATCTCGTTACCGGCAAGTCTCTTTACTCGTTACCGTAATACATAATCCCGTGACCAACTACTTAGTCACTTTGAGCTCATTGAGATGACGTATTACCGAGTGGGCCCGGAGATACCTCTCCGTCACACGGAGTGACAAATCCCAGTCTTGATCCATGTCAACTCAACAGACACCCTCGGAGATACCTGTAGAGTACCTTTATAGTCACCCAGTTACGTTGTGACGTTTGGTACACACAAAGCACTCCTACGGTGTCAGTGAGTTACATGATCTCATGGTCATAGGAACTTATACTTGACATGCAGAAAACTATAGCGATAACTGACACGATCAAAAGCTATGTTAACGTTTGGGTCTCGTCCATCACATCATTCTCCTAATGATGTGATCCCGTTATCAAATGACAACTCATGTCAATGACCTGGAAACCGCGGTCATCTTTGATCAACGAGCTAGTCCTGTAGAGGCTCACTAGGGACACAAAGTCTGTCTATTCATCCACACGTGTATCTGAGTTTCCAATCAATACAATTATAGCATGGATAATAAACGATTATCATGAACAAGGAAATATAATAATAACTCTTTTATTATTGCCTCTAGGGCATATTTCCAACAGTCTCCCACTTGCACTAGAGTCAATAATCTAGCATTACAAGGTAATGAATCTAACACCCATAGAGTCTTGGTGTTGATCGTGCTTAGCCCGTGGAAGAGGCTTAGTCAACGGATCTGCAACATTCAAATCCGTGTGTACTTTGCAAATGTTTATGTCCTCCTCCTTGACCGAATCGCGGATGGAATTGAAGCGTCGCTTTATGTGTCTGGTCCTTTTGTGAAACCTTGGTTCCTTGGCTAGAGCAATGGCACCAGTGTTGTCACAGAACAGAGTCATTGGGTTCAGTGCACTAGGCACAACTCCAAGATCTGTCATGAACTCCTTCATCCAGACACCTTCCTTTGCCGCCTCCGAGGCAGCTATATACTCCGCTTCACATGTAGAATCAGCTACCACGCTCTCCTTGGAACTGCACCAGCTTACCGCTCCCCCGTTGAGAATATATACGTATCCGGTTTGAGACTTAGAGTCATCCGGATCAGTGTCAAAGCTTGCATCGATGTAACCCTTTACGACGAGCTCTTGATCACCTCCATAAACGAGAAACATATCCTTAGTCCTTTTCAGGTACTTTAGGATATTCTTGACCGCTGTCCAGTGATCCATACCAGGATTACTTTGAAACCTTCCGGCCATACTTATGGCAAGGCTGACATCTGGTCTCGTGCACAGCATTGCATACATGATAGAGCCTATGGCTGAAGCATAGGGGACGACACTCATCTTTTCTCTATCTTCCGCAGTCACTGGGCACTGAGTCTTACTCAACTTTGTACCTTGCAATACCGGCAAGAACCCCTTCTTGGATTGATCCATTTTGAACTTCTTCAAAACTTTATCAAGGAATGTGCTTTGTGAAAGTCCTATCAAGCGTCTTGATCTATCTCTATAGATCTTGATGCCCAATATGAAAGCAGCTTCACCGAGATCCTTCATCGAAAAACTCTTGTTCAAATACCCCTTCACGCTATCCAAAAATTCTATATTGTTTCCAATCAGCAATATGTCATCCACATATAATATTAGAAACGCTATAGAGCTCCCACTCACTTTCTTGTAAATACAAGCTTCATTGTAAACTTGTATAAACCCAAACGCTTTGATCACCTCATCAAAGCGAAGATTCCAACTCCGAGATGCTTGCACCAGCCCATAAATGGAACGCTGAAGCCTGCATACTTTGTCAGCATTCTCTGGATCGACAAAACCTTCTGGTTGCATCATATACAACTCTTCCTTAAGAAAACCGTTAAGGAATGCTGTTTTGACATCCATCTGCCAAATTTCATAATCGAAATATGCAGCTATTGCTAACATGATTCGGACGGATTTAAGCATCGCTACGGGTGAGAAAGTCTCATCGTAGTCAATCCCTTGAACTTGTGAAAAACCCTTTGCCACAAGTCGAGCTTTATACACGGTGACATTACCGTCAGCGTCCGTCTTCCTCTTAAAAATCCATTTATTCTGAATGGCCTTCCGCCCTTCAGGTAATACTTCCAAAGTCCATACTTTGTTTTCATACATGGATCCCATCTCGGATTTCATGGCCTCTAACCATTTGTCGGAATCCGGGCCCATCATCGCTTCTCCATAGCTCGTAGGTTCACCGTTGTCTAACAACATGACCTCCAAGACAGGGTTACCATACCACTCAGGCGCAGTGCGTACCCTTGTCGACCTACGAGGTTCGGTAGTAACTTGATCAGGAGCTTCTTGATCATCATCATTGGCTTCCTCTTCAACCTCTGCAGGCTCCACAAAAACATATTTCTGTGCTGCGCTACTTTCTGGTTGAAGCAGAGGTTCAATAACCTCATCAAGTTCTACCTTCCTCCCACTCAATTCTTTCGAGAGAAACTCTTTCTCGAGAAAGGACCCGTTCTTAGCGACAAACACTTTGCTCTCGGATCTGAGATAGAAGGTGTACCCAACTGTTTCTTTTGGGTATCCTATGAAGACACATTTGTCCGCTTTGGGTTCGAGCTTTTCTGGCTGAAGCCTTTTGACATAAGCATCGCAACCCCAAACCTTGAGAAAAGACAACTTCGGTTTCTTACCAAACCATAGTTCATACGGCGTTGTCTCAACGGACTTAGATGGAGCCCTATTTAAAGTGAATGCAGCTGTCTCTAACGCATACCCCCAAAACGATAGTGGCAAATCGGCAAGAGACATCATAGAACGTACCATATCTAATAGGGTTCGATTACGACGTTCGGACACACCATTACGCTGTGGTGTTCCAGGTGGCGTCAACTGTGAAACAATTCCACATTTTCTTAAGTGATCACCAAACTCATAACTCAGATATTCTCCCCCTCGATCAGATCGTAGGAACTTGATCTTCTTGTTACGATGATTTTCAACTTCACTCTGAAATTGCTTGAACTTTTCAAAAGTTTCAGACTTATGCTTCATCAAGTAAATATACCCATATCTATTTAAGTCGTCAGTGAAGGTGAGAAAATAACGATATCCACCGCGCGCCGTTACACTCATCGGACCGCACACATCAGTATGTATGATTTCCAATAAGTCACTTGCCCGTTCCATTGTCCCTGAAAACGGGGTCCTTGTCATCTTGCCCATGAGGCACGGCTCGCACGTGTCAAGTGATTCAAAATCAAGAGACTCCAAAAGTCCATCAGCATGGAGCTTCCTCATGCGTTTCACGCCGATATGACCCAGACGGCAGTGCCACAAGAAAGTGGTATTATCATTATCAACTCTACATCTTTTGGCATCAATGTTATGAACATGTGTATCATCACTATCGAGATTCAATAAGAATAAACCCCTAACTTCGGGTGCATGACCATAAAAGATATTACTCATATAAATAGAACAACCATTATTCTCTGACTTAAAAGAGTAACCGTCTCGCAATAAACAAGATCCAGATATAATGTTCATGCTTAACGCAGGCACTAAATAACAATTATTCAGGTTCATAACTAATCCCGATGGTAATCGAAGAGCGAGCGTGCCGACGGCGATCACATCAACCTTGGAACCATTTCCCACGCGCATCGTCACTTCGTCCTTCGCCAGCCTCCGTTTATTCCGCAGTTCCTGTTTAGAGTTGCAAATGTGAGCAACCGAACCGGTATCAAATACCCAGGCACTACAACGAGAGTTGGTAAGGTACACATCAATAACATGTATATCACATATACCTTTGTTGTTGTTGGCCCCCTTCTTGTCCGCCAGATACTTGGGGCAGTCCCGCTTCCAGTGGCCGTTCCCCTTGCAATAGAAACACTCAGTCTCTGGCTTGGGCCCAGCCTTGGGTTTCTTCACTGGATTAGCAACTGCTTTGCCACCCTTCTTAGAGTTACCCTTCTTGCCCTTGCCATTCTTCTTGAAACTGGTGGTTTTATTGACCATCAACACTTGATACTCCTTCTGGATGTCTGCCTCAGCGACTTTCAGCATCGAAAACAGCTCGGCGATGGTCTTGTTCATCCCTTGCATGTTATACTGCTGCACGAAGCTCTTGTAGCTTGGAGGGAGTGACTGGAGAATTCTGTCAATGATAGCCTCATCCGGGAACACAAGTCCCAGATCAGCTATGCGGGTATAGTACCCAGACATCTTCAGTAAGTGCTCACTGACAGACGAATTCTCCTCCATCTTGCAAGCGAATAATTTATCGGTGGTCTCATACCTCTTGATCTTAGCATTCTTCTCAAAGATGAACTTCAACTCCGTGTACATCTCATATGCACCATGACGTTCAAAACGCCTTTGAAGTCCTCCTTCCAAGCCGTACAACATGGCACACTGCACTATCGAATAGTCATCCGAACGCGTCTGCCAAACGTTCATAACGTCCGCAGAGGCTCCAGGAGCGGGGGGTTCACCTAGCGGTGCATTTAGGACATAAACCTTTTGGGCAGCTGTGAGGATGATCCTCAGATTGCGGAGCCAGTCCACAAAGTTGCTCCCGTCATCTTTCAGTTTAGCTTTCTCTAGGAACGCATTAAAATTCAGGGGAGCTACTGCGCGAGCCATCTACAACCAAAATTTGCAAAGACATTTTAGACTATTGTTCATGATAAGTGAGTTATTACCTAATCAAATTATTTATAACTCCCACTCAATTTGACATCCCTCCGGTCATTCGAGCGTGACATGATCCAAATTCACCAGCCCAAGTCCGATCATCACGTGAGATGAGGTGGTGTCAATGGTGAACATCAACATGTTGATCATATCTACCATATGACTCATGCTCGACCTTTCGGTCCTCCGTGTTCCGAGGCCATGTCTGTACATGCTAGGCTCGTCAAGTCTAACCCGAGTGTTCTGCATGTGCAAAACTGGCTTGCACCCGTTGTATGCGAACGTAGAGTCTATCACACCCGATCATCACGTGGTGCTTCGAAACGACGAACCTTCGCAACGGCGCACACTCGGGGGGAACACATTTTTATCTTGAAATTTTAGTGAAGGATCATCTTATAATGCTACCGTCGTCCTAAGCAAAATAAGATGCATAAAAGGATTAACATCACATGCAAATCATAAGTGACATGATATGGCCATCAACTCGTGCTTTTGATCTCCATCTCCAAAGCACCGGCATGATCTCCATCGTCACCGGCGCCACACCATGATCTCCATCATCATGATCTCCATCATCGTGTCTCCATCGGGGTTGTCGGCGCCCACCATGCTCTTACTACTATTGCTACCGTTTAGCGATAAAGTAAAGCATTACAAAGCGCTTAATGATTGACACGCAGGTCATACAAAAAATAAAGACAACCCTATGGCTCCTGCCGGTTGCCGTATGCATCGACATGCAAGTCGATATTAACTATTAGAACATGATCATCTCATACATCAAATATATCTCATCATGTCATTGGCCATATCATATCACATACATACCCTGCAAAAACAAGTTAGACGTCCTCTAATTTGTTGTTGCATGTTTTACGTGGCTGCTATGGGTATCTAGCAAGAACGCTTCTTACCTACGCAAAACCACAACGGTGATATTCAAGTTGCTATTTAACCTTCTACAAGGACCGCCTTGTTCTATTCCGATTCAACTAAGATAGGAGAGACAGACACCCGCCAGCCATCTTATGCAACAAAAGTCACATGTCTGTCGATGGAACCGGTCTCATGTACGTGGACATGTAAAGTTGGTCCGGGCCGCTTCATCCTATAATACCGCTGAATCAAGAAAGACTAAGGAGGGCAGCAATTTAAACATCAACGCCACAAACCCTTTTGTGTTCTACTCGAGAAAGCATCTACGCAAGATCCTAGCTCATGATGCCACTATTGGGGAACGTTGCATGGAAAACAAAAAATTTTCTCTACGTTCACCAAGATCAATCTAGTAGATGCAACTACGAGGGGAGAGTAGGATCCACATACCCTTGTAGATCGCTAAGCGGAAGCGTTAAGAACGCGGTTGATGGAGTCGTACTCGCCGCGATTCAGATCGCTGAAGATCCAAGCACCGAAGCAACGGTGCCTCCGCGTTCTTCACACGTACGGCTCGGGGACGTCTCCTCCTTCTTGATCCAGCAAGGGGTGGAGGAGAGGTTGATGGAGAACCGGCAGCACGACGGCGTGGTGGTGATGGTGGAGAAGAACTCCGGCAGGGCTTCGCCTAAGCACCGCGGGAGAAGAAGATGTTATGGGAGAGGGAGGGCAGCACCGAGGCACGAACTTGTGTTGTCTGCCCTCCCTCTACCTCTCTATATATAGGGGGAAGGAGGAGAGGGGGGCGCCCTAGGGTTTCCCCTAGGGGGCCGGCGGCCAGGGCATGGGGGGGCGGCGGCCAAGGCAGGCCCTAGGGTTTCCCCCCCTAGGTGCCTTGCCCCCCAAGGCTAAGGGGGTGCGGCCACCCTAGAGGGGTCCACCCCCCTTGGCGCACAAGGAGAGGGCCCAGGGGGGGGCGCACAGCCCCCTGAGGGCTGTGGTGTCCCCCCTTGTGGCCCATTAGGCCCAGAACTACTTCCGGAACCCCCGAAACCCCTTTCGGTCGTCAGCCGATTTCCCGATGCTCCCCGGAACACTTCCGGACTCCGAAACCTTTCATCCTATATATCAATCTTCGTCTCCGGACCATTCCGGAGACCCTCGTCATGTCCGGGATCTCATCCGGGACTCCGAACAACCTTCGGTAACCATACACTTTTCTCACTAACAACCCTAGCGTCACCGAACGTTAAGTGTGTAGACCCTGCGGGTTCGGAAACCATGTAGACATGACCGAGACACTCCCAGGTCAATAACCAATAGCGGGATCTGGATACCCATATTGGTTCCCACATGTTTCTCGATGATCTCATCGGATGAACCACGATGTCAAGGATTCAGGCAATCCCGTATACAGTTCCCTTTGTCTCGTCGGTATGTTACTTGCCCGAGATTCGATCGTCGGTATCTCTATACCTAGTTCAATCTCGTTACCGGCAAGTCTCTTTACTCGTTACCGTAATACATAATACCGTGACCAACTACTTAGTCACTTTGAGCTCATTGAGATGACGTATTACCGAGTGGGCCCGGAGATACCTCTCCGTCACACGGAGTGACAAATCCCAGTCTCGATCCATGTCAACTCAACAGACACCCTCGGAGATACCTGTAGAGTACCTTTATAGTCACCCAGTTACGTTGTGACGTTTGGCACACACAAAGCACTCCTACGGTGTCAGTGAGTTACATGATCTCATGGTCATAGGAACTTATACTTGACATGCAGAAAACTATAGCGATAACTGACACGATCAAAAGCTATGTTTAACGTTTGGGTCTCGTCCATCACATCATTCTCCTAATGATGTGATCCCGTTATCAAATGACAACTCATGTCTATGACCTGGAAACCGCGGTCATCTTTGATCAACGAGCTAGTCCTGTAGAGGCTCACTAGGGACACAAAGTCTGTCTATTCATCCACACATGTATTTGAGTTTCCAATCAATACAATTATAGCATGGATAATAAACGATTATCATGAACAAGGAAATATAATAATAACTCTTTTATTATTGCCTCTAGGGCATATTTCCAACAGACACCTCTGCTTCCCTCTGCGAATGGCCTATCTTTTACTTTTATGCAAAGAGTCAAAGTTTTCTCTCTATTCCTTTTTACTTTATCCTTTGGCAAGCATCATGTGGTGAGGAAATATCTAGGCACATATGTCCAATTGAATATGGGTGACATGAGTTATTATTGTTGACATCACCCTTGAGGTGAGTACGTTGGGAGGCAAAACCACAAGTCCCTATCTTTCTATGTGTGCGGTTGAAACATATTGCTCATGTGTATGCGGTGAGTGTTAGCAATCATAGAAGACTATATGATGGTTGATCATGTGGACTTGTCTAAAGGCTCCGATATGTGACCCTTCCTGAAAATATGATGAATTGTAGTTGCAAAGTTGATTGAAAACATAGTTTGTTGGTTTCTAATAGAGTTTATGCTTTCTACTTCAATTTTGTGATGAACTGTTACTTATTAATGAGAAGTCTATGATACAAGTCCTTTGATAAAAGACTTATGTTTAAATTTGTTCCTGTTATAATAGTCAACATGATGCTTCTATGTCTGTATTTGTTTTTATCGACACCTCTCTCTCAAAGCATGTGGACATGTTTTTCGTTTTTGGTTTTCGCTTGAGGACAAGCGAGGTCTAAGCTTCGGGGAGTTGATACTTCCATTTTGCATCATCTTTTCTTGCTGTTATTTATGTTGTTATTATGCATAATAATGCTTTTTGGAGTAATTCTAATGCCTTTTCTCTCATAATTTGCAAGGAATGCATCAAGGGGGAGAATTCCGACAGCTGGAAATCTGGACTTGAAAAAGCTACGTCAGGCCACCTATTCTGCACAACTCCAAACAAGCTGAAACTTCACGAAGATTTTTTATGGAAATATGAAAAATACTGGAGCTGATAACCACAGTAGAGGGCCCACCAGGTGGGTACAACCCACCTCGGCGCGCCAGACCCCCCAAGCGCGCCCTGGTTGGTTGTGCTCTCCCAGGCCCATCTCCGGTGCCCATCTTCTGGTATATAAGCCCTTCTGACCTAGAAAAAATAAGGAGAAGACTTTCAGGATGGAGCGCCGCCGTCTCGAGGCGGAACGTGGGCAGGAGCACTTTTGCCCTCCGGCGGAGCGATTCCGCCAGGGGAACTTCCCTCCTAGAGGGGGAAATCATCGACATCATCATCACCAACAACTCTCTCATCTTGGGGAGGGCTATCTTCATCAACATCTTCAATAGCACCATCTCATCTCAAACCCTAGTTCATCTCTTGCGTTCAATCTTGTTGCCGGAACTATAGATTGGTGCTTGTGGGTGACTGGTAGTGTTGATTACATCTTGTAGTTGATTACTATATGGTTTATTTGGTGGAAGATTATATATTCAGATCCATTATGCTATTTAATACCCCTCTGATCTTGAGCATGTTTATCATTTGTGAGTAGTTACCTTTGTTCTTGAGGTCACGGGAGAAATCATGTTGCAAGTAATCGTGTGAATTTGATATGTGTTCGATATTTTGATAGTATGTATGTTGTGATTCCCTTAGTTGTGTCATGTGAATGTCGACTACATGACACTTCACCATGTTTGGGCCTAAGGGAATGCATTGTGGAGTAGTAATTAGATGGTGGGTTGCGAGAGTGACAGAAGCTTAACCCTAGTTTATGCGTTATTCCGTAAGGGACCGATTGGATCCAACAGTTTAATGCTATGGTTAGAATTTATTCTTAATACTTTTCTCATAGTTGTGGATGCTTGCGGGGGGGTTAATCATAAGTAGGAGGTTTGTTCAAGTAAGAACAACACCTAAGCATCGATCCACCCACATATCAAATTATCAAAGTAGCGAAGACGAATTGAACCAACATGATGAAAGTGACTAGATGAAATTCCCTTGTACCCTCAAGAACGCTTTTCTTATTATAAGAGACCGTCTTGGCCTGCACTTTGCCTCAAAGGGATTGGGCTATCTTGCTGCACTTTTGCTACTACTATTGTTACTTGCTTGTTACAAAATTATCTTGCTATCAAACTACCCCGCTACTTACAATTTCAGCACTTGCAGACATTACCTTACTAAAGAACACTTGTCATTTCCTTCTGGTCCTCGTTGGGTTCGACACTCCTACTTATAGAAAAGAGCTACAATTGATCCCCTATACTTGTGGATCATCACTACTTCATCAGAAATTCATAAGATGTACTGCGATGGCGTGATATCCTCGAGATATCAGAGGCTAATGCTCGAAGGTAGATCAAAATAGAGGTTGGTCGGACGTATTGATCTTTAGAAGGCAAGTACTTTAACTAATCCGAGAAATAAATTCAAAGAAAATCAATATGGTTGGAACCATAGGTGTCAGGGATCCAACATAATGGTACGAGAGGAATTATTCAAATGATTAAATAATTTTGCAAGAAGCTTCCATGACAAGTTCCACATCTGGTCAATGGGCATGAACACAAAGGTTCAAGGTCGACTCCCACTTCTTTGATGTCTAACGTTTCTTTCACTTCTCGTCTTCGAAGAAGTTGTAGGGTAGAAAATTATCTGGTAAAACCCCAGAAGGGTATGACTTGTGAAAACTTTTGAATTCATACGGTTTTAGGGAAGGTATAAGTTCAACCCATCTGGGCATCTTAGAAACATATACCACCAGCTTCAAGAGTAATTTATACAAGCTCGAAAGTAGAGCAAGGTTGAGAAAGCAGAGGATACAATTTACCTAAGGCATTATGTATCTGAGGAAAGGTTCACAAGGTTATTGAATATGAAGGACGTTATCGGATAAAATCCCACAAACGATCTGGTGGTCCATAAGGGGTCTGATGTGAGCATCGGTACTCAACCAAAAGATGAAAGAATGCAAGGAGATTATATTATAGAAACAACTGACTAATTCAAGCTCAAATGCAAAGGAATTATGATTCCCAAATCAAGGGATCAAAAGCAAACGCTCTGATAAAGGACGGGTAAGTTGTATAGACTTAGGGGTACATTCGTTGGTAATTTGATTGGTCGAGAACCAACTCATGTTCAAAATGACGTGTGAGCCGGAAAGATAATTTAAAAGGATCAACTGATGATTACACGCATTCGCTCACATGTTGAATCAATAGGATCAAAATGACAGCATCAAAGGATACTAATGAATACTGCTAGACATATGGGAAGCATCCATAATGCAAGCACACAAGTATTTGCAAAGGAATAGTTTGAAGAGGATTCTCAGAATATCAGATAGTATTTCAGAGTATCTTACAAAGCATACAAACAACTGGGGATGAACGGACACTCGATAAGTGCGAGAAATTATCTGCAAGGGTAATCAGGTGGCAAAGAACTACAAGGCAGTAGGCACAAAGTATTCTCGAAACAACAATAGAGAGAATTTCGGGGTATCTTGTAATAACAAGATCAATTACGAATGATTGTATGAATGGCAGGAGTATACAGTTTTCCATAGGGGTTGACGGTGGAAGGAAATCGCAAATGCGATGGCACAAAGTCTCGAGAGAACATCATAGAGTAACTTCGAAATCTTCTAGTGCAGCAGGCGATCATCTGTAATAAGGGGCTCTCCGGGTGGATGTGATCACGAGATCCTAATGTTTAGAGTGAGAAAAAATCATTTAACCCAAAGAGTAGAGAGATCAGAATCCCAGAGCATAGATGAGGAATAAAAGATCTTAATACCACCCAATGGCGACGTGGGCCGTAAGCCACACAACTAAGTTAGTAAAAGTTTTTCAATGATAGGACTCAACTCCGGCCAAGGAGTTGGAAAGGGGGATTCCTACAGGCAGTCGGCTCTGATACCAACTTATGACACCCCCGATTTGACCGTACACTAATCATGCATGCAAATGTGTACGACCAAGATCTGGGACTCATGGGTAGATATCACAACACAACTATAGACACAAATTAAAGATCATACAAGCTTCATATTACAAGCTAGGGGCCTCGAGGGCTCGAATACATAAGCTCGATCATGAATGATTCAGCAAAAGCAACAATATCTGAGTACAGACATAAGTTAAATAAGTTGCCATAAGATGGCTAGCACAAACATGGATACAGATCGAAGAGGCGCAGGCCTTCTGTCTGGGATCCTCCTAAACTACTCCTGGTGGTCGTCAGACTCCACGTGGTAGTAGGATCCAGTGGGGTAGTAGTAGTCATTGACATTGGCATCTGGCTCCTGGGCTCCGCCATCTGGTTGCATCATCCGAGAAGGAGAGAAAAGGGCACTACTAGGAAAAGGGCTATAGATGGAATTGATACTAATGGCGCACCAGACAAGCAGTGCGCCATTAGTATATAGTAATGGCGCACCAGAAACAGATACGCCATTAGAGTTCGAACTACTAATGGCGCACCAAGCCCAAAGTGCGCCATTAGTATCAAGAAGTTTTTTTTTTTGAACTAGCGCGCCTGTCCAAACATACTAATGGCGCATCCAGACATAGTGCGCCATTACTAGTTGTAACTAGTAATGGCGCACCAGCAGTAAAGTGCGCCATTAATGCTCTTTTTTTATGATATTTTTTATTCTTTATTTTACAAAACTACTAATGGCGCACTGTCCCAGAGTGCGCCATTACTAGTTTAAACTAGTAATGGCGCACTGTGCGACAGTGCACCATTAGTATGTTTTTTTTGCAAAACTAGTAATGGCGCACCTACTATAAATGCGCCATTAGTAACCTTGATTACTAATGGCGCATTTATAGTTGATGCGCCATTAGTAAGCGGGCAGCAACAAGATATTTTGGACAGCCTCT
>LR738711.1:730144683-730177296 GCA_902687465.1 Secale cereale
GCCGCCTCCCCCCAGAGCGCCGCCACCGGCGCCCTCCGCCGCCTCCGACAAGGCCTCATCAAGGAAGGAGGAAGAGGCCTCCCCCCAAGCCCTACCTCGTCGGTGGCTCCCCCCAAGGCCGCAGCTTCTCCACCCCGCCTTGCTCCTCCGCCGCTCCGCCAAGGTAACCCTCCCTGCCCCGAGCAGCTTCTCCTCCTCCTCGTTCCGTTACGCGCCATTAGGTGTCAATACTATGTTTGTCATAGTCAACATTGGGGGAAAACAAGCTTTATCACTTGGTGTCAATACTATGGTCTGGATCCTTTATTCCTACCACCAAGTTTACTATGTGCAAAGAACAATTTGAACACTCTTTTAGAGTGTTATTAGATATGGCCCTAGGCACAGTAGGAACAAGAGGAATTAACTGAAAATTGACTGCATAACAGGAGCAAGTTTGTTTCAGCTTGTAGATTGCAACCACCTATTCGCTGGTCGTACAATCATCTACATCGCATGGACCGTTTCTCTTCTTTGGGTCAACCTTCTGGTTGTTGCTGCTGTTATGGAGCTTGAGCCCTGGTTGTGATGGCCTGAAGCTTGAAGTGTTTTCCAGGGTCGTCAGACTGCGGCTATGGTTGTGTGCTTCTCTTTGGAGCGAGTCCTTTTCTGTTTGTTTTGCTCCTTGTGGGTGGTAGTTTCTCAATGTTGTGAGATTTTATAATAATGCGATGTGCCTCTGATTAGAACTTGTAGATGCACGCTGGTCAAGGCACTCAATCAGGGCCATGGTTCTGACGCGCTGGTTTAGACCTTTATTTAAGAGAAGCACTGACCTTTATTTAAGAGTAAAGCACCAACTCATTTGTTTTAACAGTATAGTACTTGAATATGTATGACTGAAAGAATAAAATTAACATTCAGCCTCTACTGATGAATCTGTACCGACTTAATTAGCATGTAAACGAATCTATTTAGGACATAGTCATTCTCTTTTTGATAGTTCTTGGAGGGCTTTGGTCAAGGAAGTGAAATACCTGGGTTTTTTTTCTCCACTCTCAAGTTGCCCATGATGTACATTTTCTTCCCAGGCAAGACTGCTTGTAGAACATCTGAAAATGATAGAATAACGTCTATCAGGAAAATATGGTGGTAACTGAAACAAGACAAGAGTTTTCAAATGATCTAAACATTAAAGTCATTATTTTCAGCACACTAAAAAGGCAACAAACAGGTATATGTTGTAGTATTGTTTGACCATGTAAACTATAACTGGATAGGTTGCAAACATGGACAGATCATCTCATTAAGAACACAATTTCTTTTCTTTTGGGTTTCACAAGAACATCATTAGACCCTGACTAGATGTACAAAGGGACCTTGTGCTTGTTTCTTCAAATTGTGAGGTCAAACTTTGTAGGTGTACATCAGCTATTTATAGAAGCTTGCTAGAAATAACAAACACGGCAAGTATTTTTTTTGTCTGAATTGTGTTCCTCGTGTTCATCATATATCACCAGTTCATTTATGGAATTCTAGAAAGAAAATGGTACTGATTGTGTGTGCAACTCTGCATTACATGATTTAAAATGTGGTTGCTTATATGAAGAAGATTTTGGTCAATAAAAAAAAGAACAATCATAATTTTCAATGCGCTGGGTTTTGTTTTCTTTTATTAGATGATCAATTAATACCCAGAGGCTTCGGCCAGCCAATTGGTTGATGAGCATAAATAATTAATAGGTTCATGTTTGGACATATGTTGATGTGAGTAACTGAGTATTATCCTTGTAAATTGTTATTGTCTGAGAATTCATTTTTGTACTTGTCCTTCTGTGTTGTTCTTTAGAGTTAATTGTAGTTCAGCTTTCCTGGCTACTCATTCTCAGGGACAATCTGTGTTGTTCTCTATCATAAATGTATAACTGAGAAATGTTTTTTTGCACTGGAGGAGCTGAAAGCACAACCATATACAGTACTTGCTAAGATGGCAAGGCTGGAGCAATGTATACATCCTCCTAGTTGTATACAGTACTTGCACTGGAGGAGGTGAAAGCACAACCATATACAGTACTTGCACTGGAAAAGATTTTTTGCCACTTATATCCTAGTTGTCTCCCGAAGATTTGTACTGTACTACATCCTCCTAGTTGTCTCCGACCATCGCGTGTCGTGATGATTTTGCAGGTACCCCGAGAGGCCCTTGAGTTTGCTGGAATGTTGATTAACTTCCGTTCCGGCAAATTCGGGTACTCCATATGTCCTATTTTCAACAAAGGTCATGCTGAAATTTTCCGTGAATTTTAGCATGACTTTGCTAAAAATAGGACATATAGGGTACTTGTGACTAATGCATGGGCCGGGGTATCTTAGTGGTTAATTAGGTAGGATCAAGTGCCCCTTTATTCTAGCTGCATTAAACCATAGGCGGCAATAGAGCCAAGTGATTAGGCCCAACTTAGAATTCTCCTTCCTAGCTTAGCTTTTAGGATGCCTCGGTGTCGACAAACCATAAATTATGAAACCTTGGCTTTTAGGGTGCCTCGGTGTCGATAAAAACCGAAATGATGAAAGCTTAGGCTTTTAGGGTGCCTCGGCGTCGAAAAACCCTCAATTATAAAAGTTTAGCTTTTAGGATGCCTCGGTGTCGACAAACCCTAAATGATGAGACCATGATCTTGTTCCTTGACAATAACCAACTTTTTGACCAAACTTTGTTCCTATTTAGAGAGAAACATGGCCAACAACGATGAGGCCGGCGGTTCGGGCGGGAAGGCATTCTGGGAGCTGTCCCAGGAGATGGAGGAACAACCTCACTTGTATGAGGACGCCGCCTTCCCCACCGATCCTGAGACCACTGATGGTACCGCGGAGGATGACCCCACTGATGCCACCATGGATGGTGCCGCCGAGAATGCCACCACTGATGATGGCGGCGCACGCACAGATGGCAGCCAACCGAAGAGGCAACGGAAGGACCGGCGCCCGACCGTGCTCCGCACCCTCAAGGAGGAAGTTACTGAAGTGGACTCCGACGGGAATCCAACGGCGCCCAAACGAATAGTCAAGGGGTACTCGCTTCAGCTCGGGTGCATTCTCCGGAGCACCGTCTCGATCAACAGCGAGAACCTGAGGCATCCTGACAACGGGAATTACCGCAACCTCCTCTTCACGAAGCTGCACGAACGATACAAGTTCCCCGCTCAATTTGATAACACAAGCCTCAAAGGGAATAAAGTGAACAATGCTGCCCTCACGAAGATGAGCAAGGCCCTGTCTACTTGGAAAACCAATGTGAAGAGAATGATCGAGAAAGGTGAGAGTTATGAGAAGATCAAGGAGAAACATCCTTCGATCACCGAAGATGACTACAACGACTTCAAGATCAATTGCTCGAGCACCGCACACTCCGAATCAAGTCAGTGGGGGAAAGAAATGCGGGAGCTCAACTTAGGGGAACACACACTCGGTCCCGGCGGTTACAGAGTGGCGGAGCCTATATGGGACAAGGAGGAGGCGGACCGTGCCGAGCAAGGCCTACCGCCCCTCTTCGATAAATACGGTGACAAGCAGACCAGGAACTTTGTCAGGGCCCGGTACAAGAAGGACCCGAAAACAAAGGAGCTGACCACGGATCCGAAGACCAGGGCGCTTGAGGCTGTTCTGGTAAGGAATACACCCCCGCGTAATTAGCTCCATATGGTTGCATTCTAATTAATGAAGCCAAATTTCTAAATGATTCACATTCCTTCCGCAGGCGACTGAAAGCAGTAGCGTGGGGTCGACTAAGAGCGGCCCTTGGGACACGACTCTAAATAGGGCGTTGAATGTAATGAAGAACAAGGATAAGCTCGAGAAGCCGACGTCAGCTGGTCGTGTGGCCGGCAAAGGCTTGTCGACAAAATGGTCGTCATACTATAACGCTGGTGGGCGAAAGGAGAAAAAGACCAGCTCGGAAAGCCAGGCGTGCGAGGTTCAAGAACTCAAGGCACAGGTGGCGCGGATTCCGGAGATTGTCCAAGAGCAAGTGCAACAACAGCTCGGAGCGACGATCACCGCCATTGTGCCTAGCTTGATCGAGGGGTTGCAGGCGTGGATTGCTGGCGGCCAACAGGGGCCGCCCCCGATTCCCAGCTTCACGGCCAGCAACTCGCAGAACGCGATGGCGGGCCATTGGTGTCTCCGGCGGAGGCGGCATTGGTGTCTCCGACACCGGCATGGGAGCTTAATGCACCCGTGTGTACGTCGGCCGGCACCTCTGCAGCAAGCGGCCCCTCCGTCAACTGCACGCCCGCCGTTGGCGGTGCCTCGACATTAGCCGAGCTCGACGCCATCATCACGGTAACTAATTAAGCCTCTCTCGGCCGAGGACTTCATCTCCTTGCCTTTGACTGGGCATCCCTGACGCCTACATGTTTTCGCAGGGCGCCGCCGACGTTCCGTGCACTCTCCTACACTTCGTGAACAACGAGTTGGTCGATGTCGCCAAGGGCAAAATCGTTCAACCGGGCAACCCCTTGTTCCACGGTACCCAGATGCCACCCAACTTGTTTAGGGTTCAACTGGTTCGGGTGCTGCCAGGCTGCGACGAGGTGTTACCTCCGATTCGACCCGTCGGGGCCGACGATGATGATGTCATGACCCTCAGCGCCTGCCTGAGCTGGCCCCTGCTTTGGCCGAAGAGCCAGATTCGTTTGGGGGCGGGGGAAACCACCCCAAAGACAACACCGCCAGTCATGCCGGCGCCAAGTCGTCCCCATGCCAAGTCCGCCGCAACGGTGCCGGACATCCCTATGCCACTGGATCCAAACATGCATATGGCACAGGATCAGAACGACGACGACGACGATACATTTGCCAACGTCGATCAGTACTTTGCCGATCATGGGTACGGTGACGACTTCATGGGGCCTCCTTCTCAAGAACCCAACCCAACAAAAGACGTGCGCGATCAAGCCGGTACCGCGGAGAAGCCAAGTTGCAACAGGCGTCGTCTGCCGTTCAGCTCTCAGGAGACGCCTCCAGCTGCCGACTTCACCGAGCCTCAGATAGGCGAGGTGCGAAATATTATCAGCCCCAACACACTAAAGAAGGCGGTCACTGAGCAGAACTCGGTCCCAATTCAGGAGATCAAGAAGAAGGCACGCAAAAGAAAAACTAACAAGGGTGCGAGCCAGCCGGCACCGAGTACGATCCGTGCTCAGGACGGGCCACCTTCACCTGAGGATGTAATGAGGAGGGTGCATGTGGCGGGTAGGCCGATGCTACCGACAAATATGCTCGATGCTGCAACCGGTGCTATGCGGAGTCTGCATGATAGTGTTCTTTCTTTGGAGAAGCGGCGTCTCAGAGAGAAGGATGTGGCATACCCGGTTTTCGCGGCCAAGGTGCCGGAGGGCAAGGGCTTTGTGGATAACTCCATCGGGGGTACGATCGTCTTGCGGTTTGATGACATCCACGCTATGTTGAACCTTCTTCCGCTGCACTACACCTTCGTTCGGCTATTTTCGCTGAGTATGGAGATGCGGATCATTCGCGACAAGACCCCGGACATCGTGATAGTCGACCCCTTCTACATGCGTGCCAAGTTCTTGGGCAGCGCTGGGGACCGGCAAGTCACGAGTTCTTACCTCGAAGGCGTCATTCTGGAAAACCGAGATAAGGATAACTTCCTCGTGCCTTACTTTCCTGAGTAAGTCATCCGCCTCAACCGCCCCGTAACATATGAATTCTTAGATTTCGATCGTTCTTCTTTTAACATTCCGTGTTTTCTGCAGTGACACACAGTGCACGCTCATCCTCCTAAGCCCCAAATATTCCATGGCCACGTATTTCGACCCGGACCGTCAGTCGAAAGTAGACTATACAAATGTCAAGAAGGTTCTTGATGATGTTCTCCCCGGCTACGCCAAATCTGGAGGCACCTTCACCAGGCCTATTCGTAAGTACGGCAAGCACGTGTTCTCCCGCAACACGACGTTCTGCTGCGTCAAGCAGCCGCCTGGCGGTCAGAAGGGTGCCTACTACGCCATCCATCACATGCGGGCGATCGTACGGGACCATCATCAACTTCTGCTACCGAGTAAACTCAAAGATTGGGCCGCGAGCGTGTCGGCAATCCAGGACGCGGACATCAGACAAGATTTCTTTCGCATCCAGTCGGAGTTTGCAGAAATCATCCATCAAGATGTCCTTCGTACCTCGGGGCAGTTCTACCTCAGAAATCAACCGTCGAACAGTGACATCGACACAATGCTACAAATGCAGGCTGACAACGCCCGTGATTTCATGACTCCCACGATAGACGGCGGCTTCATCCACGCTCTGGTGCATTGAGTCGAGTCAAAAGCAGTGATGCTGTGTCTAGTTCTGAAACATCGATTGGCTCATGTTGTAATTAAACTTTAATGAACTTGTAGTATGTCTCTTTGGTTTCGAGAGTCGTTCAACTTAGATGTAATCGATGCTATTAATGTCTTGCTTTTCTCTTTCGATCGTTCTGTTGCATACTTATATATTGCTTATGAATTGTCTGTGAATTGGTACTAACGTTTCGTTTGGCTAGTGCATAGCGATGCCGTCGTATGTCGTGTACAAGGGTAAGGTTCCCGGAGTCTACGACGACTGGGAGGAGTGTCGGAGACAGGTTCACCGATTCAGCGGTAACAGTTACAAAGGGTACACCACTAGGGCCGAGGCCGAATCTAGATACGCCCGCTATCTAGCGGGAGAGGGGAGGGAGCGTTGGAGGAACCGGATGAAGACGAGTTTCATCGTGATGATGCTCATCGTGATGACCGCAACTCTCTTCTATGTGATGGTAGTTTAGATGATCGATATCGACTTGTAATGTGAAGACAAACTCGCTACTCGCGATCTCGAGACTTGTAATATATTGTTCTATCTTTGTTCGGTCTTTTCAATTCGGAGACTAATATGATGAATTGTATTCAGAGACTAATCTTCTATTGTATTCGATGAATTTGTTGTTGATGTGCGATGTCTATATTCTGTGCAATTATACATTTTGTAATCTGTGCAAAAAAACAGAAAAATAATATTAAAAAAACCTAATATTCATACTAATGGCGCATCACAGTAGAGTGCGCCATTAGTATGCCAAAGGATACTAATGGCGCATTACCAGCCAGTGAGCCATTACTATGCGGACATTACTAATGGCGCATCCTGCTGGAGTGCGCCATTAGTATGCCAAAGCACCTGGCTACACATGGCCCCTGGGAGGCATACTAATGGCGCACTACTGTGCATACTAATGGCGCATCTGCGGTGCGCCATTAGTATACCAGATACTAATGGCGCACCAGAGGTGCGCCATTAGTAAAATATACTAATGGCGTGCTAGTAATGGCGCACCACTAATGCGCCATTAATGGCCAAATTAGGTGCGCCATTAGTAGGCCTTTTCCTAGTAGTGGGGGGTAAAGGGGAAGCAAAGCAATCGTGAGTACTCATCCAAAGTACTCGCAAGTAAGGATCTACACTACATATACATTGGTATATGTATAAATGGGTAATATCTGTGGACTAAACTGCAGAATGCCAGAATAAGAGGGGGAAAGGTAGGCCTATCGAAGACTACACTTCTGGCAACCTCCATCTTGCAGGAGTAGAAGAAAGTAGATGGTAAGTTCACCAAGTAACATCGTATAGCATAATCCTACCCGGTGATCCTCCCCTCATCGCCGTGTGGGAAAGCGATCAGCAGGTTGTATCTGTCACTTGGAAGGGTGTGTTTTATTAAGTATCTGGTTCTAGTTGTCATGAGGTCGGAATACAACTATGGGTCGTCCTGTTACTGTGAACACGGCTATTCGAATAGATTACTTCCCTGCAGGGGTGCACCACATAACCCGACACGCTCGATCCATCTGGCCAGACACACTTTCCTGGGTCATGCCCGGCCTCGGAAGATCAACATGTTGCTGCCCTACCTAGGCCCGACAGAGAGGTCAGCACGCCGGTCTAAATCCTAAGCGCGTAGGGGTCTTGTGCCATCGCCCTTTGCACTCCTGCATGTTGCGCATGCGATGAGTGAGCAGACCTAGCAACCTCCATTTCAAAGGAAGTTACGTTACGTGGTCCAACCCAGCGTGCTCTGCTCAGTCACTGACGTCTGGTAGGCTTCGGTTGATACCACGACACCTGTTGCCCATATATGGTCTCGCGTGGCAGTTAGTGCATATAAGGCCAATGACCCAACTCAGATCAAATATCCAAACTCGTTAAGCGTGTTATTATGAAATAACTGCGAACAACGACCAGGAACCAGGCCCACCTGTCTCATAGGTGGTCGCGACCTGTCGTGTCGCTCCGCCACAAAGATCCACACAGAGGGCTGTCGGAGAAAAAGTCCTTTTCGCCCCCAATCCGTGAATCACTCGCGGGTACTCTACGAGCCGACCCGACTTTAGTCACAACATTTATCATGTAGTATGTACATAGTATATACACGTGATCACCTCCCGATGTAATCATAGCCCGATAGTATAGCATAGCAGACAAGCAAGAGTATAGGGCCACTGATGGAATACTAGCATCCTATACTAAGCATTTAGGATAGCAGTTAAAGGTATCAACAGTTGTAGCAACAATGACAAGCTATGCAACAGAATATGAGCTATCGAACCAACAACAGTAGCAAACCTAATGCAAGAATAAGAGAGAAGAGAGTGGGCGATATCTGGTTGATCAAGGAGGGTTTGCATGCCTGGAAGCTCGGCAGAGAAGGACGGGTGGTCAACACCGTAGTCGATCGGGGCAGCAGCAGTGGTGTCAGTCTCGAAGTCTACCGGAGAGAAGAGGGGGAAGAAACAATAAATACAATGCAAATATATGCATGACATGGCAATAAACGGTGCTAGGTATGCCCTAACGCGGTACTTGGCGATACTGGCGAATGGGGGAAACACCCGGGAAAGTATTTCCGGTGTTCGGCATTTTCGGACAGATGAAACGGAGGGTACAGTTGCATGTTCGCTATGCTAGGGGCATGTGATAGACGAACGGACCGCGTATTCGGATTCGTCATGTTTTTATGAGCAACTTACATGTACACAGTATTTTCATCTGACTTATAGTTTATTTTATATTAATTTTTAAAGTTTTATTGATATCCTAGAATTTTTTGGAGTTATATTAATCCGAAATTAAGAGCAAAATGCTATGTGCACACAGTGAAGTGTACACAGCAGGGTGCTACAGAGGCTGACATGTGGGGCATGTTGACGGAGTTGACCCAGTCAACATTGAGTGGTCCACTAATGAACATTACCCATGGGCCCGGTTGTCATTGACTTTAGATTAACTAAATATGTATTTAACCGAGGTGGTCCTGCATGTTATTTCTATTGGACTAAATAATCAACTAACCTTATCAGTACTCCCTTCGTCCCAAAATTGTTGTCTTAGGTTAGTCTAGATACGGATGTATTTAATACTAAAACGTGACTTGGTACATCCGTATTTAGACAAATTTAAGACAAGAATTTTGGGACAGAGGGAGTACTACTAACGAGAATAGGGCATGCCTTAATTATTGGGCAGAGCCCAACCAGGCACGTAGTGCTTGAGCTAGCCATGGCTAGTTCTCACGGGCAAGGCCACGGCCGCCATGCTCGGCCAGGAGTGGCTGCGTGTGGGAGGGGCGCACAGGAGCGAGCACGGCCAGGCGTGCGTGAGCGGGCACAGGGACGCGATGTGTGGCTATGAGCAGCAACAGCAACGGTAGGGAGCAGCAGTGGCGGTAGAGCGGTAGAGCAGCAGCGGTGGCTGAGTAGTGCAGCGGCAACATCAGTGACCTAGGGCAATGCGAGCGAGCGCGGAGGCACGAACGGGTGCGGGGGGCGCATGCGGGGACACACGAGGGCGCGGCCGAACGCGGGGATGGTCGCGGGCATGCGCCGGCTAGCAGGGCGCGCGCGGACACGGCGAATGCATGGCCACGACAAGCGCGTAGCCATGAAGAAACGGCGACGGAACGGGGGGGGTCGAGGGGAATGTGAGTGGCGCTCATGGGGGGAGGCGAAGGATGCACCCGGCGTGGCAGATGAGTTCCGATGAGGTAGATCGGGCGCGGGGCAGCAGCGGCTGTAGGCGAGGAAGATGCGTCGATCCAGTGGCATTGCTGCGGTGCTGGTCAATCCAAAGGGCAAAGGCGACGTAGTCGATGAAAGCGCATCCCCCAGATATGCTCCCAAGCGACGGCGATGACGGTGGTAGCGGCAACGACGACGACCAACGCAATCGCCGCACTCGGTTCCCAGCTCGATTCCGAGCATAGGAGGAGGAGGCTCGATGGGGAAAGAGAGGGAAACAACCGAGAGATGACTAGGATTTTCGAGGAACGTAGATGCAGGTCGCAGGGGGCGACATGGAGGCCATCATGGCCAGGATGCCATGGACGCAGGACACGCATGCACTCTGTCTCCCTGTGAACAGAAGATTGAAGACATAACTCCTGCCGTTTATTCAGTTGGTCAGCCAGTCGACGCCGAACCTCAGTGTTGCAGCAATTACCATGCTGGTTGATCGGTGGATGACGGAGATGCACAATTTCCATCTTTGGACCGAGGAGATAAATGTGACGCTCAAGATGTCGCCTTGATCACCGGTCTTCCTGTCGAGGGGAAGCCTCTCTGTATGAGCATTGTTTGTGATGGGTGGCGCCAGCAGATGGAGGCCCTTATTGGTATGTCTCCTCCAGACGCTCCAGTAGCAGAAGGAGAGAAGAAGGAAAGAGTCGTAGCCGGATCTCAATTCACTTGTATTGCAATGAACTTTGTGCTTTGCCCTCAGGATGCTGCTGATGTGTGGTGGAGACATATGCTTGTGTCTACATGTGGTATGTTATCTCCGGAACTTTGTTTGTTGATTTCACTCGGAAGAATGCTGTATGGATGTGGATTAAGGCGCTAACCGTCTTCGACAACCAATGGAGTTGGGGTTCGGCAGCATTCGCCTACTTGTACCGACAGGTAGTCAGTAGTTTGTTTTCACTTCATTTGTGTATTACGAATGCCATTTTGCTCTTAAGTGAACCATGTTTTGTTTTTGTGCAGTTGGACGATGCTTGTTGTAGGATCTCAAAGGACGGATGTATTGGTGGTTGTATGCTCGTACTTTTGGTATGGAGTTGGAAGCGCCTGCCGGTCGGACGCCCGAAGGACGTATCGTACAATGCTTGGGATGACCAAGGCGACGAACTACGGCTCCCCACTTGGGCTTACAAGTGGGATGTGGTAACCAAGATGACTAGCGATGTCACTTTGATGTATATGCAGTACACCAACGAGTTGGACACGATTACGGCTGAGCTGGTAAACATTGACATTACATCACTCATTCTCATGCTTTTATGAAAACTCCACATCAATGTTGTGTTGTTGTGCTATCTTACAGGTGGAATGGGAGCCATATGGCGTCAAGGATAGATTAGGTAATGCAGGAGATTTCGTCCTGAATCCGATATTCTTGCAGGATAGGCATCTTTGGTTTATGCAGTGCCCACTCATATGCAACTGGGAGGTTGAGTTTCACATGCCACATCGTGTGTTCCGCCAGTTTGATTTGTTCCAGAGTCACCCACCGGAATGGCAGGACACGGACAAAGAGATTCACAAGTAAGAGAGAATGAACCATGTGTACTTCGCTTCGTTGGGTCCTTTTTGATGGTGCTAATGTTTGGTTTTTTAACATGCAGGTCAGATTGGGAAAAACAGCGAAAGATCAAGGACTGGGACAAGCATCATAGGAAGTATGTCACCATGTTCAAGCTTAGTGTGGAGCAAGCTCAGGGTATTGTAGGTTCCACGCTTCGTGACCACTTCAAAGTTTGATATCTCATTTCACTTGTCCATGTTACTGATGAGGAACGAAGCATGAAAACAAAAAAAAATCCTACTAACACCCAAGATCTATCTATGAGAAGCATAGCAACGAGAGGGGAGAGTGTGTCTACCTACCCTCGTAGACCGAAAGTGGAAGCGTATATAACGCGGTTGATGTAGTCATACTCTCTGCGATCCGATCACGGTCCAACCAATCTAGTGTTGAACGGATGGCTCCTCTGAGTTTGCGTGCTTAAAAGAAAAACCTTCGAAGCAAATGCAATTTGCAAGATCAGGCCTCCTAATACAATAAAATGAGCATGCCAACAATCTTCAGAATCAATCTCTCCAGCCTTGTTCCTCAAAGAAAAAACTCCAGTCTTAAAACAAAGGACATGAAAAGCAGCGTGTATAGATATAGAGACCTTTTGATTTTGTTTCAAGTAGGATTTAAGAGCATCTACAGCCGAATACAGCAAAGCCGACCCCTCAAACGCCCGCAGCCGCGCTCTGGCGCGTTCGCGGACAATGATCTATCACCCCTAATCGATTCAACAGCTGGATATCTTAAATTAGAAACCTCAAATACATAAAATTACATGCAAGATAAACCTAATCTTAAGCGGAGCTCCTCCAGTTCCATCGTGCCCATGTCCGATGACGTCTGCGCCCCTCGGAGTGTTGGTCCGGTCGCCGATGAGGTAGAGTAGGATACCGGACACGAGCCGACTCAGGGGACTCAAGGCGTCGTTGTCTCCATGCCCTACTCTTCCTCATCAAAGCATGACACTATGCCTGGGCAAATCTTGGGTCGGGCTGGGCTTCGGGCTGAGCCAAAATAAGCCTGGTGCTGAAAACCTAGGCCCAAGCCAGGCCCGAACCGACCGTCGGGCCTACTAAATCGGGCTCGAGCCTGAAAAAACCTGACACGACCCAGGCGGCCCGACCCAACTATGACTAAAAGTTAGTTTGCTGCGAGCCCAAGCCCGGCCCGATCTTCCTGTCAGGCTCAGTTAGCCCGCCTGATGGCATGCGCAGGCTCGGCCGGGCCCATGATTTTCGGGCGAAGTCGGGTCAGGCTGTCCGGGCCAGGCTGCCCATGGCCAGGTATACCCGAAACCTTGATAGTGCATGTGTACGTGAGATCGATGATGAATTCGTCCTGGGACGAGCCAGCGACATCCACCACAACGCAGTTGCGGTGCGTGAACTAGTGCACCATACGGGGCGCCCAAGAATACAACTCTGTCTCGCCAACGTTGACCGCCACGAGGGCTACCATCGTCTCCCGCGCCCGCTGCCTCACACGACGGGCACGCCATGCCATGTTTGCATTGGATGACACCCATGGTGCGTTCACCTCCGGCACGCCAATGGATGGGTTGCACATCCGTCACCGCATTTGAACACCAAACAAACTGTAGTGCCTCCGCTAAGGCAGCAGTGACTGATATGTCTCCGTCGTATCTATAATTTTTTATTGTTCCATGCCAATATTCTACAACTTTTACATACTTTTGGCAACCTTTTATACTATTTTTGGGACTAACATATTGATCCAGTGCCCAGTGTCAGTTCCTGTTTGTTGCATGTTTTTTGTTTCGCAGAATATCCATATCAAACAGAGCCCACATGGGATAAAAGCGGACGGAGATTTTTTTTTGGAATATATGTGAATTTTGGGAAATGGAATCAACATAGACGATGCCCGAGTGGCCCACGAGGGTGAGGGGCGCGCCCTGGGCCCTCGTGGCCACTCCGTAGGGCGGTTGGTGCCCTTCTTTTGCCGCAACAAAGCTAATATACGGATAAAAATTATGTCAAAATTCAGCCCAATCGGAGTTACGGATCTTCGGGAATTTAAGAAACAGTGAAAGGCCAGAATCTGAGAACGCGAAAACAGAGAGAGACAGAGAGAAAGATCCAATCTCGGAGGGGCTCTCGCCCCTCCGCCGCCAGGGAGGCCATGGACCAAAGGGGAAACCCTTCTCCCATCTAGGGAGAAGGTCAAGGAAGAAGAAGAAGGAGGGGGGCTCTCTCCCCCTCGCTTCCGGTGGCGCCGGAGTGCCACTGGGGCCATCATCGTGTGACAGTGATCTACATCAACACCTCCATCATCTTCACCAACATCTCTATCACCTTCCCCCATCTATCTACAGCAGGCCACTCTCCCGCAACCCGTTGTACCCTCTACTTGAACATGGTGCTTTATGCTTCATATTATTATCCAATGATGTGTTGCCATCCTATGATGTTTGAGTAGATTTTCGTTGTCCTACCGGTAATTGGCGAATTGCTATGATTGATTTAATTTGCTTGTGGTTATGTTGTTGTCTTTTGGTGCCCATCATATGAGCACGCGCGTGGATCACACCATAGGGTTAGTTGTATGTTGATAGGACTACGTATTGGAGGGCAAGAGTGACAGAAGCTTCAACCTAGCGTAGAAATTGATGCATACGGGATTTAAGGGGGACCAATATATCTTAATGTTGTGGTTGGGTTTTACCTTAATGAACGTTAGTAGTTGCGGATGCTTGCTAATAGTTCCAATCATAAGTGCATAGAATTCCAAGTCAGGGACGACATGCTAGCAGTGGCCTCTCCCACATAAAACTTGCTATCGGTCTAGTAACGTAGTCAATTGCTTAGGGACAATTTCGCAACTCCTACCACCACTTTTCCACACTCGCTAGACTAACTTTACTGCTTCTTTACCTAAACAGCCCCTAGTTTATATTTACGTGCTCTTTATATTCTTGCAAACCTATCCCACAAAAACTACAAAGTACTTCTAGTTTCATACTTGTTCTAGGTAAAGTAAACGTCAAGCGTGCGTAGAGTTGTATCGGTGGTCGATAGAACTTGAGGGAAATTTGTTCTACCTTTAGCTCCTCGTTGTGTTTGACACTCTTACTAATCGAAAGAGGCTACAACTGATCCCCTACACTTGAGGGTTATCAAGACCTTTTACTGGCGCCGTTGCCGGGGAGCAATATCATGGGGTGAATATTCTTGTGTGTGCTTGTTTGCTTTATCAGGAAGTAGATTTTACTTGCTATTCTAAGTTGTTTTCTATCTTTAGTTATGGGTATGAAACGCAAAATACCAAAAACAAATAGTGGTACCTGCTCAACCAATGGTTGAAGAACCACTCAAAATCTATCACACTCCTGAAGCTTTTTACTTGGATCATCTTCGATCCCTATGTGCTCATGCTAAAACCCCGACTAGCTTAGTTGAGGGCAAATCTTTAGATGAGCATGCTTGTTATGTGCGACACCGTTTATCTCAAAAAGGGAAACTTTTACTAGATCAAATTCATCGTTTGCAGTGCTATGCTTGGAATTCATGTGAAATATATGATTTTACTTGTTGTTCTGAAGACCCTAAGAAACACGTCCCTACCAATGTGAGTTTAGTGATAATGGAATCGTATCTTCGTATGCTAAGGGTGTTTATAGTTACTATGATGTTCAACAAATTGAAGAATTTATTGCTTTTAAGGGTGCTTATGAAATTGCTTCTTTGATTGAAAAGTATGACGCTACTCTTTACAAATATGAAATTTTGCCATATTTAAACATTGTTTATGATAATTATGCTTCTAATGCCTATGTTAAACCATATATTGAGGACTCCTCCGCTGTCCAAGAAGAGACTAATATTTTGCAGGAGTCTATGGAAGAAGAAATTAATGACATTGTGAGCTCATTGGATGAAAAAGATGAGGAGGAGAGCGAAGAACAAAAGGAGGAAGAGCGGATTGATCACCCGTGCCCACTTTCTAATGAGAGTAACTCTTCAACTCATATATTGTTTAATTTCCCTTCGTGCTTACCGAAGGATGAATGCTATGATGATTGTTATGATCCCGTTGATTCTTTTGAAATATCCCTTTTTGATGATGCTTGCTATGTTTGTGGCCAAGATGCCAATATGAATTATGCTTATGGAGATGAACTTGCTATTGTTCCTTATGTTATGAATGAAATTGTTGCTATTGCACCCACACATGATAGCCCCACACATGATAGCCCTATTATCTTTTTGAATTCTCCCAACTACACTATGTCGAAGAAGTTTGCACTTATTAAGGATTATATTGATGGGTTGCGTTCTACTACTACACATGATGTTTTTGATGAATATAATATGCATGCGCTTTCTGCTCCTACTTGCAATTATTATGAGAGAGGAACTACATCTCCGCCTCTCTATGTTTCCAACACGATAAAATTGCAAGAAACTGCTTATACTATGCATTGGCCTTTACTTGATGTGCATGAATTGTTTTTGTATGACATGCCTATGCATAGGAAGAGAGTTTGACTTCGTTTTTTGCATGACGCATATCACTTTGTGCTCACTACTAAATGCCAAATCATTGCTAATAAAAATAGGCTTTGATATACCTTGGGATCCGGGTGGATCCATTACTTGAGCACCATATGCCTAGCTTAATGGCTTTAAAGAAAGCACTGCTAGGGAGACAACCCGAAAGTTTTAGAGAGTCATTTATTTATGTTGTGTGCTTTTATAAAGTTTAAAAACAAAAAAATAAAGAGGGGAACCTAAAACTTTTTCAAAAAGAAAAGTGAAACTAAGAAGGACGAGCACCGTTGAAATGGGGGAGATCCTTGAACTTTGTTCATGCCCATGGAAACTTTGCAAATCTTGAATTACAGAAACTTTTCAACAAAAATAATTATCCCCTTGTACAATTCCATTGTATTATAAAATAATGTGCCAAGAGTTTCCTTTAGGATGATTAAACTGCTTGTTGGTTTGTGCGGTGCAAAAACAGAAACTTTGGCTGTAGTGCGTGATTTTACATTTTTTACTGGAACGTCGAAAGGATCTGAAACTTTTTGCAAAGTCTTGATATATAAATTGTGGATTTTTCCTAATTTTTCCATAATGTTTAGGGTCACAGAAGTATGGTTAATGTTCAGATTACTACAGACTGTCATTTTTTCACAGATTGTTGTTATAGCTTCATTATTTGCACATATTTGAATTCTCGTTGAAGCCTCCTTGACTTGGGGCCATAGAATTGTGATAGCATACAGTGGGTAATGTTTGTTTATAATTATACAATAATGTTAGAGCAGTACATGATGGGATTCATTGATCATATGCACTAACCCCACCACTAAAAGTGTAGTTAAGTTTTGTGTGGATGAAGTGTTCGAAGATCAAGGAGGTCTCGATGTGATAAGAAGGAGGAGAGGCAAGAGCTCAAGCTTGGGGATGCCCGAGGCATACCAAGTAAATATTCAAGGAGACTGAAGCGTCTAAGCTTGGGGATGCCCCGGAAGGCATCCCATCTTTCTTCAACAAGTATCGGTATGTTTTCGAATTCGTTTCGTTCACATGATATGCGTAAACTCTTGGAGCGTCGTGTGCTTTATATCTTTCTTTTAATAAATGCACCGTACTGGTATGAGATAGTCCTTTGTTGATTTATAGAATGCTCTTTGCACTTCGTGTATATCTTTTGAGTATGACTTTATAGAATGCTTCATGTGCTTCACTTATATCATTTGAAGTTTGGATTGCCTGTTTCTCCTCACATAGAAAACCGCCATTTGTAGAATGCTCTTTTGCTTCAACTATTTGTTAGAGCGTGGGCATATCTTTTGTAGAAAGAATTAAAACTCTCTTGCTTCACTTATATCTATTTTGAGAGTTGACAGGAATTGGTCATTCACATGGTTAGTCATAAAATCCTACATAAACTTGTAGATCGCTAAATATGATATGTTTGATTCATTGTAATAGTTTTGCGATATAGAGATGCTAATATGTGGGAGGCACTAGTGAATGATTGTGGTTTAGTAAAAATATTGGTGTTAAGGTTTGTGATTCCTGAAGCATGCATGTATGGTCTCCTAACTATGCAACCAAATTGGCGCGCATTGTATTTTGATTGTTTATCTTCGTGTGAAGGTCGGGCGCGCGCGATGGTTAACTCCTACCAACCTCCCCCCTAGGAGCATGCGTCATAGTATTTTGCTTCGAGGGCTAATAGATTTTTCGCAATAAGTATGTGAGTTCTTTATGACTAATGTTGAGTCCATGGATTATACGCACTCTCATCCTTCCACCTTGCTAACCACTCTAGTACCGCACAACTTTCGCCGGTGCATCAAACCACCTTATACCCTTCCTCAAAACAGCCACCATACCTACCTATTATGGCATTTCCATAGCCATTCCGAGATATATTGCCATGTAACTCCACCGTTCCGTTTGTTATGACACGCACCATCATTGTCATATTGCCTTGCATGATCGTAAGATAGCTAGCATGATGTTTCCATGGCTTGTTCGTTTTTTGATGTCATTGCTACGCTAGATCATTGCACATCCTGGTACAGCGCTGGAGGCATTCATATAATCATACTTTGTTCTAGTATCTAGTTGTAATATCGAGTTGTAAGTGAACAAAAGTGTGATGATCATCATTATTAGAGCATTGTCCTAAAAAAGGCCAAAAAAAGAAAGGCAAAATAGAAAAAGAGAAAGGCCAAATAAAAAAAGGAAGACCCAAAAAAAGGGAAACAAAAGAAAAAAGAAAAAAAGGGACAATGCTACTATCTTTTTTCCCACACTTGTGCTTCATCATAGCACCATGTTATTCATGATAGAGAGTCTCATATGTTGTCACTTCCATATACTAGTGGGAATTTTTCGTTATAGAACTTGGCTTGTATATTCCAATGATGAGCTTCCTCAAATTCCCTAGGTCTTCATGAGCAAGCAAGTTGATGCACACCACTAGTTTTCTTTTGAGCTTTCATACACTTATAGCTCTAGTCCATCCGTTACATGGCAATCCCTACTCATTCACATTGATATCAATTGATGGACATCTCCATAGTCCGTTAATTTGCCTAGTCGATGTGAGATTTTCTCCCTACTTTTGTCTATCACCACCTTCTATTCCACCCATAGTGATATGTCCCTGGCTCACGCTCATGTATTGCGTGAAGAGTTGAAAAGGTTCGCAAAAGTAAAGTATGAAAACAATTGCTTGGCTGACACCGGGATATGCATGAGGGGTACCTTGTGTTAAGAAAAGGGAGCATAAAAGACTATATGATTTTGTAGGGATAACGTTCATTAGTATTGATATTTTGAAAGACTTGATTGTTTGTTCGGATGCTCGAGTATTAAATTATTTTATCTCAAATGATAGACTATTGCTTTGAATCACTTGTGTCTTAATATTCATGCCATGATTAGATTACATGATCAAGATTATGCTAGGTAGCATTCCACATCAAAAATTATCTTTTTTATCAATTACCTACTCGAGGACGAGAAGGAATTAAGCTTGGGGATGCTGATACGTCTCCGTCGTATCTATAATTTTTTATTGTTCCATGCCAATATTCTACAACTTTTACATACTTTTGGCAACCTTTCATACTATTTTTGGACTAACATATTGATCCAGTGCCCAGTGCCAGTTCTGTTTGTTTCATGTTTTTTGTTTCGCAGAATATCTATATCAAACGGAGTCCACAGAAGTGAAATCAACGGGAGACGATGCCCGAGTGGCCCACAAGGGTAAGGGGCGCGCCCTGGGCCCTCGTGGCCACTCCGTAGGTCGGTTGGTGCCCTTCTTTCGCCGCACGAAAGCTAATATACGGATAAAAATTGTGTCAAAAATTCAGCCCAATCGGAGTTACGGATCTCCGGAAATTTAAGAAACGGTGAAAAGCCAGAATCTAAGAACGCAAAAACAGAGAGAGACAGAGAGACAGATCCAATCTCGGAGGGGCTCTCGCCCCTCCGCCGCCATGGAGGCCATGGACCAGAGGGGAAACCCATCTCCCATTTGGGGAGAAGGTCAAGGAAGAAGAAGAAGGAGGGGGGCTCTCTCCCCCTCGCTTTCGGTGGCGCCGGAGTGCCACCGGGGCCATCATCGTGTGACAGCGATCTACACCAACACCTGTGTCATCTTCACCAACATCTCCATCACCTTCCCCCATCTATCTGCAGCGGGCCACTCTCCCGCAACCCGCTGTACCCTCTACTAGAACATAGTGCTTTATGCTTCATATTATTATCCAATGATGTGTTGCCATCCTATGATGTCTGAGTAGATTTACATTGTCCTACCGGTAATTGGTGAATTGCTATGATTGATTTAATTTGCTTGTGGTTATTTTGTTGTCCTTTGGTGCCCATCATATGAGCGCGCGCGTGGATCACACATAGGGTTAGTTGTATGTTGATAGGACTACATATTGGAGGGCAAGAGTGACAGAAGCTTCAACCTAGCGTAGAAATTGATGCATACGGGATTGAAGGGGGACCAATGTATCTTAATGCTATGGTTGGGTTTTACCTTAATGAACGTTAGTAGTTGCGGATGCTTGCTAATAGTTTCAATCATAAGTGCGTAGAATTCCAAGTCAGGGACGCCATGCTAGCAGTGGCCTCTCCCACATAAAACTTGCTACCGGTCTAGTAACGTAGTCAATTTCTTAGGGACAATTTCGCAACTCCTACCACCACTTTTGCACACTCGCTATACTAACTTTATTGCTTATTTACCTAAACAGCCCCTAGTTTATATTTACGTGCTCTTTATATTCTTGCAAACCTATCCGACAAAAACTACAAAGTACTTCTAGTTTCATACTTGTTCTAGGTAAAGTAAACGTCAAGCGTGCGTAGAGTTGTATCAGTGGTCAATAGAACTTGAGGGAATATTTGTTCTACCTTTAGCTTCTCGTTGGGTTTGACACTCTTACTTATCGAAAGAGGCTACAACTGATCCCCTAGACTTGTGGGTTATCAGTGACACACCTCGCGACGGATCCATGCGTTATTTGGGCGGACGCAATGGATTGCCAACGAAGGAGTCCAAGCGCGGCCGTCGGGTGGCCTCCTCTCGGGAGCGGCAAAGCGCAAGCCGAATGACCATCTCCTTCTCGGGGCCGCGTGGGATGAGCTCGGGGTCAATGGATCTGAAGGTGTAGGACTCAGATCCGCTGCACGCCATGCTGAAGAAGGTCGGAGATCGCCGGACGGTAGCTTGAGTGGCGGAGTGAAATGACTAAGGTTTGTTTTGGAAAGCGAATGGGGGCGAATATATATGGGGCCGGGAAGGCCAGCGTGGGCCGTATCCTACGTGACGGACGTGCACTGGGCCTCCTCATATCCGTCTCATATTTGGGTTGTATACGAGGGGTGCCGATTAGGCCAGGCATTTGAGGCGTCCGCCCAGATTCATTTTTTGGCCGAGTCACTGACAGGGCCGTCCGCTCAGGCGTATGAGGCAGGTTTGAGGGGTCCGGCTGTAGATGCTCAAACCGGTCCCTATAGAGCTTCATAAGAGTAAATAAAAAATCTCTAAGCCCCACCTAATCTATCCCTTATAATATTTAGAGGACTACAAAAAATTTACTCCATGATCGCCTCCACTCTTAAGAGCAAGTACAATAAGGTGACATAAGCAGGCTATAAGAAGTAGAATATTATATCTTTGCTTAGTTGGAAGAGAGAGAAGAGGAGAGAGAAGATAAGCGGGCTCTTGGTGAGTAGCCGGCTGCAACACGAGACCCGAGACGTTTTGTGAGGACGTAAGGTGGGCCAACCATTAATAAAGTAGTACACGTTTAAAACTTGCTATTATTGTACATGCCGGCTATAAGGTTGGCTCTAGATGACATGGCAACTCCTTATAGCCGACCGTTGGCTGTATTATTAACCATGCTCTAAATATACTCGACTACCTAGTGTGGGAGTAAGAATTCTTCCCAATTTTTCCCATCCCAACGCTCAACCACTCCTTTCCGGGCCGCACAATCTCTCCTGCAACCCTAAATCGCACCCTGCATCCTCGTCGACGCGCCCCCGCGTCCACCACGGCGCCGCCCCGCCACCCAAATGGCCGGATCCATCGGTCTTAGATCCCCACCACCGATTAGAAGCGTTGATCCACTCTGTCATGTGCGGCCATGTCAAGCCCGATGTCACGGCGCATCGTACAATGGTGGTGCGTCCTCCTCCGGGTTCCCTGACCTTTCACCGCCGGCGCCACATAGGAGGTACCTCAGGCTTGAGACAGTTGGCGCCTTCAAATCCAAAGGGCGTTTTCCTCCATATACTCCTCTAAGAATGTTACAAGTTTCACCGGGTATAGAATGTGAGAGCTTGGCCGTGCAATTCACGCACAATTTGCAAAGAGGAAAAACCCAAACAAAGAGGATACCACTACGTTTTGCGATCAATGGTTAATTAAATTCGTTGAGAGGTACCGTACTCCACAAGAAGCATCAATGGCAGCAAAGCGGAGGAAATCCATGCCGGTAGGTACGTTACGTATCGTTACGTATCTCTTGCCGTAGCAGTGTACCCGTTGCCATTTAAGGAGGAGCCGTAGCACACGCCCGCCGCAGCTGCAGCCGCAGATCCAAAACAAAACCTAGGGGCCAAGAATCAAATCGACCCCGGCCACGGAAAGCAAAGGCAAAGCCCCCCGACACGGCATGCGCAGCACAGACTGCCGCGTCCATGCAGCCATCGCTTTTCCACCGTGACCGGACAGACAGCACGTCCCCCTCCCCTCCCATGCATGGCAATGCCCGGGCCCCCTCCCGTGCACGCGCGGTCGAGCTCCGGCGCCGTGGTCGGGTCCGGTTCGCTCTCCGGCCTCCGCTCCGTAGTCCGTAGATACGGACCGCACGGGCACGGCAGCGAGGGTGCGAGACGCGTGCGCGCCACCAAAACAGGAACGGCCTTTTGCTCTGGGTCCTATAAAGGCTACTCCTACGGTGCAACCTACTAGGACGAGTTCGTACTACCACGCACGACGAGTAACAGGAAAAATTACTATCGCACTGATCGATACGCACGGTAAAGTGATGGCGCGACTGGGTTGATTGCAGCTGCAGTCGGGGGACGCCGCAGCCGAGTCGATTCTTGCATGATTTGAGCGGGAGCAAATCCGTTTCTTTTGTTTGTGTGTGTGTGTTTTTTGACGACAATAGAAACCGGACGTTTGATTTGCGAGGAACGGCCGAATTTCGTGTTTTGACCATTTTTTTATACAATTTCGGGATCTGACCCTCGATGTGAAAAAATTCGGAATCTGATCATTTTCTTATCGTCAGATCAATTGACGATAGGGTATAATAGCCTACCGTCAAATCCCTTGGTGATAGGGCTGAACGTCCTACCGTAGAAAAATTCTAAGTTTCCAACACAGTGCGTACAAGGGCCTACCGGCAGGCACCTTGGTGGTAGGGTTGCACAGCCTACCGACAGCCTGTTTGACGGTAGGCAGGAACCCTACCGCCATGCCCCTTGGCAGTAGGCTTTTATACCCTACCGCCAAGGTGTTTGGCGGTAAGAAAAGGGTCAGATCTCGAAATTTTTCACAACGAGGGTCAGATCCCGAAATAGTATACGAAAATAATCAAAACACGAAATTCAGCCACGAGAAACCCAGCGTGAACCTCCTGCCCAGCTTACGCACACAAAGACCCAAATATTAAAAGCTGGAGTAGACAATTGCGCACGCACTAGAAAAATCAAAATCATAAAATTCACCATCCTATTTTGAAATTAAAAAACACGTAGATATTTATTCGAAAAATCATGTTCATTCCATGACAACTAAAACAACCATGTAATTTACCACGTACATGAAATAGCCACAAACTACCATGTATTTATGAAATTTCAAGTGTGGTATGCCTAACGCCCAAAAAATGGCATGCTTGTACAGAAGTTAAATTGCAACAAGTTCATAAATTGTCGTGAATGTTGAAAAACACTTCATGACAATTGAGTGTGAACAAGTAGCCATAATACGGGACTCTGAAAAGACTAGTGGCTTTTTAAATTTTGAAACATGGCAAAAAAATGGCACTAGTGATGGTATCCGGACTAAGATACCAGGGTGTGTTATTTGCCAATGACAACAAAGATGTGGGTAAGTGAACACTAGCACCTAGAAAAAAAAAAGATTTTCCAAGATGAAAAAAATCACCTAGCAAATTTGCAAAAGATTTTCAATTTGCCATGACTAATGAAAAAAATGGAATTTACTGTAAACTTTGCCATTGGCCTAATATAAACAAAGATTACCAATACCACATACAATAATACTACCTGGAATAAATAATAAAAACGTCATGGTGTACGTAAGGAAATTGCAATGGTGCCAACAAAAATAAACTCGTATAATCTAATTAAATAGAAATGATGTGATCAACAAAATTGCCATGGTATAGATAATATAAGTGCCATGTTACCTGAAATAAAACTACCATGATATACTGAATAAATTTTTTGTGATGTAAATTTTTTAATGACCATGGTCTAACAAAAACTAAATTTGCCATGATACATAAATTAAATTTCCATGGTCCGAAATATCAAATTTATGTAGTTCGAAAGTAAAAACTGACATGCTAAAATAAAATAAAATTTGGACATGGATAAAACAAATTTTCTACAGTCCAAAATATAATTTTGACATGTTGCAACAAAAGAATTGACATGGTCCATAAAGTAAAATGGTCATGGTACATCACGTAAATTTTCCATGATACAAAAGGTAAATTTTTCATGGTCCAAAATTAATTTTTCCATAGTAAGAAAAGAAATTTCACCATGGTTTAGAAAATTGACTTCGGAGATTTATTTTTTTGCAATGATATGAAAGCACATTTGCTCCCTTGGTGGTTTTGGTAATTAATGTCAACATACATGTTGTTTGACTAACACCTTTATGTAGTATGTTTCAAATATGTTCAACAATGACATGGCAACGACATGAGGATGTGAAGCCTTTCAAATTGCCAAGGAAATGATTGACAAAGCTCCAAGACTCTTTATTTTATGGTTAAGTAATCCAAAATCACATTGAGTCTTACAGGAAGGTCAATACAATTAAAAGGATGGGATATGAGGTACTGCTGATTAGTTTGATGCTCAAGTGCGTAGATATATAGCTCCGAAACCATCAACCATTTTTTTACATCACATTTGTCCAAAACCCTAATGTATCATCTTGGTCCCACCAAAACTTTCTATTCCGTACTCACCGAGTTGATCACACACACTTCCAAATCCAAACCCTAGCATTTCGGTTCTACTGATATGGATATCAGTCTCACAGAGGTGAAGTGACCAAGTTTCTATGATGAAGTTGCTGTAAGTTATTTGGGAAGCGTTAAACCCTTTGCTCGGGCCGCACTTCTATTTATATGGGCAATGCCGTGGCTTACAAGATGAAACGATTGATAGATCGATTACAGAAGGTCGGTAAGAAGAGTTGGATCAGAAGAAGGGATAGGATAAGATTACAAGTTTAAACAAGAGTCATATCCCTATACAATTATTCCAACACCCCCCCCCCCTCAATCTAAACCTAAGCAACTCCAAGGTTGAGATTGAACTTGAATTCATCCAGCCTTCTCATAGTGAGAGGCTTTGTGAAGCCATCAGCTAATTGATCACCAGTGGGTATAAACTTTATGTCAAGCAGTTTGCGAGCTACTCTTTCTCTGACAAAGTGGAAATCAACCTCAATATGTTTAGTACGTGCATGAAAAACAGGGTTAGCTGAGAGATAGGTTACACCAATATTATCACACCATAACCTCGCAGCTCGTGGAGTCTTAACACCGAGCTCATAAAGCAAAGTTTGAATCCACATGACTTGAGCAGTGGCATTTGCTAAAGCCTTATATTCAGCTTCAGTACTTGATCTTGAGACTGTAGCATGTTTCCTTGCACTCCATGATATAAGATTTGTTCCCAGAAAAATAGCAAATCCACATGTAGATCTTCTATCATGAGCACACCCAGCCCAATCTGCATCTGAATAAGCAGTCACAAGCATAGATGAAGACTTGACAATTCTAAGTCCAAGTCCTTCTAAGAACTTTAGATACCTCACAATTCTCTTAACTGCAGTCCAGTGAGTAGTAGTAGATGCATGCAAATATTGACACACTTCATTCACAGAATAGGAAATATCAGGACGTGTAAGCGTCAAATATTGTAACGCACCCACAACACTTCTGTAGTTTGTTGCATGCTCAGGTCCAAGTGCTTCTCCACTATCAACTGTGAGTTTCTCTGAAGTTGAGATTGGTGTACTTACATGTTTGCAGTTTTCCAATCATACTCTCCTGAGTATGTCATGAGCATATTTCTCCTGTGACAGAAGTATACCATCTTTTACTGGTTTAACCTCTATGCCAAGAAAATAATGAAGATCTCCCAGATCCTTAAGCGCAAACTCCATCTTCAAATCCTTGTGCAAGCAAGTGGTAGCATCTGAACTTGAACTAGCAACAATAATGTCATCAACATAAACCAGAACATAGATAATGACATTTCCTTTTTGATAGAAAAATAATGAGGTGTCTTCTTTAGATAGTGTAAAACCAAGTTGTTGTAACTGTGTGCTCAATCTTGAGTACCAAGCTCTTGGGGCCTGTTTCAAACCATACAAGGCTTTATCTAACTTGCAAACAAAACGAGGTGTGCTTTTGTTCTCATAACCTGGTGGTTGCCGCATAAAAACCTCTTCTTCGAGAACACCATGAAGAAACGTGTTCTGAACATCTAACTGCCTTAAGCTCCAACCCTTGGAAACCGCAATAGATAACACAAGGCGGATAGTAGCTGCCTTGATAACAGGACTAAAAGTATCATCATAATCAATAGCAAATCTTTGCTTGAAACCTTTTGCAACTAACCTTGCTTTATACCTGTCTATGCTCCCATCAGACTTTCTCTTAATTTTGTATACCCACTTACAATCTGTGACATTTATGCCTTTTGTTGGTGGTACTAGACGCCAAGTCTTATTTTTCATAAGTGCTTCATACTCCACATCCATGGCCTCTTTCCATTCCTTACTAGCAAGTGCATCATGCCCATGAGTTGGTTCACCCATACTAGTGAGAAAAGCACGTTTAATTTTATCATACCTTATAGTACCATCCGTATACTCCTTTTTCTTAACAATACCAGATTGAGATCTTGTGTGTCGATGCGGAATACTTGGCACAGCAGAATCCATAAGCAGAGAAGATCCGGCTGGATCTGCTGCCTCAGACCGCTCCAGATCCGAGGAGCCAGCGATCTCCCCCGCGATCGACGCTCCTGTGGGAACGTGCCGCGTGTCCCCTCGTTGGCTGCTCCCTCGGACGCGCGGGGCGAGACGTTGATGCCGGGCCCCGCACATGTCGCCTGGTCGGCCACCGGCCCATTCGTTGTGTGCGTGGCGCTCGTGGAGCCGTATTGGCCCGTGCTGGCTGCGCTGGAGGGGCCCATGCTGCTTGGGCTACCGGTGGCTGCGTAGAGATCCTCCTGGGATCGCGTGTCTGTCACGCTGACGCGAGAACTTTCGTTGGATCCTGTTCCTCTGCTGCCTGGATCTTCCTGGGATCCCGTGACAGTTTTGGCTACATCTCCTTGCATGAAATCACGCCCTGAAGCTGCACTCTTATCATCAAAAAACAAATTTTCTTTAGGATTAGTCACATGATCAGCACTATTTAACTCGCCCCCATGATCTGGACTAGATGTATACTCCGGAAGAAGGGCGATTTCTGCACGGAGTAGTGCTCCGGCATTTGGATGAAGCTTTGCAAAGGAAAAATTGATTCATCAAATATAACATCACGGGAAATATAGATTCGTCCAGTAGAGATCTCAACACACTTGTAACCCTTATGAAGGTTGCTATAACCAAGAAAAACACATTGAGTAGAACGAAACTCAAGTTTGTGATGATTATATGGACGAAGGTTAGGGTAACAAGCACACCCGAAAACTCTTAGGGAATTGTAGTCTGGTGTTTGATGGAACAATTTTTCCAAGGGAGTAATGTGTCCAATCACTTTGCTAGGAAGACGATTGATAAGATAGGTGGCAGCAATGAAAGCTTCATCCCAATATTTTAAGGGCATTGACGCATGAGCCAGAAGGGATAAGCCTACTTCAACGATGTGGCGATGTTTGCGTTCGGCGGAGCCATTTTGTTGATGAGCATGAGAGCAAGAGACATGATGACTAATACCAATATCACGAAAGAAAGAGTTGAGTTTCTCATACTCTCCACCCCCGTCACTTTGGACTGCAATAATTTTTCTGTTAAACTGACGCTCGACAAGTTTCTGAAATTCTTGAAAGATGGAAAGAACTTCAGATTTAAACTTAAACAAATATATCCAAGTGAACTTGCTAAAGTCATCAATAAAACTAACATAATATTTTTTTTCTTCCAAAAGAATCTTTTGCATGACCCCACACATCACTAAAGATAAGTTCCAAAGGAGCACGAGACACACTATTTGACTTAGGATAAGGGAGTTGATGACTCTTTGCACACTGGCAAGCATCACAAACAGACTCAATACTTTTACTAGATAACAATGGAAGATTGCCTTTATTCACTACTTGCTTGACTATGGCCGAAGAAGGATGTCCTAATCTTTGATGCAATCTTGCCAAGGAGGGCTTGACGACGAAGTAGACTTGATGACGACGCTTTCGACTAAGTGCTCCGGTTGTGATGGGATACAAGCCTCCAATGCATCTACCGTGGTGAATGAGCTCCTTCGTTGCCCGATCCTTTATGAAAAAAATATGTTGGATGAGTTTCAAAGAAGACATTATTATCGACAGATAAACGAGACATAGATGCAAGATTCTTGTCAGCTTGTGGGACATGAAGGACATCTTTTAAAACTAGATCACGTTTAAGAGTGGGCGAATTAATAGATGCTTGACTAATGTGACAGATATCCATACCTCCACCGCTTGTGGTGTGAATTTGATCGTTGCCGAAGTATCTCTCCCTCATGGAGAGCTTCTCAAGCTCATTGGTGACATGGCCAGTGGCCCCTGAGTCGGCGTGCCAGACCGTGCCATCACCTCCTTGCTCCCTGATTGCAGCAGCAACATGACGAGTATCAGGGACATAGTCTTCGTCGAAGCGGTGCCAACAGTCCATAACCTCATGGTTTGGTTTCTTGCATAATTGACACCGAACGCGGTTGTTGGAGGAGGAACCAGAGGAGGCGTGATTGTTGTTGAAGCCGCCCCCTCCAGATCGGGCAGGAGCGTTATTGTTGGTGTAGCCGCTCCCGCCTGGTCGCGCGCCTGAACCATTGCCACGGCCGCGCCCACCGCTGATGTTGCTGCGGTTTCTACCCTGGTGATCGTGCCCACGACCAGCACCACGGCCACGCGAGGCAGCATTGGCTGAAGACTGGCGCACGTTCATCCCATGGAGAAGATTGAGGCGTGCGTCGAAACTGAGAAGCTATGTGTATAGCTCCTGGACAGATACGGGTTCATCCCGCGCAGCCAGGGCCGACACCACAGGGTTGTAGTCGAGGTCGAGGCCGGCCAAAACCTGAGAGACGATCTCGCCTCTTGTCAGCGCGGCTCCGGTGCAGGCGATCTCATCCGAGAGCATCTTGATCTTGGCCAGATAATCTGCCATGGACATGTTTCCCTTCTTGAGGTTTGTGAGCTCTATCTGAGTGTTGATGGCTTGCGCTTCAGTTTGTGCAGCAAACATAGATTGGATCGCCGCCCATACTTCCGCCGGTGTCTGAAGGGTGACCACCTGTGCAAGAATCTCGCGAGATAGGGAACCCATCAGAAAACCTTGAACCTGTTGTTGCTGTGCATACCAGAGAACGCGGCGATCTGCTCCTCCTTCCCATCCTTGATGATGGTGAGAGTTTCCGGTGGCGCTTGGCTCTCCGGATCAAGGTGGTGGCCCATCTGTGCGCCCTTGATTTGGGGCAGCACGATGGCCTTCCACATGAGGTAGTTGCTCCTCGTAAGCTTCTCCTGGGGGGGGGGGTGATCTGATGGACGTGGCGAAGGATGGATTGGAGGAAGAGGAAGGGGCAAAGGTGGATGCTGATGCGAGGGACGTGGCGAGGGCACTCATGGTGCTGGGGGTAGTGGAGGCGGTGGTCATGGCGATAGGTTGAAGAACGGCTTGGCTAGATGCGATCTCCTCTCGATCTTAGGAAGAAGTCGCTCTGATTACCATGTAAAGTTATTTGGGAAGGGTTAAACCCTTTGCTTGGGCCGCATTTCTATTTATATGGGCAATGTCGTGGCTTACAAGATGAAACGGTCGATAGATCGATTACAGTAGGTCGGTAAGAAGAGTTGGATCAGAAGAAGGGATAGGAGAAGATTACAAGTTTAAACAAGAGTCCTATCCCTATACAATTATTCCAACAATTGCTTCATTTCAAAATTACCGAGACGAAACGATTAAAGCTATTAAAACGAGGTTTTGTCCTAGCCATTGCACTTCGATCACTCAGAGATGTTCTGCTTCTGTCTCACCGAGACCTCCAACGTCAGGATCAGTCCAGCTCATCCGACAGCCCAGATGGTGTTTACGCCAGGATCCTAAAAATACGACGTCAGATTTTGTAATAATTTCGTAATCTTAGGAGGCCTTTTGACGTTAGCAAGCACGACCGACATGTATGTGCCACCTTCGTTTTAATGAGTAAAGCATGCACCGAAGAAGACCACTAGACATCGGTAAGCATAATTTCGTCTGTTTGTGAAGTGCAATCAACGCAAACATCCAAAATATTAACCCGCAACGATGTCACGTGTGGGTGCGTGCGGTGCGAGGTGTTTTTCATGGGCGTACACTAGTGTCTGTCACTCTAGCTAGCAGTGCGCGCAGCCTTCCACAACCCGCAACCACCACCCACGTTTGCGCCGCTCATTGGGCCATCCGCGGTGAAAGTCCATTCCATTGCGTACTTCCTCGCTGACAGTTTTACGGAGCACAATGTAGAAGTAAACTAGATTAGTTTCCTCGGGAAGAAAGAGGACATACGGAGAGAAAAAGTCCAGACCACTGGTGACAAGAAAGGAACCGAACCACACGCACATGTGCACTGCTAGGACCCAAGCATTTGTTGGGCACGTTCATTAATCTTTTTTTTTTTTACAAAGCAGCACGTTCGTTGATCTCCTCCTTACTCTTCCTCCCACTTCTCCTTTGTCCTCTCCTGCCGCTATCCTTCCTACAGGCGGCAGGCAGCATCTTGCTTATCAAAGAAAGCTTCCAAAGTTGCAACTTCCAAGGTGAGGGAGCCCTACGCTTCGTGACCCGTTGCATCACGAGCAGTTTTAGCATGGTCCCTCTTACCCCCTCTTTTCACATGAGAGGTAAGAGTATATAGTAGATCTGAGCCGTTGATCACATTAATTAGTGATCGGATTAACTCTTACCTTCTTACCTCATATGTAAAAATAAGGGGTAAGAGGGAGCATGTTAAAATTTGCCTTGCATCACACTTACGGCTCAGGTGCACACTATGCTCGTGGACGTTGCACCTGTCCCGATCGATCGTCCGTGTGCAGTGCGTATCCACTGTTTTCCTCTGTGATCTCATCTCATTACTCGTGTCGCCCGTATATGTACTATAGTACCATGTTGGATGGAGTAGGTGTACTATGTGTCACAATCAACATGGATGCATGTAGGCGAGCAGGTTGATCATGTCTCGGAAACTGCAAAGACATGGGTCGATATCGACTTCACCCCACTAGATTATGCTTCTGTCAATCTGTCCTGTTAAAACTACTTCCAGAATGCGATCATATCTTGCGAGAGATTAGAAAATATGTCGATCATGTAGGTGTATGACTCTTACTCCCTCCGGTCCAAAATATGTTGTGTCACGATCGATTGCTTTGTTGTGCGTGGTACTTCTCGGCCCGTTGTGTAGGGGCAAAAATAATACTGTACTTTATCTCAAAACACTTATGACTTGTGAGGCAAAGGTGATGCTAACCGGACAGCAGTAGCAGTCAGCGCGAGTGCTTTAGGTGAGTGATAAACATCTCACGCTAATTAGTTCTAGTTGGGCTGCAGGTGATTATTAGGCACAACGTCTTTGTTGCACGTCTTTCTTTTCTGCTGCAAGAGCGACTCGACCCGTGCACCTCATCTCCGACGATCTTGTGTGTGCTTTACATTTTTTGACTTGCGAATCCAGCTGCCCGCGCAGCCTGCTCAAAATCGAGCTACTATGTCCCGTACTTGATTTGATTGCTAATGGGGTCAGGGCGATTGCCTTCCCTGCCTACGTTGATTTCCCACCCATCTGCCGTGCTTAGGGCACCTTCAACGGTAAGCCGTAAATTTTCTTCTGCACATGTCAGTGTGCCGAGGGGTGTCTGCGGACATGAATGTGGGAAGTCGTTATCTAGCCGTAGTCGTATATATTTTGGCAACAGTTCAAATCAACCGGACGAAATTTGTGCAAACACGGTCGGATTTCATGTAAGATGACGAATTTTATACAAACCGGACGAAAATGGTAACATTTTGAATATATTTTAACTAAAAAAGTAAAACTATGTGCACGTACAGTCGCGCGGAGCTCCACCCTGATAAAACGAATACACTACACTAGTCTACGGCCGGCTGCGGCGGATCCATTTGTCTTCCTATTTTTGACAGCCCGCTCACCGGACTGTCGGGAGCCCCGAAGATAAATGCTTCGCCACAAAAAGCGGCTCGCTTCGCCACCGCTCATTGGAGTGGAACTGTCGGTTGATACTTCAATCGGACGGGAAGGGGAGGGGTGCGTCTTCAATGTGGAGCGGTGCGCTCCACAGCGTTATGAATGCGGGTAACTGGCGCTGGGCAGGAAACACGTAGGATGGAGGATGGGTTTTTGATTGGCCGGGGCGGTCAGAAATGAGGTCGTAATCGGTCCGGACTCCTATA
>LR738711.1:730178613-730215888 GCA_902687465.1 Secale cereale
GGCGGAGGCGCGGGGGCTGGGGCCGGGGCGGGGGCGGGCGCGGGGGCGGGGGCGGGCGCGGCGGCGGCCGAGGCGGGGGCGGCGGCCGGCGCGGCGGCCGGCGGAGGCGAGGCGGCGGCGGGGAAGTCCATGGCGCGGCGGTTGAGAGCGGGAGCGGGATTCGCGCGCTGGCTCGGAAGTGAAGTGCGGGTTGGGCTCCCAACCCTCACTTCTACAGGCTGAAATCGAGTTTGAGGGTTGGACCTCTAATTTTTTTTACAGGTTTAAGGGTTTAAGGGTTCTAGTCTATGTGGTTTTTCGGACGAAACCTGTAAAAAAACGGTTATTTTAAAGGATTTGGGGGTTTGAGGGCTCTACTAGACTTGCTCTTAAGCGCTTTCCCTTCCAAAAATCCAACACTTGCCTCCATTAGTTGCTGTCCTGTCCTCTTACCGTATTTCGATTCTCTATACGGTGTACTACTTGGTACTGCTACCTCTTCTTTATCCTGCCGGTTTGCCTAGCTGCAAATGTGTAGCAGCGGTACACTTCAATGCAAATTCAGTAGTACATATTATAGTAGCAACTAGCAAGATATTTTTCAAAAGGAAATGGATCAAAAGGCTAGTACTACTACCACCTCGCAGATAAACATTGGTGCAGGAAACATTCTTGAGAACCACATACTCTAATCTGAATCTGATTGCTTCAAAAGGCGAGGAGTACAAGCTGCTCGCTGCAAAAGCGAGTAAAGTAGTAGGTGTGGCTGGACCCTGAAGCATGTGCAGCTTACTGTTACAGATGGTGTAAACCAAGTCAAAGCCCATGGAACGGATTGCCGCCTAATTGCCTCAGAAGCGGCGTGAGCATCACCCTGTCCGATATTACTCGCTCGCGCGTCCGTCCGTCCGTCCGGAATTCGTCACGTCAATATCCCGTACGAGCTCTATTGCTCACCCGACGCCTGCCCGCCCGTGGCAAATTTTCGTGTTTTTGACATTTTTTTATTTTATTTCGATATCTGACCCTTGTTTCAAAAAAAAAAAAAATCGGGATCTGACCCTTTTACCTATCGTCAGAGGCTCTGGCGGTAGCCAGACGTCCTACCGCCAGGGGTTCCGGCGGTAGGCGTCAGCACGCCGTTAGCTGGGCTGACGGCCAGACTGACGTGAAAAAGGGTCCTATCGCCAGAGCCCATAGCGGTAGGGTACTAGAACCTACCGCCAGAGGCCCTAGCGGTAGGGTCCTGTGTGATGGATAAGGTGGGGAGGGGCTGGTTTGTGGGCCCCACCACCACTCTTCTTCCTCACTCACCTTTTTCCCCGAGCTCAGCTCCTCTCCCCCATCTCTCCCCTCACAAACCCCCTAGATCCCCTCCATTTGCTTGAGATTTCACCGATGGATTCGTAGCATTTTCATCATCCAAGGTACCTCCCCCATCCCCTCTCCTTTTGATTGGTTGAGATCATGTATATTGGTCATTTTGTTGCAAATCTAGTTCATGTGTTTGTTGTGGTGGAATCAATGTATATGATGCATTTAGGGTAATAATGTTTGTGCTTTGACAATGTATTGTGTGACTATCATTGTTTGGGGTAATAAGAAGTAGCATTTAGGTTTTGTTATGGTTAGGTTTAATGTCATGGTTAGGGTCGAGGTTATGGTTAGATTTATGGTTAAATATTTGTCTATAATGATCGTTTTTGGCAAGAAACAGTTAGGATTTTTGCCTTGGGTGACCGTTATAGTAATCCTCGACTTATAGGATGTCATCGATCATCTTTGTTGAGACTTCTACGGAGGCGGCGGCGAAGCGTGAACGTGCGGTCATTGAGGAAAAAATGGACACGTGGGTCCAAGCCGTCGATGCGTTGAACGCGGCTTGTAGAGACTTTCCAAAGTACTATGTGTCCAAGTGCAAGGATCGGCTTTTGAAGTTGTATGAGGCTAAGGAGAGATTGATAAATAAGCTCAAGAAGGACGAGCAATTTCATCGCCGTGCTCTTGCAAGGCAAATTGCATCGTGTGGAACAAAGGATGAAGTGCGTGAGATGGACTTGAAAAATCCTGGCCAGATCATTGACTGGCTAGTTAGGCAACCGTCATCGCCGATAGCTAGTCGGGCTTCTTGTTGGGCTTGGGTTCGTGAAAGAAATGATGTCACTTGTTGCAACCCGGGACCGTACGACAAAGATGTCGTGTTGATGGTCGAATAAAAGTGGTTGAACAATGCTAGTGTCGGCAGTGTTATTTGCACCATAATGTCATGTACCCTTATCATTTATGTAACTTATGTCATTCGAACTTATATTTTGGTTGCAAACCCTAGTTCATTATTTTGGTGTGCTCAAATCAATTACTATGATCCATTTTGGGTTATGCTTGTGATGAACATTCAATTACATAATAATCCTCCCATATATTAATGTAGGATGGACGTTCAATCCATGACTATCAAGATAGCGTGTGAGAAGCTCATGTCGGAGCGACACCGTTGCTTGAAGATGGAATGTGAAGCATGGTTGAAGGGTTGTAATGAGGCAAATGCGGCCATGAAGGATTTCAGCAAGTATCGCTTCATCAAGAAACCTTCTGATGCTAGGGAGAAAAAAGCTTTCTGAAAGCTTGTGAAAGAAAAAGAGAGGATGCTTGATGAGGTGCAAGACCGGGAACATGCTTGCAGACACTCTTTGGCAATTGAGATTGCGTTCACCGCCAGCAAAGAAGAATTCCTTGAGATGGACTTGAGGAAACCCGGCCAGGTCATAGGATGGGCAATCAAACTAGGCGTGTAAGAGAATCTGGCCCGCCGTGCTGCATGGGCCTGGTTGCGCGAAACGAATGGTGTGTTGGATCATTGGGCAGGATCCGCCGACTTTCAACTGAAGGCCAATCAAGCGCGTGAGGAACAAGTTGAACGTCTGATAAGTATGAGACTTATGTTACATGTTTATAAAATGCACCGTCGAGCTTGAGCTATTAGTTTAAAACGATGTCATTCGAACCGGGTCATGTTTTTATTAATTTGAACATGTGTTATTCGTGGATGTAATGAACTATGTTGAGTTGAGTTATGTATATGCTTGCTAGTTGATCATTCTAATATTTGAGTTGGTATATTTTTAGATTTGGCCTTAAATGAGGGGCAGAACAGAGGTGGTGCTCTTTTTTAACCCTACCGCCACACCCTCTGGCGGCAGGGTGCTGAAACCTACTGTCAGCTCCCATGGCAGTAGGGTGGTGGCACAGGGATGTTTCGGTACTGTAACGAGGCAAAAAAAAAACTTGGTGGTAGGGTCACCCTACCGCCAAGTGCTCTGGCGGTAGGATTGCCCTACCGCCAGCTCCCATGGCGGTAGGGTGGTGGCACACGTATGTTTCGGTACTGTAACGAGGAAAAAATCCCTTGGCGATAGGATCACCCTACCGCCAGGCAGTAGGGTGGTGGCACAGGGATATTCGGTACTGTAACGAGGAAAAAAACCTTGGCGGTAGGGTCATCATTACCGCCACGGGGTCTGGCGGTAGGGTACTGAAGCCTATAGCCAAGGCCGGTGGCCGTAGGGGTAAAACCATAGAAACAGAGCCCTCCTCTATTTTTTTTCCTCTTCACAGCACAACACAACAATTTTTACATAAGAATCATGACAAATCACAGAATATGCTGACAAACTAAAGCTCTCACGACACCTTTCAAACATGTACACACCAAATTCAATACAAATGGGAAATTCATTCACGACAAGTTCATGACACATGGCTTCTTGCCTTAGTACTACATAGTTCATGATAAATTTGGCATGGCTTCATCCGGTTACATGACGAGTCCACCGAAGCGAAGGCTTTACTGAGTCATACGGGGCCATTTCCCCTTCTTGTCACGTGCCTCATCCTCCTCTTGTGCCTTGCGAGCTTTTGCAAGCTTTCTTGCCCTCTCCTCCTCACGAGCAAGCTTCTCTTGGCGTGCCCTCTCCTCCTCTCGTTTCTTCCTCTCCAACCTCTCCTTTTGACGACGCTCCTCCTCCAAACCTGTTCGAAACGATTCCTCGAACCGCCGTTGGCGCCTAAGACAGTCTTGATATTGGTCCTTTTTGACATCTTCTGGCACTTCATGATATATCCATGGAAGTATTTGCAAAGAGGAGGAGGTGACTGCATACACAAAATTCATTAGTACTCTCACAAATTTGAAAGCAACGTGTTATTTTAAGACATACCGGCGGTAGGTCATAGGCGTTAGTTGGAAGTGCACGATCATGGGCATAGTTGGGGCATATAAAATATCTCCGTCCCTCCGTCCATGACTTCTTTCGGTCGGTGGAAACTTTCACCTTGCAAACATCTCCACACCAACATGATAGGATATTCACATCTTTCTCCTTCACCATGTCCAAAGATGCGTTCTCCCACTTGGTTGGCATGTCTTCTTGGTTAGCACACGGTGGCCTCGTCATGGAACCGGATGAAGCCATGCCTACAACAAATAAAGATGTTAAGTCAAAATATGAAAACATTGACATGTAAAGAGGCAGATATATCAACACGTGAACATATTAAAAATAGTACCATTCACATTAATTCAACCATCCGGATTGAGCAACACGTCAACAGGCCTTCCCCTATCAACCCGACGTGTCCTAGAACCACGTGGTCCACGGCCACGGCCCCCTCCAATGCTAGTTCTTCCACTACGGTCACGGCCCCCTCCAATGCTAGTTCTTCCTCCACGGCCACGGCCACCTCCAAGGCTAGTCCTCCGTCCATGTGTTTGACTAGTGCCCGTGTTGGTTCTAGGTTTCTTTCATGTCCTAACATTGTGTCATGTGTCGTTGCATTCTCCACAATTGTTGTTCTCCGGTGCCTCCATGAAATGACCACTACCAAATTTCTTCATTCCGGTGTATCCAGCTAGATCATACATGTCACTCCGGAATCTCTTCTTTCTTCTTCTTCCCCTCATAGGCACCATGACTGCGGGATCTGGCACAATGTCTGGCCCAACATACTCAGGCCACTGTGAGGCATCAAGGAAAGGATTGAACCGAGGCGCCCACGTCAACCTTGTTCGTTCCAATGTGAACTCGTGCAACCGCACCATTGTGCCATCGGATACGGGCAAGTTTCTCGCCCGTGTTGCGGTCATCAAATGCGAGCAAGGCCAATGATACTTGTGTGGTCTCTCACACTGGCACCAACGGTTTTTTAGGCGCACCTCGTAAGCAACTCTACCATAAGATCTACCATCCCTTGTTGTCTCACCCGGCTCATCGATTTGATAGATCATTTCTTTTTTATTATATGTGATCACTTGTTGTTTGGAAGACTTGCGCGCTTGATGCAACAACCAATCTTGAACCTTGAATGGATAATCCATCTTTTCGCCAATCCACTTGGCCGTGCTTTTAGAATGCTTTAGGAAGTACTCGTTGAGCTTGATGAAAGTGTACTTGAGTATTGCGGTCATCGGCAAGGAACGGACACCCTTCAACACATTGTGGAAGCATAACACCATGTTGCTTGTCATGTCCCCATATCGCATACCTCCTTCATCGTAAGCGCGTGACCACTTTTCTGTATCCGGCTCGTGCCTAAGCAAGAATTCTTCCCCCCCTTTGTTCTTCTACAAAGCCTTGAGGAGTTTATCATATCGGCTATTGAATGTGGTGGTGTTGAATGCAACGTAAACAAGGGTAAGGTATTTGCAAAACTCCTTGCTCTTGCATGCCCGATAAAAGTTTGCAACTAAGTGTCTCATGCACCAACGGTGTTGAAGCTTTGGAAGACCGGGAATATCAACGTCTATTGCTTTGAGAATCCCATGATGGCGATCCGATATAATGCATACATCTCGCTTGCCTATCACCTTGGTTCTCACATGTCCCATGAACCACTCCCAATTATCATCGTGCTCCGAAGGCACCAAGACAAATGCCACCGGCAACACGTTATCATTAGAAGAGCGGGCAATCGCCACTATCAATGTGCCTTTGTACTTGCCGATCAAGAATGTACCATCTATAGACAAGACCGGGCGACAATACGTGAATGCCTCAATGCATTGTCCAAAGCTCCAAAAGGCACGACGAAACACTCCGTCAGTTGACTCCACCCGATGGCGCATTCCTGGGTTTTGATGAGCAATGGCTGCCAACAACTTGGGCAAAATGTTATATGCGGCCTCATAATCACCATGCAACATCCTAATAGCGTTTGCCTTCACCATCCATGCCTTCCCATACTTGACCGGGTATCCGAAAAGTTCCTCAATCAAAGACTTGAGAAACCTGACCTTCACGGTTGGATCATGTGCTATTTGGTTCAACAATTTGTATCCTAGATACTTAGACGTCAGTTGACGGTGTCCTTTGCTTCGGTCGGCCTTGTCCGGGGGTACGCACGTGTGAGTGCCAACATGACTCTTCAACACCCATTGCTCGGTTTCTTTGATTTTTCTACTGCGGACCATCCATTTGCAACCTTCTTGATCACATTTGACTGTGTACCGAACTTTTTGATTTGAATGACCAACAACAAATGGCTTATGGTTCCTAATGGCATAGTCACACAACCATATCTTGAACTCTACCAAAGAACCAAACTTGATGCCTTTCTTCAAATGAGCATTCTCATCCTCATTCTCTGGTCGATGGTCACTGAATTTGGGGCACGGTGTTGGCTCAGACAACCCGTATCTCAGCCCACCATCAACAACGGCATTATCCGCAAGACTCACATCCCTAAACAATGGCGGCCCTCTCTCCTTGCCGGTCACCTTCTTGTAGATTTCATTTTCTTGCGAAGTCAAACCATCCTCATCCAATTCTTCCTCCAGACCCTCGTCATCCGAGTTATACCCACACATACGGTTATAAGGGAGGGTACAGTCCATGTCTTGTTGCCGCACAATGACATCCAAGTTATCAATTGGATTGTAATGTATCTCTTCATTCTCCGAGTAAGCATCCTCTTGAGCAACAATAGCATCATCATCAACATGACCACAAGCATCTTCTTCAACATGACGAATAGCATCATGACGGAGTACTATGGCGCTAGCATTGACATGATCTTCATTGGGTTGGTGATGTCTATGATATGTCTCCAATGTATCTACTTTTCCAAACCCTTTTGCCCTTGTTTTGGACTCTAACTTGCATGATTTGAATGGAACTAACCCGGACTGACGCTGTTTTCAGCAGAACTACCATGGTGCTGTTTTGTGCAGAATACAAAGTTCTTGGAATCGCCTGAAAATCAACGGAGAATTATTTCGGAAAATATAAAAAATACCTGCAAGAAGATCCACACCAGGGGGCCTTGGGCCTGTCCACGAGGGTGGGGGCGCGCACCCTGCCCAAGGCGCGCCCCCTACCTTGTGGGCCCCCTGGTGCTCCACCGATGTATCCCTAGATCCTATATCTTTCGTTTCGGGGAGAGAAAAAATCAAGGAGAAGGAATTATCGCGTTTCATGAGACGGAGCCGCCGCCAAGCCCTAATATCTCTCGGGAGGGATGATCTGCAGTCCGTTCGGGGCTCCGGAGAGTGGAGATCGTCGCCATCGTCATCATCAACCTTCCTCCATCACCAATTCCATGATGCTCACCGTCGTGTGTGAGTAATTCCATCGTAGGCTTGCTGGACGGTGATGGGTTAGATGGGATCTATCATGTAATCGAGTTAGTTTTGTTAGGGTTTGATCCCTAGTATCCACTATATTCTGAGATTGATGTTGCTATGACTTTGCTATGCTTAATGCTTGTCACTAGGGCCCGAGTGCCATGATTTCAGATCTGAACCTATTATGTTTCCATGAATATATGTGTGTTCTTTATCCTATCTTGCAAGTCTATAGTCACCTACTATGTGTTATGATCCGGCAACTCCGAAGTGACAATAATCGGGACCACTCCCGGTGATGACCATAGTTTGAGGAGTTCATGTATTCACTATGTGTTAATACTTTGGTCCAGTACTCTATTACAAGGAGGCCTTAATATCCCTTAGTTTCCAATAGGACCCCGCTGCCACGGGAGGGTAGGACAAAAGATGTCATGCAAGTTCTTTTCCATAAGCACATATGACTATATTCGGAATACATGCCTACATTGCATTGATGAACTAGAGCTAGTTCCGTGTCACCCTAGGTTATAACTTCTACATGATGAATTGCATACGACGTAATTTCCCATCACCAATCCAATGCCTACGAGCTTTACCTATATTGCTTGTTGCTTATTTACTTTTCTGTTGTTACAATTACAAAAACCTACAAAAACATTATCGTTACTTTTATTGCTGCTACCGCCACTATCATATTACTTTGCTACTAAACTATCTTGCTACAGATACTAAGTTTCTAGGTGTGGTTGAATTGACAACTCAGCTGCTAATACTTAAGAGTATTCTTTGGCTCCCCTTGTGTCGAATCAACAAATTTGGGTTGAATACTTTACCCTCGAAAACTGTTGCGATCCCCTACACTTGTGGGTTATCAAGACTATTATCTGGCGCCGTTGCCGGGGAGCATAGCTCTATTCTTTAAGTCACTTGGGATTTATATCTGTTGATCACTATGAAGAATTTGAAGGACTCGAAAACCAAGATCTTACCCTCAACTACGAGGGGAGGTAAGGAACTGCCATCTAGCTCTGCACTTCATTCTCCTTCTGTTACGAGTAAACTTGCGACACCTACTCCTGCTATTGAATCTGATATGTCGTATATTCTTGATGATGCTACTTCTGCTATGTATGATGAAACTACCTTTATGCTTGATACTGTACCACTAGGTGAATTTCTAGATGAACAAATTGCTAAGATTAGGGAGAGTACAAATGTTGAAACTGATGATATTTATGAAAGTGATGATGATACTACTCCCAATAGATATGAATTGCCTGTTGTTCCTGAGGGTTATGTTATGGATGAAGAAACTGCTAGAGACTTTCTTTCTTGCAATGATAGATATGATCTTAAGAAGTTATTAGCTAAACTGAAAGAAAAGTCCTTGAATTTTAGAATGAAACATGACCCTGCTTTTGCTACTGCACCTATCTGTGTTACTGATAAGGATTATGAATTCTCTGTTGATCCTGAGTTAGTTACTTTGGTTGAATCTGATCCTTTCCATGGCTATGAGTCTGAAACTGTTGTGGCACATCTTACTAAGTTGAATGATATAGCCACCCTGTTCACCAATGACGAAAAGGTTCGCTATTACTATATCCTTAAGCTATTTCCGTTCTCGTTAAAGGGTGATGCTAAGACTTGGTTTAATTCTCTTGATCCTGGTTGTGTGCGTAGTCCCCAGGATATGATGTATTACTTCTCTGCTAAATATTTTCCCGCTCATAAGAAACAAGCTGCCTTACGAGAAATATATAACTTTGCTCAAACTGAAGAAGAGAGTCTCCCACAAGCTTGGGGGAGGCTTCTCCAGTTACTTAATGCTTTGCCTGATCATCCTCTTGAGATGCATGATATACTTGATGTCTTTTATAATGGACTAACCAATGCTTCCAGAGACCACCTGGATAGTTGTGCTGGTTGTGTTTTCAGGGAAAGAACATTTGAACAAGCTGAACTACTGTTAAATAATATGCTGGCCAATGAAAATAATTGGACACTTCCTCAGTCAGCCCCTAAGCCAACTCCGAAGAAAAGAGATGTTATATTTCTCATTCCTGAAGATATGTAAGACGCAGAGAAATCTATGAAAGGAAAAGGTATTAAAGCTGAAGATGTTAAAAATTTACCACATATTGAAGAAATACATGGTCTTGATAACCCGACACAGGTAGTAAAGGTAAATTCTCTTTATAGATTTGATGAAGGTGAGATTCCTCGTTATAAGTCTGCTAGCCAATGTTTAGATGAGTTTGACAATTTCATTGTGAAACAAGAAAACTTCAATGCTTATGTTGGTAGACATTTACAACACAATGCTTATATGATTGAACGCTTGAGTGATTATTTGTCTAGAGCTAAAGGTGAACTGAAACTCATTAGTATACATGCTTCTATGGTCACCACTCAAGTAGAACAAGTCTTAAGGCTCATAATGATTTGCTCAATGAATTAAATAGTAAGAATAATGATAATGCCATTATAGTTGTGATTAGAGGTGGTAGAATGACTCAGGAACCTCTGTATCCTGAAGGCCACCCTAAGAGAATTGAGCAATATTCTCAGAGAGCTAATATAGATGCACCTAGTTCTTCCAAGAAGAATAAAAAGAAAAATGATAGGACCCTGCATGCTTCTAGTGAACCTGTAGCTAACAAACCTGAGAATCCCAATGATATATCTGTTGCTGATGCTGAGACACAATCTGGTAATGAACATGAGCCTGGTGATAATATTAATGAGGATGTTCATGATGATGCTCAACCTAGCAATGATAATGATGTAGAGATTGAACCTGTTGTTGATCTTGATAACCCACAATCAAAGAAACAACGTTATGATAAGAGAGACTTTGCTGCTAGGAAGCACGGTAAGGAAAGAGAACCATGGGTTCAGAAACCCATGCCTTTTCCTCCGAAACCATCCAAGAAAAAGGATGATGAGGATTTTGAGCGCTTCGCTGAGATGATTAGACCTATCTTTTTGCGTATGTGTTTGACTGATGTGCTTAAAACAAATCATTATGCTAAGTATATGAAAGACATTATTACCAACAAAAGAAAGATACCTGAAGTAGAAATTTCCACCATGCTTGCTAATTACACTTTTGAGGGTGGAATGCCCAAGAAATTAGGAGATCCAGGAGTACCTACTATACCTTGCTCCATTAAGAGAAACTATGTTAAAACTGCTTTGTGTGATCTTGGAGCTGGTGTTAGTGTTATGCCTCTCTCTTTATATCGTAGACTTGACTTGAGTAAGTTGACACCTACTAAAATATCTTTGCAAATGGCTGATAAATCAACTGCTATACCTGTCGGTATTTGTGAGGATGTGCCTGTTGTAGTTGCAAATGTTACTATTCTAACGGACTTTATTATACTTTTTTTTCCGAGGACGATAGTATGTCTATTATTCTTGGAAGACCCTTTTTGAATACTGTAGGGGCTGTTATTGATTGCAACAAAGGCAATGTCACTTTTCATGTCAATGGTAATGAGCATAATGTACACTTTCCGAGGAAACAACCTCGGGTCCATAGTCTCAATTATATTGGAAAAACTTCAACTATTACTATTGGAGGTTTCGAGTTTCCTATTCCTACTGTCAAGAAGACATATGACATACTTATTGTTGGGGACATACATATCCCCATTGAGGTAACATAGTGTTATTTGAAAATTCTCCGGTTTCATGTTACTCAGAAAGAGTTTATTAACAAGACCTGATCAACCTTGTTAATGGATTCCTTTTAATGAACATGGGATAGGTGAATCTAGATAGCACAAACCTTCTATACCCTATTTTTACTTTCTGTTAATTAGGATAAATAAAAGAAAAATAGCATTTTATCTCTGTTTCCAGACTTATCTGTGCAATAAAAAATATCCCGAAAAAAAAAGTTCTCCAAATGCCATGAAAATGAAATATGATTTTTTCTAGAACATTTGAGGAAATATGGCACTGAACACACAGCAAGGGGAGCCAACACGTGGCCACGAGGGTCCAGGGCGCGCCCCCTGCCCAGGGCGTGCCCCCCTGCCTCGTGGGCCCCACGTGGCCACCCTCCACTTATTCCTGCACCCATGCTCTTCTTCTTCCTACCGGAAAAATCCCCAACCAGCTCAAACCCGAGTTCTAGCTCATCTTGCTGCCATTTTCGATCTCCTTGCTCAAAGCACCATTCACCAAACTGTTTGGGGAGATTGTTCCTTGGTATGTGACTCCTCCATTTGTCCAATTAGTTTTTGTTCTAGTCCTTTATTTGTTGCAAAATTTATGTTGTTGTGGTGGCCTTGTTCTTGAGCTTGCATGTCAAATTTTCTTGATCCCAAGTAGTTCTAATGCATGATATAGCCTCTAGGCACTTATAGGAGTTGTTGCTTTTAATCTTGTTGAGTTTGGTTAACTTTTATTTTGAAGTTACTAAAAATTTCAGATTTTTTCAGAAAAGGAAAATGTTAAAAAGATTATTAAGGGGTTCCTCCAGCAAGAGTTCAGAGGAGAAGAAGAAAGAGGAAAATAAGAAGCCCAAGTATAATCTTCCTCGTATGGCGGAAGTTCGACCGTGCGAATGGCCTTGTAATAATTTCATGATGTCCACCGGTATTTACGAAGACTTTTATTGGTTGGCAAATAATGCAGGCTTCACCGACTTCCTCAATGACCAGAAAGAACAGTATCTCTTACTCACCAATATTTTCACGCAAAGCTTTCATTTTCATTCTAGGAAAACACCACCTACGGTGGAGTTTCGTTTATATGATGTGAGATATCACTCTTAGACTTTTGTGAAATATGCAAAGTACCCTTTGGAGGTAGACTTGATGAACCACGTCGTGAAGACGTTGAAGGGTTCATTGACATGATAGCCGTAGGGGAAACGAGACAAGTTTCAGGGGCAAGAATCACTAGTATACACTTCCCTGTTCTACGCCACTTTGCTTTATTTGCTAGTAGATGTTTAATTGGTCGCGGGAACAGTGGGAATCTTAGTGCCCCTGATATTATCATTTTACGCCATGCTTTGTTTCGAGACACAACTTTTAGTTTGGGCGCCGTCGTTGCCAAACAATTGAGTCTGAACCACTCAAAGGGACCCGTCTTTGGAGGCATCTTTGCTTCTCTCCTTGCCGCATATTTTAATATACCTATTAGGCATCATGAGAAGGAAGAAAAAATGCTCGCCCCTGTTTATCTAGACTACAAGAGCATGGTACCTCATGATTTTATTGTTAAAGACAAGAATATGCAGCTTAATTATAAATTGACGTTTGTTGAAATGTACTGTGAAATTGTTACCTTGCCTGCACCATCTTTGTTTGATCTGTCCACACGCAAGTATCCCATTACATCAGATGCCTTCTACACGTACCAAGGCCAGGCACAAGCTTCAGAGCCTGAGCCAGAACCACCGCTCGATCCTTCTCGTCAATCTATTTATGGGTGGGAGCTGGATGAGCTCGCTAACCAGTGGTACCCATAGGTTGCATATTAGTATACTGGAGGGAGTGGCTTTGATCCCTGTCCATAGACCAACTTAGGCCAAAAGCCTAAGCTTGGGGGAGTACGTGTTTCTCACCGACTTACATTCGTGTTCACACACTTATTCTAGTTCTCGGTGCTCACACTCTTTCACTATACCATCCATGATTAATTTAAATTTATTTTTCTTAGTCTTTTTCTTGTGTGCTAGAAGAACCCAGAAAAACAAAGAATATTAGTTGTGGCTTCTAGCTAGTTTACTTTCTTTCATTTCTAGTAGTAGTTAAAAAATGAAAACCCAAAACGATTTCTCGTTCTTCTTTTGCTTGTTGGGAGCTTTCCCGTGTAAATAGTTTCTTTTCTTTTCTTTAGGGGTTAAAGAGTAGAAGACCATGATAGAAATGCTTAGTGGATCTCATATGCTCTATTGTTGATTTAACCTTGAGCCATATTACCTTGTCTTCTCTCTTGTATTAAATGCCTGCAGATTCCAGCTTAGTCCAATGCATGTGCACTATTATTATTATTCACACTGTTCGGTCGTGCGAGTGAAAGGCAATAAGGATGATATATGATGTAAGGGCATATTTAGCTAAATGGTGTTTTGGTGATTGATGACAATACGTTTGCGGACTAATCATGTGTTCTAAGCTCTTTCAGATACATCTCACAAAGGCACAAGAAGATTAGATGCCCCTCGGAATCTATGGAAGACGGTGTTTCCTTTTTGCTTAGTTTTCGGTGGTTCTGAGTAATAGGAAAGCCGTACTATTAAGAGGGGATCCGCTTTGGTAAGGTTTGGGTGGAATCAACACGTACACTTCTTTATTGCACCTACAATTCCTTCCCGCCGCAATGGAGTTCTTCTTTCCCATCTTCTCTAGTTTTTCCTGGCTCCAGCGGTAGTACCGCGGATCCCAGCGGTAGTACCGCCTGTGTGCCTCAAGTAGTAGTACCGCCCCACTAAGCACTAGTACCACTTGGTGCACACTGCGGTAGTACCGCTGCTGATCCGTGCTACCACCGCCTCGACTCGCGAGCGCGTTTTCGTGTCGAGTTTTGCGGTACTAAGTGCGGTAGTAGAGGCGGTAGTACCGCTCCCAGCGGTAGTACCGCCCTGAGACCGCGGTAGTACCGCTCTGGGTCCCTACCCCTTTGGCACGGTAGTACCGCTTGTGAGGCAACGGTAGTACCGCTCTATAAGCGGTAGTACCGCTCCCTCAAGCGGTAGTACCGCTCTGTGCGGGGCTGAGTGGGGGATAACGGTTGGATTGTTCCCCCCACTATATAAAGGCTTGTTCTTCCTCCTTGTTGACTTACCTCTTCCCCCACATACTCCATTGTTGCTCCAAGCTCCATTTTTGCCCGATCTCCCTCCCTAGCCAATCAAAATTGTTGATTTGCTCGGGATTGCTTGAGAAGGCATCGATCTATACTTCCACCAAGAGATATTTGATTCCCCCCACTAATCCCTAGCGGATCTTTTTACTCTTGGGTGTTTGAGCACCCTAGACGGTTGAGGTCACCTCCAAGCCATATTCCATTGTGGTGAAGCTTCATGGTATTGTTGGGAGCCTCAATTTCAGTTGTGGAGATAGCCCCAACCTTGTTTGTAAAGGTTCGATTGCCGCCTTCAAGGGCACCACTAGTGGAATCACAGCACCTTGCATCGTGTGAGGGCGTGAGGAGAATACAGTGGCCCTAGTGGCTTCTTGGGGAGAATTGTGCCTCCACGCCGCTCCAACGGAGACGTACTTCCCTTCAAAGGGAAGGAACTTCGGCAACACATCCTCGTCTTCACCGGTTCCACTTGTGGTTATTTCTTTCCTTTACTTGTGCAAGCTTTACTTGTTTATCTCTTATAGCTTGCTTGTGTGGTTGTTATCTTTACTTCCTATTAGTTGTCATCTTAGTAGCATATCTAGACAACTTACTTTAACGCTTAATTTAAAGTGGTTAAGAAAAGCTAGAAATTGTTAGTTGCCTATTCACCCCCCCTCTAGTCAACCATATCGATCCTTTCAATTGGTATCAGAGCCTCTTCTCTTTTCAAGGACTTTACCGTCCAAAGAGTATGGGTGACAACGTAGTCGAGACAGAGGATCATTCCAGTGGAACTCCGTCCTTGCCTACGTCCGATGGGGGAGCCTCAGTCTCTCGTGAGGAGTTCAATGTGGCCTTGACCACATTGAAAGAGTCACTAGCGACCGAGGTCAAATGCATGTTTAAAGATTTGATTGAGGGGCTTAAATTATCCACCGCACCGTTGGAAGTGGTTCGTCCCGCTACCAACGTGTCGGAGGCTAATCCCGACAAGGGAGAAGCTAGTAGTGAACAAGCCCCTGTTACTAAGAATGGGAGTGAGATTTTTGCCCACTCCGCTCCTCCTACTCACTATGGAGGACCCGTTCCTACACCACATTTAAATTCCGTTGGCCCTCCTCCCAAAATTATATAAAAAATATGATTTTGCTACTTGGGTGTTTCGTTTCAAACGTCATATAAATCATTGTTCTACTAATCTTTGGAGAATCATTGAGCAAGGTTATTATCCGTGTGATCCCGACAACATGACTCCAAGAGAAACTGCGGATCATCAATTCAACGAGTCCGCTCTTTGCATTCTTCAAGATGCTATTCCTCCAGAAGACATTGCACATCTTCGACCCTTCACTGTGGCCAAGGAAGCTTGGGAGCATGTTGGCACTATGTACAAGGGAAGCACTAGCATTCAATGCTCTAACTATGAAGTTGTGCAAGATGAAGCCGATGAGTTTGCTATGATCGAAGAAGAAGATCCTCGTGAACTTTATCGGAGATTAACTACCCTTGCGGTCTCTCTTCGAGATCATGGCAGTAAGGACATGGATGACAATTGGATCAAGCGCAAGTTCCTCAAGGCCATGATGCCCTATCATAAGGCCATGTCATCTGTCATTCGTCAGAGACCGGACTTCCACCACTTATCATCAAATGAAGTGTTGGATGAGTTCGTTGCCATGAGGATCTTGGACATGACCGCCGACAATGCGGTCTTAAGAGCTCAACGATCGAAGAAGCCTAACCTTGCTCTGAAGGCCAAGGCTTATGTGGAAGAAGAGGAGGTGGAGGATGATGATGAGTGTAGCCCCGAGGACACAAAATATGCCTATCATGAGCACATGGCTCTTGCTTCAAGGCAATTTTGGGGCAACAATAAGAACACAAGACCCAACTTCGACAGGAACAACTCAAGTGGGAACAAGGGCAAGCAACGAGTGTGGACATGCTTCAACTGTGGAAATGTAAGCCACTTCGTTGCGGATTGCCCATATGAGAAAAGAGAAGACTTTGGAGGCAAGCTTATTCGGAAGGACAAGTCAAAGTCTTATCCCATCAAGAACAACTTCAACAAGAAGACTCCTCCTAAAGGGTTGGTGGCCCAAGAAGAATATGTTGAGGATGATGATAATGATGAAGATGATGAGATGGTCACCATGGCCACAATTGCTATTGCTACTACTCCGCACTCATCTCTCATCGACTCACCAAATGAGAACATCATCGCCAAGTGTCTCATGGCCAAGGCCACCAACAAGGTAACCCCAAACATCAATACTACTATCACTTCTAATCCTTCATTGACGGATTGTATTGATGAGAGTGAGGGAACTAAGGAGGGAGAGAATGAATTTGAGTTATTCATGAACAACCTCAAGGGCAAACCTAAGAAGCATTTTGTTGCTCTCTTGGAACAACTCGGTGAGGCCAATGACATGATCGAGGCTCATGAGGAAACCATTACTAAAATGGAAGGACATAGTCGAGACTATGCCGATGAGATATCGGATCTCTCTAATGCCCTAGAGGAAGAGTGTGGTCTTCGTTTGGCTCTTGAGGAGTCACACAACGATGATCATGCTAAATTAAAGAAAGATCTTGATCATGCCTTAGTTGTCTCTCGTGTGCTTAATTCCGAGAAGGCAAAACTTGGGGTTGACCATGCGAAACTCAAAGAGGAGTTTGTTATACTCGACAAGGCTCACAAGGCCTTGAGAAGTATGCATGCTTCTCTCAAGGAGTCTCATGATCAACTCCAAGTTTTGCTAACCAAGGAAAAGGTTGTCGTTCCTCGCATGGTGTTAATTGATAATGCAAATGCTACAAACCCATGTTGCGAGCATGTGCATCTTGTTGAAGAAAATGCCAAGTTGAAGAAGCAACTTGAGAAAGGCCTTGTGACATGCATACAAGGTGAGAAGAACCTCAACAACCTTTTGAGCAATCAAAAGGAGGTTGTGGCAAAAGAAGGAATCGGGTTTGTTCCTAAGCCCAAGAAGAAGAAGAATGACAAGATCAAGCTACCACCCCCTCTCCGACAAACTTTTGTGAAAGGAGGAGAGGGCGCATCAAAGAAGAAGAAAATGGAGAAAGGTGGTGGTGTCAAGAAAAACTCCACCATACCATCAAACATAGCCGGCGACTTTAATCCTTCATATGTGTTATGTCGTGCTAGTGATGGTCATGTGTTTGAAAAATTTGTTGGTTCTTCTTATGAGTACATTGAATGGTCCATTTGGGTTCCTAAGACCCTTGTTACTAACCTCAAAGGACCCATTACCAAATGGGTACCTAAATCCAGGCATTGATATCTTGTAGGAGTTTGCTTCCGGTGGGGGATCATGGTTGCTCGATAGTGGAGCCACAAATCATATGACCGGAAGCAAAGACTTGGTGGTGGACATGCATCTAGGTTCATCTATGGCCACCAACATCGAATGGGGTGATGCTTCATCTTCTAAGGTATTGGGGCTTGGCAAGGTTGTTGTCTCTCATGATCTCACGATCGAGAAAGTCATGCTTGTTGAGTCCCTTGCATACAATTTACTTTCTGTTCGCCAACTTGCACTCATGGGCTTTGCTACATTCTTTGATATTGATACCGTGGCCCTCTTGTGGAGCAAGACTCTTAAAGTAGCCTATGTTGGGCATGTCGAGAATGGTCTTTATGTGGTTAACTTCTCGAAGCAACCCACTAAGGTCGCGACATGCTTAATGGCTAAAGTTGATGTGGGATGGCTTTGGCATCGCCGTTTGGCCCACGTCAATATGAGATCTTTGCAAAGTCTTCTCAAGGGGGACCATGTCCATGGACTAACAAATGTTAGCTTTGCCAAAGATCGTGCTTGCAGGGCTTGCATTGAAGGAAAGTTACATGAGACGGCTCACCCTCCCACGACTATCATCTATTCAAAGAGACCCCTAGAGCTCCTTCACATGGACCTCTTTGGGCCTCCATCTTTTGATAGTCTTGGGGGTAGAAAGTACTGCTTGGTGATTGTGGATGATTACTCAACATACACCTAGGTATACTTCTTCAAGAAGAAGAGTGAGACCCAACAAACCGTTATCAACTTTGCAAATGAAGCTCAACGACAACATGAAGCAAAGATTTTGATGATCAGAAGTGACAACGGCACCAAGTTCAAGAACTACACCCTGGATGAGCTTCTCAGTGATGAGGGGATCAAACATCAATATGCAGCTACCAATACCCCTCAACAAAACGTTGTAGCGGAGATAAAGAACCGAACTCTGATGGATGCGGCAAGAACCATGATGGCGGAATTCAAATCTCCATACAACTTTTGGGCCGAAGTCATCAACACCGCTTGCCATGCATCAAATCGGCTCTATCTCCGCAAAGGCTTGAACAAAACTCCATATGAGATACTTACCGGTAACAAGCCCAATATCAAGTACTTCCGGGTGTTCGGGTGTAAGTGTTTCATCCTCAAGAAAGGAGTTCAGTTGTCTAAATTTGAATCTAGAGCTCACGAGGGCATATTTGTTGGTTATGCTACAAACTCTCATGCTTACCGTGTCCTCAACAAGTCCAATGTACTCATTGAGGAGACGAGTAACGTAGAGTTTGATGAAAATAACGGCTCCCATGTGGAGCAAAGTGGTACTTGTGATGTAGGTGATGAAATTCCTCCTCAAGCCATAACTAGAATGGGTGTTGGATATATCCTACCCATTGAGGAACCCCTTGTGGCCGAAGGAGAAGGACAATGTTCCACTCAAGTGGAACCATCACCAACCCAAGACCCACCCGCTTCCGAAGAACAAAGTGAAGGCCCTCAACCGGACGAACAAGGCCAAGTGCAAGATCAATCACAAGATGGTGGGGAGCCACCAAATGATGCACAAGGCCAAGTTCTGTCCTCCGAGCAAGATCAAGGTCAAGAGGAAGCTCAAGATCAAGATCTAGCTCCTGACGACGCTCAAGATGATCAACTCAATGCTCCTCAGTTATCTCTTGAAGAGCAATTGGAGCGTCGTGCTGCAAAAGTTGCCTCCAGGCTTGCTTCCATAGAACATCACATGGAGAACATTCTAGGAAGCATCAAAAGGGGGGTAAGAACTTGTAGACAATTAGCAAACTATTGTGCTCATCAAGCTTTTGTCTCCTGTGTTGAACCTCAGAAGGTTTATGAGGCGCTCGAAGACCCTGATTGGCTTAATGCCATGCATGAAGAACTCCATAACTTCGAGCGCAACAAGGTGTGGCGTCTGGTGCCAAGGCCAAAGGAGAACCATAATGTCATTGGAACCAAGTGGATCTTTAAGAACAAGCAAGATGCTCATGGCATTGTCATCCGCAACAAGGCGGGTCTGGTGGCTCAAGGCTACTCCCAAGTCGAGGGTATCAACTACGGTGAAACCTTTGCCCCCGTTGCTCGCCTTGAATCCATTCGTTTGTTGCTTGCCTATGCTTCCCATCATAACTTTAAATTGCAACAAATGGATGTGAAAAGTGCATTTCTTAATGGTCCTATTAATGAGTTGGTGTATGTTAAACAACCCCCGGGGTTTGAGGATCCTAAGCTCCCCAATCACATGTACCAACTCGATAAGGCACTCTATGGCCTTAAACAAGCCCCACGTGCGTGGTATGAGCATCTTACCGAGTTGTTACAAGATCGTGGGTTTGAAATTGGGAAAATCGACCCCACTCTTTTTTACTAAGAAGGTCAAAGGGGAGTTGTTTGTGTGCCAACTATATGTTGATGATATTATCTTTGGTTCGCCTAACAAAGCTTTCAATGATGAGTTCGCCGCACTCATGACCACACATTTTGGGATGTCCATGATGGGAGAGTTGAAGTACTTCCTTGGGTTTGAAATCAAGCAAAGAAGAGAAGGGATCTTCATCAAACAATCCAAGTATACTCAAGACATGCTCAAGAGGTTCAATCTAAGTGATGTCAAGCCGGCTACTACTCCAATGCCAACCAAGTGCCAACTTGACATTGATCCCAATGGTAAAGTGGTGGATCAAAAGGTATGTCGCTCTATGATTGGTTCCTTGCTTTACCTTTGTGCAACTAGACCGGATATTATGTTGAGTGTGGGAATCTGTGCACGGTTTCAAGCCTCACCTAAGGAAAGTCACTATGTGGCTGTCAAGCGAATCTTTCGATATTTGGCTCATACCCCAAACTTTGGCTTATGGTACCCAAGAGGAGCAAACTTCAACCTTGTAGGTTTCTCTGATTCGGATTGGGCAGGAGACAAAGTGGATAGGAAGTCCACTTCCGGAGGGTGCCAATTCCTTGGTTGCTCTCTCGTTAGTTGGTCTTCCAAAAAGCAAAGTTGTGTGTCTCTCTCTTCCACCGAAGCAGAGTATGTGGCAGCTGGCAGTTGTTGTGCTCAACTCTTATGGATGAGGCAAACTTTAAAGGATTACGGTGTCACTTGTGACAAAGTGCCTCTTTGGTGTGACAATGAAAGTGCCATCAAGATTTCTCTCAACCCGGTGCAACACTTCAAGACAAAGCATATAGAGATTCGGTATCACTTCATCCGGGATCACATAAGGCAAGGAGAGATCGAGCTTCACTATGTCAACACTCATGATAACCTTGCAGATATCTTCACGAAGCCGTTGGATGAAGCAAGATTTCGCGAGTTAAGGCATGAGCTAAATATCATCGATTTGAGCAATGTGGCTTGAGACTTTGCACACACTCCTCACACTCAATATAGTTATCTTGTCTAGATGTAGGCATAAACATAGGGGGAGCATTGTTCTCTCAATGAACTCTCTTTCCCCCCATTATGCATAAATTGATCTAGTCTGTCATTAACCATCTTTGATGGTACTAGTGCTTCAAGGACGAGTTTTGGTCATGGGCCCAAGGTTAAAATCTTCGCGGCGCCATACCTCTAGACTCAAACATAGGTGACTTCGGTCACCGCCCTCTCTTGTAGAGGGGTCTCTTGCCTCTTGCTAGTGTGTGTGTGTGTGAGTGGTGGTTTGTTTTCCCCTCTTTGTGTGTTTCTTTTTGAGCTCTGCCTTGAACCTTTTGTTGCCGTGGCGTGCTGGGCGGTACTACCGCTGGTGGTGCGCGGTACTACCGCTTATAAGCGGTACTACCGCCCACCAGCGCGGTACTACCGCTACGGGAGGGTGCGTGGGGTTATATCGGGGCAGGGGGAGGTTTCTCTCCCCCCATACCTATTCATTCGCCCCCTCGTTCCTCTCTCTCTCTCTCTCCAGCAGTTCGTCGCTGCGAGAGGGCTCCGGCGAATCTCCTCCTCCGGGGTGTTCCTCTCCTTTTCCTTCGGTGGAGTCGATCCCCACCAAGTCCTCTTGCCATGGATGCCGGTATTGCCCCCGTTCCTCTTCTCCTCATGTCTCTTTTTCAGATCTTGTGTTTTAGGGGCAATAGTGTATGCATCTTTAGATTTTTGGCTAAATCTAGGCTTGAGTAGGATGGAGAAAGCAACTAGACTATCTAGATTAAAGTATGGTAGAAATATTTTTGAATTTGATAGGACGGTAGTGCTGGATCTGACCACGGTAGTAGGAAACCGATGTTTCCCCGCCTCGAGCGGTACTACCGCTTGGGCGGTACTACCGCTTACCAAATCACAGTACTACCGCGGCATGCCTAGTTCACACATATTTCTTCATTCCTTAATCTTCTTTTGTTGAGCTCATTGGCTTATGCTCGTTCCTTTTGGTTGGTTCGTCTGTTTTTGTGTTTGGTTCCAGGTGATGAACATCCTGAGCATCAGGCTCGCCGTATCAACCCCAATCGTGCAACCTCAAAGCGCTACCGCACATCTAAGTCTGCTGGAGGTTCCTCGAGTGCTCCGCCTCCACCTCAACAGAAGAAGAAGGCCATGGCAAAGCCAAAGGGCAAAACTATGACATAAATGAGTGGCAAGGAGTTCTGGGCAAGGCGTCGCCGCAATCCCTATGAGGTTGATCAAGAACCCAATTTGGTCAACCGTCCGTTCTGGAATCGCTTTCAGTTTGTTGTCTACTTTGATGTGCTCAAGGCTAAGAAGAATCTCTTTGTCAGTGTTCGCTCCATCGACACGGAATACCTGGAGAAGGATCCGGTGTATTTTGGCGAGGTTCTTCAGATGTGCACTCAGCTCAACATTCTTCAGATCATTCAGTTCAAAAAGGACTTTGATGCAGATCTTGTGGCTCAATTCTATGACACGGTCCATCTAGGGACGGATGAGGACAGAACTCTGACATGGATGACCAATGGCAAACTGTTGTCTGTCAAGTGGAAGGTGTTCATGGAGTTACTTGGGGTGGAAGACCAGGGACTTGAGACACCAGTTGGCTTTCGTCCTCATCAGAACGAAACCTCCACTCACAAGCAAGCTCTCTGGCCTTACTGCACTGTGAAGGTCCACCTTGAGACTAAGAAGGTAACATATGAGTTGTCTACCTATCTGGATATCCTTCACCGCATCTTCCGTGAGACTCTTTTCCCTCGGATTGGGAATCATGATATGGTTCACTCCTATCTTGTGGACATGCTTCTCTTTTGCCAACATCAGTTAGAGAGGAACACTGGTGAGACCCTGGATATTTCACATGTGATGTGGTCTGAGCTCTTGTCTGCTATTTCTGAACGCAAGTGCCTGATCTATGGACCTTTCATCATGCTGCTGATCGAGAAGGCTTGGGATCATGTCTATCCCAACGCATTGCTGGAGACTGGAGAGTTGGTGTCTCATGAGATCAAGCGTCTGAGGCGGAAGGACAACTGGGGCACTCATGCTTCCAAGACTGGAGGCTCATCATCCACTGCTGCTATGGAGACTAAGGAGGCTGAGGTTGAAGCAGATGATGATGATGACTATGAGCCATCTGGTGCAGAGCCCTCGTGGGCAAAGAAGCTCAAGAAGAAGATGAAGAAGCTGTTTTGCATGGAGTCTCATGGTCAGTACATGACTCATGTGGCAGAGAAGAAGGCCAGGGGACGTCACAAGGAGCTCATGCGTCAGTTGGGTGCGACTGTGGCCAGTGGCTCTGAGGAGCAGGTAACCGAGGAGGAAGAGCGGATCAAGCAGCATTGCCCATGGACAGATTCCGATGCCGAGCAGTTTCAGGTCGACGACGACGAAGACGATGACCCTGCTGCGATCTGATGTTCGAGACCTTCTCGTGCTCTCACCTGGAGCCATAGATTAGCTCTCTGCCCTTTTGGTGTCTCGATGCCAAAGCGGGAGAGAGTTTAGGGATTTGTGCCTTTGTGTCTTTGTGTTTCTGTCGCTTGTGTGCTTTCCGTTTCTTGTGGTTTGGTTGGTTTTTCGTGAGACCTAAGTTCCCGTGATATGGTGTGAGACATATGCTACCCTATCTTATTTATGTACCTGGTACTCTCTAGCATGCATGATTATCTTACAATGTACTATGCTCTCATATCTTACTTAGGTTGTTGGTCTCTAAAATATAGGGGGAGTGTTGATCCTAGCATGTGTGCCATGCAGTCCAAAGCACTTATCTAGATAGCACACATCTAGGGGGATCCCGTCTATATTTTAGGGGTGTGGATTTTGCATTTACGTTATGTCATTATTCCTTTTGTGCAAATCCCGTTTTGTCATCAATCCACCAAAAAGGGGGAGATTGTAAGGGCATATTTAGCCAAATGGTGTTTTGGTGATTGATGACAATACGTTTGCGGACTAATCATGTGTTATAACCTCTTTCAGATACATCTCACAAAGGCACAAGAAGATTAGATGCCCCTCGGAATCTATGGAAGACGGTGTTTCCTTTTTGCTTAGTTTTCGGTGGTTCTGAGTAATAGGAAAGCCGTACTATTAAGAGGGGATCCGTTTTGGTAAGGTTTGGGTGGAATCAACACGTACACTTCTTTATTGCACCCACCATTCCTTCCCGCCGTAATGGAGTTCTTCTTTCCCATCTTCTCTAGTTTTTCCTGGCTCCAGCGGTAGTACCGCGGATCCCAGCGGTAGTACCGCCTGTGTGCCTCAAGCGGTAGTATCGCCCCACTAAGCGGTAGTACCGCTTGGTGCAGACTACGGTAGTACCGCTGCTGATCCGTGCTACCACCGCCTCGACTCGCGAGCGCATTTTCGTGTCGAGTTTTGCGGTACTAAGTGCGGTAGTAGAGGCGGTAGTACCGCTCCCAGTGGTAGTACCGCCCTGAGACCACGGTAGTACCGCTCTGGGTCCCTACCCCTTTGGCACGGTAGTACCGCTTGTGAGGCAATGGTAGTACCGCTCTATAAGCGGTAGTACCGCTCCCTCAAGCGGTAGTACCGCTCTGTGCGGGGCTGAGTGGGGGATAACGGTTGGATTGTTCCCCCCACTATATAAAGGCTTGTTCTTCCTCCTTGTTGACTTACCTCTTCCCCCACATACTCCATTGTTGCTCCAAGCTCCATTTTCGCCCGATCTCCCTCCCTAGCCAATCAAACTTGTTGATTTGCTCGGGATTGCTTGAGAAGGCATCGATCTACACTTCCACCAAGAGATATTTGATTCCCCCCACTAATCCCTAGCGGATCTTGTTACTCTTGGGTGTTTGAGCACCCTAGACGGTTGAGGTCACCTCGAAGCCATATTCCATTGTGGTGAAGCTTCGTGGTATCGTTGGGAGCCTCCAATTCAGTTGTGGAGATAGCCCCAACCTTGTTTGTAAATGTTCGGTTGCCGCCTTCAAGGGCACCACTAGTGAAATCACGGCACCTTGCATCGTGTGAGGGCGTGAGGAGAATACGGTGGCCCTAGTGGCTTCTTGGGGAGCATTGTGCCTCCACACCGCTCCAACGGAGACGTACTTCCCTTCAAAGGGAAGGAACTTCGGCAACACATCCTCGTCTTCACCGGTTCCACTTGTGGTTATTTCTTTCCTTTACTTGTGCAAGCTTTACTTGTTTATCTCTTATAGCTTGCTTGTGTGGTTGTTATCTTTACTTCCTATTAGTTGTCATCTTAGTAGCATATCTAGACAATTTACTTTAACGCTTAATTTAAAGTAGTTAAGAAAAGCTAAAAATTGTTAGTTGCCTATTCACTCCCCCCCCTCTAGTCAACCATATCGATCCTTTCATATGATGAACTAATTGAGATGAGAAAAGCTGGTATGAACTCGACCTCTCTTGTTTTTGTAAATATGATGGCTCATCGTTCCTGATTCAGCTTGTTATGAATGAAACATGCTTGCAATGACAATTAGAGATCATAGCTGCTTATGACATGCTTAATTAGCTGAGAGTTTATAATGGTCTATCTTGCGTGCCAACATGATATTAAAATGGTTGTGATGTGGTATGATGGGTGGTATCCTCCTTTGAACGATTTAAGTGACTTGACTTGGCACATGTTCACGCATGTAGTTGAAACAAATCAACATAGCCTTCACGATATTTATGTTCATGGTGATTTATATCCTACTCATGCTTGCATTCATTGTTGATTAATTTTAATGCATGCTCATGATCGTTGTTGCTCTCTAGCTGGTCGCTTCCCAGTCTCTTTCTAGCCTTCATCTGTACTAAGCAGGAATACTACTTGTGCATCCACTTCCATATACCCCAAAGTTATTCCACATGAGTCCACTATACCTTCCTACATGCGGTATTTACCTGCCGTTCCAAGTAAATTTGTATGTACCAAACTCTAAACCTTCAAATGAAATTCTGTTTTGTATGCTCGAACAACTCATGTATCAACTAGGGCTGTCTATATCTTCCATGCTAGGTGAGTTATTCTCACGATGAGTGGACTCCGCTCATCACTCATGAGAAAATGGCTGGTAACCGGGATGCCCAGTCCCATGCTCAAAATCATAATAATTAAACAAAACTCCCCCAGGGTTGTTGCTGGTTTGGACGGTTCCCGTTGTTTTGGGCTAGCCGTGGAGTGTGCTTGTTGGTGGTTGGGGGAGTATAAACTTTACCATTCTATTTGGGAACCGCCTATAATGTGCATAGCATGGGAGATATTGAGATTCTTGGTTGTTATTTTGACAATGAAAGTATACCGCTCAAAATGTTATTCAATCTCTATTTAAAATCAAGCTCTGGCACCTCTACAAATCCCTGCTTCCCTGTGCGAAGGGCCTATCTATTTACTTTTATGCAGAGTCATCATCCTCTTATCAAAGAGCACCAGTAGGAGAGCACCTCTGTCATTGCATGTATTACTATTAATTTGCATTGAGTATGATCATGACTGGATCCCTTTTACCATGAATTACAATGTCTAGTCAGTCCTTGATCTTTAAAGGTGTTCTGCATTTATGTTTTGCGGTCTCAGAAAGGGCTAGCGAGATACCATCTTGTTATATCATATCATGATTGTTTTGAGAAAGTGTTGTCATCCGAGGTTTATTATTATTGCTCGCTAGTTGATTATGCCATTGATGTGAGTAGTCTTGAGACTTGAAAGTTATTGTGAATGTGGTTAGTTCATGATCTTGTTGAAAACCTGAATGCTAGCTTACATATTTACAACAACAAGAGCAAACAGAGTTTGTCAAAGTTTTTCTTTATCACTTCCAGTTTATCAACTAAATTGCTTGAGGACAAGCAAAGGTTTAAGCTTGGGGAAGTTGATACGTCTCCAATGTATCTACTTTTCCAAACCCTTTTGCCCTTGTTTTGGACTCTAACTTGCATGATTTGAATGGAACTAACCCGGACTGATGTTGTTTTCAGCAGAACTGCCATGGTGTTGTTTTTGTGCAGAATAAAAAGTTCTCGCAATCGCCTGAAAATCAACGGAGAATTATTTCGGAAAATATAAAAAATACCTGCAAGAAGATCCACACCAAGGGGCCTTGGGCTTGTCCACGAGGGTGGGGGGCGCGCCCCCTGCCTCGTGGGCCCCCTGGTGCTCCACCGACGTATCCCTAGATCCTATATCTTCCGTTTCGGGGAGAAAAAAATCAAGGAGAAGGAATTATCGCGTTTCACGAGACGGAGCCACCGCCAAGCCCTAATCTCTCTCGGGAGGGCTGATCTGGAGTCCGTTCGGGGCTTCGGAGAGTGGAGATCGTCGTCATCGTCATCATCAACCTTCCTCCATCACCAATTCCATGATGCTCACCGCCGTGTGTGAGTAAATCCATCGTAGGCTTGCTGGACGGTGATGGGTTGGATGGGATCTATCATGTAATCGAGTTAGTTTTGTAGGGTTTGATCCCTAGTATCCACTATGTTCTGAGATTGATGTTGCTATGACTTTGCTATGCTTAATGCTTGTCACTAGGGCTCGAGTGCCATGATTACAGATCTGAACCTATTATGTTTCCATGAATATATGTGTGTTCTTGATCCTATCTTGCAAGTCTATAGTCACCTACTATATGTTATGATCCGGCAACCCCGAAGTGACAACAATCGGGACCACTCCCAGTGATGACCATAGTTTGAGGAGTTCATGTATTCACTACGTGTTAATGCTTTGGTCCGGTACTCTATTAAAAGGAGGCCTTAATATCCCTTAGTTTCCAATAGGACCCCGCTGCCACGGGAGGGTAGGACAAAAGATGTCATGCAAGTTCTTTTCCATAAGCACATATGACTATATTCGGAATACATGCCTACATTGCATTGATGAACTGGAGCTAGTTCTATGTCACCCTAGGTTATAACTTCTATATGATGAATTGCATCCGACGTAATTTCCCATCACCGATCCAATGCCTACGAGCTTTACCTATATTGCTTGTTGCTTATTTACTTTTCTGTTGCTACTATTACAAAAACCTACAAAACACTATCGTTACTTTTATTGCTGCTACCGCCACTATCATATTACTTTGCTACTAAACTATCTTGTTGCAGATACTAAGTTTCCAGGTGTGGTTGAATTGACAACTCAGCTGGTAATACTTAAGAGTATTCTTTGGCTCCCCTTGTGTCGAATCAAAAAAATTGGGTTGAATACTTTACCCTCGAAAACTGTTGCGATCCCCTACACTTGTGGGTTATCAGTCTACTACGCAACCTTCTTCTTGTAGATGTTGTTGGGCCTCCAAGTGCAGAGATTTGTTGGACAGTAGCAAATTTCCCTCAAGTGGATGACCTAAGGTTTATCAATCCGTGGGAGGCATAGGATGAAGATGGTCTCTCTCAAAGAACCCTGCAACCAAATAACAAAGAGTCTCTTGTGTCCCCAACACACCCAATACAATGGTAAATTGTATAGGTGCACTAGTTCGGCGAAGAGATGGTGATACAAGTGCAATATGGATGGTAGATATAGGTTTCTGTAATAAGAAAATATAAAAATAGCAAAGTAGCAAGTGGTAAAAGTGAGCATAAACGGTATGGCAATACGTTGAAACAAGGCCTAGGGTTCATACTTTCACTAGTGTAAGTTCTCTCAACAATAATAACATAACTGGATCATATAACTATCCCTCAACATGCAACAAAGAGTCAATCCAAAGTAACTAATAGCGGAGAAGAAACGAAGAGATTATTGTAGGGTACGAAACCACCTCAAAGTTACTCTTCTGGTCGATCTATTCAAGAGTCCGTAGTAAAATAACACGAAGCTATTCTTTCTGTTCGATCTATCCTAGAGTTCGTACAAGAATAACCCCTTAAGACACAAATCAACCAAAACTCTCATGTCACCTAGATACTCCATTGTCACCTCAAGTATCCGTGGGCATGATTATACGATATGAATCACACAATCTCAGATTCATCTATTCAACCAACACAAAGAACTTCAAAGAGTGCCCCAAAGTTTCTACCGGAGAGTCAAGACGAAAACGTGTGCCAACCCCAATGCATAGATTCCCAAGGTCACAGAACCTGCAAGTTGATCACCAAAACATACATCAAGTAGATCACGTGATATCCCATTGTCACAACAGATAAGCACATGCAAGACATACGTCAAGTGTTCTCAAATCCTTAAAGACTCAATCCGATAAGATAACTTCAAAGGGAAAACTCAATCCATTACAAGAGAGTAGAGGGGGAGAAACATCATAAGATCCAACTATAATAGCAAAGCTCGCGATACATCAAGATCGTGCCATCTCAAGAACACGAGAGAGAGAGAGAGAGAGAGAGAGAGAGAGAGAGATCAAACACATAGCTACTGATACATACCCTCAGCCCCAAGGGTGAACTACTCCCTCCTCATCATGGAGGGCGTCAGGATGATGAAGATGGCCACCGGAGAGGGATTCCCCCTCCAGCAGGGTGCCAGAACAGTGTCTAGATTGGTTTTCGGTGGCAACAAATGCTTTCGGCGGTGGAACTCCTGATCTAGGTTATTTTCCGGAGGTTTCTGTATTTATAGGATTTTTTGGTGTAGGGCACAATTCAGGGGTATCTCCGGGCTGTCCACGAGATAGGGGGCGCGCCCAGGGGGTGGGAGCGCCCCCCACCCTCGTGGGCTGCCCGTGACTCTCCTGTCCCAACTCTTTTACTCCGAGGGCTTCTTTTGGTCCATAAAAAATCATCAAAAATTGGCACGTCAATTGGACTCCGTTTGGTATTCCTTTTCTGTAAAACTAAAAAACAAGGAAAAACAGAAACTGGCACTGGGCTCTAGGTTAATAGGTTAGTCCCAAAAATCATATAAAATAGCATATAAATGCATATAAAACATCCTAGATGGATAATATAATAGCATGGAACAATAAAAAATTATAGATACGTTGGAGACGTATCAAGCATCCCCAAGATTAATTCCTGCTCGTCCTTGAGTAGGTAAATGATAAAACGGAATTTTTGATGTGGAATGCTACCTAACATAATTCTCTTTATTGTGGCATGAATGTTCAGATCCGAAAGATTCAAGATAAAAGTCTATATTGACATAAGAACAATAATACTTCAAGCATACTAACAGAGCAATCATGTCTTCTAAAAATAACATGGCCAAAGAAAGTTATCCCTACAAAATCATATAGTCTGGCTATGCTCCCTCTTCATCACACAAAATATTCATATCATGCAAAACCCCGGTTTCAGCCAAGCAATTGTTTCACACTTAAATCTTTTCAAACTTTTCAACTTTCACGCAATACATGAGCGTGAGCCATGGATATAGCACTATAGGTGGAATAGAGTGGTGGTTGTGGAGAAGACAAAAAGGAGGAAGATAGTCTCACATCAACTAGGCATATCAATGGGCTAGGGAGATGCCCATCAATAGATATCAATGTAAGTGAGTAGGGATTGCCATGCAACGGATGCACTAGAGTTATAAGTGTATGAAAGCTCATTAAAAGAAACTAAGTGGGTGTTGATACGTCCAAAACGTATCTATAATTTCTGCTTGCTCCATGCCTCTTTTGGGTGATATTGCTATGATATTTATACACTTCCATACACTTTTGATCATATTTGGACTAACCTATTAACTCAGTGCACCCCAGTGCCAGTTTCTGTTTTCGGCAGTTTTTGTATTTCAGGTTTTCCCATTACGAGAACTGCCAGAAAAATACCGGAAAAATTATATAAAAAATCAGCGTTCCAGAAGCTACCAGGCACCCGAAGCGCAGCCGGAGGGAGACCACCAGGGCCCCAGGCGCCCTGGTGGCGCCCCCCCTGGGCCGCGCCGGGGGGGCGCCTGGGCCCCCCGAGCCTCGTCTGATGCCCCCCTTTGGCATATATTTATACCGTCTCCCGAAACCCTCGAGACGGGAACTCTTTTTCGCGATCTCATCTCTGTTCCGCCGCCGCCGCCGCTTCCAAGATCGGGAGCACCAGGAGAACTCTTCCCGGCACCTTGCCGGAGGGGAGGATCACCACCGGGAGCTTCTCCACCACCATGGACGCCTCCCGGATGAGTTGTGAGTAGTCTCCCTTGGACCATGGGTCCATGACCAGTAGCTATGTGATGTTCTCCTCCCGTTCTTGTGCTTCACTAATTAGTCCTCGTGAGCTGCCCTACATGATCGAGGCACATATGTAATCCTTATGCTGTTGCTATGACGAGTTTGCTGGGATCCGATGGATTATGAGATTATGTTCATATTGTGTTTGAGTAATATATTTGATTCACCTCTTTTATATTTATGTTCGTAAGTAATTCTTGCATGTTCTCCGTTGTTATTTATTGCTTTGGCCAAGTAGTAGGTAGTGACTCCAAGAGGGAACGTTATGCTTGATTGTGGGTTCATGCCCCTCGATGACTAGCTTGAGTGACAGAAACATGAGTCTAGGGGATGTGCTGTTGCCACAAGGGGGAAAACAACGGTGCTTGTGCCCGCGGGTGCAAGGATTGTTTACTTTACGCAAAGTTCTTTTAATGCAGTTGTCTGTTGCTTTGAGTTTACACTATGGGTGGGACTCGCAACTTAATACCAGCGAGATGTTCTGGATAGATATCTCAAGGTGGATGATTAGTAGTAGATGCAGATGGATTTCGGTCTACTTACCTCGGCGTACCGCCCATGCTTTGAACCTCTACCTTTCTTGTAACATAGTTAGCATTGGTTTGCGCACATAATTCTGTCAATTGCCCAGCTGTAATTCGTTTACCTCACATAGATGCTTTATCGTCTTTTGGGAGAGAGACATCACTAGTGAACATCATGAGACTCCGGTCCATATTACCATCATTGATCACATCCGCTATTTACTTTCCGCTTTTTATTTACTATTGCAATTATATCTATCACTACTATCACTTGCGTTTGATCCTTTGTAAACTACAAGGCCGGAGGGATTGACAACCTCTCTGTACTCGTTGGGAGCAAAGTTAATTGTATCTGTGTGCAGGTCCACGTTGATTGCTAATATCTGGCGCCGTTAGCAGTTGACACCTTCTTGTTGAAACTGGGAGTCTCAGGGAAATCGATCCTTGGTATTGCCAAGGGAAAACTTCCGCTACACTGCATCTCAAACCTTCCACTTGGGGTAACCAACGAGGGGCGAGAAGCCATCAATCAAAGTATTTCTGGCGCCGTTGCCGGGGACTCCACTCTTCAGGATAGGGGAGTTGCACGCTATCTTTTACCTTTGCTTTTAGTCTTGTTACTTTACCTTTCAGTTTTTGCTTTAGTATCTTTTATCGAAAATCACAAAAATAGTTATCTTGCTTGCTTGCTGCTATGGGTTCCACCGAGAACACCAAGTTGTGTGACTTCACTAGTCACAACAACGATGACTTTATCTGCACACCTATCACTACACCTGCCACTTCAGCACCTTCGTATGAAATTAAACCTGCTTTACTGAACTTAGTCATGAAAGATCAATTCTCCGGTGCTGGAGATGATGCTGCTTTACACTTGAACAATTTTGTTGAACTTTGTGATATGCAAAAGTACCAAGAAATAGATGGTGATATTGTTAAGCTTAAGCTTTTTCCTTTCTCCTTGAGAGGAGGAGCTAAAATTTGGTTTCAGTCTCTGCCTAGAAACAGCATAGATTCATGGGACAAGTGCAAAGATGCTTTTATTGGAAAATACTATCCACCTGCTAAAATTATCCAACTAAGGAGTAACATAATAAATTTTAAACAATTGGATAATGAACACGTTGCCCAAGCTTGGGAACGTATGAAATCTCTTATCAAGAACTGCCCTACTCATGGTTTGACTACTTGGATGGTTATCCAAACTTTTTATGCAGGCTTGAACTTTACCTCGCGAAACTTGTTAGATTCGGCCGCGGGAGGAACTTTTATGTCAACTACACTTGGTGCTGCCACGAAGCTTCTCGATGAGATGATGACCAACTATTCCCAATGGCACACCGAACGCGCTCCAACAGGTAGGAAGGTAAACTCTGTCGAGGAGATTTCCTCCCTAAATGAAAAGGTTGACTTGATCATGTCTCTACTTTCGAAGCAATCTTCTGTTGATCCTCGTGATGTTCCTTTAAATTCTTTGATTGCTCAAGAACAAGTAGACGTGAACTTTATCTCTAGAAACAATTTTAATAACAATGCTTATAGGAGTAATTTTGGTAGCAATCCTAGACCGTTCCCCTCTAATTCTTATGGGAACAACAATGCTTATCCTATCACCAAGAACCCCACTACTGAACTAGAGATTATGCTAAAAGATTTCATCACTACCCAAAAAGCTTTTAATAATAGTGTAGAAGAAAAACTAAACAAACTAGGTGATCTCTCTTCAAAGGTAGACAATTTAGCCAATGAAGTAGAATTGCTTAAAATTAGAACTTCTCCTCTTGAGGAGAGGAAGGTCACTCCTATGAATGCTATTCAAGTGCAAATTAATGAAAACATTAGGATGATGGCTAAACTTAAAGAGAGATGGGCTAGAGAAAGGGAGGAAGAAGATATGATTAAGATCCTTCCTACCCACCACACTGTTGCTACTATCCAAGTTGTTGAGGATATCCAAACTCTTAGCACCCAATGCACTCCTGGTCCCAATGGACCTATTAATGGTGATGCTATGACTATAGAAACTACCAAACAAGTGAACCTAAAGGACACCACTACCACCTTACTTGATGGTAGTGACCTTGATTTTGACAATTGCACTCTTACCGAAGTTATTGATTTCCTTCACAAGATGTCTAGAGACCCCCGCACTAGCACGATTAATCTTGCCTTCACAGAGCATATCACTAGTGCTCTTATCAAAGCTAGGGAGGAGAAACTTAGAGTAGAAGCCTCCATACCTAGAAAGCTAGAAGATGGTTGGGATCCTATGATAAAAATTAAGTTGAATAACTTCTCTTGCTATGCTTTATGTGATGTTGGAGCTAGTACCTCTGTTATGCCCAAAAGAATATATGATATGCTTAAATTGAAACCTTTTGATTCTTGTTCTTTTGGTGTTCGTCTCGTTGATTCTTCCATAAAGAAACCTTTGGGGAGGATCGACGATGTTCTTATCATTGTCAATGACAACTATGTTCCCGTTGATTTTACTATTATGGACATTGAATGTGAACCTTCTTGTCCAATTATTTTGGGACGTCCTTTTCTACGCACCGTTGGTGCTATCATTGACATGAAAGAGGGGAGTATAAAATTCCAGTTTCCTCTCAAGAAAGGGATGGAACACTTCCCTCGAAAGAAGATTAAGTTACCTTTTGAGTCCGTTACACGGGCTAGCTATTCTTTTACTCTTGATAAAACTTGATCTCTATGCATTATGCCTAGCTTAAAGGCATAAAAGAAAGCGCTTTTGGGAGGCAACCCACATGAATAAAATTTTATTTTGCTTTTGTTGTGTCTTGATGTTGTTTACTACAGTAGCATCATCATTGTATCTTTGCTTTTCAATTTTGTGCCAAGTGTAGCCTCTGATTGCAAGAAAGTTCAATAGTTGTGACGTGCTGTCCAGGAAACAAATTCTGTCCTTGGATAGAAAAATTCGTATAAAATCACCAGATCATCTTTTTGGTCTGAATTTTTTCGACAGAGTGCTCTATATAATTGTCTTTTGTGCGTCTGTTTTGAGTTTTTTTTATTAGAGTTGAAGAAGTGCCACGAAAAAATCATTTACTACCTGCTGTTCTGTTTTTCACAGATTCTCTCTTGTTTTGCCTTTCCTTCATTTTGCAAACCTAGAGCTTGCTTTTTCTTTGCAAAAACCTTTTGTCAAATTTGAGAAACAGTAGACCTTCAAGAATATCTTTATTTCCAGCAAGGAACAATTATTTTATTATGGGTACTAACCTCGCTAATCAGATTATGATGAGTTATGTATGAAGGGAGTTTTCAAGTGTGCGAGGGAAGATGATAAAAAGATTCAGGAGTGTCAAACGCTCAAGCTTGGGGATGCCCCCATGCACCCCCAAGAAATATTCAAGGAGACTCAAGCGTCTAAGCTTGGGGATGCCCCCGTGCATCCCCTTCTCCATCAACATTATCAGTTCGTCTTTCGTTCCACTATATTTTAATCACTTCATGTGTTATGTGCTATGCTTGGAGCGTCTTGCTTTTAGTTTTCCTTTTTAGTTTTCCTTAGCTTTTCATAACGAGTCGGAACTCAGCTTTCTTTATGTGGGAGAGAAACACACTCCACTTCTACCTAGAACATAACATAGAATTTTCATGTCTATCTTGGCTGTGCGTGTTCTTTGTCTTTTAATGGCTACTATCATGCTTAGCTCTTAGTTTTCATGCTTATCTTTCTAAAGAGCTTTTGTTTAGTTGGTTGCTTGAACTCTCTTTATTTATCATGATTATCTTATTAAGAGAGTTTGCTTCTGTTGCATTGGTTGGTATGTCTATGATAAAGATGCTACGTGCATAATGGTGCTTAGTAGTTCATGTTTTCTTATGGTTAGTCTCAAATAGCTGGGGGGTTCCCAATGTGTTATTGGAGTACCAACATGATTTGTTTGCCTATGATGTGGTATGGTTTAGTAATATCTTCCTTCAAAGAATTTATTTTGATTGACTTGGCGTATGCTCACGCATATTTAAGACTGTAAAGAAAGTCTGTCAAGCCTTGATGATCTTTTGTTTCTGAGTAGCGATATAACTTCCATGCCTGATTCAATGTTGCTTTGTCGCTCTGCATGATTATGACCGTCATTGCTCTCTTAGTTGGTCGCTCCCAGTCTTTTGCTAACCTCCACCTGTACTAAGCGGACTGACTGCTTGTGCATCCAAATTCCTTTATACCAGTTATGCCATATGAGTCCACCATACCTTCCTACATGGTATTTACCTGCCATTCCTAACGGAGACTTGCATGTACCATCTCGAAATTATTCAAAGAAAAAAGCATTCATATTTTGTGTCTCTGTTGTAAGTCCATGAGGAAGTAGTAGTTAATTCATAATCTTTTTAAGTTGGACAAGCTTCACCCCGGGATTGCATGTATAATGTGCAAACCCATAATACGAGAAGGAACTGGCATTGAGTGCGCCCGGCTCGAAAAGATAATATAACAAACAAACCCTCCTTCACGCTTTGTTCATGAGTAATCAGAAAACTTTGGCAGTGATAAACAAAGGAGATTAAGAGGATGTGATCATCCTCATTCGGGAGCCGTTCCTCGAAACTTGTCCATCTCAAGAAGTGATTGAGTTGTCTGCTAGCATTCGTTGACGAAACATGCATGATCTAAAAAAAAATTATTACCTCTATTTTAAAACCAAGAGCTCTGGTACATGTTTTGTCTTTGTTTCTGACTACGGGTTTTCAACCTTGCCAACAAAAGCCACGGTTCAAGAGTCTCCACCTTCTTTTAAAGCACCAACTACTGAGAGCATGATTGTCATTCTGAGTGTAATGTGCATTGTCCCAAAGTAGCATTGTCTTTTGCATGATTGTGATATCGTTTATTCTGAAATCATTGTATCTAGTCATCACTTAAACCTTGGAGGTGCCCCTGCATTTATGTTTTGCTTCACTAAAGGGGGCAAGCGAGATATCACTTTATCATATTTGCACACCATGTTCATTACAAATCTATTTGATGTTTCAGTATCATATTGTAAAACTTTCAAGTTCTTTGTGATTTTCTCATGAGGCAACTTAATTACTATAGATTCATTGTCTCAGTAAGCTTTTGTCATGTGACTATGAAAAAGTCCTATATGGTTAATAGCATGTCACCACAGAAATTATTCTTGTTATCATTTACCTACTCGAGGACGAGCAGGAATTAAGCTTGGGGATGTTGATACGTCCAAAACGTATCTATAATTTCTGCTTGCTCCATGCCTCTTTTGGGTGATATTGCTATGATATTTATACACTTCCATACACTTTTGATCATATTTGGACTAACCTATTAACTCAGTGCACCCCAGTGCCTGTTTCTGTTTTCGGCTGTTTTTGTATTTTAGGTTTTCCCATTACGAGAACTGCCAGAAAAATACCGGAAAAATTATATAAAAAATCAGCGTTCCAGAAGCTACCAGGCACCCGAAGCACTGCCGGAGGGGGACCACCAGGGCCCCAGGCGCCCTGGTGGCGCGCGCCCCCCTGGGCC
>LR738711.1:730216130-730245267 GCA_902687465.1 Secale cereale
GGGGGGCGCCTGGGCCCCCCGAGCCTCGTCTGATGCCCCCCTTTGGCATATATTTATATCATCTCCCGAAACCCTCGAGACGGGAACTCTTTTTCGCGATCTCATCTCTGTTCCGCCGCCGCCGCCACTTCCAAGATCGGGAGCACCAGGAGAACTCTTCCCGGCACCCTGCCGGAGGGGAGGATCACCACCGGGAGCTTCTCCACCACCATGGACGCCTCCCGGATGAGTTGTGAGTAGTCTCCCTTGGACCATGGGTCCATGACCAGTAGCTATGTGATGTTCTCCTCCCGTTCTTGTGCTTCACTAATTAGTCCTCGTGAGCTGCCCTACATGATCGAGGCACATATGTAATCCTTATGCCGTTGCTATGATGAGTTTGCTGGGATCCGATGGATTATGAGATTATGTTCAGATTGTGTTTGAGTAATATATTTGATTCACCTCTTTTATATTTATGTTCGTAAGTAATTCTTGCATGTTCTCCGTTGTTATTTATTGCTTTGGCCAAGTAGTAGGTAGTGACTCCAAGAGGGAACGTTATGCTTGATTGTGGGTTCATGCCCCTCGATGACTAGCTTGAGTGACAGAAACATGAGTCTAGGGGATGTGTTGTTGCCACAAGGGGGAAAACAATGGTGCTTGTGCCCGCGGGTGCAAGGATTGTTTACTTTACGCAAAGTTCTTTTAATGCAGTTGTCTGTTGCTTTGAGTTTACACTATGGGTGGGACTCGCAACTTAATACCAGCGAGATGTTCTGGATAGATATCTCAAGGTGGATGATTAGTAGTAGATGCAGATGGATTTCGGTCTACTTACCTCGGCGTACTGCCCATGCTTTGAACCTCTACCTTTCTTGTAACATAGTTAGCATTGGTTTGCGCACATAATTCTGTCAATTGCCCAGCTGTAATTCGTTTACCTCACATAGCTGTTTTATCGTCTTTTGGGAGAGAGACATCACTAGTGAACATCATGAGACTCCGGTCCATATTACCATCATTGATCACATCCGCTATTTACTTTCCGCTTTTTATTTACTATTACAATTATATCTATCACTACTATCACTTGCGTTTGATCCTTTGTAAACTACAAGGCCGGAGGGATTGACAACCTCTCTGTACTCGTTGGGAGCAAAGTTAATTGTATATGTGTGCAGGTCCATGGTTATTGCTAATATCTGGCGCCGTTAGCAGTTGACACCTTCTTGTTGAAACTGGGAGTCTCAGGGAAATCGATCCTTGGTATTGCCAAGGGAAAACTTCCGCTACACTGCATCTCAAACCTTCCACTTGGGGTAACCAACGAGGGACGAGAAGCCATCAAGCAGGTGTGCATCCAACTTGCTTGCTCATGAATACCTAGGGCATTTGAGGAAGCCCATCATTGAAATATACAAGCCAAGTTCTATAATGAAAATTCTCACTAGTATATGAAAGTGACAAAATAAGAGACTCTCTATCATGAAGATCATGGTGCTACTTTGAAGCACAAGTGTGGAAAATGATAGTAGCATTGTCCCTTCTCTCTTTTCTCTCATATTTTTTAGAGGGGCTTTTTTTTATTATCCCCTCTCTATTTTTTTGGGCCATCTCTCTTTTTTTTGGCCTTTTTTCCTCACACGGGACAATGCTCTAATAATGAAGATCATCACACTTTTATTTACTTACAACTCAAAGATTACAACTCGAAGCTAGAACAAAATATGACTCTAAGTGGATGCCTCCGGCGGTGTACCAGGATGTGCAATGAATCAAGAGTGACATGTATGAATGAATTGTGAATGGTGGCTTTGCCATAAATACGATGTCAACTACATGATCATGCATGGCAATATGACAATATGAAGCGTGTCATAATAACAGAACGGTGGAAAGTTGCATGGCAATATATTTCGGAATGACTATGGAAATGCCATGATAGGTAGGTATGGTGGCTGTTTTGAGGAAGGTATATGGTGGGTGTATGGTACCGGCAAAAGTTGCGCGGTACAAGAGAGGCTAGCAATGGTGGAATGGTGAGAGTGCGTATAATCCATGGACTCAACATTAGTCATAAAGAACTCATATACTTACTGCAAAAATCAAAGAGTCATCAAAACAAAGTATTCAACGCATGCTCCTAGGGGAAGGGTTGGTAGGAGTTAACCATCGCGCGATCCCGACCTCCACACAAAGGATGACAATCAATAAATACATCATGCTCTAACTTCGTCACATAGCGGTTCACCATACGTGCATGCTACGGGAATCACAAACTTTAACACAAGTATTTCTTGAATTCATAATTACCCCACTAGCATAACTCTAATATCACCATCCTCATATCTCAAAACAATCATCAAGTATCAAACTTCTCATCATATTCAATGCACTCTATGTGAAAGTTTTTACTATGCCCATCTTGGATGCCTATCATATTAGGACTAGTTTTATAACCAAAGCACATTACCATGTTGTTCTAAAAGACTCTCAAAATAATATAAGTGAAGCATGAGAGATCGATAATTTCTTCAAAATAAAACCACCACCGTGCTCTAAAAGATACTCCGAAAGATATAAGTGAAGATAAATGAGTAGTTGAATAATTATGTAACTATGTGAAGACATTCTAACATTTAAGAATTTCAGATATTGATATATTATTCAAACTGCAAGCAAAACAAAATAAAACAAACTGACGCTCCAAGCAAAACACATATCATGTGGTGAATAAAAATATAGCATCGAGTAAAGTTACCGATGAACGAAGACGAAAGAGGGGATGCCTTACGGGGCATCCCCAAGCTTAGGCTCTTGGTTGTTCTTGAATATTACCTTGGGGTGCCTTTGGCATCCCCAAGCTTAGGCTCTTGCCACTCCTTATTCCATAGTCCATCGAATCTTTACCCAAAACTTGAAAACTTCACAACACAAAACTCAACAGAAAACTCGTAGCTCTGTTAGGTACTGTTGTGAACTCATTCTAAATTCATATTGGTGTAATATCTACTGTATTCCAACTTCTCTATGGTTCATACCCTCCGATACTACTCACAGATTTCATCAAAATAAGCAAACAACACATAGAAAACAGAATCTGTCAAAAACAGAACAGTCTGTAGCAATCTGTAACTTTCGAATACTTATGTAACTCTAAAAATTCTGAAATAAATTTGTGGACGTGAGGAATTTTTCTATTAATCATCTACAAAAATAATCAACTAAAAAGCACTCTCCAGTAAAAAATGGTAACTAATCTCGTGAGCGCTAAAGTTTCTATTTTTTTACAGCATTATCACATAAACTTCACACAAGTCTTCCCAAAGGTTCTACTTGGCACAAACAGTAATTAAAACACAAAACCACATCTAAATAGAAGCTAGATCCAATATTTATTCCTAAACAGAAGCAAAAGCAAAGAAAATAAAATTGGGTAGCCTCCCAACAAGCACTATCGTTTAATGCCCCTAGCTAGGCATGATGATTTCAATGATGCTCACATGAAAGATAAGAATTGAAGCATAAGGTGAGCATCATGAAGAATATGAATAGCACATTTAAGTCTAACCTACTTCATATGCATAGGGATTTTGTGAGCAAACAACTTATGGGAACAATAATCAGCTAGCATAGGAAAGCAAAATAAGCATAGCTTCAAGATTTTAAGCATGTAGAGAGGAAACTTGATACTATTGCAATATGTAGAAGCATATGATCCTATCTCATAATAATTTTTAGTAGCATCATGAATGAATTCAACCATATAACCAGCACATAAAGCGTTCTTTTCATGATCTACTTGCATAGACATTTCACTACTCTCCACATAAGCAAAATTCTTCTCATTCATAGTAGTGGGAGCAAACTCAACAAAATAACTATCATGTGAAGCATAATCCAATTGAAAACTAAAATCATGATGACAAGTTTCATGGTTATCATTATTCTTAATAGCAAGCAAGTCATCACAATAATCATCATAAATAGGAGGCATGCTTTCATCATAATAAATTTGCTCATTGATACGTCCATTTTGCATCATGCTTAAATGTTGATATTTATTGCATTATGGGCTGTTATTACACGTTATGTCACAATACTTATGCCTTTTCTCTCTTATTTTACAAGGTCTGCATGAAGAGGGAGAAAGCCGACAGCTGGAATTCTGGGTTGGAAAAGGAGCAACTTCTGGAAACCTATTCTCCACAACTCCAAAAGCCCCGAAACTCCACAGAATTATGTTTCAGAAAATATAAAAAATATGTGGCGAAAGAAGATCACGAGGGGGGGGCCACCGGCCGTCCACGAGGGTGGGGGGCGCGCCCCCTGTCTCGTGGGCCCCCCGAAGGCCCATCTTCTCCTATATGAGGTGTTTTGACCTGGAAAAAATCATAAGGAGGTTTTCGGGACCAGACGCCGCTGTCTCGAGGCGGAAACCAATCTAGGGCTCCGGCAGAGCTGTTCTACCAGTGATACTTCCCTCCGGGAGGGGGAAATCGTCACCGCCGTCATCACCAACAACTCTCCCATCTTGGGGAGGGCTATCTTCATCAACATCTTCACCATCACCATCTCCTCTCAAACCCTAGTTCATCTCTTGTATCCAATCTTTGTACCCAAACCTCAGATTGGTACCTGTGGGTTGCTAGTAGTGTTGATTACTCCTTGTAGTTGATGCTAGTTGGTTTACTTGGTGGAAGATCATATGTTCAGATCCATTATGCATATTAATACCCCTCTGATCATGAACTATATTATGTCTTGTGAGTAGTTACTTTTGTTCCTGAGGACATGGGAGAAGTCTTGCTATTAGTAGTCATGTGAATTTGGTCTTCGTTTGATATTTTGATGAGATGTATGTTGCCTCTCCTCTAGTGGTGTCATGTGAACGTTGACTACATGACACTTCACCATTATTTGGGCCTAGAGGAAGGCATTGGGAAGTAATACGTAGATGATGGGTTGCTAGAGTGACAGAAGCTTAAACCCTAGTTTATGCGTTGCTTCGTAAGGGGCTGATTTGGATCCATATATTTCATGCTATGGTTAGGTTTACTTTAATACTTCTTTTGTAGTTGCGGATGCTTGCATTAGAGGTTAATCATAAGTGGGAGGCTTGTCTAAGTAAGGGCAGCACCCAAGCACCGGTCCAACCACATACCAAGTTATCAAAGCACCGAACGCGAATCAGATGATCGTGATGAAAACTAGCTTGATGATAATTCCCATGTATCCTCAGGAGCGCTTTCCTTTATATAAGAGTTTGTCCAGGCTTGTCCTTTGCTACAAAAAGCATTGGGCCACCTTGCTGCACCTCATTTACTTTTCCCTTTGTCACTTGCTACCAATTACCTTATCACAAAACTATCTGTTACCTATAATTTCAGTGCTTGCAGAAAATGCTTTACTAAAAACTGCCTATCATTTCCTTCTGCTCCTCGTTGGGTTCGACACTCTTACTTATCGAAAGGATGATACGTCCAAAATGTATCTATAATTTCTGCTTGCTCCATGCCTCTTTTGTGTGATATTGCTATGATATTTATACACTTCCATACACGTTTGATCATATTTGGACTAACCTATTAACTCAGTGCACCCCAGTGCTAGTTTCTGTTTTCTGCTGTTTTTGTATTTCAGGTTTTCCCGTCACGAAAACTGTCAGAAAAATCCCGGAAAAATTATATAAAAAATCAGCGTTTCGGAAGCTTCCACACGGCCGAAGTAGGGCCGGAGGGGGGCCACCAGGGCTCCAGGCGCCATGGTGGCGCGGCCCCCCTCCTGGCCGCGCCGAGGGGGCGCCTGGGCCCCACAGGCCTCCGTTGATGCCCCCCTTTGGCATATATTTATATCGCGTCCCGAAACCCTCGAGACGGGAACCCTTTTTCGCGATCTCATCTCTGTTCCGCCGCCGCCGCGCTTCCAAGATCGGGAGCACCAGGAGAACTCTTCCCGGCACCCTGCCGGAGGGGAGGATCACCACCGGGAGCCTCTCCACCACCATGGACGCCTCCCGGATGAGTTGTCAGTAGTCTCCCTTGGACCATGGGTCCATGACCAGTAGCTATGTGATGTTCTCCTCCCCTTCTTGTGCTTCACTAATTAGACCTCGTGAGCTGCCCTACATGATCGAGGCACATATGTAATCCTTATGCTGTTGCTATGTTGAGTTTGTTGGGATCCGATGGATTGTGAGATTATGTTCAGATTGTGTTTGAGTAATATATTTGATTCACCCCTTTTATATTTATGTTCGTAAGTAATTCTTGCATGTTCTCCGTTGTTATTTATTGCTTTGGCCAAGTAGTAGGTAGTGACTCCAAGAGGGAACGTTATGCTTGATTGTGGGTTCATGCCCCTCGATGACTAGCTTGAGTGACAGAAACATGAGTCTAGGGGATGTGTTGTTGCCACAAGGGGGAAAACAACGGTGCTTGTGCCCGCGGATGCAAGGATTGTTTACTTTACGCAAAGTTCTTTTAATGCAGTTGTCTGTTGCTTTGAGTTTACACTATGGGTGGGACTCGCAATTTAATACCAGCGAGATGTTCTGGATAGATATCTCAAGGTGGATGATTAGTAGTAGATGCATATGGATTTCGGTCTACTTACCTTGGCGTACCGTCCATGCTTTGAACCTCTACCTTTCTTGCAACATAGTTAGCATTGGTTTGCGCACATAATTCTGTCAATTGCCCAGCTGTAATTCGTTTACCTCACATAGCTGTTTTATCGTCTTTTGGGAGAGAGACATCACTAGTGAACGTCATGGGACCCCGGTCCATATTACCATCATTGATCACATCCGCTATTACTTTCTGCTTTTACTTACTATTTGCAATTATACCTATCACTATTATCACTTGCATTTGATCCTTTGTAAACGACAAGGCCGGAGGGATTGACAACCTCTCTGTACTCGTTGGGAGCAAAGTTATTTATATCTGTGTGCAGGTCCACGTTGATTGCTGATATCTGGCGCCGTTAGCAGTTGACACCTTCTTGTTGAAACTAGGAGTCTCAGGGGAAATCGATCCTTGGTATCTTTGCCAAGGGAAAACTTCCGCTACACTGCATCTCAAACCTTCCACTTGGGGTAACCAACGAGGGGCGAGAAGCCATCAAGCAAAGTTTTCTGGCGCCGTTGCCGGGGACTCCACTCTTCAAGCTAGGGGAGTTGCACGCTATCTTTTAACTTTGCTTTTAGTCTTGTTAGTTTACCTTTCAGTTTTTGCTTTAGTATCTTTTATCGAAAATCACAAAAATAGTTATCTTGCTTGCTTGCTACTATGGGTTCCACCGAGAACACCAAGTTGTGTGACTTCACTAGTCACAACAACGATGACTTTATTTGCACGCCTATCACTATACCTGCCACTTCAGCACCTTCTTATGAAATTAAACCTGCTTTACTGAACCTAGTTATGAAAGATCAATTCTCCGGAGCTGGAGATGATGCTGATTTACACTTGAACAATTTTGTTGAACTCTGTGATATGCAAAAGTACCAAGAAATAGATGGTAATATTGTTAAGCTTAAGCTTTTTCCTTTCTCCTTGAGAGGAGGAGCTAAAATTTGGTTTCAATCTTTGCCTAGAAATAGCATAGATTCATGGGACAAGTGCAAAGATGCTTTTATTGGAAAATACTATCCACCTGCTAAAATTATCCAACTAAGAAGTAACATAATGAATTTTAAACAATTGGATAATGAACACGTTGCCCAAGCTTGGGAACGTATGAAATCTCTTGTCAAGAACTTCCCTACTCATGGTTTGACTACTTGGATGGTTATCCAAACTTTTTATGCAGGCTTGAACTTTACCTCGCGGAACTTGTTAGATTCGGCCGCGGGAGGAACTTTTATGTCAACTACACTTGGTGCTGCCACAAAGCTTCTCGATGATATGATGAACAATTATTCCCAATGGCACATCGAACGCACTCCAACGGGTAGGAAGGTAAACTCTGTCGAGGAGATTTCCTCCCTAAATGAAAAAGTTGACTTGATCATGTCTCTACTTTCGAAGCAATCTTCTATTGATCCTCGTGATGTTCCTTTAAATTCTTTGATTGCTCAAGAACAAGTAGATGTGAACTTTATCTCTAGAAACAATTTTAATAACAATGCTTATAGGAGTAATTTTGGTAGCAATCCTAGACCGTTCCCCTCTAATTCTTATGGGTACAACAATGCGTATCCTAGCACCAAGAACTCCACTACTGAACTAGAGATTATGCTTAAAGATTTCATCACTACCCAAAAAGCCTTTAATAAGAATGTAGAAGAAAAACTAAACAAACTAGATGATCTCTCTTCGAAGGTAGACAATTTAGCTCATGAGGTAGAATTGCTTAAAATTAGAACTTCTCCTCTTGAGGAGAGGAAGGTCACTCCTATGAATGCTATTCAAGTGCAAATTAATGAAAACATTAGGATGTTGGCTAAACTTAAAGAGAGATGGGCTAGACAAAGGGAAGAAGAAGATAGAATTAAGAGCCTTCCTACCCACCACACTGTTGCTACTATCCAAGTTGTTGAGGATATCCAAACTCTTAGCACCCAATGCACTCCTAGTCCCGTTGGACCTATTAATGGTGATGCTATGACCATAGAAACTACCAAACAAGTGAACCTAAAGGACACCACTACCACCTTACTTGATAGTAGTGACCTTGATTTTGATAATTGCACTCTTACCGAAGTTATTGATTTCCTTCACAAGATGTCTAGAGATCCCCGCACTAGCACGCTTAATCTTGCCTTCACAGAGCATATCACTAATGCTCTCATCAAAGCTAGGGAGGAGAAACTTAGAGTAGAAGCCTCCATACCTAGAAAGCTAGAAGATGGTTGGGATCCTATGATTAAAATTAAGTTGAATAACTTCTCTTGCTATGCTTTATGTGATGTTGGAGCTAGTACCTCCGTTATGCCCAAAAGAATATATGATATGCTTAAATTGAAACCTTTTGATTCTTGTTCTTTTGGTGTTCGTCTTGTTGATTCTTCCATAAAGAAACCTTTGGGGAGGATCGACGATGTTCTTATCGTTGTCAATGACAATTACGTTCCCGTTGATTTTACTATTATGGACATTGAATGTGAACCTTCTTGTCCAATTATTTTGGGACGTCCTTTTCTACGCACCGTTGGTGCTATCATTGACATGAAAGAGGGGAATATAAAATTCCAATTTCCTCTCAAGAAAGGGATGGAACACTTCCCTCGAAAGAAGATTAAGTTACCTTTTGAGTCCGTTATACGGGCTAGCTATTCTTTTACTCTTGATAAAACTTGATCTCTTTGCATTATGCCTAGCTTAAAGGCATAAAAGAAAGCGCTTTTGGGAGGCAGCCCACATGAATAAAATTTTATTTTGCTTTTGTTGTGTCTTGATGTTGTTACTACAGTAGCAGTATCTTTACTTTTCAATTTTGTGCCAAGTGTAGCCTCTGATTGCAAGAAAGTTCAAAAGTTGTGACGTGCTGTCCAGGAAACAGATTATGTCCTTGGATAGAAAAATTTGTATAAAATCACCAGATCATCTTTTTGGTCTGAATTTTTTCGACAGCGTGCTCTATACAATTGTCTTTCGTGCGTCTGTTCTGAGTTTTTTGATTAGAGTTGCAGAAGTGCCCCGAAAAAATCATTTACTACCTGTTGTTCTGTTTTTCACAGATTCTGTCATGTTTTGCCTTTCCTTCATTTTGCAAACCTTGAACTTGCTTTTTCTTTGCAAAAACCTTTTGGCAATCTTGAGAAACAGTAGACCTTCAAGAATATCCTTATTTCCAGCAAGGAATAATTATTTTATTAAGGGTACTAACCTCGCTAATCAGATTATGATGAGTTATGTATGAAGGGAGTTTTCAAGTGTGCGAGGGAAGATGATAAAAAGATTCAGGAGTGTCAAGCGCTCAAGCTTGGGGATGCCCCCATGCACCCCCAAGAAATATTCAAGGAGACTCAAGCGTCTAAGCTTGGGGATGCCCCCGTGCATCCCCTTCTCCATCAACATTATCAGTTCGTCTTTCGTTCCACTATATTTTTATCACTTCAAGTGTTATGTGCTATGCTTGGAGCGTCTTGCTTTTAGTTTTCCTTTTTAGTTTTCCTTAGCTTTTCATAACGAGTCAGAACTCAGCTTTCTTTGTGTGGGAGAGAAACACGCTCCACTTCAACCTAGAACATAACATAGAATTTTCATGTTTATCTTTGCTGTATGTGTTCTTGGTCTTTCAATAGCTACTATCATGTTCAGCTTTTAGTTTTCATGCTTATCTTTTTAAAGAGCTTTTGTTTAGTTGGTTGCTTGAACTCTTTTTTGTTATCATGCTTATCTTATTAAGAGAGTTTGCTTCTGTTGCATTGGTCGATATGTCTATGATAAAAATGCTACGTGCATAATGGTGCTTAGTAGTTCATGTTTTCTTATGGTTAGTCTCAAATAGCTGGGAGGTTCCCAATGTGTTATTGGAGTACCAACATGATTTGTTTGCCTATGATGTGGTATGGTTTAGTGATATCTTCCTTCAAGAATTTATTTTGATTGACTTGGCGTATGCTCACGCATATTTAAGACTGTAAAGAAAGTCTGTCAAGCCTTGATGATCTTTAGTTTCTGAGTAGCGATATAACTACCATGCATGATTCAATGTTGCTTTGTCGCTCTGCATGATTATGACTGTCATTGCTCTTTTAGTTGGTCGCTCCCAGTCTTTTGCTAACCTTCGCCTGTACTAAGCGGACTGACTGCTTGTGCATCCAAATTCTTTTAAACCAGTTATGCCATATGAGTCCACCATACCTTCCTATACATGGTATTTACCTGCCATTCCTAACGGAGACTTTCATGTACCATCTCGAAATTATTCAAAAAAAGCATTCTTATTTTGTGCCTCTGTTTTAGTTCATGAGGAAGTAGTAGTTAATTCATGATCTTTTTAAGTTGGACAAGCTTCACCCCGGGATTGCATGTCTAATGTGCAAACCCATAATACGAGAAGGAACTGGCAAAGAGTGCGCCCGGCTCAAAATTAATATAACAAACAAACCCTCCTTCACGCTTTGTTCATGAGAAATCAGAAAACTTTGGCAGTGATAAACAAAGGAGATTAAGAGGATGTGATCGTCCTCATTTGGGAGCCGTTCCTCGAAACTTGTCCATCTCAAGAAGTGATTGAGTTGTCTGCTAGCATTCGTTGACGAAACATGCATAATCTAAAAAATAATTATTACCTCTGTTTTTAAAAACCAAGAGCTCTGGTACATGCTTTGTCTTTGTTTCCGACCACGGGTTTTCAACCTTGCCAACAAAAGCCATGGTTCGAGAGTCTCCACCTTCTTCTAAAAGCACCAACTACTGAGAGCATGATTGTCATTCTGAGTGTAATGTGCATTGTCCCAAAGTAGCATTGTCTTTTGCATGATTGTGATATCGTTTATTCTGAAATCATTGTATCTAGTCATCACTTAAACCTTGGAGGTGCCCCTGCATTTATGTTTTGCTTCACTAAAGGGGGCAAGCGAGATATCACTTTATCATATTTGCACACCATGCTCATTACAAATCTATTTGATGTTTCAGTATCATATTGTAAAACTTTCAGTTCTTTGTGATTCTCTCATGAGGCAACTTAATTACTACAGATTCATTGTCTCAGTAAGCTTTTGTCATATGACTATGAAAAATCCTTATATGGTTAATAGCATGTCACCACAGAAATTATACTTGTTATCATTTACCTACTCGAGGATGAGCAGGAATTAAGCTTGGGGATGTTGATACGTCCAAAACGTATCTATAATTTCTGCTTGCTCCATGCCTCTTTTGTGTGATATTGCTATGATATTTGTACACTTCCATACACTTTTGATCGTATTTGCACTAACCTATTAACTCAGTGCACCCCAGTGCCAGTTTCTGTTTTCTGGTGTTTTTGTATTTCAGGTTTTCCCGTCACGAAAACTGTCAGAAAAATCCCAGAAAAATTATATAAAAAATCAGCGTTCCGGAAGCTTCCACACGGCCGAAGTAGGGCCGGAGGGGGGCCACCAGGTCTCCAGGCGCCCTGGTGGCGCGACCCCCCTCCTGGCCGCGCCGGGGGGGCGCCTGGGCCCCCCAGGCCTCCGCTGATGCCCCCCTTTGGCATATATTTGTATCGCGTCCCGAAACCCTCGAGACGGGAACCCTTTTTCGCGATCTCATCTCTGTTCCGCCGCCGCCGCACTTCCAAGATCGGGAGCACCAGGAGAACTCTTCTCGGCACCCTGCCGGAGGGGAGGATCACCACCGGGAGCCTCTCCACCACCATGGAAGCCTCCCGGATGAGTTGTGAGTAGTCTCCCTTGGACCATGGGTCCATGACCAGTAGCTATGTGATGTTCTCCTCCCCTTCTTGTGCTTCACTAATTAGACCTTGTGAGCTGCCCTACATGATCGAGGCACATATGTAATCCTTATGCTGTTGCTATGTTGAGTTTGCTGGGATCCGATGGATTGTGAGATTATGTTCAGATTGTGTTTGAGTAATATATTTGATTCACCTCTTTTATATTTATGTTCGTAAGTAATTCTTGCATGTTCTCCGTTGTTATTTATTGCTTTGGCCAAGTAGTAGGTAGTGACTCCAAGAGGGAACGTTATGCTTGATTGTGGGTTCATGCCCCTCGATGACTAGCTTGAGTGACAGAAACATGAGTCTAGGGGATGTGCTGTTGCCACAAGGGGGAAAACAACGGTGCTTGTGCCCGCGGGTGCAAGGATTGTTTACTTTATGCAAAGTTCTTTTAATGCAGTTGTCTGTTGCTTTGAGTTTACACTATGGGTGGGACTCGCAACTTAATACCAGCGAGATGTTCTGGATAGATATCTCAAGGTGGATGATTAGTAGTAGATGCAGATGGATTTCGGTCTACTTACCTTGGCATACCGCCCATGCTTTGAACCTCTACCTTTCTTGCAACATAGTTAGCATTGGTTTGCGCACATAATTCTGTCAGTTGCCGAGCTGTAATTCGTTTACCTCACATAGCTGTTTTATCGTCTTTTGGGAGAGAGACATCACTAGTGAACATCATGGGACCCCGGTCCATATTACCATCATTGATCACATCCGCTATTACTTTCTGCTTTTACTTACTATTTGAAATTATACCTATCACTATTATCACTTGCATTTGATCCTTTGTAAATGACAAGGCCGGAGGGATTGACAACCTCTCTGTACTCGTTGGGAGCAAAGTTATTTGTATCTGTGTGCAGGTCCATGTTGATTGCTAATATCTGGCGCCGTTAGCAGTTGACACCTTCTTGTTGAAACTAGGAGTCTCAGGGGAAATCGATCCTTGGTATCTTTGCCAAGGGAAAACTTCCGCTACACTGCATCTCAAACCTTCCACTTGGGGTAACCAACGAGGGGCGAGAAGCCATCAAAGGACTACGATAGATCCCCTACACTTGTGGGTCATCAAGACTCTTTTCTGGCGCCGTTGCCGGGGAGTGAAGCGCCTTTGGTAAGTGGAATTTGGTAAGGAAAAATTTATATAGTGTGCTGAAATTTATTGTCACTTGTTACTATGGCTCATAATCCTTTGAGGGGCTTGTTCGGGGTATCTTCACCCCAACCAGAAGAGCAAAGAGTTGCTCCTCAACCTACTGCACCTACTGAAAATGTTTGCTTTGAAATTTCTTCGGGAATGATAGAGAAACTGCTTGAAAATCCTATTACAGGAGACAGAACACTGCATCCCGATTTACATCTAATCTATGTGGATGAAGTTTGTGGATTATTTAAGCTTGTAGGTATGCACGAGGATGTTATCAAGAAGAAGGTCTTCCCTTTATCTTTGAAGGGAGATGCATTGACATGGTTTAGGCTATGTGATGATATTGGATCATGGAACTATAATCGTGTGAAGTTGGAATTTCATCAGAAGTTCTACCCTATGCACCAGGTTCATCATGATCGTAATTATATTTATAATTTTTGGTCACGCGAAGGATAAACCATCGCTCAAGCTTGGGGGAGGCTTAAGTCAATGTTATATTCATGCCCCAATCATGAGCTCTCAAGAGAAATGATTATTCAAAAAAATTATGCTCGGCTTTCTCTCGCTAATCGCTCCATGCTCGATACTTCTTGTTCTGGTTCTTTTATGATGAAGACTATTGAATTCAAATGGGATTTATTAGAAAGAATTAAACGCAACTCTGAAGATTGGGATCTCGACGAAGGTAAGGAGTCAGGTATGACCCCTAAGTTTGATTGTGTTAAAGCTTTTATGGATACCGATGTTTTCCGTGAGTTTAGCACTAAATATGGACTTCACTCTGAGATAGTAGCTTCTTTCTGTGAATCATTTGCTACTCATGTTGATCTCCCCAAGGAGAAGTGGTTTAAATACCACCCCCCCTATTGAAGTAAAAGTAGTTGAACCTGTTAAAGTTGAAGAAAAGACTATCACTTATAATGTTGATCCTATTATTCCTACTGCTTATATCGAGAAACTACCTTTCCCTGTTAGGATAAACGATCATGCTCAAGCTTCAACTGTAGTTCGTAAGAGTAATACTAGAACACCTACACCCTCTGAGCAAATCAAAGTTGAACCTAGTGTTGCTATGGTTAAAGATCTCTTGGTAGAAGAATTAGATGGACATGTTATTTACCTCCAAGAAGAGTCTACTAGGATAGACAAACCCAATGCTAGGAATAAACATAGACCTATTGTAGGCTTGCCTCATATCTCTGTTAAGATAGGAGATAATATCTATCATGGTTTATGTGACGTAGGTGCTAGTGCAAGTATTATCCCTCTTACCATATAACAAAGAGTCTCTTGTGTCCCCAACACACCCAATCCAATACAATGGTAAATTGTATAGGTACACTAGTTCGGTGAAGAGATGGTGATACAAGTGCAATATGGATGGTAGATATAGGTTTTTGTAATAAGAAAAAAATAAAAACAGCAAAGTAGCAAATGGTAAAAGTGAGCATAAACGGTATGGAAATGCGTTGAAACAAGGCCTAGGGTTCATACTTTCACTAGTGCAAGTTTTCTCAACAATAATAACATAACTGGATCATATAACTATCCCTCAACATGCAACAAAGAGTCACTCCAAAGTAACTAATAGCGGAGAACAAACGAAGAGATTATTGTAAGGTACGAAACCACCTCAAAGTTATTCTTTCTGACCGATATATTCAAGAGTCCGTAGTAAAATAACACGAAGCTATTCTTTCTGTTCGATCTATTCTAGAGTTCGTACAAGAATAACACCTTAAGACACAAATCAACCAAAACCCTAATGTCACCTAGATACTCCATTGTCACCTCAAGTATCCGTGGGCATGATTATACGATATGCATCACACAATCTCAGATTCATCTATTCAACCAACACAAAGAACTTCAAAGAGTGCCCCAAAGTTTCTACCGAAGAGTCAAGACGAAAACGTGTGCCAACCCTTATGCATAGATTCCCAAGGTCACATAACCCACAAGTTGATCACCAAAACATACATCAAGTAGATCACGTGATATCCCATTGTCACCACAGATAAGCACATGCAAGACATACATCAAGTGTTCTAAAATCCTTAAAGACTCAATCCGATAAGATAACTTCAAAGGGAAAACTCAATCCACTACAAGAGAGTGGAGGTGGAGAAACATCATAAGATCCAACTATAATAGCAAAGCTCGCGATACATCAAGATCGTGTCATCTCAAGAACACGAGAGAGAGAGAGAGAGAGAGATCAAACACATAGCTACCGATACATACCCTTAGCCCCGAGGGTGAACTACTCCCTCCTCGTCATGGAGGGTGCCGGGATGATGAAGATGGCCACCAGAGAGGGATTCCCCCTTCGGCAGGGTGTCGGAACAGGGTCTAGATTGGTTTTCAGTGGCAACAGAGGCTTTCGGCAGCGGAACTCCTAATCTAGGTTATTTTCTGGAGGTTTCTGTATTTATAGGATTTTTTGGCGTAAGGCACAAGTCAGTCAAGGAAATATGCCCTAGAGGCAATAATAATGATGTTATTTGTATTTCCTTATATCATGATAAATGTCTTTTATTCATGCTTGAATTGTATTAACCGGAAACTTAGTACATGAGTGAATACATAGACAAAACAGTATGTCCCTAGTATGCCTCTACTAGACTAGCTCATTGATCAAAGATGGTTATGTTTCCTAGCCGTAGACATGAGTTGTCATTTGATCAAAGGGATCACATCATTAGGAGAATGATGTGATGGACAAGACCCATTCGTTTGCTTAGCATTATGATCGTTTAAGTTTTACTGCTATTGCTTTCTTCATGACTTATACTTGTTCCTATGACTATGAGATTATGCAACTCCCGAATACCGGAGGAACACCTTGTGTGCTATCAAACGTCACAACATAACTGGGTGATTATAAAGATGCTCTACAGGTGTATCATAAAGTGTTCGTGGTGTTGGCATAGATCAATAATAGGATTTGTCACTCCGAGTGTCGGAGAGGTATCTCTGGGCCCTCTCGGTAACGCACATCATAATAAGCCTTGCAAGCAAATGACTAATGAGTTAGTCACGAGATGATGTATTACAGAACAAGTAAAGAGACTTGCCGGTAACAATATTGAACTAGGTATTGAGATACAGATGATCGAATCTCGGGCAAGTAACATACCGATGATAAAGGGAACAACGTATGTTGTTATGCAGTTTGACCGATAAAGATCTTCGTAGAATATGTAGGAGCCAATATGAGCATCCAGGTTCCGCTATTGGTTATTGACCGGAGATGAGTCCTTGTCATGTCTACATAGTTCTCGAACCCGTAGGGACCGCACGCTTAACATTTGATGACGATCGATATTATGAGTTTATGAGTTTTGATGTACCGAAGGTAGTTCAGAGTCCCGGATGAGATCACGGACATGACGAGGAGTCTCGTAATGTTCGAGACATAAAGATTTATAAATTGGATGACTATATTCGAACACCAAAAGTGTTCCGGAAAAGTTTCGGATTAAACCGGATTACCGGGGGGGTTCTCGGAACACCCCGGGGAAGTATTGGGTCCTAGTGGGCTTTAGGGGAGAGAGAGGGCAGCAGCCGAGGAGGTGGCACACCCCCTCCCAAGGGGAGTCCGAATTGGACTAGGGGTGGGGGCGCGGCCCCTCTTTCCCTCTCCCTCTCCCTCTCCTTCCTTCCCCCTCTCCCTCTTGGTGGACTCCTACTAGGAATAGGATTGGAATCCTATTCCTAGTAGGAGTGGCCTTCCTAGGGCGCGCCATAAGGGCCGGCCTACCTTCCCCCTTGCTCCTTTATATACGGGGGCAGGGGGCACCTCTAGACACACAAGTTGATCAAGTTGATCTCTCCCAACCGTGTGCGGTTCCCCCCTCCACAGAAACACACCTCGGTCATATCGTTGCAGTGCTTAGGCGAAGCCCTGCGCCGGTAGCTTCATCATCTCCGTCACCACGCCGTCGTGCTGACGAAACTCTCCCGCGAAGTTCTACTGGATCAAGAGCTCGTGGGACATCATCAAGCTGAACGTGTGTTGAACGCGGAGGCTCCGTACGTTCGGTGCTTGATCGGTTGGATCGCGAAGAAAGTTCGACTACATCAACCGCTTCATTAGACGCTTCCGCTTTCGGTCTACGAGGGTACATACACACACTCTCCCCTCTCGTTTCTATGCATCTAGTAGATAGATCTTGCGTGATCGTAGGAAAATTTTGAAATACTACGTTCCCCAACAGTTAGGGGGGTCTCTGGGCTGTCCACGAGATAGGGGGCGCGCCCCCACCCTCGTGGGCAACCCGTGACTCTCCTGGCCCAACTCTTTTACTCCGAGGCTTCTTTTAGTCCATAAAAAATTATCAAAAATTGGCACGTCAATTGGACTCCGTTTCGTATTCTTTTTTTGTAGAACTCAAAAACTAAGAAAAAACAGAACCTGGTACTGGGCTCTAGGTTAATAGGTTAGTCCCAAAAATCATATAAAATAGCATATAAATGCATATAAAACATCCTAGATGGATAATATAATAGCATGTAACAATAAAAAATTATAGATACGTTGGAGACGTATCAGTTGGCTAGAACAATTGGGGACATACACCTCGGCACTATCATCATGTATTGGGGAGGATGCATTGCGGTTGAGATCAATTTGCAAGGGAGGAGGAGGATTAACTTTTGTGGCAAAGATCTCAAGAGACTTGTCTTGTGATGCGTCTACTTTTTCCTTGTACACATTCCAATGCAATTGGGAGGTGATTGGCATACTCTTTAATCGAGACTTTACTCCCAATCCAACGTCATACCTCCCAATAAGCTTAACCTCGGCATTTGGGTCATTCCAATGTAAGACGTGTGACGCCCGAAGACCGATGCTCCAGAAGACTTCCTGCTATTTCGTGATTGCTGTGTGTTTTATTTTGTTTTGCATCTTGCATCTTCTCCACATTATTGTTGTGTTTGTTTTATTTTACTTGTTCATGCGCATTGCAACTTCTTCTTCTTCATCTTCTCCTTCTCTTTTCCCCCGTCTGGTATCTTTTTCTCAAGTTCCAACAAGTTTCACCAAGTCTAAAGATCCCCAAGCCAAACTTCCTTTTCTTCTTTGTGTTCATTCCAATTTCAAGTAGCATTCTTTCAGCTTCCTAAATGTTCACTCTATTTCTAAAATCTCTAAACCATGCCAAGAACGTGTCATCCAATGTTCATACCTTTTAGACATGTTCTGGTTGGACTTCCAATTTATTCAAATTTGAAAGTGTTTCAAATTTGGCTAAATTTACAGTCTCTAAAAATTGCCAGAGCAATTTATTCAAATAGTGCGCAAATCCAGGAGTTAATAGATATGTTTTTTTCTTATTACTTCCCAACAACCCTGACCTTTTCCTCTTAAAAATCTGTTTATTTGAATAAACAGAAGGTAAAAAAAGTGCCAGAAGCCCACCCAAGTGGCCAAGGCCCAACTCCAGCGCCCTTAACCCTAGCGCTCGCAGCTCGTCGCTCCCTCCTTCCCTCGTACTCCTCTTCTCCCTCCCGATCCAGAGCGCACCGCGCCTCGCCATCTCGTCCCCGACCCCAGTTGCCGGATCTGGCCGGATCGAGCCCGCCCGTGTTCGCCACCTCTGCTCCGCCTCCGTCGCGCCCAGGCCCTGCCGAGCTTGCTGCTGGTTCCACCGGCCATGCCAGCCCGCAGCCATGGCCTCAAGCCAAGCCGTTGCTCCCTCGTCCTGCCATGTCGATGCCTCTTTGTCCTCTCTGTTGTGGTTTTTCCCTCGAGCTCCAGGTGCCATTGACCGAGGCCACCGCAGACAAACTGTGCACCGCCAAGCTCATCTACAGCGGATCCGGGATCCTTGCCAAGTTCCACTACAACCCTTGCACAACTACGTTGCCGAGACCGAGACCGGCAAGTCCCGAATGCGCCCGAACGGCTATCGGATGCGCCAAGAACGCCGAGTACCTCTACAAGTGACCCGAACGTCTACGAAAACGTGTACCACTACCTCCCACGATGACCCGTGTACGACTACATGATGACGCGTCAAGTACCTCTACCGACATCTTCGGAATCGCAAGTACCACTACGCCCGACGATGCAACAACTACCACGGGACCGGAACGACAAGTTCATCTACGAAAACGTGTACCCCTACCGTCGCCGAAGACCCGTGTACAACCACCATCGCCATGTGCAACTACTTCCACTACGACCGACTTGTGAACGACTACTTCCTCTACGACACGTGAACCACTACTTCCCTCGAGACTCGAACCACCCCGAATCCGCACGCTACAAAGGTATACCGCCGAGACGACCCCGTGGTTGAATGCTTGTGTTGTATGAGATGAAGTACTTGTTTGCGCCGTGTCCGTTGCGCCCCTCTTTTGTCGCCGACCCGTGGGAACCCGGAAGCCGGGAGCACCCCATCATCTGGTTCGACTCACTCACGCCACCTTTTTCTTTTGCATCGGCATCTCGACGAGTTATCGGATCATCGGAACGTTGCCGTGGCACCGTTTCCATTCTCGCCGCCATGAAACCCCTTTCCTTTCCGTCGTGGCGACCAAATGCTTCATACCTTGTTAATTGTCAACTTTTAACTAAATTGCATAAAACTTGGTTATGTCTTCCGCATCATGATAACAACATTTAAATGGTTAAAATTGTTGTGTGCATTAAAATTGATAAATATGACATGTGGGGATTTCCGGAATTGTTGTTTTTATTTCCGTCCTCATTTAAAATGTCTGGATAGTGTAGTTTGTTTAAGCTTCACCTCTTGCCATGTTTAATAAAAACATTTAACCTTGTCTTGTAAATAAACGGGAGTCAACTAAATATATATAATGTGGTGTTTCGTCAATATGCAACTCATTGCATATTGAGCTCCACTTAACTTGTAGTATTTGTTTGTGCATTTTTGCCATGCCATGCATATTAAACCGGACATGCATCATATTTGTTTGTGCATCATGCCATGGTTATGATATGTGATTACCGTGTTGTTTGCTTCTTTTCCGGTATGCTTCTCTCGTTAGCTTCGGTTTTGTTTCGGAGTTGTGAGGTTTTGTTCGACTACTTCATGGACTTGTTCTTCTTCCTTGCGAAATCCCAGACAAGATGACCTGACCCAGATATCATTACTAACTTTGCCTATTGCTAGATGTCTCGCTCTTTAGCTTATTGCCTCGATGCCCATGTCTGTTTGTCAGCCTTCTATTGTTGCCATGAAACCTCTAACCTTTGACACCTTCCCAGCAAACCGTTGTTTGGCTATGTTACCCGCTTGCTCAGCCCCTCTTATAGCGTTGTTAGTTGCAGGTGAAGATGAAGATTGCTCCATGTTGGAACTTGTTGTTGGTATAACACAATATCTCTTAAATATATTAACACACCTATATACTTGGCAATGGGTGGAAGGCTTGGCCTTTTGCTCGGTGTTTTGTTCCACTCATGCCACCTTAGGACCCGATAAACCAGTGTTATGTTCCCGAATTTTTGCGTTCCTAATACGGTTGGGGTTATGGGCCCCCTTGATAATTCGCACTGCTTAAAGCTTTTCCAGCGAGGCCCAACTTTGGTACTACATTTGCCTAACAACTAAAACTTGCCGAGGGAGTAATTAACCCGAGGATTTATTAATAAACCCCCGGGCCAGTGCTCATTTTGAGTGTTGGTCCAACCTAGAGCAGCTTGCGGCACCGCCCCTTGGCAACTTGGGGTATTTTGGATGCTGTAACCATAGCTCATCCGGTCGTGGCCTGAGACGAGATACGCGCGGCTACTATCAGGGTGTCGGCACGTCGGGAGGTCTTGCTGGATTAGTTTTACCTTTGTCGAAATATCTTGAGCACGGGATTCCGAGAATACTCGGGTCTTCCCACTTTGGAGTTGCAACTCCGCAGATCGTGAGCTTGTGATGGGCTAAGTTGGGACACCCCTGCAGGGTTTTGATCTTTCGAAAGCCGTGCCCGCGGTTACGTGGCAGATGGGAATTTGTTAATATCCGGTTGTAGAAAACATGACACTCTATCCTTAAGAATACACTACCTGTGTGAGTTCTCTTCTCGAAGGGGTTTCGAGAAGAAGAACACGGTGGGGTTATGTCTGGCGTGAGTAGTTAGGATCACTTCGTGATCACCTGGCGATCGTTGGCACTTAATCTCTTCTTGCTCTAAACTCATAAGCTAGTTGCTTAGTGCTTGCTGCAAACACTTTTAAAGCCTTCCCTCACCTACAAGGCTTTGTTAGTTTTGATACACGGGAACGGAATTGCCGAGTCCTCTGTGGCTCACATATTCAACACACATCAGATGCAGGTACCGCTGGGAACAATGCAGGACATGGATCAGAACTTCAATGGGAGTTCGATGAAGAGCGTAGCCGTATGTATGTGACGTTTTCGATAATCAGTAGTGGTTCCTACTAGGGGCGATCGGGACCTTGTATTGCTTTATTTATGGTATCTTTCTTTTGGATCTTCGTCCGTAGTCGGACTGTGATGTTATTTGGATGATGTTTGCTTATGTAATGTATTGTGTGACGTGGCGAGTGTAAGCCAACTACTTTTTTGCAATTTCATCCATATTTTACATGAGTCGTGCAAAGATACCATACTTGAGATCATTCTAGTATGAGCTTATACCTTTAAGTCGTGCCTCGACACGTTGGAGGTATAATCTCATACTGGGTATTACAAGACGCTTCTCACTTTAACTACAAGATCATCAAAGCTTGGACTTGTGTCAAAACCCATAGCATCTTCTCCTTCATCGTCATTTCCAAGCATAAATGTCGACTTGTCCAAATAATGAACATTTACGAGCTTATGCATCTGAGAAATTGGAAACAATATAATCAATCCATATATGTCATCCAACCAACTCAAATGGACAAATAAACTAAATTTTGCACAATTTGGGCAAATAACTACTATTCATACTCAAGTTAGCCTAACCATTAACCCTAACCCCCAACATAACCACTATAACCCTAACCCGCAACATAAACACCATAACCCTAACCCTAACCATAACACTTACCCCTAACATAACCATAACACTAGCCATAAATGCATTATAAATGCACACAACAAGATCAACACCTAGGTTTTGCAATAAATTGACCAAATCAACACAAAACATAGATCTCAACCAATCAAAAGGAGGAGGGATGGGGGAGGTACCTTGGGTGATGAAAATGCTCTGGATCCACCAATGAAATCTCAAGCAAATGGAGGGGATCTAGGAGGGGTTTGTGAGGGGGAGAGGAGCTGAGCACGAGGAAGAAGATGAGTGAGGAAGAAGAGTGGTGGTGGGGCCCACAAACCAACCCCTCCCCACCTTATCCACCACACAGGACCCTACCGCCAGGGCCTCTGGCGGTAGGTTCTAGTACCTACCGTCATGGGCTCTGGCGGTAGGACCCTTTTTCCACGACAGCCTGGCCGTCATCCCAGCTAACGGCGTGCCGACACCTACCGCCGGACCCCCTGACGGTAGGACGTCTATGGCTATCGCTAGAGTCTCTGGCGATAGGCAAAAGGGTCAGATCCCGATTTTTTTTGAAACAGGGATCAGATGTCGAATTAAAATGAAAAAAAAAGGGTCAAAACGTGAAAATTTGCCCCCGCCCGTGATGTGCGGTGCTGTTTCCCGTCGGCAGTTTCTCCCAACCCCAAGCAGGCAAACAGTCACGGAGGAAGCCATCTCTGTGCCACCGTACAAGCAAGGAGCAGCGAGCGGTGAGTGATCACCGACGATCGATCAGATCGTCGGACGAGCGGTGGCTCATCAGTCCCACCTGACCCGAGACACGCTCGCAGGCCTCCTTTTTGTGCAAGTTGCCACACGGTGGGGGCACGGCCGCGGCTCGCCCTACTCCTCACCAAGCTGGTCCTTTTGCACTCGGCTCGGCGCCACCGCCACCGCGCGTCGGAACCCAGACCCAGCACGACAGCCCTCCTCTACTATTTTGTTTTGTTTTTACCCGGTACTAGCAACGTTCCAATCCATGCGCATTAACGCTGGGCCGCCGAGGGGAGGGGAGGCGCCACCAACCCAGTCGAGGCCGGGCCTCCGTGCGCGTGGCACCGGCGCTCGGGTCGGCTGCGTCCCGTTGCTCCAGCGATTTCGATTTTCTCCCGTTCAAATTTGAATCGCCACCGCACTGGCCCGGTCGCCTTTACGGAACCCGGCGCCCCTCTCCCTCTCGTAGCCGCAGCCCGCGGCCGCGCCTCCATTTATTAATCCCGTTTTCCACGAGAGCAGAAGCAGAGAGAGTGGAGTGGTGGACTGACCTGACCCGGGGGACGAGACTCCTTTTCTTTCTCGCGCCGCTGTGCCGCCTGCTTCTTCCCCGCCCGCCCGCCTTTCCACCACCCCCGTCCCTCTCCTTCGTGCTCCTCTCCTCTCAGCCTAGGACGACGCGCTGCAGACGCCGAGGCCAGCCAGAGGCCGGGCGGGGCAGACAGGGCAACGGCCGCCGGCCATGCCGAGATCCAGGTGCGTGCAGTGCCCACTTCCCTTCAATGTCCGGTGTCGGTTTCCTTCCTTGCTGAGCGATGCCGTTGGTGCGCATTTAATCTCGCAGGGGGTCCGAGCTGCCGCAGCGGGCGTCGCCGCGCGCGCCGCTGCACCTCAAGACCACGGCCTCCTCCGAGGCCAATGGCGCGCACCACCGCCTCCTCGTCGACCGGAGCAGCCCCAAGGTCGCCGACCGGCACTCGCCGCGCAGCCCGCTGCCCGAGGTATGCTGCTGTTCATGAGTTACTTATATGCTGGTCACACAGGTCTAGTGTAGCTCACCGTTGATCCGGCGACGGCGCGGTTTGCAGAAGAAGCGCGCGGGGACACGGGTGGCGGAGCTGGAGACCAAGCTGGGGAAGGTGCAGGACGAGCTCAAGAAGCTGAGGGAGCAGCTTGTGTCCGCGGAGGCCGCCAAGAAGGACGCGCAGGTCGCGCTCGAGGAAGCCAAGAAGCATGTCGGCACCAAGGGGAGCCCCAAGCCGGCGACGTCTCCTCCCTCCCCCGCTCCTCTACCGGTGGAAGACGAGAAGAAAACTGAGGAGGTGAAGGTCGTTGAAGAACCGGCGGCCGAGGAGGAGGAGCAGGAGGAGGAGAGCAGCATAAACTCCCCGGCGACCGATGTGTTCGAGGTCGTGCGGACCGAGTCGGGCGACAAGGAGAACCAGAGCGCGCTCGCCGCCGAGGACAGCGAGGAGGTGAGCTGTGGAGACAAGGCGGCGCTGGCCGAGGAGGATGTGGAAGTGGAGGAGACCAAGACCATGATTGAGGAGGATAGCAAGGACTCCGCAGCGGCCGCCATTGAAAAGGAGAACCCGGAGGTCGTGGAGCTCAAGGCCCAGCTGGTGGCCAAGGAGATGGAAGTCGCCGTCCTCACGGCCGACAATGCCGAGCTCAAGAAGCAGGCCGATGAGGCCGCGGCGGCGGTCAAGAGGGCTGACGAGGAGGCCGTAGCCAAGGCTTTCCTCATCGAACAGGAGCTCAAGGAGAACGCTGCGCGGGAGGCCCGGATGGGCGAGCAGCTGAGGGCATCCGAGGCCGCGCGCGAGGCGCTGGACGCCGAGATGCGGCGCCTGCGCGTGCAGACCGAGCAGTGGCGCAAGGCGGCCGAGGCAGCCGCCGCGGTGATCGGCGGGGACGCCCATCTCGTCGGCCACCACGGCAATGGCAGCAACGGGTGGGGGTCCCCGGCGACGATGCCGGACGACGGCGACGACGAGGGGTTCGGCAGCAAGCGGAAGGGCGCCGGCATCCGGATGCTCGGCGACCTGTGGAAGAAGAAGGGCAACAAGTGAAGGTGACAACCAAGTAGAGTGGCATATCCGTATCCGTATATGCCGAGCACTCGTCTCTCTCGGATGTGTCGCAGATCCGCAGTTCGCGGCGGCGAGCTAGCTCAGCTCAGCTCAGCTCGCGCTCTAGCTCCTTGCTTGGGTCGATGCACTGATGTTTACTGCATTTTGGTTCGGATTTCACTTGTGTTTGTATGATGATGTGATGATGTTGGTGAGATTAAACTCTGTTTGGTGCTGCCGCCGTGAACTGTATTGAACTGTATGATGATGATCGATGGCTCGATGCGGCATTGCTGCTGCTGCCCATTGTGAGATGCAGTTCGGCGTTATCTTGGATTCTGTTGAAGCTACTAGACTGTTCGCTGTTCTGGGTAATAATAAGTTGGTAATCTTTTAGTCATGATTTGATGCGTGGAACACGAACTGCCGGGCTATTCTAATACCAACGAGATTCTTGCATATATTTTTTGGAAATAACAGCAAAAGATTCTTGCAAATCCTGTTATGATTTTCGAAGTAGCCGCACAAATTCTCAATCAGCAGCAGCTCGAACATGATAAGATGGTGAATACTTCACGATTGCTGGTGATTATAGCGTCTGCTTACTTCACGATTGTTGATGATGGTTCTGGAGTTTTGGATTCAGTTGATGATGAGAGGATTTTTGGGAGATGCGGCCAAAGATTTGAGCAACACTCCCAGTCGCAGGTAGTAATAATTTTTGAAATGGCCCGGCGTCAAAGGTCTCATCCTGGACCACAGGCTGAAACCGTGGAGTTAGAAACCAAAAATAACCCTTTGCACTTTGCAGTGCCAAAACTGCAAAAGGTGTGAGGCGCTGGGCCACGCACGAAATCCGGAAAAGACATAGGTGTGGGGTACGTGAATGATCGCGTTGTTCAGAGCTATACTACCATTACCCTAGCAAAACCAAAAACAGGAAGAAAAAAAAACACGAAATCGACAGGCCAGGGTCGCTCAGACGCTCACTTAGCTGGCAAATCAAAAGAAATAAGATCTATGGTCTGGTCTCTGGTGAACAGAAGCCGGGGGAGGGAAACCGAGCTAAGATCATCTCCCGCCGTTGGCTCTTTAGGCCCTGCACTATGTGCTTGGTGCCACATTTCTGCAAAGCGAGCCATGTACGCATAGAGTTCAATCCAACTTCTTTTAGCACCGGCCACACAACGTAGATGATTTGGCATCGACTCAGCTTGGGCCCACATACATATAAATTAGTAATACACTTGCCCAAGAACCAGCGGCTGGGCTGTTGCTTTGCGCGAGAAAGGACGGCCACTGGCTTAGTTTATTGGCTCCAGAAATATGGCACCGGAGCATGTAGATGCATCAAAGCCCTGAGTTTTTGGTTTGGCACCGGCTGGGTAACGTAGGGCAGCGATGCCAAACGTCCAAAAAGCAAATTTGGCACCAGCTTTGGCCTACATAGTGGAGGGCCTTAGGGGACTCGAAAAATCATCACCTGATGACGAACCGGCGCAAAAATTGGCTTGGGGGCAAATGGTTTCCCAGCCGCCGCCAAGGTCGCCCCAAGGTGTTGATATCGGCTCAACTTTGATGCATTTTTGCCCGATTATCAGCCCAGTTTCGACGTAAAACGGTCCACCATCGACGGAAATCGGCCCATATTTACCGTGCTTCGGCGTTTTAAGCTATTTTTTATCACATAGTTCATCACAGAAAATCAATAAAAACCAAATAGTTTAACAAATAGTTCAATACAAATTATATAGTTCAACAAATAAAAACTCATATTTCATCGCACGTCGAGCTAGGCGTTGCCCTTGCCTCCATAGGTGCTCCACCAGATCCTGCTGCAACTGTTGATGCACCTGTGGGTCCCGGATCTCCTGACGCATGTTGAGGAAGGCAGTTCAGGTTGCCAGTAGCTGGTGATCAACTTGAGCAAGAGGACCCTGCCTGTAATATGGTTCCGTGTCGAACACTGGCTTTTCCTGCTCGCTTTCAATAATCATGTTATGCAAGATAACAAAACAAGTCATGACTTCCCACATTTGATCTTTTGACCAGGCCTGAGCAGGGTACCAGACAACGGCAAATCGAGATTGGAGCACATCAAATGCCTGCTCGACATCCTTCCTACAAGCCTCCTGAACCTTCACAAAGTGGGAGTTCTTGCCTCCTGGCACAGGGTTTGAGATAGTCTTCACAAATGTAGACCATCTCGGATAGATGCCATCTGCTAGGTAGTATCCCTTGTTGTTGTGCCGCCCATTGACCTCGAATTTCACCGAAGAAGAATGACCTTCAACTAACTTGGCAAAGACATGAGAGCACTGGAACACGTTGATGTCATTGTGAGTTCCTGGCATATCAAAGAAGGAGTGCCAAACCGAGAGGTCCTGTGTGGCCACTGCCTCAAGTACCACACTGCAACCGCCTTTGACGCCTTTGTACATCCCCTGCAAAGCAATTGGACAATTTTGTTCATTTCTAATGCACGCAGTCCATGCTTCCAAGCATCCCAAGAAATCCTCTTGTCACATTCTGTGCTAGGATCTGAGCAGTGTCTTCAGCATTGGGTGATCGCAAGTATTCCGTTCCAAACACTGCCACCACTGCCCTGCAAAACATGTAGAAACACTCAATGGTCGTGGACTCGGCCATGCACCCATAGTCATCAAGTGAATCACCAGGAGCTCCGTATGCAAGCATCCTCATAGCTGCCGTGCACTTCTAGATTGAGGTGAATCCAAGTGTGCCGGTGCAATCCTTCTTGCACTTGAAGTAGGTGTCGAACTCCCGGATGGGATTCACAATTATGAGGAAAAGCTTTCAGCTCATCTGATAACGGCGCCAAAATACTTTGTCGTCGTGCAGTGGAGCGTCGGCGAACTAGTCGGAGTAGGGCATGCAATAGCCTGCCGCGGCGAATCACTCTCTCTTCTCCGACGGGGAACAGACTATTTAGCGATGGTGGGTGGTGGGGTGGCGCCGGGATCGGCAAGGTGCCGGGGGCGCGTAGGGAAGGGGGGCGAATCGGTCAAATTTTCGCCTGACAGTGTGGCTCAGACAAGGCTTTTCCTTCCGCCGGAGCCCCTGAGCGCTCCCCCAGTGCGCTGGGTTCGGTTTGGGATCACCGGGCCCAAAAATGGACCAACCCGGCATATTCCGGCGTCTTGGGGCGCGACTGAGGCCTTTTTTTGGTGCCGGCACGAGAAAGGTCGCCTTGGGGGGCCTGTTGGGGGCGCGACTGGAGATGCTCTAAGGCCAACTCCACCGCACGACCCCATCATGTCCGGCCCCGTCCGTTGGGATAAAGCGGACAAACGAGGCGGCCCAGCGCGCGACGGCCCGGACCCATCTGGTCCGTTTTGTGTCCGGGCCGACCCATTTCGAGCGCAAACTTACGCCGGATTTGGGTCGCGGCGGACAGCAAACGGGCGCGTCGTACGTCCACGCCGGGGCCACGTGGCACGCGGCCACCTACCTCCCACCCGCCTGCATCAATGCGCAGGCGCGGCCGGCCCCGCTTGTTATCCACCCATGCGAACAATCGCGGTCCTTCTTAAATGGGGAAGTCGTGGACCGATCGTCGTCCACACTCCCCACTGCCTCCTCGAAACCCGACACGGCCAAACCCTAGCCTCTCCTCGTGCTCGATCTAGCCGTCCGGCCGCCTAGCAGACATGGGGTTCTAGAACCACGGCCGCAAGGGGAAGCACGACCGCGAGGCCGGTTCCTCCTCGGGACGTCGTCGCGACTCCGTCAAGAAGGAGGAGCCCGCATCACCGCCGCACACCTCTCGTCGAGC
>LR738711.1:730245361-730271700 GCA_902687465.1 Secale cereale
CCCGCCGGCCCCTTTCACCATCACCCCTAGGGTCGCCGGGCCGCGCGACCGGCAGTACCTCAGCGTCGACGTATGCCGGCGCTACTGGGAGACGAGGACGCCGGTCCCGTGGAGCGACGTGCACCTCCCCAATAATTGACACCTCTCCGCCGACCGGGTTCCGATGCCGCCGGTGCCGATGAGCAGCGCCGCCGCCGCCTACTCCCCGACGACCTCTACTACGACGAGAGGTATGCCCCCGACTCCGTGCTCTGGGACACGTGGCTCCAGGACGAGCACGACGTGCGGAGCACATCCTACTTCGCCGGCACGGTGTCGGGGCCGCGGCGGCCACGTCGGGAGGTGCGCGGGTGCGCGGCCTAACGCCCACGCCGTCGCCTGCCCGGACATTTTATTTTAGTTTTTCTTTTTTTAAAATCATTTTATTTTAGTTTTCTGTTTTTTTTATCACGTTCAATACAGACATGATTTGGGACGTGGGCACGCGCTGGGCGCACCCACGAAGGTCAAGGATGGCGGGCCGAGCTCTGGGCTGGGCTGAGCTGCCTTCGGGACGATAAGCTTCGGCAGTGCAGTGAGTCCACACCGCATCGATTTCAAAACTGTGGAAGTGGCAGAGGCAGAGGCAGACACTGCGTGCTCACAGTCACAACACCGGGCACTCAGTGCGAGAGGCTGAAAGGCAGGCAACTGGTGCAACACAACTGCAAGCCAAAGCGATGGCATGGCAGCGCGCAGGGGCGCGAGAGGCGGAGGAGGAGGCATGCAGCGAGCGCTCGGCTCGGCTTTGCCCGTCGCGCGCACGCAGACGCAGTACATGAGTGGCATGTCGCTAGCTGTTGGAGCTCTGTCGCCGCCTGGCCCATGCCCATGGCGGGCTCCGCCGCGCAGGCTGTTCCAGTCCACACACACGCATAGACATACGTGTCTGTCTGTCCGGCGTGGCCCGACCCTCCGTCGTCGCTCGCTGGCCGCTGCCATTGATGAGGACAGCCCGGTGGCAGGTAGCCAGCCAGCAAGCCGGTCGCATGCATCATGGACTTGCACGGCGTCGGGAGTTCAGACCAGACCTGGCCCCTGGCCCTGGGGCACCGCACCGGCCGGCACCAACTCCTCGCCATGCTAGCGGCGCATGCATGCATGCATGCATGCATGCGTGGTCCAGCGGCTCGGCCGATCGGGATGAGGCACCGCGCCGTCCGGCCGTCCGTTCGTCGAGACCGGTGGGTGTGGACTCGACCGGCTTTATTATTATGTGTGTTGGCGCCGGTGGCCGCTGGCCTGGTCGCCGGAGTGGTTGCGCCGGTTTATTGGCGTCCATCGCGCCTGTCTGTACGACGCAGGGAACTCGCACTCGCCGCACGTGATGTGCCCAAAACGAGCTAGGAGGAGAGATGCATGCATCGCATGGACGCATGGTACGTACCGCTTGAAAGCTCGGCTCCGGTTAACCTTGCACGTGCCAAACTGCCGGTTGGTGACCGTGTGCCGCACCGGGTTCTCTCCGGCGAGCAAGTACGTTCAAAACATGCATCACAAGCATTCTGCAATGGCACGCCTAGTTCAGATATTGTGGTAGATGGAGAAAATCCATCACGGTGTAGTACAGTACGTACGTACATGTCGCTAGTTTTTACATGGGGTGGGCGGTTTCAGAAATGTTTGAGATGCTGGGGATCGGGAAACATGCCAAGGTGTTGCTTGGTTCATGGTGGAGGGGCCTTGTGCTAATGCGCGCGCTGTAAACGTCTGTAGCACGTACAGTGTCGACGATCGCGACTGTACCGGCCATGGCCCATGGGGGGGCACACATTTTCTGGTTCGTGGAACTGTGTGGCTCCGTATTAATGTTGTGGCCTTTGCTCTGCGTGGTGTAGGCCACAGTCACCACGCGCAGCTAATCTCGCTACACAACACGCAAGGTTCCCACCTTCGAGTGTGGAACGCGCCTGTGGATCGGAGGGGCACCTTTCTCTTCTCTTCTCTTTTTCATTTCTATGGCAGGTGATCGACTGGCTGAGGCTAGCTTAGATGGTTAGGTTTTTGTGGTGGAAACAGAGGTATTTGCAGTGACTTCGTTAATCTCAAGATAATATGCCGGCTTCGTCTCTTAGCGATGGTCATAGGGGTGGTATGTGTGAGTGGGTTCATAGGGTGAGTGTATATGCATATGTATTAGTGTAATGCATATGTACCGTGTTAAAAAAAGATGAGATGTGATCGCTCAATGCTTCTATACTTTTTAGTTGAGTTCTTGCATACTTAGGGTTTTAAGATCCACAGCTTAGGGCGCCCATTCCTTGAGGCGCCGATGGGGGATGCATGGAGCTAGCGATATTAGTGTGTGTGGTGGCCAGATCTGCCGGGGCTCGGGCTGGATTTGGTTTCCACATGTCCGTTGGCACACCGACAAATGCGTGTGGCTCAACGGTGAGATGGCGGTCTCCCTTGTGATGCGGTGCCGGATCAGCGAGAGCGGCGTGCATACCAACGAGAGAACGTGTCGACAACAGACTGATAGCACCCGGGGGGGGGGGGTGACTGGTCATGGAGTCCACCTTTCTCGAACCCGATTCTTGGACATTTGACGAAAGCCTTTGGATCCGACTTGATGACGCTGTGTGTAATGTGACCACCTCATCGGAGCGTTGTCTTCGAAGAGCACCATCCCTTTGCTCATTTCCTTTGACACTGATGTGCCCACTCGGTTGGAGCGTCATATTTGAAGACCTTTATCCCTTTGCTCGTTTACTTTGGGCTAAATGCAGGCAATATTACAACTGGCATGTGGTCAGCAGACAATGTTGGTTGATGGCTTTTTAGTGAAATAAACCTTTGTGTGATTACACGTGCATGATGAAGTGGTAGTCTCTCCACTTGTGGCGGGAGGTCCTAGGTTTGAACTAGACTCCTTGTTATGTTATCCTTCAAATTCAAGTATAAAAATAAAGACCAATTTCTCACAAGCGAGCGGAGTGAGGTCCATCGTCGGTGTTATATACACCTCTTGTAAGCCGCCCCACAGGATAAGTTGTAAACCCCGGGCGTTTGTAACCTCCCCTCGTATAGTGAAGATTTGTTGTCTGGCGCCCATGTTTTTTTCCTCTTCGTGTTGGAATGATTTTCCACGTTAAATCTTGTGTCTCATGCTTTGCTTTCGTTCTTGGTCATGTTGTTTTGCATGTTGTATCTCTAACACTCCTTGTAGAATTATTAGAAAAGTAGGTATGTGATCCTGCGTTGCGTGGGGTAATTTTTTATCTCCATAAATTTGGTAGCCTCGTTCATGCATGATAAGTAAATTAATGTGATTGAGCGGCGTACGGGAAGATGCGGTGAAATATGGCATGAAGTTGAGCGGTGAAATTCTGCATTACTGTACAAGGTGAGTAAATTAATGTGATTAAGCGGTGTAGTTGGAAGGTGCGGTTAATATGGTGTGTTGGAAGAAAACCAACTGGATGAAAAATAATAATGGAGGGACGTTCTGAGAGGGGGGAACTGGTTGACAATGAGTTCCGCCTCGCATGAAAAGGAACACCACTTATTTTTTAATTGATAATAGAGACTGTAAAAGATAGGTAAATTATTCCGATTGAGCAGCATATTTGGAAGGTGCAGTTAATATCGCGTGGAGAAAATGGCCGGATGTAAAATAATCAGTGAAGGGAAGTTATGGGAGTGGGGAACCGATGCCGAAGAGTTTTGTGGTTGAAAAATGAACCGTACTTACTTTTTAAATATAGTATAAAGATAGAGATAGCGAGTAGAGATAGAGAAGGTAAACAATCTAGAAGTTCATTTCTCTAGACCCCATGTTGTGTGCAGGGTGTGTCAATTTTTTTAAGGGGAAACATGCTTTGTTAATCAATGGATCACAATACCGGAGTTACAGAAGTGTCATGGGGATTGAGTAGGCACAAATGGCGCCCCACACCTAGATGTCAAGCATGTTTTGCTAGCCTATGTTCTTCCATGTTGGAAACTCTACCTCCAAAAATGGAAGCACAAGAAAGAAATTCACTCGAAGTAGCTAAAATTTCATGAACTATTTGTGCAATTGGCCCCATCGTGCCACTGTGAATATCGGCCACCACCGTTTTGCAATCTGAAGCAATCCTCGGTTCATGTAGCATGAGATTCTTAGCCAGGGCCTCAGCCAAGCGCCTCGATAACCATAGGATTCGTCAAACCATGTAACACAAGAGCTGATGATCCCATGTATAGACAGACATCGTCGCGACACACCACATATATGGCGCATGTCTGCATGTTCTTTTCTGCTGCCGCATCTACGTCAAGTTTGTGATGTCTGGCTAGAGGTGGAATCCAAGTCCTATGTACCTCAGGTGCATGCGATAACGTGTTGAGTTTGGGTCTTAGTGAAGCAATCTTCAGATCATCCAAATAACGGTTTATAAAATAATGAGTGGACAATGGACTTTGATGTTCGCCCTCATGAATCGGCTTTGGGTGTGCTTCTAGATCACCCACATGTTGGGGAACGTAGTATTTTAAAAAATTTCTACGATCACGCAAGATCTATCTACCAGATGCATAGCAACGAGAGGGGAGAGTGAGTCTACGTACCCTCGTAGACCGAAAGTGGAAGCGTTAAAACAACGCGGTTGATGTAGTCGTACGTCTTCACGGCTCGACCGATCAAGCACCGAAACTACGGCACCTCCGAGTTCTAGCACACGTTCAGCTCGATGACGTCCCTCGAACTCCGATCCAGCCGAGTGTCGAGGGAGAGTTCCGTCAGCACGACGGCGTGGTGACGATCTTGATGTTCTACCGTCGCAGGGCTTCGCCTAAGCACCGCTACAATATTATCGAGGAGAACTATGGTGGAGGGGGGCACCGCACATGGCTAAGAGATCAAGAGATCAATTGTTGTGTCTAGAGGTGCCCCCCTGCCCCCGTATATAAAGGAGGGAGGGAGAGGCCGGCCCTAGAGGGGGCGCGCTAAGTGTGGGGAGTCCTACTAGGACTCCCAAGTCCTAGTAGCATCCCCCTTTCCTTTCCAGAGTAGGAGAGAAGGAAAGAGGGGGAGAGGGAGAAGGAAAAGGGGGCTGCACCCCTTGTCCAATTCGGACCAGAAGGGGGGCGCGCGCCTCCTTCCTTTTGGCCTCTCTCCTCTATTCCCGTAACTCCCCGGTACTCCGAAAATACCCGAATCACTCGGAACCTTTCCGATGTCCGAATATAGCCGTCCAATATATCGATTTTTACGTCTCGACCATTTCGAGACTCCTCGTCATGTCCCCGATCTCATCCGGGACTCCTGAAAGGATCGATATGGTTGACTAGAGGGGGGGGGGTGAATAGGCAACTAACAATTTTTAGCTTTTTTTAACCACTTTAAACTAAACGTCAAAGTAAGTTGTCTAGATATTCTACTAAGATGACAACTAAAGGAAAGAAGGATAACAACTACACAAGCATGCTATAGGAGTTGAACAAGTAAAGCATGCACAAGTAAAGGTAAGAAATAACCACAAGTGGAACCGGTGGAGACGAGGATGTGTTGCCGAAGTTCCTTCCCTTTGAGGGGAAGTACGTCTCCGTTGGAGCGGTGTGGAGGCACAATGCTCCCCAAGAAGCCACTAGGGCCACCGTATTCTCCTCACGCCCTCACACGATGCAAGGTGCCGTGATTCCACTAGTGGTGCCCTTGAAGGCGGCGACCGAACCTTTACAAACAAGGTTGGGGCTATCTCCACAACTTGGAGGCTCCCAACAAAACCACGAAGCTTCACCATAATGGAATATGGCTTCGAGGTGACCTCAACCGTCTAGGGTGCTCAAACACCCAAGAGTAACAAGATCCTCAAGGGATTAGTGGGGAGAATCAAATATCTCTTGGTGGAAGTGTAGATCGATGCCTCCTCAAGCAATCCCGAGCAAATCAACAAGTTTGATTGGCTAGGGAGAGAGATCGGGCGGAAATGGAGCTTTTGGAGCAACAATGGAGTAGTGGGGGAAGAGGTAAGTCTTCTTGGGGAAGAAGCCCCCTATATATAGTGGGAGAGCAAATCCAATCGTTATGTGCGTTTTCAGCCCGCAGAGCGCGGTAGTACCGCACGTAAGTTGAGGTACTACCGCTGACTGAGCGGTACTACCGCTTCGGGAGCGGTACTACCGCTAGGCAAAAACATGCGAGATGATTGACAACCACGGATGAAATAAATTACATCCGCGGCTACATCCGCAGAGAAAACGGTAGTAGCAAAACGCGACACGGTACTACCGCTTGGAGTAAGCGGTACTACCGCATATGACGCGGAAGTAAAAAATTACTTCCACACCTACTTCTGCACTTAGAATCAGCGCCGGGCCAGATACACGGTACTACCGCTCTGGAGCCGCGGTACTACCGTTGGTGCGGTACTACCGTGTCGGCAGGCGGTACTACCGTGTGGCTGTGCGGTACTACCGCTTATTGAGCGGTACTACCGCTTGCCAGGCAGATGATTTAGTTAAGAAGTCATGGTTTGCATATACGTTAATAAACGGTTGGAACTCCAGAGAAGCAAGGGAAAGGTGGTGCGAGAGTAAGATGTGTACGTGTTGATTCCACCCAAACCTTTCCGAAGCGGACCCCCTCTTAATAGTACGGCTTTCCTATTACTCAAAGCCACCGACAGGGAGCAAAAAGAAAACACCGTCTTCCATCGAATCCGAGGGGCAATCAATCGTCTTGTGCCTAAGTGAGATATACCTGTAAGAGCTTAGAGCACACGATTAGTCCGCAAATGCATTGTCATCAATCACCAAAACTACTTAGGGAGAAATATGCCCTTACAATCTCCCCCTTTTTGGTGGATTGATGACAATACGGGATTTGCACAGGGATAAAATAAGAGAGTATGCAATCCAAACACTAGAATATAGGTGAACTCCCCCTGGATGAGTGCCTACACAAGATTGTGCTTTGGACTGCACAACACACATACTAGGTTCAATGCTCCCCCTATATTCTACACATAATATACTCTTTATATACCACAGAGCACATAAACAAGGGAAAGTAAACTAACTGCTCTCGATATAATAATAAAGACATAACGACAAGTTTAACGATAGAGAAGCATATGTCTTACACCATACGATAGTCTCACGCACACGACACAAAAGCACGCAAATAAACAGAGTTCAACCAACGAAAAGAAACAACTGGCACAAGAGCACAAGACGCAAATCACTCTCCCCCTTTGTCATCGAGACACCACAAAGGGGAAAGAGGACACTAAGAAGGGTGGCAGCCCTGGAGACACTCAGTCATCGTACTCGTCATCAGACCCCTGCTGCTCCTCCTGACGCTCCTCGTCAGACTCTGACCACTTGTACCCCTGACGGGCCATCCAAGCTGCCTCGGGGGTGATGTTGTCCTCGGACCCGTTAGACACGTCCTCTCCATAGACCGCCAAGAGCTTCTTGTCACGCTGGCGAGTCTTCTTGTCAGTCACATGAGCCCTGTATTGTCCTTTAGCCTGCATGCAGAAGAGGGCCTTCATCTTTTGCTTAAGCTTTTTAGCCCAAGAAGGCTCTGAGGAGGAAGAAGGAGCAAATCTTCCAGGGCCTTCCTCATCAGCCTCCTCCACAGGCTCCTCATCAGTGCCCATCTGAGCTGCAGCAGCTTGTGCACGAGTGGTGGTGTTGGCCCATCGAGTCTTGATGCGAAGACGGATGGGATCATGACGGATACAGTCGGCCTCGAACTCCTCATCAGGGTACAGCTTCTCCCAAGTCTTGGAGATCAGCAGAAACAGGAAAGGACCATAGATGGGTACCTTGCGAGAGTAGATCGCAAAGCGGAGCTCACACCACATGATATTGGATATGTCAAGTGGTGGAGACTGCTCCGTGCGAGCCGCTTCACACATCAGGAGCATGTCAACCAGGTATGCATGGACCTTGTCCTTGTCGCCAACGCGAGGAAACAGAGTGTTACGAAAGATCCGATACATGATGTCTAGAAATGGGTTCAACACCCAAGTCTTCTTGCCACTTGCAAGAGTCTTCTCCACATAGAATGGCAGCAGCTTGTCCTTGTTGGCAGATTCTGGTGGGGTATGAGGCCTAGCTCCAACTGGGTTGTGGAGTCCTTCGTCAGCAATCTGTAGAAGATCCATGAAATCCTTCCAAGATGCAGTCATCTTGTGACCATTGGTCATCCATGTCATTGGGCGATCATCCTTGGAGTGGAAGTGGACTGACGCATAGAACTGAGCAATAATCTCCGGATCAAAATCCTGCTGAAAGGTCATGATGTGCTCTAGTCCAAACTGCTCGACCAGATCCAGAGCCTCGGTAAAGTAGGCCCGGTTAGCGTCCTTCCGCATGTGGGCCACGTCCACCCAGTGAGCATCCACGTACAGGTTGGTCTTGCTCTTGAGCACCTCCTGGTAGATGCGATACTGCTGCCTGGTCAAGAAAAGCTCATCTCCAGGAAACTGAGCACGGGGTTCTCCATATGGGTTTTGCTTCCTACGTGCCATGAACTCAGTAGCTGGCATCTCTTCCATAGACATTGAGGATTCCTTTCGCTTGTTGGCGGCAGTCTTGAACCTGCGCTGGGGATTGGAGCCCTCTGGCACATCACTGGGGTTGCGCAGACGCTTGGACCTGGTGTCGCGGACAGGATTGGTACGACGAGCATCGAAACCGGAGCCACCACCTAAAACACAAACACAAGAACACGACAAAAGCACAAAGAGAATCAATGCAAAAGCCTCAAAAAGCACGAGAAACGAGTAGAAAGGGAAATATGTACATGGTACAAAGTAACTATGACCAAAGCGGTAGTACTGCCTGACTGACGCGGAAGTAAAAAATTAGTACCGCTTAGTGAGCGGTAGTACCGCTTGGAGGAAGCGGTAGTACCGCACACTCTGCGGTAGTAAAAATTTACTTCCGTGAACAGAAGCGAAAGTAAAAAAACTAGTACTGCTTACGGAGCGGTAGTACCGCATTGGGGAAGTTTGACAGCCACAAAGTTTGGCGAATCTTTCGATATTTGGCTCATACCCCAAACTTTCGCTTCTGTTCACGGAAGTAAATTTTTACTTCCTCTTGATCTTGATCATGCTCTGATAACCCTCAACCGTAAGGGATCGAGATAGTCTTCGCGGGTAAGAATAACCCAATTTATTGATTCGACACACGGGGAGCCAAAGAGTATTTATAAGCTTTGACAGTTGAGTTGTCAATTCAACCGCGCCTGAAATATACTTACTTGCAACAAAAGATAAGTGGTAATAGTGATATGATAGTGATGATAGTAATAGTAAAAGTAAACAGCAAAAGTAAATAACAGTAGTAAATGGCAAAAGTAGCAACTAGTGACAAGCAGGATTTAAAACACTGTAGGCTAGGGAGATGGATGGTTGGGCGCTGCATGGATGAGATAGATTCTAACTTGGGGCACGGCACACGGAAAAGTAATGATCATCTAGGCAAATATCAAACATTAGGCATGTATCCCGTAGGTAGTTGTGCGTGCTTGCAATAAGAACTTGCACAACATCTTTTGTCCTACCATCCCGCTACGAACGGGGCCAAAAGGAACTTATGGATATTAAGGTGCTCCTGTCAAAGAGCACCGGAACAAAGCAATGAACTCAATGGATACATGTAATCCTCAAACTACGGACCATCCCCTTTGGTGTCCCAAGCTGTCACTTTTGGGATCGCCGGCTCCGGACCGTAACAGGTGCAAACAACTCATAGTTAGGATCACGAACACAAATATATTCATACAAACACATATGGTTCAGATCTGAAATCATGGCACTCGGGCCCTAAGTGTCAAGCATTAAGAATAACAAGTTGAAGCAAAGATGATAAACACCATAGTAGATGATAGGCAACATGCCCCCAACGATCTGATAAACTATTACATGATCTAACTCATCCAATCCCTACCATCACCTTCGCCTACAGCAGGGGAATTACTCACACACGAAAGGGAAAGTCATGGAGGGATGATGGAGTGGTGATGATAATGACGATGGCGACGATCTCCCCTCTCCGGAGGCCAATTCAGCCTCCAGATTAGCCCTCCCGAGGAAGAACAGAGGGTGGCGGCGGCTCCACGACGGAAAACTGCGAAAAGAACTTCTGATCTGGGGTTTCTGCGTCGGGAGTAAAAATACGAGGCAAAGTAGGGCACCAGGGGGTGTGGGACCCACCCAGGCGGCCCCCCGGCACGGCCCAGGGGGGGCGCGCCCACAGGGCGCCTGGGCACCCCCTGGCCCCCCTCTGGCCCCACTTCTGGCTCCTGGTTCCTTCGGGTGCGTGGATTTTCTGTGATTTTTCGTGGATTTTTCTGAGATACCTAAAAATCCGTTTTCCTGCACACAAATAAACCATACAGGCAGCTCTGCTGAAAACAACGTCAGTCCGGGTTAGTTTAGTCCAAATCATGCAAGAATGAGGCCAAAACAATATCAAAAGTGTTTGGAAAAGTAGATACGTTTGAGACGTATCAACTCCCCCAAGCTTAGCATATTGCTTGTCCTCAAGCAATTCAGTTCAACGAACTGAACGCGACAAAGAAAACTTTGACAAACTCTTTTGCTTCATTAGATGTATATAAGCATGTACTACGAAAAGAGTTTAGCAAGTATTGAAACAGTACTATGAGGACAATGCAAGGAGCAGTCCTTCCTTCAAGTGACCAGTCACAAATACTTAAAACTAAATAATATACTATTGAAAATCAAAACAAGATTACATTGCACATAGCTTGAGCATACTAGGGTGGTATCTCGCTAGCCTCCATGAGTGAAGCAAAACATAAATGCAGAGACTCCTCCAGAGTTTTAAAGGAGACTAGAACTGTGAATTTCAGAATAAATCATATCACAAGTATGCAGAAGACAATGTAATACTTTGGGACAATGCACATTACACTCAGAATGACAATTATGCTCTCCTAGTCGGTGCTTTGAAGAAAGAAGGTGAGACTCTCGAACCGTGGCTTTTATTGGCAAGGTTGAAAACCCGTGGTCGGAAACAAAAACTAAACATGTACCAGAGCTCTTGGTTTTAAAAACAGAAGTAAACATGTTTTGAGAAGTGCATATTTCGTCAACGAATGCTAGCAGATAACTCAATCACTTTTTGAGTGGACAAGTCTCGAGGAACGGCTCCCGCATGAGGACGATCACATCCTCTTAATCACCTTTGTTTATCACTGCCAAAGTTTTCTGATTTCTCATGAACAAAGCGTGAAGGAGGGTTTGTTTGTTATATTATCTTTTTGAGCCAGGCGCACTCAATGCCAGTTCCTTTTCGTATTAGGGGTTTGCACATTATACATGCAATCCAGGGGTGAAACTTGTCCAACTTAAAAAGATCATGAATTAACTACTACTTCCTCATGAGCTAAAACATAGGCACAAAAAAGAAATGCTTTTGATTAGTTTCGAGATGGTACATGAAAGTCTTCGTTAGGAATGGCAGGTAGTTACCATGTATAGGAAGGTATAGTGGACTCATATGGCATAACTGGTTTTAAGGATTTTGGATGCACAAGCAGTCAGTCCGCTTAGTACAGGTGGAGGTTTAGCAAAAGACTGGGAAGCGACCAACTAGAGAGCAATAACGGTCATAATCATGCAGAGCGACAAACCAACATTGAATCGAGCATGAAAGTGATATAACTATTCTAAAACTCAAAGATCATCAAGGCAAAGTAGACTTTTTAGTCTTAAACATGTGTAAGCATGTGCCAAGTCAATCCAAAAATTCTCTAAAGGGAAATACCACCTTAGTATACCAGACTATGAACAGTGTAATGCATGTAGATCATTTCAATAACACATTATATACTCTAGTTATTCGAGACTAGCCACAAGGAAAGCATGAACTGCTGGAAGAGCATTGTAAACATAGCACTATGTCGCTACAAGCTGGTCTCTAGATCATAAGTACAGGCATATGTACAAAAGTAGAAACAAAAAGAGTTCATACCGGTCTTCCTTGTTGCTTCCCTCCAGTCGATCTTCGTCATCACTGCTTGTCACTTGCACGATCGAACGTAGGAAATATAATCAAATGACATCACGGACTCGAGCTGATCTCTGAAAACAAAGCAAACTAAAGAGAGAAAGGAAATCTTTTTGGGTTTTTTCAAAGGTTGAATAAAAGCAAGAGAAAGAAAATAAAATCTTTTTGTTGTTTTTGCAAAGAGAGAAACAAAGAAGAACGGGCAAAAACTTCGAAAAGATCAAAGCGAATAAAATGGATAATACAATGGAAAAGTGAGAAGGGCACGTACTCCCCCAAGCTTAGGCTTTTGGCCTAAGTTGGTAGCAGCTACTGCCCCCAGGAGCCTCCTGCTCCAGGGGTATGGTGGTGAGTCCAAGGGTCGTAGAAGGATGCTGGCGCGTACACCGAACTCCTCGGAGTCTCCCACGAGGAAGGTTCCGAACGCCAAACAGAGGAAGACCCTTCACCAAACTCGGTGGCGGTCTCTTCCTGAAAATGTGGTATCTCACCGTGCCTCTCCTCGTCGGGCACAACCCCCTCCATGGGGTTATGAAACTGACGCTGGACCATGAACTCATCGAACTGAACAACATCAAAAGACCATCCGTTCCTGCGAGAAAAATCAAACAAAAGAGGTGCAGGTAGACGGATCTCGCGTTTCGCGGCAGTTCCGAAATGCAAGATATAAATAAGATTATCAAGCTCAAAACCCATGGTAACAAACTTATGCCTTTTCATAGCAGCAAGATCAAAGCTTAAATAAGTAAAAGGAGTATCATGAGGGTGTGGGGTGCCTCCAAGATGCTCTAAGATAAGTGTGGCGTAAACGCCACCATATAAGTCCCCCTTGTTACCGTTCATAGCAAGGCGTCGAGCAATTAAGGTACCCAGATTATAATCAGACCTCCCCGAGAGGGCTGCTGCCAGGATAGCAATATCCGGAGCAGAAATGTTGCTCGTGTTGTCACGAGCTAACACCCCTCTAGCAATATAATATGCAAAATACCTGAGGTGAGGAAACAAGATGCTGGAGATCTTCGACCGATGAATATCCCTCGTACCCATGCTGCAGAGAGAGTTGATGACGGTTTTCAGCTCGGAGGGCTAAGTGGCCATCCTAGCCGTCCTCCCAACATTCGGCACACCTATTATTTCACAAAAATTCCCCAAAGTCATGGTGATAAGATCATTATAAATTTTAAACTCAATAGCACCTGAATCAGGATTATATCTAAAACTGTTAATGAAACTGGAGGTGGGTTTTTGATACTGAGTAACACGGCTCGTGACGAGTCGCGTCAAACCTGCATTAGCACAAAGATTATAAAACTCATCCTTGATTCCCGCAGCTTCCATGAATTCATTACATGGAAATGTCATCGCACGTGCTGGACTTGTGTCTTCCAACAACTCCAGGGGCACGTGATCTTCATTATAGCTCACCCTAGCAGTCGATGGTGAAGCTGCGGCTCTAGTAACTCGATCGGAGTGTGCGGGCCTCCTCTTCTCAAGCCATCCTTTTGCCCTTCCTAACAAACTCATTTCTGAAATTTTTTACAATTTACAAAAACGAGGATTAAAACAAAGTGAGCTAAGGCAAACTACTCAACTCACTTGCCCAAGGCATAAACTTGCATCAAAACTTGAAAAATAACTTTCTACACATGCATGCAAGCTCATCTCTACAGCACCAAGAACTACTAAATACTCACAAATGAGGCCACCAATCAAAAATCTAATTGGAGGGGTGGAGGAGTCACATACCAGGGAGTATTTGCTCAAAATTTCAGCTCAAATGATGGGCTGTAGAGAGAGATCGAAGAATCGCCTCCAAGAACAGCAAGAACACAAAGAACAAGTGCAGAACTCACGTTTTTGGAGAAAGAGAGAGAGGGAGGAAGAATACATACCTGGAGGGGGGCCCTGTGGGCCCCAGGCGCCCTATGGGCGCGGCCAGGGGCTGGGCCGCGCCAGCTGGCCGCCTGGGCCACTGGTGCCCCCCCTGGCTGGCCCCAGGCCCCTCTGGGTCTCTCCCGACGTGGAAATTTTTATTATAATTTTTCTGGAATTTTTCTGAAAACTTCACTGTTGAAATTTTTTCGAAGTTCAAAAAGCTGCGAAACTCTCTGAAAACTTGAAGCAGTTAGTAGTATTGTGAAGCTTCAAAAACATAAATACTTGGTACAACAAGTAGGACAAAACTGAAAACAAGTGAAAACATAACAAGCTCAACTTTTTATCCATATAAAACATGTTTACTAGTAAGGTTGATCAAGTCTTACCAACAAACAAGCGATATATAGAGCAAAAAGTCTCACCTCTTACGAAGTAATCACTGAACCTTTACTTTGATGGACATTGTCCCCACCATGATAGTTTTGTATTTGTGAGGCACATGTAGTGGACAGTCCCATTCTCCAATTTTCACGGTCTCGATATTCTCTATAGAGTTGAGGCCATGCCTCCTGTCGATCTTCTTCAGAAAATATACCGTGTGTTCTTTATCATTCACATGGAAGGTAACCTTCCCTTTATTGCAATCAATAATAGCACCTGCGGTGTTAAGAAAAGGTCTACCAAGAATAATGGACATGCTCCCATCCTCGGGCATGTCAAGCACAACAAAATCAGTAAGAATTAAACAATTAGCAACTTCTACGGGAACATTCTCACAAATACCTATAACAGCGGTTGACTTGTCAGCCATCTGAAGGGAGATATCTGTAGGAATTAGTTTCTCTAAACAAAGCCTCTCGTAAAGAGAGAGAGGCATAACACTCACTCCTGCTCCAAGATCACATAAAGCAGTTTTGACATAATTATTCTTTATGGAGCAAGGAATGGTGGGTATACCTGGATCATCGAGCTTCTCAGGAATCTTTCCACTGAAAGAGTAGTTAGCAAGCATAGTAGATATTGCATCATTAGGAACTTTTCTTTTGTTAGTGACAATATCTTTCATATATTTTGAATAAGGAAGTAACTTAATAGCATCAGTCAAAGGGATTTGAAGAAAAAAAGTTTAATCCACTCACAAAACTTATTATAATGCTCTTCTTCTTTAGATTTGATGGACTTACCTGGAAAGGGCATGGGTTTCTGTACCCATGGTTCTCTTTCCTTCCCATGTTTTCTTGCGATGAAGTCTTCTTTAGTGTACCTCTTACGTTTGTCAGGTGCTTCTTCTTCTCGTACTTCAGGCGGATCATTCTTCTCATTATCATTACCTTCAGGTTCAGCACCGTCTTCAGTCTCAGCATCGGAGATAGATACACTGTTGGGATCAATAGCTGGCTCTTCATCTGCAATAGGATCATTAGAATTGTCAGTCTCTTTATGTTTCTTCTTCTTCTTTGGAGAGACAACAATTTCTTCTTCCTGCATTTGAGAATCTTGCTCGATTCTCCTCGGATGACCCTCTGGGTAGAGAGGATCTTGAGTGCTAGTTCCTCCTCGGGTCTTAATCCCGAAAGCCTGCAAATTATCTTGTTTGGCATTGTTAGCAAGCAAATCTCTTTGCACATTAGAAATTTGATCAAGCTGAGTTTGAACCATATGAAAATGCTTCACAAGACATTGAACATCATTAACTGTTCTATCTAAAACATCAAGCAGTCTTTTGATAGCAAGGGAATTATCATGCAATTGACTTTCTATCCTCTCATTAAAATGATTCTGTTTCATAATAAAATTATCAAACTCATCTAAACATTGATCAGGAGGCTTACCATGAGGGATGTCACTTGCGTTGAAATCTAAAAGAGAGTGTACCTCTACCATAGGAGGGTGAGTGGTAGGCTCACACAACTTCTCAATAGGGGGTAGATTCTTTACGTCTTCAGCTTTAATACCTTTCTCTTTAATAGACTTCTTTGCTTCTCGCATATCCTCGGGGCTTAGAACAAACATGCCCCTCTTCTTTGTTGGTGGAGGTGGTTCAGGGACGGACCAATCTTCATGGTTTTTGGCAATCCTTCCCATTAAATCTTCTGCATCGTCCGGTGTTCTTTTCCTGAAAACACAACGAGCACAACTGTCCAAATAGGACCTGGATTCATCAGTTAGACCAGCATAGAATATATCGATTAATTCATTCTTAGGGATTTCATGTCCAGGTCTAGCCCGAATCAGACCGCAGTACCTCCCCCAAGCTTTAGGGATGGACTCATCCTGCAACTGTTTAAAGTTATAAATTCTTTGTAAAGCAGCATGTTGCATGTGAGCAGGAAAGTACTTATCAACAAAAGAGTGAGCTAAGTCCCGAGGACTCTTAATGGAACCGCATGGGAGTGAATCATACCATGCTTTAGCACCCTCCTTCAAGGAGAAAGGAAGAACCTTGGTCACATAAAAGTATCGTATCTTCTCATCTGTGGTAAACAAGCTACCCAACTCACCGAGTTTAGTCAGGTGTGCAATAGCATCATCATTTTCTCTGCCATAAAAGGGGTCAGCTTCAACCATAGGTATAAGTGAAAGATCAACAGAGAAATTATAATCAGGATCATCAATGCATATAGGAGACGTAGCAAATTCAGGATTAGGAACGGTTTTGTTCTTCAGAGAGTATTTTTCAAACAATTTCTTAATAGCTTCAGGGTCAGAGCCGGAAAACTCTGTCAGTTCCCTGCATAAATCTTCATCTAGTATATAGTAATCATCATCAAGGAGACTCTCCTTGAGTTTACTCAAATCAGGATAATCATAAGTTTCACCAATAGGGTAGCGAGTAACAGGGAGTTCAATTCCAGATTTTTTTGCAGCAGCAGCAATTTGTTTCTCAAGAGCATAACCAAGCGAACTAATATCATCAAAAGTAGTAGAAGCATCATCAAGAGTATCAGACATAGTAACAGATTCAGTAGGAGCATCATGTGGTGGTGGTGAGGCAAACTTACTCATAACGGAAGGTGAATCAAGCGTAGCACTAGTGCTCAGAGCAGTACCTCTTCTTGTAGTGGATAGTAAGATCGGAACCTTGGGGTCTCCTTTCTTACCCATAGTGGATGAAGTGCAGCAGGTAGGATACCTCAAGTAGACTTGTAAATATTGCTATGCTCCCCGGCAACGGTGCCAGAAAACGGTACTTGATAACCCTCAACCGTAAGGGATCGAGATAGTCTTCGCGGGTAAGAATAACCCAATTTATTGATTCGACACACGGGGAGCCAAAGAGTATTTATAAGCTTTGACAGTTGAGTTGTCAATTCAACCGCACCTGAAATATACTTACTTGCAACAAAAGATAAGTGGTAACAGTGATATGATAGTGATGATAGTAATAGTAAAAGTAAACAGCAAAAGTAAATAGTAGTAGTAAATGGCAAAAGTAGCAACTAGTGACAAGCAGGATTTAAAACACTGTAGGCTAGGGAGATGGATGGTTGGGCGCTGCATGGATGAGATAGATTCTAACTTGGGGCACGGCACACGGAAAAGTAATGATCATCTAGGCAAATATCAAACATTAGGCATGTATCCCGTAGGTAGTTGTGCGTGCTTGCAATAAGAACTTGCACAACATCTTTTGTCCTACCATCCAGCTACGAACGGGGCCAAAAGGAACTTATGGATATTAAGGTGCTCCTGTCAAAGAGCACCGGAACAAAGCAATGAACTCAATGGATACATGTAATCCTCAAACTACGGACCATCCCCTTTGGTGTCCCAAGCTGTCATTTTTGGGATCGCCGGCTCCGGACCGTAACAGGTGCAAACAACTCATAGATCGGATCACGAACACAAATATATTCATACAAACACATATGGTTCAGATCTGAAATCATGGCACTCGGGCCCTAAGTGTCAAGCATTAAGAATAACAAGTTGAAGCAAAGATGATAAACACCATAGTAGATGATAGGCAACATGCCCCCAATGATCTGATAAACTATTACATGATCTAACTCATCCAATCCCTACCATCCCCTTCGCCTACAGCAGGGGAATTACTCACACATGAAAGGGGAAGTCATGGAGGGATGATGGAGTGGTGATGATGATGACGATGGCGACGATCTCCCCTCTCCGGAGGCCAATTCAGCCTCCAGATTAGCCCTCCCGAGGAAGAACAGAGGGTGGCGGCGGCTCCGCGACGGAAAACTGCGAAAAGAACTTCTGATCTGGGGTTTCTGCGTCGGGAGTAAAAATACGAGGCAAAGTAGGGCACCAGGGGGTGTGGAACCCACCCAGGAGGCCCCCCGGCGCGGCCCAGGGGGGGGGGGCGCCCACAGGGCGCCTGGGCACCCCCTGGCCCCCCTCTGGCCCCACTTCTGGCTCCTGGTTCCTTCGGGTGCGTGGATTTTCTGTGATTTTTCGTGGATTTTTCTGAGATACCTAAAAATCCGTTTTCCTGCACACAAATAAACCATACAGGCAGCTCTGCTGAAAACAGCGTCAGTCCGGGTTAGTTTAGTCCAAATCATGCAAGAATGAGGCCAAAACAATATCAAAAGTGTTTGGAAAAGTAGATACGTTTGAGACGTATCATGCTCAGAGGACAGAACTTGGCCTTGTGCATCATTTGGTGGCTCTCCACCATCTTGTGATTGATCTTGCACTTGGCCTTGTTCATCAGGTTGAGGGCCTTCACTTTGTTCTTCGGAAGCGTGTGGGTCTTGGGTTGGCGATGGTTCCACTTGAGTGGAACATTGTCCTTCTCCTTCGGCCACAAGGGGTTCCTCAATGGGTAGGATGTATCCAACACCCATTCTTCTTATGGCTTGAGGAGGAATTTCATCACCTGCATCACAAGTACCACTTTACTCCACTTGGGAGCCGTTATTTTCATCAAACTCTACGTTACTCGTCTCCTCAATGAGTCCATTGGACTTGTTGAGGACACGGTAAGCATGAGAGTTTGTAGCATAACCAACAAATATGCCCTCGTGAGCTCTAGATTCAAATTTAGACAAGCGAACACCTTTCTTGAGAATGAAACACTTACACCCGAATACCCGGAAGTACTTGAGATTGGGCTTGTTACCGGTAAGAATCTCATACGGAGTTTTGTTCAAGCCTTTGCGGAGATAGAGACGATTTGATGCATGGCAAGCGGTGTTGATGGCTTCAGCCCAAAAGTTGTATGGAGATTTGAATTCAGCCATCATGGTTCTTGCCACATCCATTAGAGTTCGGTTCTTTCTCTCCGCTACACCGTTTTGTTGAGGGGTATATGGGGCTTCATATTGATGTTTGATCCCCTCATCACCAAGAAACTCATCCAAGGTCTAGTTCTTGAACTCGGTGCCGTTGTCACTTCTGATCATCAAAATCTTTGCTTCATGTTGTCGTTGAGCTTCATTTGCAAAGTTGATGACAGTTTGTTGGGTCTCACTCTTCTTCTTGAAGAAGTATACCCAGGTGTATCTTGAGTAATCATCCACAATCACCAAGCAGTACTTTCTACCCCCAAGGCTATCAAAAGATGGAGGCCCAAAGAGGTCCATGTGGAGGAGCTCTAGGGGTCTCTTTGAATAGATGACAGTCGTGGGAGGGTGAGCCTTCTCATGTAATTTTCCTTCAATGCACGCCTTGCAAGCACGATCTTTGGCAAAGCTAACATTTGTTAGTCCTCGGACATGGTCCCCCTTGAGAAGACTTTGCAAAGATCTCATATTGACGTGGGCCAAACGGCGATGCCAAAGCCATCCCACATCAACTTTAGCCATTAGGCATGTCGCGACCTTAGTGGGTTGCTTCGAGAAGTTAACCACATAAAGGCCATTTTCGACATGCCCAACATAGGCTACTTTAAGAGTCTTGCTCCACAAGAGGGCCACGGTATCAATATCAAAGAATGTAGCAAAGCCCATGAGTGCAAGTTGGCGTACAGAAAGTAAATTGTATGCAAGGGACTCAACAAGCATGACTTTCTCGATCGTGAGATCATGAGAGACAACAACCTTGCCAAGTCCCAATACCTTAGAAGATGAAGCATCACCCCATTCGACGTTGGTGGCCATAGATGAACCGAGATGCACGTCCACCACCAAGTCTTTGCTTCCGGTCATATGATTTGTGGCTCCGCTATCTAGCAACCATGATCCCCCACCGGAAGCAAACTCCTACAATAGATCAATGCTTAGATTTAGGTACCCATTTGGTAATGGGTCCTTTGAGGTTAGTAACAAGGGTCTTAGGAACCCAAATGGACCATTCAATGTACTCATATGAAGAACCAACAAATTTAGCAAACACATGACCATCACTAGCACGGCATAAAACATATGAAGGATTAAAGTCGCCGGCCATGTTTGATGGTATGGTGGAGTTTTTCTTGACACCACCACTTTTCTTCTTCTTTGACGTGCCCTCTCCTTCTTTCACAAACGATTGTCGGGGAGGGGGTGGTTGCTTGGTCTTGTCATTCTTCATCTTCTTGGGCTTAGGAACAAACCCAATTCATTCCTTTGCCACAACCTCCTTTTGATTGCTCAAAAGGGTGTTGAGGTTCTTCGCACCCTGTATGCAAGTCACAAGGCCTTTGTCAAGTTGCATCTTCAACTCAGCATTTTCTTTAACAAGATGCACATGCTCGCAACAAGGGTTAGTAGCATTTGCATTATCAATTAAAACCATGCGAGGAAAGATAGCCTTTTCCTTGGTTAGCGAAACTTGGAGTTGATCATGAGACTCCTTGAGAGTAGCATGCATACCTTTCAAGGCCTTGTGAGCCTTGTCAAGTATGTCAAACTCCTCTTTGAGTTTAGCATGGTCAACCTCAAGTTTTTCCTTCTCGGAGTTAAGGACACGAGAGACAACTAAGGCATGATCGAGATCTTTCTTTAATTTAGCATGACCATCGTTGTGTGACTCCTCAAGAGCCAAACGAAGACCACGCTCTTCCTCTAAGGCATTGGATCTCATCGGCATAGTCTCGACTATGTCCTTCCATTTTAGTAATGGTTTCCTCGTGAGCCTCGATCATGTCATTGGCCTCACCTAGTTGTTCCAAGAGAGCAACAAAATGCTTCTTGGGTTTGCCCTTGAGATTTTTCATGAACAACTCAAATTCATTTTCTCCCTCCTTAGCACCCTCACTCTCATCAATACAATTCATCAATGAAAGATTAGAAGAGATAGTAGTATTGATGTTTGGGGTTACCTTGTTGGTGGCCTTGGCCATGAGAAACTTGGCGGTGATGTTCTCATTTGTTGAGTCGAAGAGAGATGAGTGCGGAGTAGTCGCAATTGCAATTGCGGCCACTGTGGTCACCTCATCGTCTTCATCATTATCATCATCCTCCACATATTCTTCTTGGGCCACCAACACCTTCGGAGGAGTCTTCTGGATGAAGTTGTTCTTGTTGGGATAGGACTTTGACTTGTCCTTCCGAATAAGCTTGCCTCCAAAGTCTTCTCTCTTCTCATATGGGCAATCCACAACGAAGTGACTTACATTTCCACAGTTGAAGCATGTCCTCACTCGTTGCTTCCCCTTGTTCCCACTAGAGTTGTTCCTGTTGAAGTTGGATCTTGTGTTCTTCTTGCCCCAGAATTGCCTTGAAGCAAGAGCCATGTGCTCATGATAGGCATATTTGGTGTCCTCGGGGCTACACTCATCATCATCTTCCACTTCCTCCTCTTCCACACAAGCCTTGGACTTCAGTGTGAGATTAGGCTTCTTCGATCGTTGAGCTCTTAAGACCGCATTGTCGGCGGTCACGTCCAAGATCCTCATGGCAACAAACTCATCCAACACTTCTTTTGAGGATAAGTGGTGGAAGTCCGGTCTCTTACGTATGACAGAGGGCATGGCCTTATGGTAGGGCATCATGGCCTTGAGAAACTTGCGCTTGATGCAATTGTCATCCGTATCCTTACTGCCATGATCTCGAAGAGAGACTGCAAGGATAGTTAATCTTCGATAAAGTTCACGAGGATCTTCATCTTCGATCATAGCAAACTCATCAGCTTCATCTTGCACCACTTCATAGTTGGAGCGTTGAATACTGGTGCTTCCCTTGTACATCGTGCCAACATGCTCCCAAGCTTCCTTGGCCACAGTGAAAGGTCGAAGGTGTGCAATGTCTTCAGGAGGGATGGAATCTTGAAGAATGCAAAGAGCGGACTCGTTGAACTGATGATCTGCAGTTTCTCTTGGAGTCATGTTGTCGGGATCATACGGATAAAAACCTTGCTCAATGATTCTCCAAAGTTTAGTAGAACAATGATTAATATGACATTTGAAACGAAACACCCAAGTAGCAAAATCAGAATTTTTGATAAACTTGGGAGGGGGCCCAACGGAATTTAAATGCGGTGTGGGAACGGGTCCTCCATAGTGAGTAGGAGGAGCGGATTGGGCAAATTTCCCACTCCCATTCTTAGTAACCGGGGCTTGTTCACTACTAGCTTCTCCCTTGTCGGGATTAGCCTCCGACACGTTGGTAGCGGGACGAGCCACTTCCAACGGTGTGGTGGATAATTTAAGCCCCTCAAGCAAATCTTTAAACATGCCTTTGACCTCGCTCGCTAGTGATTCTTTCAATGTGGTCAAGGCCACATTGAACTCCTCATGAGAGACCGAGGCTCCCCCATCTGACATAGGCAAGGACGGAGTTCCACCGGAATGGTCCTCCGTCTCGACTACGTTGTCACCCATACTCTTTGGACGGTAAAGTCCTTAAAAAGAGACGAGGCTCTGATACCAATTGAACGGATCGATATGGTTGACTAGAGGAGGGGGGGGTGAATAGGCAACTAACAATTTTTAGCTTTTCTTAACCACTTTAAACTAAACGTCAAAGTAAGTTGTCTAGATATTCTACTAAGATGACAACTAAAGGAAAGAAGGATAACAACTACACAAGCATGCTATAGGAGTTGAACAAGTAAAGCATGCACAAGTAAAGGTAAGAAATAACCACAAGTGGAACCGGTGAAGACGAGGATGTGTTGCCGAAGTTCCTTCCCTTTGAGGGGAAGTACGTCTCCGTTGGAGCGGTGTGGAGGCACAATGCTCCCCAAGAAGCCACTAGGGCCACCGTATTCTCCTCACACCCTCACACGATGCAAGGTGCCGTGATTTCACTAGTGGTGCCCTTGAAGGCGGCGACCGAACCTTTACAAACAAGGTTGGGGCTATCTCCACAACTTGGAGGCTCCCAACAAAACCACGAAGCTTCACCACAATGGAATATGGCTTCAAGGTGACCTCAACCGTCTAGGGTGCTCAAACACCCAAGAGTAACAAGATCCGCAAGGGATTAGTGGGGAGAATCAAATATCTCTTGGTGGAAGTGTAGATCGATGCCTCCTCAAGCAATCCCGAGCAAACCAACAAGTTTGATTGGCTAGGGAGAGAGATCAGGCGGAAATGGAGCTTTTGGAGCAACAATGGAGTAGTGGGGGAAGAGGTAAGTCTTCTTGGGGAAGAAGACCCCCTATATATAGTGGGAGAGCAAATCCAACCGTTATGTGCGTTTTCAGCCCGCAGAGCGCGGTAGTACCGCACGTAAGTTGCGGTACTACCGCTGACTGAGCGGTACTACCGCTTCGGGAGCGGTACTACCGCTAGGCAAAAACATGCGAGATGATTGACAACCACGGATGAAATAAATTACATCCGCGGCTACATCCGCAGAGAAAACGGTAGTAGCAAAACGCGACACGGTACTACCGCTTGGAGTAAGCGGTACTACCGCATAGGATGCGGAAGTAAAAAATACTTCCGCACCTACTTCTGCACTTAGAATCAGCGCCGGGCCAGATACACGGTACTACCGCTCTGGAGCCGCGGTACTACCGTTGGTGTGGTACTACCGTGTCGGCAGGCGGTACTACCGTGTGGCTGTGCGGTACTACCGCTTATTGAGCGGTACTACCGCTTGCCAGGCAGATGATTTAGTTAAGAAGTCATGGTTTGCATATACGTTAATAAACGGTTGGAACTCCAGAGAAGCAAGGGAAAGGTGGTGCGAGAGTAAGATGTGTACGTGTTGATTCCACCCAAACCTTTCCGAAGCGGACCCCCTCTTAATAGTACGGCTTTCCTATTACTCAAAGCCACCGACAGGGAGCAAAAAGAAAACACCGTCTTCCATCGAATCCGAGGGGCAATCAGTCGTCTTGTGCCTAAGTGAGATATACCTGTAGGAGCTTAGAGCACACGATTAGTCCGCAAATGCCTTGTCATCAATCACCAAAACTACTTAGGGAGAAATATGCCCTTACAACTCCGAACTCCTTCGGTACATCAAAACTCATAAACTCATAATAAAACTGTCATCAAAACCTTAAGCGTGCGGACCCTACGGGTTCGAGAACTATGTAGACATGACCGAGACACGTCTCCGGTCAATAACCAATAGAGGAACCTGGATGCTCATATTGGCTCCCACATATTCTACGAAGATCTTTATCGGTCAAACCGCATAACAACATACGTTGTTCCCTTTGTCATCGGTATGTTACTTGCCCGAGATTCGATCGTCGGTATCTCAATACCTAGTTCAATCTCGTTACCGGCAATTCTCTTTACTCGTTCCGTAATACATCATCCCGCAACTAACTCATTAGCTGCAATGCTTGCAAGGCTTATACTGATGTGCATTACTGAGTGGGCCCAGAGATACCTCTCCGACAATCGGAGTGACAAATCCTAATCTCGAAATACGCCAACCCAACAAGTACCTTCGGAGACACCTGTAGAGTACCTTTATAATCACCCAGTTACGTTGTGACGTTTGGTAGCACACAAAGTGTTCCTCCGGTATTCGGGAGTTGCATAATCTCATAGTCATAGGAACATGTATAAGTCATGAAGAAAGCAACAGCAGTAAAACTTAAACGATCATAGTGCTAAGCTAACGGATGGGTCTTGTCCATCACATCATTCTCCTAATGATGTGATCCCGTTGATCAAATGACAACTCATGTCTATGGCTAGGAAACATAACCATCTTTGATCAATGAGCTAGTCTAGTAGAGGCATACTAGGGACACTCTGTTTTGTCTATGTATTCACACATGTATTAAGTTTCCGGTTAATACAATTCTAGCATGAATAATAAACATTTATCATGATATAAGGAAATAAATAATAACTTTATTATTGCCTTTAGGGCATATTTCCTTCAGTCTCCCACTTGCACTAGAGTCAATAATCTAGTTCACATCGCCATGTGATTTAACACCGATAGTTCACATCGTCATGTGATTAACACCCAAAGGGTTTACTAGAGTCAATAATCAGTTCACATCGCTATGTGATTAACACCCAAAGAGTACTAAGGTGTGATCATGTTTTGCTTCGTGAGAGAAGTTTAGTCAACGAGTCTATCACATTCAGATCCGTATGTATTTCGCAAATGTCTATGTGTCTACAATGCTCTGCATGGAGCTACTCTAGCTAATTGCTCCCACTTTCAATACGCATCCAGATTGATACTTAGAGTCAGCTAGATTTAGTGTCAAAGCTTGCATCGGTGTAACCCTTTACGACGAACTCTTTATCACCTCCATAATCGAGAAACATTTCCTTAGTCCTCCAGTTACTAAGGATAATTTTGACCGTTGTACAGTGATCTACTCCTGGATCACTATTGTACCTCCTTGTCAAACTCATGGCAAGGTACACAACATGTTTGGTACACATCATGGCATACTTTATAGAACCTATGGCTAAGGCATAGGGAATGACTTTCATTCTCTCTATATTTTTCTGCCGTGGTCTGGCTTTGAGTCTTACTCAACTTCACACCTTATAAGTCAGGCAAGAACTCCTTCTTTGACTGGTCCATTTTGAACTACTTCAAAATCTTATCAAGGTATGTACTCATCAAAAGTCTTATCAAGCGTCTTGATCTATCTCTATAGATCTTGATGCCCAATATGTAAGCAGCTTCACCGAGATCTTTCTTTGAAAAACTCCTTTCAAACACTCCTTTATGCTTTTCAGAATATTCTACATTATTTCTGATCAACAATATGTCATTCACATATACTTATCAGAAATGTTGTAGTGCTCCCACTCACTTTCTTGTAAATACAGGCTACACCACAAGTCTGTATAAATCTATATGCTTTGATCAACTTATCAAAGCGTATATTCTAACTCCAAGATCCTTGCACCAGTTGATACGTCCAAAACGTATCTATAATTTCTGCCTGCTCCATGCCACTTTTGGGTGATATTGCTATGATATTCATACACTTCCATACACTTTTGATCATATTTGGACTAACTTACTAATCCAGTGCACCCCAGTGCCAGTTTCTGTTTTCGGCTGTTTTTGTATTTCAGGTTTTCACGTTACGAGAACTGCCAGGAAAAATCCAGAAAAATTATATAAAAAAATCAGCGTTCCGGAAACTACCGTGCGTCCGAAGGACAG